>WNWU01000016.1:32545889-32563997 GCA_012654045.1 Ptyas mucosa | reverse complement strand
GTTGTAGAAAAAATACTTTTAAAAGCCTTTGACGATCCCAGCTGAGCCACACGATCATCAGAGGCTTTTTTTTTTACTTTTAAAAGCATTTTTTTGGCCTAAGAGGTTGTAGAAAAATGCTTTTAAAAGTAAAAAAAAAAAGCCTCTGATGATTGTGTGGCTCAGCTGGGCATGGGGGGGCCCAGGGATTTTTACTACCGGTTCTCCGAAGCACCCGCCTCCATCGCTACCATAGAAAAATATGAAATCACAGCTCCCAGTTCTTTAGCTGATGTTGGCCTTCACATGCATCAAGTTCTTTCCCAGAACCTAGGATGTTATAATATTGTTTTTATTATGTGGGTAATCTATAGTTAGGTTCAGAGCTTAAGACTGGTGGAAACTTTTCCAATTGCTTTTCCTTAATCCTAGCATCACCCAGTTTAGCAACACAAATGAACCAGACTTTCTTCATTTAAAAACTGGTTTATCAGCAATGTTGTGAATTAGATGCCTGTGTTTTGGATCTTAAAGTCCCGTAAGATCTTAACCCACCGTTTTCTAAAACCTTCTCAATGTGAATAGTAATTTTTACTGCATTCAAACCCAATCCTCTGTCAAAGATTCCAATTCATAATTCTTGTAACTTGGCCATAACACTGCTGATAGTCAGTATTTTGCTGCAGCCATTGATCAAAGATACCAGTTAGCAGTTAGCAATTTGAAAATTATTGGTAAGCAACCAATTGGCCTGTAGTTTCCTGGTGGTTGAGTCTTTCATTATCAGGTAGGCTTTGCAAGATGTTAAATAATCTTCAGTTTCACCTCCTTGCAGCATGCTGTTAAACTGCTTGGCAATGAGTGGGTATAGACCAGTCAGATGTTTCAACTAAAAACCATGCAGTTCATCTTCACCCAATGCTGACAAATTCTTGAACCTCTTTGCCCTTTTGCTCTTCCACCATTTCAGCTGTTACATGTTCTTTCTTGTCTGTTTCTTTTTTATTTTATCTACCTACCATATCCAAGATGCATTTTTGTTGTTATTTGGGGAGGGAGTTGTCCCGTAGCTAAACCCAGCACTGCCCTGTTTCTTCTTTGTCAGCTGTTGACTGGTTTATTGCAATCACTCCATTGGGGAATTGATAGAAATGTTTCTCATTTGACTGAATTTGAAGATTCTGCATATGGTGTCCAACTCAAGCTTTGTATTTGCTGATCTTCTTAGCTATAGCTGTGATTTGGTACTTTATTATGTCTAGTGTTTCCTTGATCTTTTTGTTTTTCAATGAGATTTCTTGATCATGTTCTTCAGCTTCTTTTCTTTTCTTTTTTCTTTTCTTTTTTTGTAGTAAAGTTTTTTTATTTTTTTAAACACACAAACAAACATACAATGCATCTTTTCTGAACAGAATATTGGCCTGGTTTTAGATTTATATAGGTTTTTGTTCATCTTTAACACAATTTTATATATTCAAATTTTCTCATATCATTTATTCTCTCTAATTTTAAGAGACCAATATTACCCTTCATCTTAACTTCTCATCCTAATATAGTTCATTTTTTCTTTTCCCTCCTTAAAATTTGAACCCCTAAATTTAAATTCACATAACATAATACAATCCCCAATTGTTACCTTAAATTCTCTTATTCCAATCACCAATGATTCTTTTATCAGCTATTCCAAATACTACATTTCAACAATTAAACATATTCAATAAAAAATCAATTAAGTATCAATCTTACTCCAATACCTCTACATGTAAATTCATATAACATAAAGAATTCCCAATTATTTTCTTAAATTCTCTTGTTCCACTCTCAAATAGTTTTTTTCTTATCAATTGTTCCAATAGTACACTTCAACATTTTTATCAAAACCAGTTAAATATATCTAAGTAATTCCTAATCCAATATCATTTCAGCTTTCTTTTCTTATTTAGTTAAATTCCAACTATATAATTAAGAATATTCCATTTGTTACAATACCCTTCATTAATTAAAAATATTGCAATTATTACATTCATCATACAGCCATATATTTTAAACTCACTTCATTAAAAGTACAGTTCATTTCTGTGTATTGACTTAAATAATTCATTATTTACCATTCTATTACTTCATCAATTATTTATATTCTTATCTCTTATTTTAAAGATAATCCAGTTATCATAATTTCACTAATTAGTTAACCATATTCCATAAAAGATCAATTAAGTATCAATCTTACTCCAATATCCCTAAATTTACAACTTAATACAATTCCAAATTATTTTCTTAAATTCTCTTGTTCCAATCTCAAGTAATTTTTTCTTTATCAACTGTTCCAAATGGTACACTTCAACATTTTAATAATATTTTAAAAACATTTTTATAACATTTTTATATCATTTATATAATGACCAGTTAAATACATCTAATTAATTCATAATGCAATATTATTTCAGCTTTCTGTCCTTATTTAGTTAAATTCCAAATATATAATTAAGAATATTTCATTTATTACAATCCCCTCCATTAATTTAAAATATTCCAATTATTCATACTTCATATACTTTTAAAATCACTTCATTGAAATTTCATCTTTTCTCTAGTATTCATTTCCTTTACCCCATATTCTCCTTCCATTTCTTTCTCCTTTTCTATCTTTATATTTTACTTTCTTGTTCTTTCTCCTTCTTTTTTGTATTTTAAAATCCTGAACTCTCTTTTCTCTTTTTCTTATCTTCCCACTGTTAATCCTAGTGTAATCATTTTGTTTTTTAAGATCATAAACTCTTCTATTTTGCTGTATCTTTCCCATTATTTTCCATCCCTTTTCCCTTTTTCTTATTTTCTCACTGATAATTCCAGTGTAATCATTTAAGTTTTTGATATTATTTCTATTCCATTCTTTTTTCTTTTTTTGTTTCTTTCCCCTTTTTCTATTTTTCCATTGTTAAACCCAATGTAATTTTTAAAGTTCCCCTTTTTATTATTACTACCCATATAATCATTTAATTTCCATAATCAATCTCCTTGTCTTTGTCTTCTTCTTTATTATCAGTCTCTTTTCCTTGCTTCTCATTAGTTGTTTCTTTGTCAGCTTGAATATATCCTAAGTCAATTTTTTGGTCATCAAGTTTCAATTTTTCATGCAACATTGTGGTCATTTCCCTTATTTCCATTTTCAATGATAAGTGCATTGTTATCATCATTTCCTTCCGTTCCTGCACCATTTTGTTCTTTCTAAGTTGATATTGTTCCAATTGAAGTTACATTATAATCCTCTTTTTTTTTCTCCAGGCCAAAACATTTGTGAACAAACAAAGCTTCTTAAAAGTTCTCACATGCTGTTATCCCTTTCCAAGTCCATGGTTTTTTTTCCTTTTTCCAAAACAAAAGTTCAGTGTTATAATGATTTTTTTTTTCCCTCCTGAAGATGGCTCTCTACAATCCAAAATTACAATTGACGAGCTTGGAAGGCATCCATTTTGGTTGCAGTCCGCTTTAACTGTTTTTACTTATTTGACTTTTTTTCCTTTTCTTCTTTTTCACCTTTATATACACCAAATCAATTTAAAATTCAGTCCAGATTTATATAGTCCAAATTCTGTGTTACATTCCAATTAAGTTTCAATTTAGAATCATTAACCAGTCCTTTCTATTACAGGTTTTTCTTTGTTTTTGCTTTTTTAAATCTTCCTCCCTTTAAAGTTTCCAAATTGAAAAAAAAATCTTTTCGGGTTCTTAGTTCTTCTAATTTTTTTTAAAGTTCTCCAAGTATTTAAGTTCAAAACAAACAAATTTCTAATCAGGTTCTGTTGCTTTATAACTTCCACCTTAATCTTCTTCTTCCATCCTTTCCCACGCTTATTAGCCACTATTATAATGCCAGGACATTTACAATTGTTTTAAAAATCCTTTTTTCCCTTTCTGTCTTTGAGTTAAATATCACTCATCCGGCATCAATATTCTGGTCAACTCTCCACTCCTGCACATTGCTTGGTCCGGTTGTTCCAGTTTACTGGTGGTTGTATCGGCTGCCTCCCCCCGCTACAGAGTCAGAGAGAATTTCCTTTGACCTCTGAGGAACTTGCCTGTTCCTCTTGGTCTTCTGAGGTGCCTCTCTTTCTTTCCTGTCCCTACAGGACAGATCTGGTCCAAAGACCCCTCTGCAGCAGTTTGTCAGCCCGGGATTTTGTGGGGCTCATCAGAGCCCACTAATCCCCGACTGTTTCGCTGCGATGCTTCCGATCGAATCCCAGCTTCTTTTCTTTCACCTGTTCTAGCGTGCTTGCTCACATGTGATCTTAGCATGTTGGTTTTTTTTTCCATCCTGATAATCCTTTTTAGATCTTTTTCTTGTTGATTTTGCACCTAAGGTATTCAATTATAACTGCAGCCATACAGTATGTTAGTTGGTTTGTTTCTTGCAGTGAGCTAGTGTTATATTTGATATTATAATAGTGGCATCTTTTAATATTGTACTAATATTTAATATTTAATATTGTACTAATATTGTACTAATATTTAATATTGTACTGTTTCTTTGGAACAAGCTTCAATGCAGGATACCTTATTCTGTTGTTTTTGTAGTTCTCAACCTCCTCAGAGCATCACAATCTCCCCCCTCCTCCTATGAGATGAGGGTATCCATCAGGGGTGGGTTCTAAACTTTTTTACTACCAGTTCTGTGGGCGTGGATTATTTTGTGGGCATGGCTTGATAGTCATGTGACAATTCTTTAGGATTTAGCAGAGGTACTGGTCTACCAGGCTTTTAACTGCTTGCAGAGCTGTACTGGTCTACCCATTTATTTTTGCAGGCACTGGTCTACTCATGTATTTTTGCAGGCACTGGTCTACCCATTTATTTTTGCAGGTAAGAATAATGCAGGGGGTGGGGGGTGGGGGGCAGAACCGGTTCTGTGACATCATATCGTCACCACTACCGGCTCGGCGGAACCAGGCCAAACTGGGAGGAACCCACCACTGGTATCCATGAATCACCTATGTCTGATATGGATTCTTCCTTAGATTTCTGCTATTAGTAGCATTTGACAATAAAATTTGAATAGGATTAATTCTTGTTTCCAGTTGTTTTCCCAATAGGCTTAAATCTTTCCAATTATAGAAAAGTGTTAAGTCTCCAATATCTAACATATACTTTGGTATTATATTTGAGAACCACCATCGCATAAACACACAAAAATCCTGCTGTGCTGCCTCATTATGGCAGGGATGGGTGTTTCTGGGAACAGCAGGAGTGTATGCCAAGAATATATATTCCCAGCATGAAATTTATCCCAAGTGCTCAGCTAAACAAGCAGTTACCTATAATAGGCAGCAGCAATAGAGGAAGATGCTGTAGGCAGGTGATCACTTTATTGACAATGGCAAAGGCATCAGTTCATGCCGCATGGAAGAAGGCAGTGGTGAATTACTCCTGTGTTCTTACCAATAGAAACTACATGGAATGACAATATAACATGATTGACAATATAATACCTAGGTCCCTCAGGTCAGATGGCACTCAGCATGCTACTGTGAAAGAGCTAAGGATCTTTTGGAGTACTGATGGTGTTTATACCATGGGTAGATTAAAGCCTTGAGGACATCTAGTTGTTGCTATACAGAAAAAGAAAACTTGAAGCTGCAAAAACAGAATTACTGTGGTAAAGTGGAACAAAAGAAAAATGAATATGGGAGAGCCCCACAAAGTGAACAATGATGAACTGAAGAGTCAACTAATTGACACCTTAGGCATCAGTGAATTGAGATGGACTGGGACAAGATACGTTCAGTCAGAAGATCAAATTGTAATACTCAGGATATGGGGAGGGGGGGAAGAGGGAACAGCATTGCTTTTAAGTTAGGAAGAGTATAGTAAGAACAGTACTTGGCTACAAGGCAGTGAATAAATGAACAATATCAATCAGACCTTGTGGACGACCCTTTAATACAGATTTATGATCTAACCACTGATGCAGAAGAAGGTTGATGACTTTTGTGATAAAGTTTAATGTGAAACTGATAGAACATTCAAACAAAATGTGCTGCTTGTGACTGGAGACTGGAATGCAAAGTTGGAAACATTAAAGACTAAAAATGCACTGAATTGTATGACTTAGCAAAATAAAATACAGGTAGTGTTCAACTTACAATAGTTCATTTAGTGACCGTTCAAAGTTACAACATCACTGAAAAAAGTGACTTATGATCATTTTTTACACTAACCACCATTACAGCATCTCCATGGTCATGTGATCAGAATTCAGATGCTTGACAACTGACTCATATTTATGATGGTTGCCGTGTCTTGGAGTCATGTGATCAGCTTTTGCAACTTTCTGACAGGCAAAGTCAATGGGGAGTCAAGATTCATTTAGCAACCATGTTACTAATTTAACAAGTGCAGTGATTCACTTAACAAATATGGCAAGAAAAGTAAAAAAATGGGGCAAAACTCACTTAACTCACTAAGTCTTACTTAGCAACAGAAGTTCTGGGCTCAATTTCGGTTGTAAGCCAAGAACTAGCTGTAAAGTAGGAGACTGGTTTATCAAATTCTGCCATTCCAATGATTTCTTCATAGGTAGCTGTCTTCAAGCAACCAAAATGATGCCTTTATATATGAACATCATCAAATGGAACGCCCAAAAATCAAATTGACTATATTACTGCTAGAAGGAGGTGAAGAAAGTCAATTACAGCATCAAAGATAGGGAGAGGTTCTGACTGTGAAACATCATGAACTGCTCATGTGCAAGTTCCATAGTAAGCTAAAAAATATCACTGATTTCTATTATATGAATTTGAATATATCCACCATTTTCAAGGACATCAGAAATACCTTCAGAGTCCTAAACATAATTGATAAGCAACCAGAAGAACTGTGAAATGAATTTAAAGAGGTTATTAAAGATGAATATGAAAAGAAACTGACAAATGTGAAGAAACAAAAGAAAGCTGTTGGACAACAGAACAAACTGGAAATTGCCAAGAAAGGAGAATCCAAAGCCAAGAAAGACAAATATTCAGGAAGGAACTTAGCTAAAAGTCTCAGAGAGCTATTAAAATAAATAAGGAAGATTATTACAACATCTTAGAACAGAGAGGGCCTCCTCAAGGTGCCATCAGCCAAACAATGTAGGCTGGTGACCCCCAGGGGGAGACCCTTCTCTGTGGGGGCACCTACCCTCTGGAATCAGTTGCCCCCAGAGATAAGGAGAATCCAAGACCTTGGTGCCTTCCGCCGTGCCCTCTTTTCCAGCAAACTGGGCTGGCTTAAAAATAAATTTAAATGTTTTAATTGGTTAGTTACTTTTAATGTATGGGGCCAAATTTATATATATTCTTAATTGCTTTTAATGTTTGTATTCTTTGTTTTTTAATTTTGGCTGTACACCGCCCTGAGTCCTCAGGGAGAAGGGCGGTTTATAAATCTGAAATTAAATTAAATTAAATTAAATTAAATTAGAATTTAGAGCTTAGAATAACTTTATTGTCACTTTAATGTACACTATTCGGTATACATTAAAATGAAATTCATTGCATACAACTCTCAAAGGATCTCCATTTCTAATATACACTACATTAACATGACAAGATAAACAAACAAACAAACAAATAAATACAAAATTATGCACGTACCCACATACATTATATGACACGGAGAAACAACACAGTATAGTTCAGATGTATGGAAAGAGAAACAAATCTTGCAAGTTTTCCAGACAGATGGCATAGGGAACAAAGCTGTTACAGAATTTGGAACTCCTGCTAGAAATACTTTGAAACCTCCTCCCAGAGGGGAGCAACAGAAACAGACTGTGAAGTGGGTATGTGGGGTCTCTAACAATGCTTTGAGCTCTAAGCACATAGCACTTATAAGCATTATCCTGAATAACAGGAAGTGAGCTTCCTATAATCTTCTCAGCTGTCCTTACCACTCTCTGTATGGACTTTCTGAGGCAGTGCTGCCACCAAACCAAACAGTGATGCAGTTTGCTAAAACGCTCTCAATCATGCCTCTATAAAAAGTAGCCAGGATAGAATCTGTAAAGAGACTAAAGAGAAAAATAAGAATAGTATTTTTAAAAAATCTCTGAATTCAGAAGGAGGTTACAAATTTGAATAGGTATGCTAAAGGATGCCAATAGACAGATAGTAACTGTTTTAAAGGAAATCAAAAGAAGATGGAAAGAGTATTCAGAAATACTGTATAACAGGGTCCCCAACCTTTCTGGTTCCATGGACCAGTGGTGGTGGTGACAGCTTCAGTGATTTTGGTGGTTGTTCTAACCCAGCCTTAGCAGAAAAAAGAAACAGATTCCTTGTCACAAAAAACCCTCTATTTATCTCCTGTAATGGCATTCACACACCAAAAAGTCCAGATAATAGTCCTTCAAAGAGTTAGCTGCAGTAACAGACCTTATCAGTTCCTTGCTATAATTGCCAGGCCGTGAGCTCCCAGTCGAAAAGCTGCAAATTAAGTTCTGGCAAGCAGTCTCTGTAGCACAAAACATGATGAGGCAGATCTTCAGAAATCCGAACTGTTGTCTCCCATGACCACCACTCCCCTTTCCTTCTATTTATTCCGCAGCCAGGGAGGGGCCATTCAGCATCCACGTGTGCCTTGCTTCCTGAGTTGACTCCTTGTCCTCAGTTGTTCTCCTCTCCTAACAGCTCTGCGCATACGCACATCCCCACTTATCTCAGCCTCCAAAGGCAGCTGCCTCTCCGGTGGCTAGGAAATGTCAGACAGCCCTGGCTTTACCTCTGCATCCGATGCAGGGCATCCATCAGAGCCTTCCCCAGACTCCAGAACTGGCCCAAGTTCCTCTCCAACTTCCTCATTGTCTGAGTCTGGTGGCCCACAACAGTGGTGGGGGGGGGAATGGTTTTGTGTGCATAACCTAAATCCCGTGTATGCACAAATAAGTTTCACATGTTTGACGGCTGCTTTTGTGGCCTGGTTCCCAAAGGGCCATGGCACAGTTGCAGTTCACAGCCTGGGAGTTGGGGATCCCTGCTATATATTATAAATATCAAGATGACTTAGAGGACATTTTCTACTTACAGAGACTTCTAGTTCTAGAAGATGAAGTTACATCTGCACTCTCATCATCAATTTTAAAGTTGGAAGCTTGCAGGAACTGAAATATGACAAGAAGAATCTAATTAAGCTATTCCAGCAAAACTTGGGAATGACACAGTAGCCAACAGAGTGGAAGAGGTCAATCTACATCCCAATACCAAAATAAAGGTGATTTAACACTGTGTGTGCAGAGTATTGCACTGTTTCACATGCTAGCAAAATAATGCATAGAATCATTCAATGCAGATTAGCGCCTACTTGGAAAAAGATGACACATGTTCAAGATGGAATTAGATAAGACATAGGAACATGAGGCATTATTGGTAATGCATGCTAGATAATTCAGAAAACCAAGCAATACCAGAAAGAAATCACTTAATTGATTATTGGAGGACCTTTAATTATGTCAATCACATAAATCTGTGGAGTGTGTTTAGAAAAATGAGGTTTGATCATCACATTCTAGATCATCCTTGTAAATAGACTTGGCCACACTAATGTAGTAGGAACTGGGAGAGTACCGTATATACTCGAGTATAAGCCGACCTGAATATAAGCCGAGGAACCTAATTTTACCACAAAAAACTGGGAAAACTTTTTGACTCGAGTATAAGCTGGGGGTGAGAAATGCAGCGGCTACTGGTAAATTTCAAAATAAAAATAGATACCAATAAAATTACATTAATTGAGGCATCAGTAGGTTAAATGTTTTTGAATATTTATTTCAAAATTACTAGCTCTGTAAGTACATAGTGTAAACTACACTATAACTAAATTACACAAGAGAATGTAGTATATATATCAAAAACAATTCAATAACAATTTAATCTGATACATCGGGTTAAGTGATGTAGGGCTTGATCTAATTTCAGGCAAGTTCAAGCCTCTGTTAAGAGATACCTGCATTCTCTCTCTCTCTCTCCCCCTTTCTTCCCCCCCCCCTTTCTTTCTTCCTTTGTTTCTTTGTTTCTTCTCTTTCTTTTTGGCCTTAGCAAGCCTCCCTGCAGCCCCTGGAAGCCAAAAAGGGACACGGGGGAGGGGGGGCGCCACACCCTCCATGCCCCACTTTGGCCTTAGCAAGCCTCCCTGCAGCCCCTGGAAGCCAAAATGGGTTGCAGGAAAAAGGTATTTTTCCTCACTCGAATATAAGCCGAGGGGGGGCTTTTTTCAGCATTAAAAATGTGCTGAAAAACTAGGCTTATACTTGAGTATATACAGTATTTACATTTATATTTTGTAAAAAAAATGACCTCTGATTACCAGTTTCTTTAGCTTGTTTTTACATCATTTGGCAGATTTAGTATAGTGAACACCACCACAGGCTATTAATAATGACTTTTCATTTCAGGAATAAATCTGATAGTACTCATATTATTTACACTTTAGCCGCATAACAGGCAAGTGAAGAAAATCACTTCTTGGTTATCTCTTCCCTTTTTCTGATTTATTTATTCTCAAATTATTTTTAGACAGTTAAAAAATGTTGGGGACTAGGCAACTTTCTAGACTGTTTAAATAGTATAAAAATGAGAGATTGGTTGTTATGATCACAATTTGCCACCCATGCAATTTGTAGGTTCGTATCTGGGCTTAATTCAATAGGTGTTGCTCTTTTGAGCAATGCAGGGTGTACTTAAGAAGTGTTTCTCAATGTGCCACAATGCCTGCAACTTAGCACTCAGCGAATCACTAAATCAGCTGCATTTTTTTTTTTGCAGGCTCAGGTAGCGATTGGGAAATTGGTCCAGCTATCCCCACATGTATATATGGATAGGCAACCACTTTCCTTCGCTTGTATACTGGCTGTCACCTTTATTCTACAAAACAAAGTGGTTATATGCAAAACATACACAGAAAAAGCTACTAAGCAACTTTTCAATAAGTGCTGGATTTCAAGATTTGCATTGTCCTACTGGTTTTCAGCTTTAAAGTGTACTTGATGATCAGGTTATTGAGACGAATTTCTCTTTTCCACCTAGCTACTCAGACCTTCAACTCATTGGCCAATGGCCTCCACAAAACAAGGGGAGGGAAATAGTTACAAGAAGCTGTTTTCAGTGGTATCTCTATTTGCACAACTTCAGTCCTCAGAAAAAGTCTCCCAGCACCTAAAGATCATAAACCTTGGTTCCCGATGCACCTCTCTTAAATTCCATAGTTGGAAAAACATTTAGAATTCTATTTTTAACAACACAATGCCTGCTGTATACCATTCACTACTGGTTTTCCTTTGTCCCATTTCTTTTATCCTATTTTACTGATATTTCCATGTGATTTCATATGCTGATGTTTTCACTTCCTACAAAATTTATATTCTTGGGTAGACTAGAAGACAGACAGACAAGACTTTGTATAAGCAGATACTTTGAGTAAAGCATACTTTTTAAAACATGCCACCCCCACCCCCCTATAATTTGGGCCTGTGCCAAGATTACTAACTCTGATAGATTTTTATCCCCAGGAACTCTTACTGCAAGTTTGTTCAAAAATAATTGAAATAGTTCAGTTGTGCATGTTTTGAGCAGATCTTAATATCCCAGGAAGGAGGAAGCCCATAAACTATCTTTTCAGTTCTGACTTCCTTCATGTTTGATCAACATGCATCCTTTTAATATTGACTCTACATTTGTATTACTGCAGCTGCTTCTCATTAAATACATGCAGCAGATGCAACTAGCTAGATCTGATATTGATTTGTCTAGAATAATTTCCCATCAGATCCTATCTCTGTTCATGCTTGAACAGGAACCAAAAACATGTAGTGCACACAAGGTATATACTCTTCCCCATTTCAATATGACCTAGATGTGCCAGCTCAGTCTTCATTCCTAGCATCCTGGCTTGATTAGAAGGTCTAAAAGGGGCTCTTTGAATGTTTGTTTCGACATTGGTAGAAGCTTTTTTTTGTGTCAGGGAGCCTTTACAAAGTTAAAGAAGTAAGTTGCAAATAGGACCACCTGCAACCAGCGTCAACTTCCCATCGCCCGGTACGCTCTCACAGAGAGGGCCTACTCAGGGTGCCGTCGGCCAGATAATGTCGGCTGGCGACCCCCAGGGGTACAGCCTTCACTGTGAGCGCTTCCACCCTTTGGAATCAACTTCCCTTGGGGCTCCAGTTGACCCCTGACCTCCGTACCTTCCGCCGTGAATTGAAAACCTGGTTATTTATGTCCCCCGGCCTGGACTGATGGGGTAGTATATTTTAATTTTTTAAAATACTTTTTAGATTTTTATGTGTATTTGTTGTTTTTAACCATCGCTTGGTCGCTTGTCATTGTGAGCTGCCCTGAGACCTTGGAGATAGGGTGGCATACAAATTTTATAAAATAAATAAATGAATAAAATAAATACTGATGAAAAAGATGAGACCCATCTTCTCCTACATGTATAAAATTTCTTAAAAATACAAAGCAATGGTAATAGTAGTAATTTCACTAGTCGCTGAAATATTTCATACAATTGTACAGTGGTTGAGAAGGGTTGCTCAGAGGAAACATTTTTATTTCATTAAAAGTTGCTGCATTAAAAGTTTCATTAAAGGTTGAACAATTGGAAACAGTAGGATTCTTCTTCATATCATAAAGAATAAGAGTTTATAAGCTTATAAGAACCTTCATAATAGTTTTTCTTCTTTTTCTCCCTTTCTTCACTGTTTCACTTTTCTCCTATTACTCTTGTGTTAACTTTTATGCTTTTTGTAAAAGTTTTAATAAAATTTATTTTTAAAAAAAGAAACATAGTAAGATCTGCTGCAACAGTGCCCAGACATATCAGTGTCTATGCTACAGGTTGCCTCCTAAATGGACAATGTAAAACATTAGAAGCCTGGCATCTCATAGTCTTTTAAATAGGAACTTTCTTCATGTGAAGAATATCCCAAGAAAATGTGTAATGTCAGCTGTGTTAATGAGTTCTGAAACTTACTTTGTGTTAGAGAAAACAGAAGTAACAGCAGCTGCTGTAAGCCGCATGGTTTCAGCTTATATTTAATATTGTTTATGTACATGGTTACTTCCTGTGGCTGACAAGCATCTGTGCTGGTGATAAACATCTAGTGGATTTATGTCTGGGAAGCTAGATTTTTAATTATTCTAGTGAAGGAAAGGAAGCAGATTTAGGATTCCAGCAATAGGGCTATATAAATCAGCCCTAAAAGCATTTGATTTTGAGGTTTTATTAGAATTTTTGGTCTGAGCTTTGAACCAATTCCATTCAAACTGTTTCAAGTTTCAGGATTAGGCTGAGAAAAAAATAATTTGATGAGTATTAAAATACTGGCAACTGCTTCATTTGGAAATGAAACACAGTGAAAATTGTAGTTATTTTACCACTTCTAGAAAACTGCCATAACAGTTTTGGCTACATAACACCAATACATTTTTTAAATATTTTCTCTTATAATGTATGTTTTAGGGCAGATAGCAAGGACGAAAGAATAACATAGCAGCTTTAAAAAAAGTTAGCAAAGAACCTCAACTATGCTGAAATAAGGCAGAAAGAGTCATGCTCCAATTTAAAACAGTTTTTTGAAAATTGGTATTTATAAAAATAACTCTTTTCTAGATTTTTTCTTGAATAGTTTTGATTTTCTGTCTGATCAGTATTTTGACATGCCAGGAGGACCGGCAGAGTTACAGAGCAAGATTGAACTGTCCTTACAGGACATCCCTGATTCAAATGCAATGATATTGAAATTATATAGAGAATTATATAGAGAAAGCAGCTTTAATATTCTTCCCTTTAATTACAGTAAATGTTTGGGCAAGCATCTGTAAGTATTAGCCTAATACCCATTCATGGATTGTCAAAAATTTAAGGCCCATCCTAATTATGGGCCTTAAATTTCATTTGAAATCCTTCAAATATATTATTTGAAATATATCTTTGATCCAAAAAAAATACTAGTTTGACCTAAAACTTCACATCTAACTGAGCAGTCTTGAACCCAGTGTTCAGTTGAACTCTCAGTTGCTTTGACAATATGGTTAATGTCACAGAATCCTGTATAAATCAGGAATGGTTTGCCAAAACTGATTGTACTCCCACTGAGCAAACCCACATTTATTTCTGTAATATAAACAGTTGTGCTTAAATATGCATGTTGTATAAAAACCTGTCCTGACCCAGATATCCTCCAGATGAAGAATGAATCATATGAGTATTGCAGAATTCTGAGAGTTGAAATCCAGATATCCAAATTGTGGAAGGCTGCTGGATCATCAATTCTGTGATTTCTAGGTATTTTGTTAAATAGAAATATTAAAATAATTTTAAAAAACGGTTGTATACGTGTATCTTTTATTATTTTTATAAATAATTCATACAGGTAGTTCTTGACTTACGACCACAATTGAACCCAAAATTTCTGTTGCTAACTGAAACATTTGTTAAGTGAATTTTGCCTCATGTTATGACCTTTTTTGCCACAGTTGTGAATCATTGTTGTTAAGTTAGTAACACAGTTGTTAAGTGAATCTGGCTTCCCCATTGACTTTGCTTGTCAGAAGTTCACAAAAGTTGATCACATGATCCCAGGACACTGCACCCATCATAAATATGAGTCAATTGCCAAGCGTCTTAGTTTTGATCATGTGACCATGGGGATGCTGAAATTTTCGTGTGAAAAATGGCCATAAGTCACTTTTTTCAGTGCCATTATAGATTTGAATGGTCACTAAATGAACTGCTGTAAGTTGAGGGCTACCTGTACTCCTTCCTCCTCCTAGTTTCTCCACAAAAACAGCTCTGTGAGGTGAATTGGGCTGAGAGAGAGAGAGCGACTGGCTGAAGATTACCCAGCCGGCTTTCATGCCTAAGGCAGGACTAGAACTCACCAGTCTCCTGGTTTCTAGCCTGGTGCCTTAATCACTAAACCAAACTCTTGGTGATACTGATAGAATGTACTGAAAGCTTTATGTCACTTTCCCTGAAAATTTGGGACTGTAGGTTGATTTTTTTTGTCAAAATTTATATTTGTGTCAAAGAACTCTCCTCTAAGAAACTGAATTAAAACATTCCAGAAAATAAAAACTCCTTATAACTTCTGGATCATTGAAAAAGAATGCTTTCCATGATTTTTTTTCCCAGCAGCCATCTTAATTAAAAAAGGAGCATTGGAATGAAATAGCAAGGAGAAGCTTCTCATTTGTTCTTCACAAATTCTCAAATGCAAAATTCATCTGCTTCGCATTATAGATCTGATGATTGACAAGTCACCTTTCTTCCTATTTTAATTATTTCTTATACAAACTTCTGGTAGTTAGCTGAATCATTTTATTCCTATTTACTTTTCACCAAATTTTCACTTCTGGGATTTGTGAAGAATTCACTGAATGTTTCATAGGGAGTGTGAAATCACCAACCCTTTTTCCTATTTTAGTGTCTTTTCAAAATGAACAAAATTTGTTTATTTTTCTGGCTTAAAATAGAAGTTAGCTGACCCCATATTATCTTCCAACAGGATCTGAAATTTTTGTTTTAAGTTTCTGTGGCTTTTGGACAATGAAGTAGGATTTAAAGTTTTTGTTCAAGCAACATATATAAATAATCTAAGAAAATGTATTTACATATTTTCAATGTTCTGTGATTCAGATCCCCACAATAATGTAATATTACTGATATACTGATTTTCCTTCCCTGATTCCACTGACTCTGTTACCTGCTTCTCAAGCCCATTTTCAGAAAAGATGAACTGCTCTTTTAAAATTAAGACAATTTTGACATTTTTCTTAACAATATAATCCTTTACATGATTGTTGGGATTTTTCTTTTAATTCATTTTGCTATTCTTATAATTGGTTTATAAAGAGGTAGGAGAGAAAATTAGTAGGTTCATATTTGAAGGCAAATACTTTTGCCTTCTTACTAACTCTTACTAACCTATAGACAGATTAATGCTCAGTAACTGGGATCCACAATTTTCCAAATTTTGTAGTTCAGTTTGTAACTGAAAAGATGCATGTGCAAATGTCATTGAGTGGGTGAAATGTGGATAAAAATGTATGCATTTTAGATAAATACACTGTAAGTCTTCTTTATTATTGTACATATTTATATTAGATGAAGTTTTACAAAGTCACATATTGTTGCACAATAGTATTAAACATGTGAGACAATAAAATTGCAAAATTAAGCAAAATATAACCTGATCAATTCCTCTGTTTCCAAGATGTTATGGTGGTGGAATAACTGACAATCGCCTGCTATTTGGCTGAAAGTCACTGGAGCTTTTGGCAGCAAAGGCTGGCTGGATGATATTGCCCTGTAAAAAAAAAAAAAAAGAAATAGAAAAAGGTAAACAACTGCAATTCAGTAAAAGGAACATGAAATGCAGGGAACTTTTAAAAGGAATAAAGAAGCGAGGAAAAACACCAGGAAAACTTTAAGTATTGGCACCATTTCAAAGGCCTCCCAGAATATGTGTATTTGAAAGTACATGTATACATAAACACGGTATCATTACAGTATTTTCTTGGGAGCAGGCAAGAATTATAAGCCATAATGTTTAAGGCATGATGTAAAAAGAAGAAAAGTAAATACCTTTAAATTTAGTTTACACCAATACCACTCATTGTACCTCTCCATACCTTTCAATCCTTGCAAATCTTTCTTGTTTCCATCATGCCCATATGCCACTTCATATTTTGCTTTTGATTTTTTAAACTTCTCAATTCTCTTTTCTTCAAATATTCCATCAGCTCCATTAAGATACAACATTTCTTGTATTCTCTTCCCTTTGAACCCATTCACTTTCTTGTTTTGCAATTCAAATCTCATTCATTTTGTCTATAAAATAGAACTTTCCTCTTTTTTTTGATGATGACTGACTTCAGTATATTCGGTCCACATTAATTCAGCATCCATTTATTCTTGAGTTTATCTCTGGTTCTACCACACATACTTCTGAAGGAACTTATTCCCACTGCATTCATTCATTCCCATTGTCTCATTTTATGTTTCTTCTTGTTAGTGACATCATCCCTATCCACCAAATTCTTTTCTTCATGCTGAAAAATAGAGGAGGGATCATATAATTTCCAGATCCTTTTCATATACATTCTGGATATCTCTTTTAATATAGATATAAATATATAAATCATACTGAGTGTTGATATTAAATTCTCCACTATTTTTATTTCTTGCCTTTTCATGTCTCTCTCCCTCTCTGTCTCTCTTCCTGTTTTTGCCTGTCTTTGGCCTTTGGTTTTTTTTATAGTTAACTATTTTGATGTTTGCTGATGTTTAATAAAGAAACATTCTTTTTTGCCAGTTGAACTGAGTGAGATGTGTGCTTACTCAAACTTTAATATAGGAATTGACTGGGAACATGTTGGTGAAAATTGAACTGGAAATTACCCATAGTAATTTTCCATCACTCTTGACATACTGAATGCTCACTTCCATGTAATAGAATGAGAGAAAGTTCACTCTTGCACAAAACAATTTTTGTTTTTTTCAACAAACATTAATTCTCAAGATTCTACCTCCTATTCACTGCCTTGTTTAAACATTTGCAAATCTTAAAAATTCTCCATCCATTTTCCACATTCAATTAAAGTACACAAATTAATATATTTTTTGCCATTTATGTCAATCATTAATTCCAATATCCTTGTCAAACCCAAGGTCTTAAGTTTTTGATCTATTAATTTTCAGATCCATATTTCAGATTCCTGTTGCATCACACAGCCTCAGTAAGCCATGCTAGAAATTATTTCAACCTTCATTCAATTGAACACCCCTTCACAATCCCAGCCAAAAGACTTCTAATGTTACCACAAATGTTTCATAGGAATAACTGAATGACTGATCATGTGCTCTCAAGTTGTTTTTGACCTGTGGTGACAATATAGATTTTCTCCATGATAATCTATCCCTAACCAGTTTTTTTGAGTCTCCCAATGGTGCACTCATCACGATTGTTACTGAGGCTTATGGATAAATGTATTCATAACAACATTTATATCCTGGACAATCAAGGGAGCAGAACAAAACTTTGTCTTGTCCTCTATTGTTGAACCACTAGCTAAACATAGTTTATATGCTATA
>WNWU01000016.1:32501951-32545489 GCA_012654045.1 Ptyas mucosa | reverse complement strand
GTCGAAACGTCGCCAAGACACTTCCAATTTTACGCGGGAGAAAACCCGAATAACCAAAGACCTATATATATATATATATGTATGTATGTATACATATTCGTATACGTATACGTATATGTATATGTATATATTTTGCTTCTCTTCACTCTTATTGCATCCAGTGATCAACCTTCAAATCCATAATATTACATAATTGCATAATTGTTCTGGATAGCAAGATGGGCAGCATATAAATTTAATAAATAAACAATTTCAACAATTCCATGTAACTCCCTAACATTCCATAATGCAAGGCTATTCATCATATAATATACCTTCTGTAATTCAAGAACAGAATGATAAATGTAGCCCTTGACTTATGATGCAGTTGGGGCCAGAACAAACATTGTAATTACTATTCTTTCCTTCATAAGATTGGCATCTTTTCCTGAGATGACTGGTGTATTCCAAAGGTTGCTGCTCTTAGGCTGGGAGTTGCAACTATGTGACCCTTGTTTTCTCCAAAGGGCTGGAAAGGTAAATGTGAGGCCACATAGAAGCACCACTTAGTCTTGCTGGAGTGACAGATGAAAAATGAATGTCACATAGCTTCTCTTTTGATCTCTTTTAATGAGGAAAGTATCAGTATGATTACCATGTGTTAATGGATTTGGTAGCAATAAACACTCTGAACTTTTGCAGCACTGAATTGTAACTTTCTTAATTTCTGGCCAAGGTCTATGCTGATTGAGGCCCATGGGATTTGTAGTCCCAAATGGAGGTAGAGAGTGCTTAACCCTGGACATAAGTTATTCTTCTACAGGTTGATCTCAGTCACTGCAGCATCCCCAGGCAATGAGTGAGTGGAATACTCAGTGATGGAAACAGCAAGAACTACGTATACACCCATGGATATAACCTATGTCAGGGTTAGGGTTACGGTTAGGGTTAGGGTTAGCCAAGCTGGCTCAGGAATTCTGGGAGTTGAAGTCCACAGGTTGTAAAAGAGCCACATTTGCTCACCCCTGACCTATGTGATTGCATCATAGCCCTCTAAGTAGATACCAATTGTTATTATCCAAAAACAGGGTGTTAATAAACTTCAAGTAATAGAGTGGAAATATTGCATCAAAATAATGTATTAAGACTTACAAAAGGATGATTGAAAAGAAAGAAAAGCAAAAGTCAAAAATCATGTCTTGTTATGATTACTACTCTGCTGTAAATCTAGCATTAGCCCTGGCTACTATGCATTTCTTAGAGGATCTCCTCAGAAGGAGAGGCGTGACCAACACAGGCCTGTAAGTTCACTCCATACAGTAGAGGAAGGAGATATATCATTATATATCATTAATGTGAATATATTTTCCACAGCACTATTTGAACCAGTTTCTTCTTCCACTGGACTTTAAGAGCCCATCCTTATCTTACCCTTTGCTCTGTTGTCTTCTACTGCTATTGTTTAAAGTGTCCTCTAGAAAATGAACAATATCAGCAAACTATAAAGTAATTTGCATAGCCAGTCCCAAACCCAATTCATCCTATAGAATTAGCTCTTTTCTTGCAGTTCAAGCTTTAACACGATCTAAAGTGGCAATATAATAGAAGGATTAGAATAAGGAGGAAAAAGAACCTTCTTTCCCAATTCATTTTTTCCACTTTACCGCAGCCTCTAATTAACCCAAATATGCATCAGGCATGGCAGTGGGTGAATTTGATGCTATATTGCTGGTCTTTACAATTATTTTGTCATTCCCTTTTAGAATCTAAGTCAAAAATGGCTATATTTCCAGGCAGGATTTGGCAATGGAATGAGGCAGCTGTTCAGAAACTTCCCAAAGCACAGCAAATGGAACTGATGGAGTTAAAGTGTTTAGCCTTATGGTCGTGAGTCACGCTGAGCCACAACAAGCTTAAGGGAAACTATCCACAATTTTAGAAGAATTTAGCTCACTCTGAGAGGTTTACTGTTAAATCGATAACAGTGTTGATAATACATTGCCCATAAATTTGATCTATCAGCTTTATGAATCTCAATTTGCAGGAAGAATTTTGAGGACATCTTCTTCCTGCCCTGTGAGCACAGCAGTCAGAAATTCAAATAGAAGCAGCTGCTGGAGCACTTGGAATAACAGTAGAGCCATTCATATCTTTCTTGAGATAGTCATGTCATCACAAGTTGAATGTTTTGAAAATGACTTTTTAACATGTGGCTTATAAATGGAACGATGATAGGTTTTTTTTTCAGTAAGTCAAGTTCAAGAAAGGTGAGCTTACTTAGTTTTAGATTCAAGATCAATAGACACATTTAGCTGAAAATAAAGGGCTTTCAGGGTTGAGGCCAAGGCGGTGCAGATTTAAAAGTCCTCCTTTTCCGTAGGCTCACTTAAATACTGGTTCTGGTTGTTCTTTTAACCAATTACAGTAGAGTTTATCTGAATTTTTGTGTGAGTTTTGGGATTTAGTTGTTGGTAGTCTTCTGCCCTAATACTTTTTAAAAAAAGAATTCACTGAGATTTAATAATTTAAAGATTTGTGGTAATTTCTAACTTATTTTGATGCAAGGGGATACATTTTCTATTGAAGCTTGGTTAGATTATTTTTCATCTCTCTTTTAAAATCCAAGGCATATTGTTTCTGGCTCCTATCTACATATCCATCATTATAAATCAGTGTGATTGGAATGTTTCTCTCTCTCTCCCTCTTAGCAGCTATAGCATTTAAAAAAAAGATACTTCATTTCTTATAGCATTTTGTAGGCTAAAATTATTTATTTGATTGATTTATTGACTTAATTTTGCATCTTGCCACAATCAAGAAAACTCTAAAAAATTGTGTAGTAGTGGTTCTGGCTTCTTAGAAACTGTTTGAAATTGCATTTTTTGTCTCTTTGTTCCTGGTATTTAAGAACATTTTCAGATTGATGTCTGATTTTAAAATAATTAACATGTCAATTTATTGGGAACAAACTCATTGGAAATTCTGGATCTTTCATTCTGAGTAGACATCCATAGAACTGGTGTAAATATGACTAACATTTAAATGTTATATGCATATTTAGCTAAATACCACTCAAATCATTTTTGTTCATTAATATATTTTTAAGAAAAAATACTCTTCTCTGTTCAGAATGATTACGTGATGATGTGATGACACAATGATGATGTGATGAAAATAATTTAGCCAGATTCCAATAAAATCGAAGTGCCTGTCTCTAAGCAATGTGATCAGAATGGATGTATCTGCTGAAATTGTTCTTGATTAGCTTGTGTAAAAAAAAATTCCACTGAAAATGACATGAAATATTTTTTCCAAATAAACATATTTATGATTAGAGACAACTTCAGCCCAAAACAACTGATCAATTCAAGATTGTAGATTGTTCAGTCTTACAATACAAACACACATGACATCTATAAAGCAGGCTCTTTTATTTAGCAAATTAAGTAGAATATTAAGAAACCTTTTTATAATAACATATTTTCATTTGATTTTTTTCTAGACAAATCATGAAAGCAGTCATGATTAAAAGCAAGCCAAAACACAACTGGCTGAAGGTAGAATTGTGTATGCAGGATTTGTTATTGGCCTCTGTTGTTAACTTATATTATTGCCTATATAAATTTAAAATCGTAAATAACTTTATTATCATTGTACGTGTATACACAGTATACCCATACAACAAAATTCACTTAACATCCAAAGACCAGGTCCAATACACATAACAATCCCCAAACACATTCCCACCCACCATAATTCTCCACCCCTAAATCACCCAAACATCCACACAACAGACCAAGTAATACTGTCCAACAGCTCACTGATGTTCATTGTTAGTGCAATTATAGCTCTGGGATAAAAACTATTCAGAAAATGTGTGGTCTGAGTTTTAATTGTTCTGTATCTTCTGCCAGAAGGCAACAGTCCAAAAAGATTGTAAGCAGGATGAGAAGAGTCTCTGAGAATGTTATGCAACTTTCTCAAACAGCGAGATTCTAAGATGTCATCCAAGGCTGGTAGCTGGAATCCGATGATATTCTGGGCAGTTTTAATGATTCTCTGTAGAGCTTTTTTGTCTGCTACAGAGCTGCTCCCATACCATGCAAGAATGCCGTATGTCAGGACACTCTCAATGGTGCTGCGATAGTAGGACAGAAGTAGATGCTGACATAGATTTATCTTCCTGAGCATTCTCAGGAAGTACAGCCTCTTCTGTGTCTTCTTCACAAGCATGTTAGCATTCATAGTCCATGAGAGGTCCTCTGAGATATAAATGCCCAGAAATTTAAAACTACCCACCCTCTCCACCTCCTCACCATTTATATACAATGGTAGATGTACATCTCTCTTCCTCCTGAAGTCAATTATAAGTTCTTTAGTTTTTTGTGGTTATAATATATTATTTAAACACTTTACTGCCAATGCAATTGCACTTTTGAAATTGGCTTCAGGGGCTTCATGACATAATTGGGAAGGCACCAGGCCCACAATATTGCTCAATTAACATTTCACAAGTAGAGCCCAGTTCCACAAATGCCTAAATAGAATTTTCTTTTTAAATTCTATCATTAACAATCTTAAGTAATAACTACATTATTCCGTTTTATTACAGTGATGACTAATAACTTGTTGCATTCCAACTACTATGCAATTTTGCAAGAGATGCAAATGAATATAATTCATAAAGTGACCTAGGCTGCCCTTTCCAGGTTAATGTGCAGATTAGAACATGAGTATTCTTCCTATACCATCTTTCTCTAAATAACCTCCTCAACCCAAAATTAACTTCAAAAGATCTGAATATCAGGATGAAAATATATAGATTGAGGATTTGGAAAAAATGAAGTCCAAAAATAAAGTAAAAGAAAATTGTTTATAAAAATGGAACTTGAAATGCATCTTTTTAATTGCAAGAAGATATGGAAATATGAGAAAACAGATGTTTGTCTGAGGACACATGAAACCAATATAGACTAGATCTGACAGGTTCTGGAGAACCAGTAGCGGAAATTTTGAGTAGTTTGGAGAACCAGTAGCAGAAATTTTGAGTAGTTCAGAGAACTGGCAAATACCACCTTTGGCTGGCCCCAGAGTGGGGTGGGAATGGGGATTTTGCAGTATCCTTCCCCTGCCACGCCCATCAAGCCACGCCCACAGGACCGGTAGTAAAAAAAAATTGAATTTCACCACTGGATTAGATGTAGGCAAGTCGGTGCCCCTCCCCCCCCCTGAAAAATACAAAGAATTTTGCACTAAGCTTGTGCAAGTTGGCCCTGTTTTGTTTTGATTTTGCACCATAGCAGCAATGGAGTTCTTCTCAGTAATATGCTTTACTTCACTCTGAGCTTCTTCTCTGGCTGATAAGCAAGAGACTTCAACTGATGTGAACTAAAACAGTACATTAGATTCGCTTTTCTTTTGAAAGTAAGGAGCCAAGTTGCTTCATAAAGCAACTTCAAAAGAGTCTGCATTTATAATTGAGCATCCTTCTAAATTTTATCTACTGGTTATTGCTCAGAATACTTACTTAATAATATAAACACGAGAACCACTAGATGTCAGTCAAGAGAAAAATGTTATTTGAGAATTGAAACTTATATACAATTGTTGCAGAAGTGAAGTCATGAACAGAGTAGATTTTTTCTCCAGTGACAACACAAAAACATTAGCACTACCATCCTTAATGTTGATCCTTTAAGCTGATCTGCCTTTTTCTGGTTGTTTTCAGCCAATTAAGGTAGGATTAAATGTTAATGGAATTTTATTTTGAATTCTATTTTGCAACTGAGTATTGTAAAATGAAGTCTAACAAATATTTACCAAAAAAGACTACACTAACAAATAAAGAAGCTTCTTGAATATAATCCTCAGTATATAATGAATTATATTTGGGAGCAACTAAAGAACTAATTCATTGATTTACTTTAAGATCCTACTCAAGATTTTAGCATGTTCAGTGCAGATTGGTACTGGTTGCTACTATCCCACCCGTGACTGCAGATAAGAGAAAAAGACAGATGGCAGATAGCAAGTTTTCACAATACATCATCAATGTATGTCTAGTGCAATTACTGGTATTGTGTTAAATTGAGTTTCTGCTTGCCCCAATCCTGTTTCCGCAGATACCTGGTAAGCAGGCAGTAATGACTTCTATCCTCATTTTCATTTGTGGCATAGGTGAAAAGACTCCATCCTTCCTGTCTCCTTCCCATCCTCTCAACTTTGGCACTGATACAGATGCTTATGATATGAAACAGCATTCATAATGCAGTTCAGGATATTGGGGTTAATCCCCATCAATTCTTTAACATTTGAATGGAAACAATATGTGTAATGAATGCTTAATATACTATCTTCTTAAAATTGTTTTGCATTTCCTTGTTGATAGTTTTAGCTGCCAAATTATCTCTTCCATTGCTATTATATCTACTTGGTTTCTGTTCTATGTTTAGGCACATGTGTTTCAAGCCTGGGAACTCTGCAAAACTGTAGGTTTTTTTTAAAGCCTCTTTAAACAATCAGGAACTGCACTTCATTTGCAATACAAGTGCGAGACACAAATGTCATTGGAGAGTGATCACTTGTGCGGTAGAAAAATGCATGACTGATCATGAAGAACTTCCAAAATGCAATATTTGGAAATATCTTCAGTTTTCTTCTGTGTGATGGGTTAAGAAATGCTGTGAAAGCTAATCAGCAAGAAAAGGAAATGAACTGACAACAGCATGTCCATGGTTACATACAGTGTAATTATGAGATAAGCAAATAAAAAGATGGAGTATCAGAATTAGTTCTCTGGAAGTCAAGCATATAATGATCAGTCAGATCAGCATATGAGATCAACCTATCTTCAATAAATGAGGTGCTCAGACTGCCATGCCAGCCACTTTATACATCTAAATACTGAAAATGCTCTGGGATTTCTATACCCTGTGATCTTCACTAGACTGCTTGGCAATTGTAGCACTGAATGATGAAAAAGCTTCAGCAAGCATGAGAAACAAATATTAGCAGAGGTGATACTTTAAAGTAAAAACAAACCTATAATACATACTGCAGAAATAAAATCATTTGATAAAGCATGAGTACCATATTCTATCTGCCATAACACAGAGACCAAGACCTGAAGAGTGCAGGTATCTGGAATACTGAAGTAGCTGAAGATCACATTTTAGGTATTCTAAGTAAATCTGAAATAGTTTCCTTTGAGTTCAGTGAAGCTTTTTAATGAATAATGTGTGTAGAGTTACAGCACTGTTGTTTTATGCAAACCTCAAACACATTCACACGAGCAAAAGAGAGAAAGTGGAAAAAACATAATTTGAACTGTGGGCCATTGATGCGTCAATATCATAACTTAAGGCAGAATGGAGCAAGCATTGGATGGCTAAGGCCATACTTAATTCTTTTTGCAGGCTGAGGAACATAACATAGATTAGAGTCATATCATAAGGTGGGACTGAGTTCTTGGAAGAAGTTTGTTTTTTAACATGCTATGTAACTTAAAAGTACCACACTCATACAAGACATAATGTATGTAGGAGCAAGATCATTAGCTAAATCTCATTGTCACAAGGCACATCTATAAAGGTCCAAAGAGATAATTAAAACACATTCCAGTTTTTAAACCTTTCCTTATCCAAACTACCGAAAAAATAGTACGAGCTGTTGCATTCTTCAGTTTTAAGCTTTGCAAGTACAGTTACACCAGCTAATGTATCCTGCTAATGTATCAACTGGAAAAACGTTTTTCATTCCCTTCAGATAAGGCAATACTTTAAAAGTTCACATGTGAATATTGTTTTTTTTCTCCAATTTACAGTTCCAATCAATAGACTTGAACATCTGTACCAAGCTATTCTATTTGTATTCCTATCTATTGCAGGAGGAGAACTGTGTTAGTCCAAGGTAGCAAAAATGTTTCTTAACATGGCAACATCTTCATGGCATAATAATATTTGAGATTGATGGAAGTGAATTCATCAAATTCCATCATAATATCAACAACTTCCACCCTATTACCACCATCAGCCTTGTTCTATCAATTGAACAAGTCCACATTCTTGATATCACAGTAAAGTTGCACAAGAAACACATAAACACCACATCATACAGGGAACCTACAGATTGCCATGCATACCTACCTGCTTTCAACTTTCACCTGGAACACACCACCCAATCTATCTTCTATCATAAGGTTCCACACTACAGTTGCATGGGTTCTGATCCTTTTGCAGAGATGTTCAATTGATGTAATTAAGCTCGAGGCAATCCCAGTGTAGTACGCAAGCTTGGATCTGGGATGCCCCAAATAAAAGAAAGGGCATTGAAGATTCAGACTTTTTTTCCCTTCAGGATTAGTAACATTAGTCTTAGTTAACACTTATCTCTCGCTGTGGACAAAGGCACTAGAGCAGAAACTAAAAACATCTGGAGTGCCTGTAGATTTCTTATTACCTTTGGACTATGTTCAGGCCAAAAAGCTGATGTTACAAACATTGAACAACATCAAACACCAGTTGGAAGTCGGTTTACTTCCTTAGAACT
Source organism: Ptyas mucosa (assembly GCA_012654045.1). NCBI lineage: Eukaryota > Metazoa > Chordata > Lepidosauria > Squamata > Colubridae > Ptyas > Ptyas mucosa. The sequence goes on along the minus strand of WNWU01000016.1, from coordinate 32,536,963 downwards.
TCAGAAGTGTGTGCCAGATGCAGCCTCCTGGAACCTGTTTGTTATTTGTAGACCCTTTCTTCCTCTAGATTCCTTTTCGAGGGCCAACATCGAGGGATGTTGTCATCCTCTATCTTTACTATAATTTAGTAAATATACCAGTGTTCTTCTATCTCAGTGCATTTGTCCTTGTGACTCTGCGGAAATTGAAAATATCCCATAGTTAGCTCCGAATCATACCTCCCTTTCCATTTTTTCCCTTTCTTTTCCAGAAATCTTCTCTGTTGTTTTTTAACTCCAATGTGGTATCTGATACTGATTATTAGCACATGTACAGCTCTCCTTCATTCCACGGGAATCAAAACTAATATGCAACCTCAGTTCTTTATCAGCAAAGCAAATACAAACTTTTGGGAGAGTGACTGAAGAGCCAGTGATAAGCTATGATTGAAGTCTGGCTGCTCAGACTCAGCCACAAATTCCTAAATGGGCTTATTCACCTTTCTCTGCCACAAAATCTTCAAGTGCCCTATGAAATTAAATATTGCCCAAATTTGCTATTTAAGAAAATATCTAAAGTCATTCTTAATGTTAAGAATGTTAAACCAATGTTAGACTTGGGCACCGTGTGACTACCAACTAATATGTGGATTTGTGAAATGCTTTGAACATCTGACGCCTTCTCCAACCTTGTTTACTGTATTAACTAGGGACTGTAGAAGCTGAAGTTCCAACACCTCTGAAGGCATGAAATTCCTATATGAAAAAGACAAACTAACAAGAAGAATTAGAAGAACTACTCCCTTACAAATAACCAGGAAGTACTTCTCAAGTTTATCAAATGAGACAAACAAGGGCTTTGGTTTTTTTAAAACAAAATTGTCACCTACAAGCATTATGCATCTTTGCCAGTTTTGTTTGTCCGAGTTGAAGACTATATGCATTGATATTACAGTAGCTTAACTCTTATATTCATGCCCCCATTGGCTGCTAGCCAATACAATCTGTTGCATCTGAAACTAGCTACGTTCTTACAGTATGAGCCACCACACTTATTTAATCAAAATTGTCAGATAAATGCTATCAGAGCTGTAGAACTGGTAAGAGGACAGCTGTAATATCTGCTTAGATATCTCATTCTATCCACCCACCCACAGGAGCCCTCATCTGTATAAGCCACAAGTTAATATGCAGCAAGAAGTCATGGCAGCTTGGCTTTTTTTTTTATTCACCGGGAAAAACAAGCCCTATTGGCAGCTGAAAAGAACGTTTCTCAGGGGACCAATTATTCTATTTTGCACTGAACAAACTGCAGCAGTTGGCTGCCAGCTCTCTTGGGAGCAACTCCATTGGGCTTCAGTAACAGGGGCCAGCCTAATACTCAAGACACAAGTTGTTCTTCATGTCAAAACTGCTGTTAATGACACAATTAACTAACTGGGGACTCACAGTAAAGCTCTTAATTAGGTAAACATTGCTCTGTGAGAAATGATTGCCTGCCTTTAAGCATCCTGGTACATGTCAAGTTTGTTACGAGGTGACACCTTGGTGTGGAAATAAAATTTGTTCTCTTTAAGGTCAAATTGAGAAGCTAAAGCTGCAGCCCATTCTAGACAATTTTTTAAGTGAAAACAAATGAAAGATCAGAGACAGTATTTTCTATCATGAGTTATGTGAGGGGGGAGAAGGGGGGTGGAGGGAGAATTGCTGAGGTAATTTCTAACTTTTATTAAGCCTGAGGAAAGAAATATATTAGCTAACAGTTTCATGGACAGGGCCAACCTAGATGGAGACTGTATACTGCATGTAAGGCATTTATTCATACCACATTACCTCACTTCCTTCTGGTGAACTTCTGGTTCTCTCTGCTTACATTGCATTTTTTTAATGTTGTCTGCAGTTCATTTCCTCCCACATCTGCCCACTATTACTTTTCATGAAGTCCAACTAAGCACGTGTTTATACAGAAGCAAGATCCCCCATACACGTTTCTGGGCTCTGAGGAACTATAGCAAGAAACAGGCAAAGCTTCTAAGATGTTCACCTGATCCATCTTTAGAGACTGAACATGAATCTTATCAGACAGTTTCCATAGAACCCATCAGTTGTTTCCTGAAGAGGGTTAGGGGATTTACTTTTCCTTGTCTTCAACATTTAATGTCTCATTACCAGAACGGTGACCCAACTCAGATTACTCAGAGCAACTATACTACATTTCTTAGGATTGTAGAGGGAGAAGAGATAGAATTTCCTATTAGCATTTATTGTATTTACATAATTCTAGGATACCACTACCGAGGCTGATTTTTGAGAGTAAAAGAGGATATGGCTAGTCTAGAGAAAAGAAGGACTGGGGGTGACATGATAGCAGTGTTCCAATATTTGAGGGGCTGTCACAAAGAAGAAGGGGTCAACCTGTTTTCCAAAGCACAAGAATGCAAGACAAGAAACAATGGATGGAAACTAATCAAGGAGAGAAGCAACTATTAAGGAGAAATTTCCTAACTGTGAGAACAATTAACCAGTAGAAAGGTTTGCATTCAGAACTTGTAGATCAATCAATCAGAATAGAGCTGGAAGGGACCTTGGAGGTCTTCTAGTCCAATCCCTTCTCAAGCAGGAGACTCTATACCATTTCAGACAGGTGGCTGTACAGTCTTCTTTTAAAAACCTCCAGTGATGAAACACCTACAACGTTGGCTGTGTTAGTCTACACCCTTCATTGAGTTATAGCTGGAGATGATTAATGTACTGAGAGATTATTCTACCTTGACCCTATTTGTATCTTGTTCCCTTCCCTAACTTTTAATCCTATTGCTAATATTTATTATTCTAATATTTTTTTTGTTCTATACCAGGGGTGTCAAACTCTATCCTGTCACAGGCCACATCAGGATTTTGTTTGCTCTGGGGGGGGGCGGGATAGGCATGGCCTAGTTCATCGTGGCCAACTGGGTGGGCGTGGCTGGGACCGGAGCAGCAGGGGCCAGTCCCTCGCCATCTCCAGGGCAATCCATGGGCCAACTCCGCAGCCTATCATGGGCCAGATCCCCCATAGGTTGCATGTTTGACACCCCTGTTCTATAGTGTTGCTTTTACTCTTTTGTAAGTCACTTCTGGGAGAGATGGGCAGCATATAAATTTAATATGTAATAAAATATAAAAGCCATCCTGGGTGTACAGGGTAAAAGTAATAAGATCACAACATGGAGGATGCTATCTTGGTGAAGCTGCAGTAAAGGGCGTGTCTGCCTGCACAGTTTTTAAATCTCTTTCTCTGAAAGCTTTGTGAGCATAAATGAAAATGCTGAGAAGAAATACTCATGCTACCCCAAATTTTTCCTCCTGAGGTGATCTCACCTTCCCACTTCCCAATAAGAAATTATATAAAGCATATGAACAATACATTTAGTGCAATAAGATGCTCTGCCAAATAACTGCCATCCCCTAACAACCAACCTCTAACACCTGCTTTATTACCTGATGAAATTGGCATAGTGTTTATATTCTTTTTGATATCTCCTTCCCTTATAAAGATCTCGGGGAGAATATCCCATTGCCTTATCAGTTTAGGGAATAAGACTGTCTACAACAATCAGCAAAAAAAGAGGTAAAAATGTGTGGATTCTGTTCTGAGGTCAGTCTTCAGGGAAATTACTGGACATTATTTTCCTTTGAAACATACATATATGTTACACAATATACAATAAACCTTCCTGTAAAATCCATTATGAAGGCTAGGCAAAGAGAATTGCACAGGGGCATCATAGTGGAAAGTAAGCATTCTCTGTCTGATCTTTTTCATTTTTTCCACTCTTCCTTGGGGTCCTGAATACAATGGAAGATCAAAATCTGCTGAGAAAAGAACTTCAGGAGACATGATTCAGCTACCCACTGCAAATCAAAACAACAAGCTTGACCTGGTTCTAAAAACGTTATCCTTTGCTTCAACATGTTAGGTACTTCTGCTTTTTTTCTGCTTCCTACTTTCATCTGTATTTCCAGAAGTGTGTAAAACTTCTCTAGAAGTGTCCAGGAGCAATAAGTTTGCTTTTCATCGTTCAGTATCATTGACTCAGTTAACAGGGCACACATTTTCTGTACACAAAGTCCCAAATTCAAAAGGCTTCTGAAATTCTGGATAATTAGTGTTGATGATAATGATAATTCCTATTATCCCAAAGGTGCTTTTTCAAGAGGAAAATGAACTTTGTTTTTCTTTGAAGACATTTTGCTTCTCATCCAAGAAGCTTCTTCAGCTCTGACTGGATGGTAGGAAATGGAAGGATTGATATTCATTGTAGGCAGTGGGTCATTTGTATTCGTTTAGAGAGTTGTTGTGTCCACGTGGAGGTTTATCTATGTCCTCAAAGTAACCTGAGTAGTGCAAATGGGTGTGGAGCCTTCTTGGAACTGCTTACTTCAACCCTTACTTTTCCTCTATGCACTGTGGACATTTATTTAGACACACTGGTAAAAAAAAAAAAACCCCACACATCCAAAATAGCAGTAGTGCTCAGAAAAAGTTCAAGTGACACCATTCAACTTATAACTCAGACATGTTGAAAGGTAGCAAGGCCCTCCATTCCTGGCACTACTCACACACTTTGCCAAAAGCCTGTCCCATCAGACCTTACTTAAGGAAAGTGATTGGTGGTAGTTTTTCCTGCTGGCGAGTAACTCTTGAAGGGAGGGGAAATGACGCCAGAGAAATTCACTAACTGCTGCAATTAAACTGTCCCACAGGAACATTCTTAAACCTTGTTAGAGAAGCAAATTAGAGCCTGGCTGTCGGGGAGTGTAAATTATGCTGACATACTTTTCTGCCGATTCAAATGGAAAAATGCACATTAGTGTGGCTGTGAATAAGGTTGTTCGTATACAGGTGCACAGCACAACAAATGGCATAGAAATGTATTCCTTAAGGATGCATATTCTTTACTACTCTTTGTAGGGAGTGTCCTTAACATGGGTTAGTAGTAGCTACTGCTACTAGTAGGAGAAGGAGAAGCAGGAGAAGAGGCAAGATTAATTCCTTTCCCTTCAAGCAACTCTTGAAGATCATTTGAGGAAGAGGGAAATGCACCCCAACAGGTCACCAGATGCCTTCTTTAATGCAGAAAGGCTCTCACCCCTATCTTCCTGGTACATAAAGATTTAGTCTGCACTCACTTATGAAACTTTCATAAACTTTTAGCCTGGTCATTCTAGGAAAATGTGGGTTCTATTTACTGATAACATATTAATAGTATTAAATATGGACTAAGAAAAGCCATTGAAAGAAAATTATAGAACTGAAGACAGTTGAAGTACCTCATGTATTTCACACTTGTTGGATGTGACTCCAGTGGCAACTCCATTATTTAGCACCTCATGATATAATGACCACAAGGAACCAGCAGCCTGATTAGAGTGTTAACATCTATACAAGGTATGGATTAACTCCTCTCAAGTCTAGATAAGAGATTCCACAGAGGATTGTGGAAAATAAGAGTGCTAAGTTCTGTGGGACTTCCTGATCCAGACAGATAGGCAGGTACTGCCAATCAACTAGTCATCATTATAGTAGACCAATAAAGTAGTAGTAAGAGAAGTAACGGTGTTAAGGGAGAGCAACTTCAAGAAGGAGTATAGAAGCTGGAGAAGTACAAAGGCCTCAAAGAGGAAATAGAAAGGATACAGAAAGTAAAGGCCAAAATAGTGTCAGTGGTAGAAGCATTCAGGGCTGTGACTCCTAAGGTGAGAAAGTGGCTCCCAGGAACAATATCAGACCTCTCTGTCCAGAACAGTGTGATGATGATGTAGATTAGGGTGTCAAACTCGTGGCCCACAGGCCGGATGCATCACATAATGGCCACGCCCACCTGTGTTTTAGCAAAGGGGAAAAAGTTGTGATACGTCACGTGACAACGTGTTGTCGCGAGTTTGACACTCCTGATGTAGATGAACCTTCCCTCTCATTCAAGGAGTTCCCTAAACTTTTGTGGAGCAAGAAAATACCCTAATGTAGACTAAATGCCAACTACCAGCTTTTTTTGATATATTGGCTGAACATTTAAAAAACAAAATATGAAAGGGTTTCCATGAATAACTCCCTTGAGAATGTCCTCATCAACATAAATTTCCATCTTTCACAGGAATTCAGCTTCAAGCTTAATAATTTCTCACACCCACATGTCAGCTTCATGGGAAATCGCTACTTTTTGATATGATTTTAGTAAAAATGATGGGAACTGCATCTCCCTGAACTAGCCAGTGCTGGTGATTAATGCCTGACTCTTGTCTGGTCTATTGCTTTTTAGATATTAAGTTACACACTCATTCTAGAAAACAGTATCTGTAATTAATAGGAACCAGGAAGTTCTTCTACCAAGAACAGAGGTGGAAGACATACTTGCTCTATAAAGTCTGCCTGAAACGCCCACTCAACCCAGCTGCAGCCTATCTAAGCTAACATCACAGCAGTGGCTATTTGCCCAGAAAGAACATCGGCAGCTTCAGAGTGGAAGGAAGCTGGAAGACATCTACAGATATCTTGCCAAAGTGCCTAGGAGGTACTGTCCAGCACTGTCATCATTTGGAATGATTCACTTTTAGAAATAGAATTGATAATATATATTTTAAAAAAGCCCTTATAGATGATAGACAGCTACCTATCTGAAAGAAATGTCCTGAAATACTTATCTTACTTTGGAAAACAAAGTTTGTTCCAACTCCTGTAGTCCAAATGGGTTGCTAACAGCTCTAATTAAAACCCAGCTCTCCCAGCACATGCAATACAACACATGGATTAAATTAAATACAGGAAGAAGAATTCTTCCTTGCCATTAAGTCAATGCCAAAAACAGTACATTAAACTTGAATGGTTTCGATTTTGTTACTTTAAACTTGTTCCAGTAAGTTAAGCTCAGTATACGGATTTGGTACAGGAATGTAAAGGATAACTGAACCTTAAAAGAGAGAGAACTTCTGGCACTCAGCTGAATCAAAAGAAAGAATTTGCTGACCTCTACCCACACCAAGATCTGCTGCATTTAGTTTCATATTATATTTTCTACAAGCCATTCTAGAATTTTGAATATAATCACATTTATTTAAAACAAATACATTATATGTGCCTTCATCTGTTCATTTGAAGTCATGAAATCAGGAAAAAAAAACTTCAAAATAGGTTTATACTGGAAAAATATGTTTGTGAAAATAGAAATCTTGAGGTAAATAATGTATTTGAGAATTGTGGCATATTCAAAAGGGCATTTAGATGCTAAGCAGATTAGCTCAATGAAACATGCCTAGAACTGAAATGCCTCCCTCAAAAAACCTCCTTGAACTCCTGTGCCTATGAATCAATTTCATTTCAACCTAATTTGTTCATATTGAGAACTTCAAAGCAGAAGACAGTTAGCTGAAGACAATTGATTTGTCATGTTATCTTGAAATGATTAAAACAGTCTGAAGCACTGATATTTTGAAATTTTCATGTTTGCGGAACAAGATCAAAAGGACCTAACTTGCATTAGGCCAAGAGTTCTGTCTTGGACAAAACAAATTTAAAAATCTCCCATAAATTATAACCTGTATCAACCTAAGAACAAAATTTTAAAAATGAGAGGAAAGAAAACAAAATTCTTATCTTCAAGGGATTTCACACAAAGACTAATTAAATAAAAGTCAAGCATATCTAAAAGGCAGGCTCTGTCACAACTTTTCTGCATTGCTGAAAGCTCAATCTTTTAAAACTGACAGACTGTTTGAGAAGGCCACAGTTGGATCATGCATGCTACGTGAAGGACCATACTGAAAAAGCAGAAATGAAGAAGGCAGAGAAGTAAATGAAGCATAGAAAAAAAGACATTTGATTTAATTCAATTTGGCCTTATTTATTTATTTATTATTACTAAGATGGCCATTAACAATAGGATAATTCTGTTCTGGTTCTTTATAAGCCTATTTTAAGCATTTGTTTACAATATTTCATTTAAAACATTTAAATCAAACATTTCCTTAAATGAGACTGGCCAAAAAAGAATTGAAAGCTGAGTATCCTTCAGTGTTTATCAGATGTCAGTAAACCATATTGTTGGTCATTCTGAAATAATAGGTTATACTGGGACCTTCATAAGTAAAACTGCACAATTTCCACAAAAACTTTAAAAATGCAGCCAAATCAGGACAAATACCAGCACTGAATCATAAATGGTCTGAGCCAGAATTTTTTTTGTCACAGCTCAATCCAATCAAATTTGAACCAAAACACTAGCTGGTTGATGATCCTTATGCATAATTTAATCATCATTATTTCTTTGAGATCCGGACATTTTATGGCACGCATAAGCTCATAACACTATAGCTTCTGCAACAAGTCATACTAAAGGGATATTACTTTCAATAGTTAGGCAAATATCAGTAACACAGCTGAGCATGAACATCTCAAATGCAGTCATTACATTGGAAGCCTAATTAAATAAGCATGTTAACTCAGGAAAAGTAAAAATCCCCTGAATTCAGTAAAACCAATTTCCTAATAAGTATATTTAGAATCACTGCCTAAATGTGAATTTCTGGGTTTGATCAACTATTATACATTCCTAACCAGAAAGGTGATACAAGAAATATAAAACAATGATACCCAATATGATATAGTGATTAAGGTGCTGGATTAGGACCAAAAGAAAGAAGTTTGACCACAAATGAGGAGGCTCATCAGATGGTTCTGAGCCTACAATTTTCTGTTGATCCAACATCTATCAACACTGTTGTGAATGTATATCAGAAGAGGAAATGCTATATATGCTAACTTGAGCTGATGAAGAAAACGCATAAAAATATAAATGGGGGAATATAAAGGGAATTTGCCACAAATTCTCTTTGGAACAAGCCTGGCAGTTTTGCCCCAAAGGAATCCAATAAAGTTTAATACTCAAATGAGTATTTGAGTATTTTCAAATGAAGAAACATCACCTGTTCCATGAGCATCAGAGAAAGAAAGGCAAGCCTTTATGAAAAGTGCCAGACTCTTGCAAGGACAAAAATTAACTGGAATAAATCTCCAATAAATTCATATTAAAAATGCAAACTTAATGTACCCTACTCTAATATGAGAAATTCAACTTCAGATTTTGGAATGAGATTTAAATACTTATGAATAATGAGAAAATAATTTCCCCACTCCCCCAAAGTTATAGTTTTCTTGAATGTTCCTTTATTGTTTTTAATTTCACTGACTGAAGATATGTGGGATGTATTTTGTTGATACCAATTTTTAAAATCATTTAAAATAAGGGCTTATTTAAACAAATACAAAGTAGAAAATACTCAATATTCCCAAAGACTTTTGCTGTTCCTTAAGGAAATATATTATGTGGTTTGGAGAAAAACACCTAACAATCTGCTTTCTGTTGCTTGTAAGGCAAACAAATCTGTCTTTCCAATTGATATTGCTGTCACATGTGTTCAGTTATAAGTCAGTTTTATCCAATTTCAAATCCAAGGATTTTTCTAACTGAAAATCCTGCAGAAGAACTGCATTAATTTTGTACACAATTTTCTTTCTAAAATGCACATATACCATAGGCAGATTTTTTTTTGCACAACACATTCTAATTAAACCTTCTACAATGTATACATATTTATACTCATATTTATGAAAGATATTTGAACTAAAATTGCATTACAAATTTTGGGCAATCCAAAAACAGCTGTCCTTTGAGAATTATAAATTATAGCAATCAAATTAAATTATCTCCCATTGTTTGTTGCTTTTAAGGTGCTCCATTTTCAACTGATTCTTACCACTGAACTTTAGCTGATCTTTAAATAGGTAAATCAAACTATGTAATAGCTCGAGTAATGGTGAGGGCAGTTGCAATCCTTACTGTATGTTAACAGAAATTCTTCAGGCATAAATATGAAAGACAGAGCACGAACTGAGATAAATACGAATAGGCTGGAACTGATTAGCATAACTAAATGCGGAGTGCAAGATGTCTTTTGCCAGTTGAAGAGACTAGGAAAAGCAAAATCTTCTACTGGCATGGGACACTGTAGAAAAACATCAAACAAGAGTAACTGAATACTGTGTCTGCCCCAAGCCTTAATAGAGAAAGTGAGAGATTTATAATACTACGAGGTCTCAACTGACACACACTCTCTCTGTCTCCGTCTCTCACTCTCTCTCTCTGTCTCTCTCTCTCTCTCCCTCCCCTCCCCTCCTTTTGTTTCTTGAACTCAAAAAACAAACAAGCAAAGCATATTGTAAAATGCAACACAGGGTAATCTTAGTTTTACTGAAAAAGATCATTTCCAAATAGGAGCTTTATATTTTTCTAGGCAATAGGCTTGACTGAGTTAAAGATGTCAATATTAAAATCATAGTCCTGAGGAAAGTTAACTTTGGCATAAGTTCCATCAGATTCATCAGTGAGAATTAAACACTACATCAAACTCTGTGTGATTTATTAAACAAGCATAGGCATCTGGGACAAATCTCAGTGATGTAAAATATGTGCCTTAATATCAGAACACAAACCTTGGCCTTTCATATTTGTCTCTCAATATCAGATACCTATGAAAAGTGTCAGAACCAAACCTACCATATTGCACAATAGGTAGAGTCACTTACTGGCACTTACTTCAAAGTCAAATTAGACTTAGTGAATCCAATTGCAACTTCCCAAACCAAGCTTCGTGTAAATCCCAGTTGAGTTCTATGGGCTAAAATACAAAATCCAAGCTAGTTGTTCATAGAAAACTATACCAAATATTATTTTCAGTCAAGCTTTATTAGGTTAGAAATCCCTTCTCATATTCAATATTTATACTGTCTCATTACTTTTTTAAAAAATAAATTTTTATTTGTTTAAAAACAAACAAGTTACTTTTAACTGTATGACCCAGCTATCTACCCCTTTGTTCTATTGAAATATATGTAGTGAATTCATTATTAAGGAGTATATATATATTCATAGTTATTCTCTTCTCAGATATATGTTTCCTTTCCCTGTTGTCTTTATTAGCTATATCTACATGAAGAACCTACTAATAAATCTTTTCTTCCTAAGAAACCTTAGGAATGTTCATAACTGCAGAAGTTCTGTTGCATTGTCCTCTAACACAGGTTTCTTCAGAATAGCACAGTTAAGTTGTAGAAGAAACATGTAAAAGAGCAGGAATGATACAGATCTCAGCTGTATATACTGTACATACAATTAAATTAAAACTAAAGTCACCATTGACCACCAAACTAACATTCAAAATCCACAGCGGTTGCAACTTTACTTGGACAACTAGAGTTTTAGAAAATAGCTGTCAGGTTGGCATCTAAACAAATAATTCTCAGGATTATAGACGCATGAGATTAATTAAGCAGACATATGGAAAACTTTACAGTTTCTCATTTTACTTGAAATGTGTTTTGGATTTCTTTACACTTCCTGATGTGTGTCTTTCATGTGTCAAAAATATTTTTGCTTGAAATTTTTAAAAATGTAGCTTTTGATTATTAATGTAGAATGAAGGCTTTTACATATTTTGAACTTCTATGTTGTTTCTCTATCACTAAACATTCAAAACAGATTCCTCGATTACGCAAACTCAATAGAAATTACTATGGCAAATAGTAATTTAACAGGCCATTCTGTTAAATAAAGATCAATTCCACTGGATAGATTGGAAGAAAAGTCTAAAAAAGTTCTCTGCATTTTAAATTACTTTTCATGCAGAAAATATAATTTCAAGGGTCGGTATATGGTGTATATTAATGGTTGCTCCCGGTTCGTAGTAAAAATTTGTAGTAGTTGGGAGAACCGGTAATAATATTGGCTGGCCATGCCCCCGAACTGGTCCCTGGCCCAGTTGCCGCTCACTTACCCTGCTCACCTCATCAGAGGCTTTTTTTTTTTTACTTTTAAAAGCATTTTTTCTACAACCTCTTTGGCCGAAAAAATGCTTTTAAAAGTTAAAAAAAAAAGCCTCTGATGATCGTGCGGCTCAGCTGGGATCGTCAGAGGCTTCTAAAGGCATTTTTTTTCCTGCAACCTCTCCGGTAGAAAAAAAAATGCCTTTAAAAGCCTCTGGCGATCCCAGCTGAATTGCCTGATTGTCAGAGGCTTCTAAAAGCATTTTTTTCTGCAACCTCTTAAGGTTGTAGAAAAAATGCTTTTAAAAATTAAAAAAAACCCAAAAAACAGTTGGCCACGCCCACCCAGTCACATCACCCCCCCCACCAAGCCATGCCCACAAAATAAGCCATGCCCATAGAACTGGTAGTAAAAAAAATTATAACCCACCCCTGGTGTATATACTGTATAATATCACTACAGTGTCAGCTTGATATTTAATTATTATACTGTTGCATATACCTCCCTGGTTCTTATCAGAAGTTAGTGCTATTTCAGTCATCTATTATTTTGCCAGAAAAACCAAGCTGTGGTGATTCTTTGCTGTTCCATGCTGCACTAACTTGGCATTATGCAAATTATTTTGTAAAAACAGTGACATTTCTCATGTTACTGTTATAACATTCTGCCAGTATTGTCACTAATTTTATCCATGCCACTTATTGAGCAAAGCTTGGATTTAATAGCCTTTTCTCTGTCCTTTACCCTCTGGTTTTTCCTGGTAGCCTAACACTCAGTCTCAGCACCTTCCTGACAGATTAACTAGTTGTAGGAGTGATTGAAAAGCTGTCCCTTCAATGTTATATAAATAACACTAATAAATATAATACTGACACGCCAGAAGCTCTGATGTGCTTAGCATCTGATTTTTCCTTAGTTGGTTGAAAAGTTTGCTATTGTTGTTATTGTTTGTGAAATGGAAGCTTGCAACGAATACTCTTCAGTACACATTAAACAATGTGCCATGATTGAATTTTTAATTCCAAAGGAGTCTGTCCAATTGAAATTCACCAAAATTAAGCAGACTTTTAAAGTGCAAGAAGGAAAATTTGTTACAATATGATGATACTAGGCTAAGGTGACCAGATTTTAACATTGGTAAAGAGGGACACCATTGACCGGGGGGGGGAGGGGGGCTTGATTAAAATTTTGGTATATATGGAGCAACAAAAATTTTCATAGAACGCAAAAATAGTACTGTAATATATTTTTTTTAATTTCAACATAAGTACAATTTACAAATATAATAAATAAATAAAAATTATGTATAGTATTATTTTATTCTATAGCGACTACTCAGAGGGCTGAAAAAAGTCATTTCTGATAGGTCCTCGCACTTTTGACTGGTCCTCACAGTTATGACCATCCTCACATTTATGCCCGTGCATTCTTAACAACCATGTCACTCATTTCGCAGCTCCTTCTCTTCACCATGGTGATAAGATAGGGCAAAAACGTAAAATGTGAGGACAGTCGTAAATTCGAGGACTGCTCAAAAGTGCGAGGACCAGTCAAAAATAACCTTTTCAGCCCTCTGAGTAGTCCATGTGCACAAAAGGACTACCCAAAGGCCTGTAAAAAGTGATTTCTGACAGGTCCTCGCACTTTTGACCAGTCTTCGCACTTATGACTGGTCATCATTTATGCCCATTATAGCATTCTTAACAAACGTGTCACTCATTTCATAACTGCTTCTCTTCACCATGGTAAAATGTGAGGACAGTCGTAAGTTTGAGGACTGGTCAAAAGTGCGAGGACCAGTCAAAAATAACTTTTTCAGCCCTCTGAGTAGAAAAGAGAGAGGTGGTAGGTTTGAGGAGAAAGATTGCTGTACAATAAAAAAGATGAAAGGGAAGAAAACCAACCCCAAACAAATATAAAGATATTAAGATAAAGAATGAATTGTTAAACTTTAAAGAATAAAAGAGAACAAATATGAATAAATAGCAATAATTAGAAACACACATACAAACATACAATGTATTTTCTTTGAACAGAGTATTTGGCTGGTTCACAAATTTAAACAGTGTTTAGTCATTTCAATTAAATTTAGAATTTCTATATTTCCTTTTTGCCATATTTATTCCTCATCTATTTTTTTAAAAAACCAATATTACCCTTCATCCATATCTCTAATCTTAATCAAATTCAATTTTTCACTTCTATTCTATATTATACCCCTTCCCATTGTCATCTATTTTTATATCAATCCTCACATTGCTTAATTATGTAATATTACAGTTGTTTAATACAAATTCAACATTTTAATATAAATCAATTAGTTATATAACTATCTTTTTTGTATATTAATCAATATGAACATGAATATTCCAATTATTTCCATGCAATCCAATTTCTTACAAATCAATTAATTATATTTACCAATAATAAGAAACCAAATAATTTCCCTCATATATTCCTCCAAACCACAACTTAACCATTTCTGCTTTCAACACAATATACAATTAATAGTATCTCAATTATTACAATTCCCTAGTTAAAAAGAGCTTTTTTTTCTTTTGTGTTTTAAAATCTTGAACTCTCCTCTTTTGCCATTTACCATAAATTTCCCATTGTTTGCACCTACCTTTTTTGATGAGGAAAAAGAAATCTGTCTTTCCAACGTTGCAAGCAAACAGCAAAGCAAACAACCTGCTTTAGTTTCGTTTTCGTTTTCAGCTTGAATTGCACAAGGAGAAAAAAAAATGTGCTTCAGCAGTATTCTTTGCACTCTTTGCCAAAACAGCTGAGAGCAAATCAGCTGAGAGTCAGGAGGCCGATCTAATCAACTTATGGTAATTAACCTATGCTGAAAGGGGCTGTTTTTTCTATTTTTGCAGGCACCAGTCTATTCATTTGTTTTCTGTTAACACTGAACAGCTGTAAGGCGGCCCTTTGAAGCCCCGCGGCAAGAATTTAAACAGTTGTTTTTCCCTCTAGCTATTAGCTGGGACTCAGGAGGCAGCAATAGATTGGGAGTGGGTGGGGTAAGCAAACCCCTTCTCCCGCCAATCAGGACTTTTTTTAAAATGCCGTGGGACGCAGGACAAATTTTAGATCTACAAATCTAAAGGAGCCTGAGTGGCGTAGCAGGCTAATGCCTCCTATTAAGGCAGCATTTAACATCCAGCTGCCTGCAATTACTGCGAGTTCTAATCTCATCAGGCTCAAGGTTGACTCAGCCTTCCATCCTTTCTAAGGTGGGTAAAATGAGGACCCGGTTTGTGGGGGCAATAAGCTGACTTTGTATAAATATACAAAAAGTATGAAGGCTATTGCTTAACGCATTGTAAGCCGCCCTGAGTCTCCGGAGAAGGGCGGCATATAAATATAAATTTAAAAACAAATTGTTGAAAATTGGGACTGTCCTGCCAAAAGCGGGACGTCTGGTCACCTTATGCTAGGCCTAATATGAGCCACACAAAAAGCAAGTTGGATATTGCCATCTTATCTCATCCGCCACGTAGTCCAGACTTGATACTATGAAATGTTCACCTTTTTTCCAAAATCAGGAAATATTTTTGTGAATATCTGTTAATCTCCAACACAGTGGAACACAGTGGAAAGGAACCTGGTTGAAAAGTGAGAGTTCTTTCATGAGACTTAGAGAAACTTGTACTCATTGACAGAACTTGTAGATAATAGTGATGAATGTAGGGAGATAAAATCTTGTGACAAAACTAATTTCAACAATAATATTTCTGTTTCACTTATTAAAATGTCTACATTTGAACTAAAGTTATGGGAGTGGGGACATTTCTTTTCTTTTAAAGCTCCTACTTATGAGGCAAGTGTGGATTTAGATTTGGAAAACAGACAATGTCCTTTATCTTCCTGTATTAAAGTGATTCTTGTACTTGTCTGATATAATTTTTCAAAAATCCTGAATAATAGGGCATTAAAAGTGTACACAGAAAGACATCCTTTATCAGCAACTTAAAGCCTAAACATGTCCACTGTGCACAAGTGTATTCATATTGCAGTTAACTGTTCAGAGGAAAGAAAAGTGTCCATAAAGGTCTCCTGGCTTAGCAAGATATGTGGTGAGAATTGTACTATCTGTAGGAAAAGTAAGAGTACAAAATGACAGTGCAAAGTTTGTGACTTACTGTGCATATTTGTGGATGATATCTGGATGAAAGAACAAAATTGAGGAGTTTGCATTGTGATATTATTATATGAGTCAACTGCTTATGGACACATTTTTTTCTCAAAGTGATGTGAAAGACTCAGGATTATTGGAGTGAATGCCTGCAAAGAATTGAGAAGTCTAAAGTGGAGGCTGCACCCACATTGTCATTTGTCAGTAATAACTATTTGTCAGATGTTTTACTAGCCTTCTTTAGCCAATGGGGTTAAATACAGATTATATGATTCAAACATACATCATTCAACTTGACTGCCTTTCTCATGATTGTAACTGCCTTATAATTTTAAAGCAACCATTCATTGGCAGAATGACAGAACATTTTAAAAATAAAGGTTACAAATCTGAATAAACTGTTAATGAAGATCCAATTTAAAAAGAGGTGTGATGGCATAACAGTGAGATAGGAAGGTTCTTTGTCTGCAATCCATATTCATGGGCTAGGTTGCTCATTGTGACATTAACATGTTGTCCTCATATAAATCCCAAAAAAGCTTTTGATCAGATCTACTAAAATTTCTCTTATTAGAAGTCTGAAGAAAGAACCATGCCACAGCAAATTAGAAAGCTTTATCCTTGGAGACGTTAATGAGAACTGTCAAAAACTGAAATTGAAAAAAATATTGGCAAATTGGCCATATATTTATTTAGTATATGACATATCATACATGGACTTACAATGTATGTTAACATTTCACCTAGATTAATAAAACACAATAAAATCTAAATGTTAAAAAAAATCTATATTCAAATACCAATGTCTCAGCCATCTAACCATTGAAGCACAGCATTGTTTATATGAAAAAAAAAATCAGATACTAGACAGGTAAATGCCCTCATCTTATAGCCAGTCATGATGTGATCTACAGTTTGACATGAAACCCTGCAGTCATATTGAGGGGAGGATACTGTAACCTGTTTATGCACACCAGCCAACACTGTGTGAAGTGCAAATTCTATTCAGGGAGCTCCACTGCTGGTGTGATGGTACAAAACCTGGTGCCTTTTTTGTGGAGTCATTTATGTTTTCCTATGTCTGGATGTTCAGCAACCCATTTGGTTTTCCATTAGGAATGAATGTTAAAGTTGTTGAGCAGATGTTGTGCAAGTGCCAATGGGGCCTTCCTGGATTTGAGTCTTCTGAGGAAAATGAGGAAGATTGGCATGCACCAGTAGGAGTGAGTTGTTCATAAATTTTCTGTATTTTCTCATGAAGGCATCTTGTCTTTGTAAAGCTGGTGCTGCTTATATGGCTCAGAACAGGAAAGCTAGCAAGTCAAATTGGTTTTAATATGTCTGCTTATAATCCTCATGGTATTGGGCACAATTTCTTATAGTTGAGGGTTTGAATTTAATGGCAATCATTCTACAATGACAAAGAATACTATTTAGAAATATCTTTCCAAGTATTCCAAAGGAATTCTGAATTTAGAATAATAGAATGTGAGGCTGGAAAACATGCTGGGGATCATGTAGCTGAAACTTCTGCCCAGTGCAAAAATTCACTACTCTAGCACCTCTGACAGTGGCCATACAGCTTCCTTTTGGAGACCTCCAAAGCAGAAAGTCCATCATTTCCAGAAACAGACTGTTCCATTTTTAAACACCTTTTACAATTAGGAATTTTTTCCATAATGTTGCACTATAATTTACTTCCTTGTAATTTAGTCTTTGTTTCTTGCCTTGTCTTATGGAACAACACTGGACAATTCTGCTCTGTCTTATCCTTGACAATTTTAATAAACCTTATCTTCTTGGCATTATTTTTTGTTTTATATATTTTCTGATTGTTTGTTGTAATGTTCTCATTCATGTTTTTAAATATGATTCAATTCCAAGGCTTTTCAAACTAAGAAACAAAATATTCCTCTCTAATTAACATGATCTCAAACCCTATTTTCATGCTTGTAAGTTGTAAATATAATTACCCCAGTTTATTTATTTATTTTTATGACCTTTCTATACCGTTTGTCATTTGGAGTACAAAGTGGCACATTTGGAGATATTTATTTATTTTATCCTCAGAACATCAACTTTATGAGGCATGTTGAATAAGGAAATAGTGATTAATACTAAATCATTTAATAATCCTGTGTGTACACCACACTTAATAGGCTCATTGGTGTGATGATTTAACATTTCATGTTAGCAGGGAAATTAGATGAAATTTTCATTCAACACTCTTAACTCTGGTTGTGCCATCACTGATTTATATTTTGTATTCTAGCAGAATAACATTTTTTTAAAAAATGGAAGAAGAAAAGAAATACAAGACTACAGCTGGATGTTACACATAAAAAAGATGGCTGAGGGACAGCTTACTTGTTTATCCTGATTTGTGGAGGGAAATTAGATCAACTATATCATATTTCTACGCATGATCAAAAGTTGGAATCAATTTGAACTTACTTGATATTTAGAGATGAAACTTCAATTAAAAAATTGTTTTGATTGAATCACCTTCAAATCAGTTTTCTAAATCAAATATTCACATAGTCATTCTTGATTTGAAGTCAATACAAGATCATCTCATATAATTTCTATGAAAGGATAATTCATAACAAGTAATATGCATGTCTATGGAGAGTCTCGGTCATCCAGGTCATAGTTGTCCTAAAGGTGCTTTTATTTTTTTTCCAAAACTGAAGAAGCTTCTTGGATGAGAAGCGAAATGTCTTCAAGGAAAAACAAAGTCCAATTGTCATTTGAAAAAACACCTTTGGGACAAGTAATATGCATAAAACAAATCTATTCTTTGTTTTTCTTGCCTAGTCTCTCTTCTCTCTTCCCTCTCTCTTAACACAAACCCATTTTCTCCTCACTGTCAAATGTTAGATTCTAAACTCTTTGTGGCAGGCTCCTATATTTTTCCTTATGTTTCAAAGTGTCATAGTCATCTCCGAACAAAGAAAGGGTACCGCTTTCAAATCAAAGTTTAAAGTTCAGCTCATTAATTTGGCTTGTTTCTCATTTTTCATTATGAATTAATCAACTCCAGAAACACTAATACTTAACTTAATGAAGTAGGTTTAGCCAAGGCTGCTGTCATTTTGATGCTGTTAAATGATCTGGCTATATATGAGATTAGTATTCTAGGATAAATTAACATCCCTTTAAAGTAATCCTGTGTGCAATAAAGGAAGTTACTGACATGTAAGAATGGCTTAAATATTTGTGGACTGTGATAGTAATGCAGCTCTCTCATTTAATGCAAACAATGTTCTTATACAGTTGGGGTTTTCATAATTTTAAACCGATCATATTTCTTAGGACCAGCAGATGGAAATTTATTTATTAAATACTTATTTATTTATTAAAAGACTTTGATGGCTTCTCATCTTACATAGGTTAACTCTAGGTGGCTCCCAACTACAACAATAAAAGGAAATGAAAGACAAAATATAAAGAAATTACTTCTGATCTTCTTTACAGTAGTTATAGCATTCAATTTTTAGCTTCTCTAAATTTACATAATAACTGCCTTCTTTTCATAATCTATCCTTTCTAATCCTTTCTAAACCCGTAAATCACAAATTTTCAACAAAAAGTCCATAAAGTGTTTCCAGTCTCTAACAAATGTAGTTATTGCCTTTTCTCTAATTAAACAAATCAGTTTTGCCATTTTGGCAAAATTTGTCAACTTCATCAACCATCCCTCCAATGTATATATTTGAGATTCTTTCCATCTTTGTGCATATAATTATCTTGTTGTGATTATCATGTCAAAAAAAGGTCATCTATAAGTCTTTTCTATTTGTTTGTCCATCAGTGCCATTAAGTAAAGCTCTGATTTCAGCTGAATATTAGTCTTTAAAATTCCTTGTATTACTGTATGTATTTGAACCCTGACATTTTCAGACTTTTTTTACAAGTAGTCAATAAGTTGCAATAAAAAGGTGTTTCTTTAATAATTATCCATCCTGTTTCCTGATTTTTAGAAGAAAATTTGAAAAGTTGAATGTTTGCACATATATATTACACCTAAGCATATATGTGTGTTGTGTTGTGTTGTGTTGTAAGTTACACTTACATCAAAGTCAACATGGATAGGACTGTTAATTGTCATTCTATTTTACATTGTACTTTAGACCTCTGCTTGAGCTGCTGATATTTAAAAATATGACTGGACCAAAAGAAATAAGTTTGACCACAAATATGATTTGGCTTAAACAAAATGCACTCTTCTCTCAAAGTTTTCTGCTGTCATTATTGTCTGCAACATGAATGAATGAATGATACTTTGAAATGCAGAAGATTGACAATAACCTGCACTACCACCATAAAGAGAAAAATAATGGGTTGCAGAGCACTTTGCCTCACAAGTTACAGGCAGCAATACAAAACTACATGAAAACTTTCTCCCCAAGGATGTTTTTATTTAAGCTGAGATACATGATACAGCCAATCCTAAAACTTCAAAGAGTTGATAAGAATATGCTATAAATTATGTAGATCTATTCCAAAGTGCCAAAACATCCTGTGTTACAACTAGACCACTATGTTTGCAACCAGAGAAAGTGTTGATTAAAGCAACTTTCCTCAATCTTGTGACCTCCACATGGACACCCAGAACAAAGACCATGCAAATGAAGGATTCTGATAGCTTCAGCATTACTGGATGATTGAGGAAGCTACAGGTAAGTAATGCCCCCCCCCAATTGCTAATCACTAAAACTAGTTCTAAGGTCAGGAACTGGTGACCTTCAACCCAAGTCTTCAAGCATCCAGGCAACTTTGCAGCCCATAGTTCAACAGCATGATTTCTTGCCATAGTAATGAAAAGTGTAAAGTAAACCTAAAATAATTTCAAAAATACTTTTTTGAAGCCAAACTTTTTGATTAAAAGACCCAGAAAATTCCAACTCCACCTATGTATACATTACAGCCCCATCCACTTTTCCCATTGCCCCAAAAGTGGGAAATATGCACTTTTCTGAAAGACTTTAATTCATACCTCCATCTGAAAGTTATGGTCCAAGGAAGGAATGGAGGATTATTGAGATGAATCACTTGCAACAAAATTATGTCTACATGATCTATAATTGCTTCTGATGACAGATGCATTTAGCAAAGACTGGGAAGACTCTATTAAGTGGCTACCAACCTCTGCCTGAAATCTCCAGTGAAAGAAATAAACTACTCAGTGCAGTAAGGTTATTCTGTTTCACTGTTTGGCAGTTCTTACTGTCAAGAAAGTCTTTCTATTGCCTAATCTGTATCTACATCCTTGAAATTTCATTTCATTAGTTCTAGTCTTATACTCTGAAACAATAGCACTAGCACTTAGACTTATACAACTTATATACTGCTTCACAGTGCTTTACAACCCTCTCTAAGCAGTTTACAAAGTCAACATATTGCCCTCAACAAGGATGGAAGACTGAGTCAACCTTGAGCTGGTCAAAACTGTTGGCAGTCTGCAGAGTTAGTCTTCAATAGTGCATTCTAACCACTGCTTCACCATGGTTCACAAATGAGAATCATTCTGAATCCCCAATATGACAGCCTTTCAAAAATTTGAAATCAGCTTCATGTCTCCTCTCAACCTTTTCTTCTGCAAGTTAAAGATACTTAGGACTGATCCTTTCAACTGTTCCTCGTAGGATTTGACTTTGAGTCACCATCCCAGTGGTACCTCTCCAGATGGTTCCATTTTTTTGATGTCTTTTCTTTTACTGGGATGTGTGGAACCGAACACAAGTGAGACCTGGCCAAGGCAGAGTACAGCATGATAATACTGTACTAATTAGATCTCTTCCAAATGTTTCTATCTACATTTCCCAAGGGTGTTTTCTTGAGTATCAGTAAAGAATGGCAAGAATCTAGAATGATTCAGCTATTTATTTTCAAGATATATTTTCAGCTAAAAATTCAGACAACTTTTGTGCAGCACATTGCCCACCCCTTTAATTTTTAGCAAGATCTTGTGTCATTTACCAATAAAACCAATATTGTTAGTGCCTACTGTTGGATGCCTGAATTTCTCTTGAAATACTTAGTAGTTCAATAAAGTTAACTGATGAAAATCTCCCAAGACTTTCCTATCCTCACTCTGAACAACTCAAGTTTCAAAATTACTTCAGCCTCTGAAGTGCAATACTGTAATTTCCCAAAGGCATGCTATACTGAACTCTTCCCTGTTTCCATCTTTTAATACAAAGATATGCAGTTAGTCATGCTAGAATAAATCTAATACAAATGTACAAATGATACATACTGCCAGTTGACTTTTTACACTGGTGTGATCCCAGTGGGATTAATGGACATACGGTTGTTGAAAACTAGGAAAAGTGAATGATGATTAACCCCAAGTCTACTATTGCTAAAGTACATACATAGGCAGATAAAGTAAATTATCTTGAACATATCTACAGTACTTCTTTAAAAGTGCTCAGTTGACAGTACTGAATTTTCAGAATGTTTTATCATACAGCTTCCTGCAAATTATCAGATTATTGGATCTTGATTAAAATTAATTAGCCTTACGCTAAAATAAGTTTCATATTAACTGCTTAATCTAAGTTCAGGAAAAGGAGGCACTACGGCACTGTGGTACAGTGGTTAAACTATCAGGTGAATTAAAAAAAACAGATTCAAGTCCTTATGCAACCCTGGAACTCACTGAGTGATTTGGGAAAGTCAACATCTCTCAGTTTACTATATATTACGGTTGTGGTCTGAGGAAAAGATAGGATAAAACACCCATATTCTGTGGAAAAGTAAGAATTAAATATAATAAGGAAATAAATAACTGACTAATGAAACTCACTGGAAGATCCTGTGATGTGCTCTGAAGACTCATAAACTGAAGACTGAGCCACTGACATATGTACAATATGACAAGCAAGGAATTTATTATTTTCTTATTTTTATTGCTTTGACAATGATTTTGATTAGCAGAAAAGTCAGGCACTGCTGACAAATTTAGTTCCCCTGAGGCTCCAAATTAGAATTGCATGAAGAGATGAGTGTTGATTTTTCTTTTTCTGCTGCACCAGTTTCCATTTCTTCTCCACACTGGCTTGACTACGTGCCGTGCAGGCTGAGTGGATTCTGTTAGTTCTCCAAAGAGTTCAAAATCCTGGAAAGCTGCTGTAGAAGTTATCCGCCCCCGTGAGTGTCCATGGGAGCTTTATATCTTCATTGCAGCTCCATGTCACATTATAAAAGATTGGCCCTTTTCATATATGTGCGCATTGACACGATATGTGTAAACCAGGGTGGTACTAGTGTCACAAAATTGCAATGTTGCTTCATTTTGCCCTCAATGACCCTTGCAGATGCCTTTGTGACCCTTTTAATTTGTGAAAGTTGTGGAGAGAGGGAGTAAGTAACAATGAGATAGACAGGAAAGGAAGAAGCTACTGATTGTAGTGCTATGCATTTATTGCATGGGTCTCTTTATCAATATAGTGTGAGCTTGTTTCCTGTTGAGGCCCATTCCACTCTGGTTTGCATTTTAACACAGTTGCAGCTAGTAACATGCTTTACAAAAGCCATCCATAAGTAGTTATACAGGTATGAAATAACAACCTATCCTGAAATGTCTTTAAGATATAAAAAGTCAACAAGGTCTATGCAGTCTTTTAGTGCCCTCTTATATATTTTATTGACTATACTGCATTCTTCCAGTTCATTTGATTCTGGATATAGATATATGGGTAAAATCATATGGATCAGAAAACCTATATGTAGCCTAGGTAGTATATAGAAGATATTCACAAATCAGTTCTTCTAGAATGCTGCTGTGAGCAAAAATAACCTTCATCTTGGCTATAGAGGCAGCAGCCTTCTTGTTATAAAGTTGCAAAGTCTTTGGATACCTTAAAGTAGAATCCATGGCTATAAGGAAGGAACAAGCTTTGAAAACCAAGGTGTCCTAGCTGAAGGTTCTCCTGAAACAATGTAGACTTTCTTGGCCTCTAGGGTTGGAACAACTGCATATTGTACAGTTGGATATTCATTGCTTAATGCAATGAATTCAGTGCTTAATTTTCATCTTGAGCTAATCATGGGTACCTGGTTTAGCTATGAATTTTAGCATTTCATTTTTAGTTTCCTGACAAATTATGAGTTTGGGGTCTATCATCATTTGTTCTGGCAAAGGCCAATATGTCTGTAGGCCAGTCAGAATATGTTTCCTTCTGATAAACCTTATTTAGCATTGTTGTCTCCAGCAAAATTGAACAGCTACCAGCTCATTTTTGACACTTATAAATTATTTTCTCTTTCAGAAGAACTTTCATGTCATTTTGTGGGCTGTTCACTGCAATCCTGGAAGTCATGTCACACTACTATAAACATATCATTGTGCTTAATATAAACAATAGAAACATCATATTTATGTAGCTGTAAGAACATTCTTTGAAATCAGGCTGAAGAAAACGTTCAGGGATAGTACATGGAGGGAATAGTTTTTTGGATATGACCAAACAGCTGTTTAAAGTTGTCTCCACCCATTGTCCATATAAGAATAAACCATGAAATTCAGTGGCTTACAATACAATAAAATGATTAATTTTTGTAAAGTGTAGCCTTGTCACAGAAAGATTATTATCTGATTAGGTTTAGTGATGATTTGTACACAAATGATTCTCCATCTTGAAAACTTTCAGATTTAGATGGGCCATAGATTATTTTTCAAGTTTTTCTAGCTCACAGGAAGCTGTTTATCAGCTATTATGAAAACCATGCTCATCCAACCATAAGTCAGAAAGCCTTCTCCTCCATTACAGCCTATTATGGTACAATAATAGCAGTGGTATTACAGTATAACTCGTTTTTGTATCTTTGTGTATTAATCATATAGAAAAAATAGTACATGCAGCTGCTTATCTGTAGATATACAATTGTTTAGGGATCACAAAGTTGGAATGCCTGCACATAATGTATTCATGTATTCATAGATATTACCAACAGGGAAAGATTTGAAGAATTGAATTTTTACCTCATTGTGTTTCAAAAATCTGCCCAGCTGTGGCCAACAAGATTAGGCCAACAAGCCTAATATTTAACAAGATGAGCATTAATAATTATTAGCAGGCAATCTCATTCATGAAAGAATGGTCTCATCATATAACAGTTCTAATTTAGTGTTTTGTTGCTACCGTTTCAAAAAGCAAAACAACAAAGCTGGTTGCAAAATGCAGCCGCACGGGTTGTGATGGGAGAATCCCGATACTCCCATGTTACACCCCTCCTGCGCAGTTTTCATTGGCTACCGGTTGCCCTCCGGGTGAGATTCAAGGTGCTGGTGATGACCTATAAAGCTCTACATGGCTTAGGACCAGGATATTTGGCGGACCACTTACAGCCAGCAACGATATCCCATCGCCCGGTTCGCACCCATAGGAGAGCCTACTCAGGGTGCCGTCGGCTAGAGAGTGGCGGCTGGCGGCCCCCAGGGGTAGAGCCTTCTCGGTGGGTGCACCCACCCTCTGGAATCAACTCCCCTTGGAGCTCTGATTAGCGCCCGACCTTCGCACCTTCCGTCGTGAATTAAAAACTTGGCTTTTTAAATCCCTTGACCTGGACTGATGATGGGGTTTTAAGGGTTAATTTTAAATTTTTTAGATTTTAGTCTTATTTATATTGTGGCTTGTGGTTTATTGTTGTGAGCCGCCCTGAGTCCATTGTGAGATAGGGCGGCATATAAGCCGAATAAAATAAATAAATAAATAAATAAATAAAATAAAAATTCTGAACAGCAATGGGTTGTTCCAAATTAGATTAGTCTTAGGGTAGAATCATTAGTATAGAAAGTTAGTTTAAAAGACTTCTCTAGGAATGACTAAGATTGGTGTACCTCATTGTATAGTCCAGGTCTGAAAACAAGCCATTAGCACTTGCCAAAATACAGAATGTTCCTCTAAGGCTGATCGTACATTGAAATCAATGTATTAGGCTTTACAGTTGTTCCAGTGTGATTCATTTTTTCACTGGTGAATTGGTTCCACCAAAACCCAACATGCAATCAACTTTTATTATGAATGTTGGAATGTTGTAGTTGTAACAATGTTGATTTTAGCACACAAGGGTGACTGTACAGAAATCAGTTAGGCTGGATCATCCTTGAGCCAGTCTGCAATCAGTCAAGTTGAATTTAATACAACGCACTTGTGATTCCGCAGACTATGAAGTAAAGCCAAATGTACCACAATTCATACAAATGGATATAATGTGAATGTTCATACAGGAAATATTTTGGGACAGGTGATCAAAAAATATTGCTGATCAGGTCTGGTTCCATCCAGAATGCTTGTGGGCTATTGACTCACTAATTAACTATGAGCACAACAAGAATCTCAGTCATAGTTATAGAAAAATAAATAGAAGATGACAAAGAGAAGGGAAAATTATTATATTCTGTTGTCTTTAATCAAGATAATGGATAACGAGTTTCTTTCTGGGGAAGAAAACCAGATATTATTCTCCCAGATATGTAGGAAACTGGTCAAAAATCTATTGTACATGAAATATAGTCTCAGTAATCTAAAATGTATTGAGACTACAGATTACATTTTCAACCAGCATGACTAATTTTCTAGCTGAGAATTGTAGGAGTTTTTGTTCACTAGATAAGAAAGGTATCTAGACAAGATGCCAAATGATGCATGGAAATTGGAAATATGGTATTACTTTAAATAAGTGAGTAATAATTTGTTTGATATGTAGAATATATAGATAAGCAGAGACATAATATAGCTTTTTGATTATTTGCATGTGTATATAGAATGATTAGTAGCTAATATTTAACTACAGTACAATTTAGAATCATTTCAAAATGCAATCATATGTAACAAAAAAAAATAAATGTTTCCAAATTGGCTAGTTATAGGTATTATTTCTCAACTGAAAAACATATACACATCCAAAATGAGGCCTTTAGCCCTAAATGTAGTTAATAGTTCATTGTCCATGCAAGGAGAGGCTGTTCTCACTCTTACAAACCCAGAATTTTAATTTTGTTCATCCTAAATCAAAGAATGATCATATATGTATAAATTCAGCCTTAAATGAATATGGTACATATGTGGTATGGTACATTAGTTTAAATTATATTATTTCAATATTACTGTAATTAGTCACAGTAAAAGAATATAATTTTATTGAGTAAATTTAAATTGTTTAGAAAAAATATTATGATTTACTAAAGGTACATATTACATAATTTGTGGAAAACATATTTTAGCATAAATTTACACAGTTCTGTCATTAAAACAATTCACAAGATGCACAAAAAGTTGTTATGCAAACTTTTTTCAATTAAAATATATTATCAAGAAAAAGTTGGTTATTGATCTGATTACTGAACAATAAGCAAAAGTAAATTATTAGTAATTATTGAGTGACATAGGGACCTAGAGGTGGAGCTCTCGCTTCACAATCAGGAGGCTGTGAGTTCAATCTTAGGTAGCGGCAGCTATTTCTCTCTCTGCATGCACTGAGTAGTTGTCCACTGTGAACTCCACATAGGTATCAGGAAGGCAGGCAGCCAGTAAACACTCAGATTCAAATCAGTCGCCCTGACCCCATGCTGAATCAAGGGATTGCAGGGTCATTCAAAGAAAAAATAATTATTAGTAATTATTGCTGAACAATAAACAAAAATTTTCAAAGGTCGAGATCCAGAAGAAGATTGAGAGACAACACCAAAGAAGCAGAACTTTGTATCTCCCTCGATGGTCAAAGAGGAAGAGAAGGAGAAGGACCAACATGAACTTTGTTAAATAATTTGTTGTTAAATATTACTCAAGATTTGTATCAGAATGTTTTCCTTAATTTTTTCCATTACTTCCATTACTTACAAACATAGATGCAGGTATAGATGATCCGCCACATACTTCCACATGTCAGGAGGTTCACAGAATGAGTCTAGCTACTTCTGTGGCAATTGTGTACAAATGAACAAATTCATTTGTTAATGAGTGGATCCTGACCCCCACAAATCTTATGCAAGAGAGGACACTGTCCTAGCCTAGGAGGGCATGAACATCTTCCTATCGTGTTCAAATTTATGGATTTAGCTTTAAGAATAGAAAAACATTTCTGCTATAAGCATTGTCAGCACTCTTTGTTATTGGAGCAATAAGGTTAGTCTGTGCACTTCACACATTTCTTTAACATGAGTAGAAAAAGGACATGTAGGAAATAATCAAGCTGAGCCTGAGGGTCAAACCCTTTGTGCTCACAAGAGATCTAAATACAGCTTATCTTGAATTCCTTCTACCGTTATCTGTCAAAAATTTTCTTTGGCTGTTAGTAGTTCAGATTCTTGTAGAGCAACGGTCCCCAAGCTTTGTGGCTTGGTGGCCCAGCTGTGGGCCGGGGGGGGGGGCGGGGAGAGGGGAACCAGGCCATGCTTGCCTGGCCTGATTGCAAATAGGTCATGGCCCCACAGCCAGGGGGTTGTGGACCCCAATTGTAGAGTGCTTAAGCTTCCAATAAATCCCAAAATCCCAGGAGGCAACTGGACTTTCTTGTTTTTTCTTTGAAGATGATAGATGAGAAGCGAAACATCTTCAAAGAAAAAACAAGAAAGTCCAGTTGCCTCCTGAAAAAGCACCTTTGGGACAACCATGACCTGGATGATTGAGAATCTCTACAGCCTTCCAATAAATCATTTTACCCATTTGAACTGCCTGGATATCCTAATTTCCCTGATAGGGAATCAGGATTGATAGGAGATTTGTTTTCAAGAAAGAAATCCCTTCCTTGTGCTACAATATTTTTCAATTAAATAAATGAAAATGAAACTATTTTTCTAAAAGAAAGCATCAGGTTAAGGCCAGGAGACCATGATCCAGCACAAAGCTAGCTGAGTGACCTTGGGCCAGTCACTTTCTCTCTCTACCCTAGGAAGGAAGAAATGGCAAACCACTTCTGAAAACTTGTCAAGAAAACTGCAGAGACTTCTCTAGGAGCTCTCTGAGAACTGGATATAATTGAACAAAAGAAAAAAAATATTTAGCATTATGGGATAAATATAGAGTTTGTAGCTTTAACTTTAACTTTAACTCTTTAAAATAAATTGAACAATTTCTCAAGCCAAAATTGATTAGTTTTGTTATATAAATTCTTCTGAATAGCTATGTTTAATGACCTATCCCTTCTTGTGGAAATCATAACATGATTAAATTAATTTAGTCGTTAATTTCTGTAAGGAAGAAGTGAGGATGTCAAATAGTGGATGATTAAAAGCTACCCACACCTTCTCTAAACTATAATTATTCCAGAGAAGCTCTGGAATTGGTTCAAAATATGTTCCATAACTAATCTGTTAAATCCTGATGTGGACAGAATATCCTTAACCATTTGTCCCTACCTGCTTAGCCCCAATTTTTTTTCTTCTTCTTAAATTTGGAGAGAGGAAAATACCCTAGAGGTTTGGGCACTATCCCTATCATTTTTTCTTACTTCAGCTTTATGTTGAATAAACCCATCCAAGTCTGCAGGGCAGGGTGTAGTAACGAAGGAAATTAGCAGGTTCAGTGAGACAAAAAAGTGTGCTCTAGTTAAAATCTTTTAATGAAGTACCATCTAAATCCTTTATTTGGTAAGAAATATGTCTATCTCTGAGGTAATATTCCTCAGAGGAATCCATTTTTTAAACAAAGTTTGCATATATGGGTCTTGTGTTTTTTAAAAAAGCTATCTATATTCTCCACATTAATAACATGCTGCCTCTGACTTCTTCATTTGTTCTGACAGATTAAACTCTTTGGCAGCAGGCTTGCATTCTGGTTTAATGAGGGACTTCATTAATAAGATTCAGTCATGTAACTGAGAAGGATAGTGAACAATTTTGAAAAATCTCCAATGTACGCCTTAATGTACGTTTATTGTTTCTTCTGTGTTATTAGAAATTGGGGGGGGGGGGGAACCCTATATTTCAAATTATTTGTATCCTGAATTTTAGAATCCTTCTTCTATTCAACAGGATTTTATTCTTGGAGAATTTTAAGGAAAAAAGTGAAAAAAGAAACGTATCATATTTTAGTAAAACACTGTGGGAAGTATAAATGTTTTTTCTGTCTAGTAAAAACAGGATTTAGATGTAATGATGCTTAGACTAGATCCAGGAATCAATGGAATTGATCCTGCGAATCCTGGAATGCTGACAAAACCTAAGCACAATGGGAAAATCGCTGCTCTTTCTCCAGGTGATTTCAGATGCCTGCAAAAAATTCCTCCAATCAGAATCCTACTCAAACTCCTGCAATTCTGGACAAATATAATATCCCCTCAGAGTGTCATCAGGGAAGGTGGGGTTGGTATAAAAAAGGGACAATGGCAATTGCAGCAATACTCAGAATCCTATCCTTTTTGTGTTTTGTAGAACACATTTTTTATTTACCACATTATTATTTTTTATTTTCTGCCCATTATGTTGACATGTTTATAGTGGATGTTGTAACTGCTATTGTATTGCATAGTTTGGAAGCCATCAAGCCTCACTTGACTGATCTAGATTTAATAAGTAAATAAATGGCTGGGTCTTTGATTGCACTGCCATGAGCACCATTTGAACTTTTTAACACTCTCCTCCCAATGTTATTGTTCCTTCATCCCACTCCCCATAGAAAAGAACTGTTGCTGCCTTTCCCACCCACCATCCATCCCCTCTCCCAAGCAATATTTTTTAATATATATTTATTATGGGAATAAAATGCAAAACAGAGAAAACAGAAAGGCATACCAATATTCCATGTTCACTTTATTTATATTTGTCAAGTCATTTGGGGTTAAAAAAAAAAGACCATTTATATCTGTGTGAACCTGCCAGACTATCAAACCATCATTCCACTTGAAAATTAAGGAAGTGGAATAATTTCATGGCAACAAGGGAGCTTTGCAATATTTTAAACCAGTGTTACCTGATACTGGTGTGTGTGTGTGTGTGTGTGTGTGTGTGTGTGTGTGTGTGTGTGTAACAAAATGTAAACAAATTGCAGAACCTAAAAATTATTGGAAGAATATTTCCACAACACCATCTTTGTCCATTAAGCTAGATTTACCAAATTCAATTCCCCAAAAAGCAGCCTGTTGCTTTGTAATCCAGTAGAAGAGACAGAAGAAAGACAACTTTTGTCTATTTCACACCTGCTAAAAAAATAAGCATGTTTAGATAGATAGACATAAAATGTGTTTAAATGCATATTTTAGATCATATGGATGTACTGAATCTGCAAGCCACTACACATAAATACTGGACTTATCTGTAAAAACAGTTGTCATTTATAAGTTGAACAGCATAAGAAACATAACTAAAACTACTGGAACATCTTAAAATAGTATTGTATTTGGATTTATTTTAGTAACTATGTCCTTAATTATTTTTAGATTCCATTATACTTTTTTTCTTATACACATACACATATAGACAGATGTAATTATTCTTTTATTCAATATCTTGTTTGTATCTGGTCTTAGGGCTATAATAAAGAAATATGAATTTGAAAAATTAAATTACCTGAAACTAGTTTTTTTAGCACTTCATATAAAAGCAATAAATGATTTTTAAATTATTAAGTGCTTTGTTTCCAAATAATACTATTTTCCAGATTGTTTATATGTCCTAATATATGAAACTGGGCGGTATCCTACTTATTCAGTTTTCTCTTTTCAGTTCAGAAATTAATGATCACTTTTACAATGTATAGTTATAGACATTTTATTTAAAAACCAAGAGCCCAAAGTAAGTAAGAGTTTATTTTCATATTAGGTTTTTTTTGCTCAAGCCTCTGAAAATGTATACAAAGAAGTAGCTGTACTGGCAGAAAATAGACAGAAAAATATAATTACATGGACATGCACTTAATTATAATAGTAGTAAATTTATAGCACTGACCTGATATAAACAGAAAGAAAGAGAATAGATTGTGTATCTCAAACTTTACTGTTTAAAGTCAAATGAAGGAAAAAATGAACTACTCCATTGATGCCACAGGATGTGAATGCACAGATTAAAGAAGATGCTTGTTGTCGTTCACGTAGAGATTCATGAAGTTTAATATATGTTACAGTTTTAAAAGAATTACCATTATCATTCCAGAGGCAAGTCCCTATTTCACATGTCGCTGAGGAAATGGAGGAAGCTAAAGGATAAATCACTTAACAGTCAAGAGCTCTAAGGAAAGGACACATTTTGCATTTCCAGCAGACTTACCAGACTATATCCACAAATAAAGAAAAACGAATAACTAGAATATATTGTCCCTTGTAGCAGCAATGGGAGACATGACTACACTAAAGTTCATATTAATAAATGGAGTGACTTAAGCCAGTTGCTGTTAATAAGTGCCATCAGATTGGTGTTGACGCCTAGTGTCCACTAAGATACATTTTGTTTAGGCTCACCTGTCTGCTTGGGGTCATATCATTCTGACACTGTAAAGCAAAAGCAAGCTGTGGAATCATAAGCACAGGTGCAGTCATATGATTTTTCAGTTTTTCACTTAACAACTGATTTCTTGGTTCCAATTTTGGTTGCTAAAGGAGGATTATCTCTATGAAATTGTCAACACAATGGATTTTAACAACATTGCAGTTGACATTTGGCAAGCTATTTTAATCTGTCTCGTTCTAACATCCATCTGCGTAAGAACTTTGTTCTTTCCTCCTTTGTCCCTAACATCGCCACTCCATTCCTCATGCCAGTTAAAATCCTACGTAAGTTTAGCCATTCTGTTTTATCTCATGATGTGATTGTAACTTATGAATAGTTATGCATTTTTAATAAACCTTATTAGAGTGGAAACATACCAAGCAGACACCTTCTGATTTTTGGCTATCATAGACTAACACGACTCTCCTCTTGCAGCATTGGCTGAAAGCTCTTTTAAAATATGAGTTATTCTTACTGGAATATTATAACTGGTTTAGTGAAATATTGAATGTTCCTCCAGTTTTTCTGAACTACAGTTTTCATTCTCTCTTACCATATACCATACTGCCCTGGAATTATTTAAGCAATATCTGGTCTATAGAACTGTACTAGAGAGAGAAAGAATTCTGTCCCATCACCAACGTCCAAACATATTTCAGTTTGAATGCAGTTACTTTCTGAAAGGCAGAAGACCACAATTCTTTCCTTTACTTCTAGGCAGTAAACCATTGCAGGATGTCCAGCTACATTGTGATAAATAACTATTCAAATTATAATAAAATTACTTATTTTCATTCTTATAGAAAACCTACCTTCCCTAACATTCAAAGTTTATTCTGTTCGTTTATACAAATCAGTAATTTCTTGTAATGGAAATATTTCCATATAGATGTAGCAAAACAAAAAACAAACAAACAAAAAAAGACCAAACACATCACCAACTATTCTCTTCTTTACTTCTAAAACAAGCTGTCTATAATCGGGAAGGTTGACCCAAAATGCCCAGGCAAGACATAAAAGCATTATATTTTCATTGGCAAATGTTCTTTGTGGCTGAATTCCCATTTAGCCGAAACAAAGTCACGCACAAGATGCTGCAGAACATTCAGACTACAGACAATTTCTTTTAAAAAAATTATAGTGATCTTCATCCTCAATGGAAAGAAGCCATCAGAAAGCCTGGGAATAATTACTAGCAGAGCCAGTCATTCATTTTCAAAGGCTGCCTTCTGCCAACTACAGCTATTGGCGAGCTCAGTGGCCGAGACAGAGAAATCAGAGTACATCTACCACCAGTTGGTTGGTTGTGTTTTTATTTCCACTGATTCAGACCCTGTTTATTTTTATTGCTAGTGGGCCAAATAATTTATTCAATTCTCACTGTCCCAAGTCAGACACGACAACTGAAACTATAACATTTGGTTTTGTGGATTGAATACAAAAACTATGCTGACACATTCTCCCTTTTCCTTTCTCTTAATGCAGTGGTTCCCTTTTTTAAAACCTGTAAGCAGTGGTTTAAACTCTGAATGCAATCCTGGTTTATACATCAAGATAATCATTTAATACATCCTTTAACTGTATGAGAAGTAAAATGCAGAAGAAATAAATTTTAGATCACAAATAAATCCTTAATATCTGGGACCTCAAAAAAGTTAGACATGAACTCCTACACTTTGGAGTTGCATGTAGCTATTTCCAAATTATGTAACTGGATTTGGTAATAACATCTGTCCTTTGATTCTTCTATGCTATTAAAATGTCTTGCAGATGAGTACAAAATAAACTTAGGTACTTCAGAGGTGAGACAGAACATAATCGTCCAAAATATAACTCCTAATAATTATGTTAAGGGAAAATGAAGGGTGAGAGTGAGAAATTTTTATGATTATTCAATATTTAATATAGAAAGTAAAAACTCTTAGAAGTTTGTTTTTTTTTTTTAAAGAGAGATGAGAAATATCCATGCACTCTGTCCAAGTTCTTAAATAAGGTAAATTTATTTTGTAAAAGATTGTGGATGATGAGCATTTATTGAAAAGGGGTTTTCTGAGAAACTCAAATACAGAATGGAAGTTTTAATTGATCATGCTGTTTTTAATCATTGCAATTATTATATTAAATATTGTTACATTGAATATTTAAAACATACCGGTAAGCCACTTTTTGTGGTATAAAAGAAGAGAGAGACCAGGAAAATATGAATTGACATGAAATGAATTATGATGAGTAACTAGTAGTTCAGGGGCTCTCATTCTTTACCCATCAAATTCAAGATCTGCTGATGTAATAATATTTGCATTAGAGTGAGATATACAAATATTAGCAAATTGAATACTCTTTATCTTCCATACCTAGAAATAATTAACATGGAATTTATTTATTTAAATCTTTAAAAAACCTTCCACAACCTGATGCTCTCAGAAAACATTAGATTATGACCCACATTGTATTTAGCTGGAAAAGAGTATCTTCAAGAAGATGGTCTAATCCAATGAACCTGTCATTGAAAAGGAGGACTATACTAATTCTGATTATTCAGTGCCAGAATGCCATGCCTTGCCTTGCCTTGCCTTGCCTTGCCTTGCCTTGCCTTGCCTTG
>WNWU01000016.1:32434370-32501941 GCA_012654045.1 Ptyas mucosa | reverse complement strand
CTGCCCTGCCCTGCCCTGCCCTGCCCTGCCCTGCCCTGCCCTATTCTGTTGTCTTCTTTTAACTTTTTTCACTTACTTAGGCTGACATAACTTTTGAATTTAATATACTTCTTAGAATATAGAATTATGATATGAAAGTAAACTATTATATTTTTAATCCAAATGGTCTTACATTTACTGTTATCAAGACATAATTAATGAAGTTCATTTCCAGCTAATGAACCCAGCTTTAAAAAATTCATTATTTCTAGAATAATAGTGGGAAAAATGATTCGTCAGCATCAATAGATTTCTAAACAAATACATTAACAACCAGAGAAAGAAAGAAAATATAACATAACCACAATTCATATTACTCAGTTTGGCTTTAGGCTTCAATTATATATATGCTTATATGGAATTACGTCTACTGAAGTCAGCAGCATAAATACATAAATATTTATTTATGTATTTATTTATCTAAATTATTTATAGATTGCCCATCTTACTACAGTGATTCTGGGGGCCATAAAAGTTATAAACAACAATTTAAAAATCACAGTACTGCACTTTATCTTTTTTTTTAAAAAAAATAGCTATTATAATGTTGGTCCTTGAAGATTAACCCTGTGCAAAGCTGTAAGTGGCATTTCATTCTGATAAACATTTTGAGTAAATCATCGCTAACAAGTTGCTTCATGGCCTCTTTTTTTATTATTATTTGCCTGTTCAGATTGCCTTCTCCAGCAGCTCCAATAGTTGAGCATGAATGCTTCTGCTGCATATTTTTAAAGAAGCCTATGCTACAGCTTCCAATAAATGACTAGATACTATCAAGGGATACTTCTGTATCTCTGTTATGCATACTCTTAACTTGTCTAGTTAATGGAGGTGTGGAAGAGCCTTTGAGGCAATATAGAGCAATTCAAATAAGGAAAACTACATCTCACAGCATTGATTAAAGATATCTCTATGCTACAAAACACATTGCTGGGGGTAAAGCTCAGATGCCCTGAAGGACCTTTACTAAAGATAACAATATAGCAAGAAGTATTTTCCTTTTATTGTGGTGCATTTCACATTGCTTTGGCAATTATCTTAACATTCTAAACTATAGCCATATTAATATGGAATGTGGAGCCAAAGCAGGGGTGAAATCCACAAGTTCTGACAGGTTCTGGACAACTGGTAGCAGAAGTTTTAAGCAGTTTGGAGAACTGGTAGCGGAAATTTTGAGTAGTTCGGAAAACCAGCAAATTCCACCTCTGGCTGGCCCCAGAGTGGGGAGGGAATCGAGATTTTGCAATATCCTTCCCCCAGGGGTGGGGAGGGGAGGGGGATTTTGCAGTATCCTTCCCCCTGGAGTGGGGTGGGAATGGAGATTTTGCAGTATCCTTCCCCTGCCACACCCACCAGGCCACACCACACCCACCAAGCCACACCCACAGAACCACTGGGCCAAAGGCATTTTGAAACAAAGGAATAGATTCAGTGCCATATGCAGGAAGACAGTAAGCTAGTTTGAAGGGAAAGGAAGGTACATATGTATACAATTTCTTCTCTTATGACAGGAAAAGGTTCAACAGATTGCCTCCTTGAAGCAGATGCCTTGATCAGCCTAATGGTAAGATGGTCTAAATAAATTCATATCAGATAAGACTATTAATAGATATTCATTTTGATTAGTTTTGATGTTTGAGGTTATATTCTTCTGAAACCTAATTGCTCTGGAGCAGCAAGGAGATGGTCAGCTGCTGTGATTGTGTCCTATTTGCAGTCTTCTTATGGATGGAAATTTAATACTGGACTATCCCAAAGAGGCTGGAGAAGGCATCTTGACTTTTCTTTTTTGGTCTTTCCTTGAAGAAGTTTTGCTTCTCATCCAAGAAGCTTCTTCAGTTCTGACTGAACTGAAAACTGAAGAACTGCCTTTTGCTTCTTGGATGAGAAGCAAAACTTCTTCAAGGAAAGACAAAGAAAGTCCAGTTGCCTTTTGAAAAAAGCACCTTTGGGACAACCATAACCAGGATGACTGAGAATTCCCACAGACATTCATGCTAGACTAGATAAATCTGGATCTTGTCCAGCAAACTTTTTATACATATGTGAAAGTGTTATATTATAATCTTGAGACTTTGTTTTAAAAAGCTCTTTGCTTAAGATTTTCTTTCATTATTTATGCACGATAGAAGTCAAGGACTTGACAGATCAGGGGGAAAATTGCATGAGGCATGTCAAAAAAATTCAAGAATGGCTTGCATCATCTCCAGGAATATAGAGATGATAAAAGTAGCTCAACTGTTGCTCTGCACGTAGTATAGTTACACTTTGGCAGATGACTAAGTTGAAAAGTATTACAGTAGAAATGTCTCCAATTCAACATATATTCAGTTAAATCCACGGCTGATAGGATTGGAAGGGATCCTGCTGCATGTTATTTCATTTATTTGATCATTGATTCTCCTTAGTCTTTTGTTAACTTTAACCTTCACATTGCTAATTATATATTTCTTTATAAAGTTGGTAGTTTATTTGATACATTTTAAGACAACCGAAATTTATATAGCCACCCATATCATAAAACATATGACTCTGCAACAAAATTAAAACAATTAAGAAATACCTAAAAGAATTATCATCATCATCATCATCATTTTTTAAATTAAAAATTATAAAAAACAAAGCTAAAACAAGAAGCAATAAATGAAGGGATGTTAATAATAGTAATGGAGCCACCACACTAGTTTGTCATTCCCCAATGGTCCTAAGACCTGATGGCATAATCAAGTCCTGAAGGATTTTTAGAAGTAATAGATAGGAAGGATCCTTCAGATGTAATAAACAGAAGCAAAAAATATTTAACCCTTTTGGAGTACTTGTATGTGATAACAGGTGGACTTCACTTCATGATGCTGCAATATACATTTAATTACTTGTCCTCCTGAAGATGACCTTATCTAGGGTGTTCTGGATATTCCCAAACTGATTGAAGTATTTAAGGCTTTTGGTTTTTAAAACAATATACAGAGAGTCAATTATAATGACACAATTCTGAAGAGTATGCCCTGCACTGCCATTTTCATGTTCTTTCAAGTATGTGGCTTCAATGTGAATGTCACACCCACACATTCATGTCACGTTGCACCAACTAAAATCTGGATTTTGTTGTTTTTGATTTAACATTTTAGGTAAGTTCATCCAATTATGGTTTATCCAATCAACCATGATTCAACAACCATGGTGCATGAGCTACATTGGCTTGCAGTAGGCTTATGGGTGCAATTCAAGATGTTAGTTGTTACCCTTAAAGCCTTACATGGCATGGGGTTACGTTACTTTTGCCCAATAGTTTTTGCCTGTCCACCAGATCTGGCTAAGTGGTTTTGCTCCACGTCCTTTCTGTGAGGCAATGTCACCTGATAAGACCTACTAAGCAGACTTTTTAGGTCATGGTACATCTACCATAAAGATCTACTTCTTCCCCCAGATATCTATAAGGACTTACTTTTTCCTCAGATTTTGAGGCCAGGCTGTTAATTTGGAAAATGTTGTGCTTTATCTTTAAATGAGAAGGTCAACCTGAATTTTTGTTCTTAATGTTTTTTATTTTATAAAAATAAAGATGTGTTTATTCTATGTTCATTGCTTCATTTGATAAATGAGCAGCCTTATAAATTTGAAGGATCATCATCGTCATCATCTCTTCTGGATATTTCCATGCCATGAATAAGGACGGAGTTGGATTCTGCCATTCAATATTATTTTTTTTTTAAAAACAGTCCTTGGGGTGTGCCAAAGCTTGAGTATATGTAAAGCAGCTTTTGGAATTCTGTCTAATGTATGAGAAATGACAGGAACTTTTAGAATGATGAATATTTAGAATTATAGTTTGGGGTGTAATAAATCAATCCCTCATTCCATTTATTCTGCTCACCAGGTCTCTGTAACAGTATATTGGTAGCAGCTGCTCCTCCTACCACTGTTGACTCATAATGGGGAAAAAAAACCAATGAACAAACCTGTTTTTTTCAAAGTTGAAGTTGTCAAACTTACTAAGTGCAATAATTGGGAACTTCTTTAGCGAAATAAGGTCTGTGGTGGTATAAACACTTTTTCAGACGTATGAACACCTGCAAAATCTTGAAATTATTTGGTCTGGAATTTTAGTTATTTCTACAGCCTAAACTTTAAATGATTGAAAACAGAGATGGCGCCATCATTTAGGGACATATGAAAGATTGTCGTATTAGCCACTTTTGAACTATGTCTTAGGTATTATAATGGGAGAAAAAAGAAACAAAATGGGATGTTGAACTAGAAATGTACATCTGTGAAAGTGCTGGGAAAAGATATATTTCATAGCTTCAAACTAAAAATGTTTCCAATAACATTCTCATTTAGAATTGTCTCATCCAACAAAAACATGGTACAGTACTTGCTTTAGAACATGGACAGGCAACTCAGATTTTGTCAGGACTTGTAACTCCTTCCTTCCTTTTCTCCCTGGGCAGTAGAATGTTATTGAGGAAATAGGGCTGGCATTTGCAGTAACATTTGCTAAAAATAATTCTGGAAAGCTATTTTGAGTATTCGTTTGTGAATAAGTCACAGCACCAAAATTCTATATGCTTCCATAGAAGTTCAGTTTTAGCCCTGGAGACCACAAAATGTGGGAGGTGGGAAACAGTGTGCAGCACATGGGACAGGAGTTGACTTCTCTTGCCAATAATAGAAATTAGCAAAATTTCTCTGCCATTAACAATGAAACAGATTTGCAAGTTAATTCTTCAAAATTATATATACGAAGTCTGATATTACTAAAATAATAGGTACAGTCGCAAGTAGTTATATATTTTTTTTGTTAAAAGTTGTGCTGAGCTTCATTTATTGTTTATGCTTCAGCACTACTTATTTAAAAAATATACTATCCAGCAGGGGTGGGTTCTAAATTTTTTTACTACCGGTTCTGTGGGCGTGGCTTATTTTTGGGGTGTGGCTTGATGGTCATGTGACAATTCTTTAGGATTTAGCAGAGGTACTGGTCTACCAGGCTTTTAACTGCTTGCAGAACAGTACCAGTCTACCCATTTATTTTTGCAGGCACTGGTCTACTCATGTATTTTTGCAGGCACTGGTCTACACATTTATTTTTGCAAGCACTGGTCTACTGATGTATTTTTGCAGACACTGGTCTACCCATTTATTTTTGCACGCACCGGTCTACTCATTTGTTTTTGGAGGCACCAATCTACCACCAAACTGCCTTTTACCACTGATCAGCTGTAGGGCGGCCCTTTGAAGCCCCGCGGCAAGAGTTTAAACAGTTTTTCCTTATAGCCCATCAGCTGGGACTCAGGAAGCAGCAATAGATTGGGGGTGGGGCCAAATAAAAGGTAAGAATAATGTGGGGGAGCGGGGGCTGGGGGGCAGAACCAGTTTGGTGATATCATATCGTCACCGCTACCTGCTCGGTGGAACCGGGCAGAACCGGGAGGAACCCACCACTGCCATCCAGGTCTGCCTCCTCTTTAATGAGCATTCAGTGATTCTAGCATGACTGAGACAGGCATCTAAAAATCTATCACTAATATTTACTATTCATGAGCTGGGCTCATGGTAGATTTAAATTTGCACAAGCCACAAAAATTCACTTCTAAAAAAAGAAAATAGCTGCAACTCTATGAAACAGAATGAATCCCTAACTGCAACACTTTGTAGACATAACATCAGAAAAATCTCCAAGAGATTATTATCAAGCAAATACTGAGATCTATAATTTATAGGAGCCATACTCTGAATTAGACCTAAATATCTATAATTATACTGATCTGTTCATGGAGAAATTATATTTGTGTTTTTTACACACACACACACACACACACACACATACATACATACAAATATCACATGGCCATTTTCTTTTTCCTTGAACAGAAAAGAAAAACAATAATTATAATTCACGGTCATATGGTGAGCCATCTAAAATAAAATATAGGTACTTGATTGTCATAGAGGCAATGAAATTCTCTGCCAATCAGGTGAGGAATTTTCAGTACTGATATTGTATTTCCTTGAATCAACAATCAAGCCGTGGTTTTCAAGCAGCAACAGCACCAGCTCAAGCAAAGAAAATATTAAGCAGAACAAAATGACTTTTTCTGTTTTAATTGCAATAATATGTGTGTGAACAACCACTTTAAAGTCAATGTAAATTGTTCTAAACTTGACTCTAAAAAAATATGATTTCTGTAATAGAGTTGTCAAAGTCTGGAATGGTCTACCTAATCCAGTTGTCTCAGCTATAAATTTTCACAGTTTCAGTCACAATTTGACTTCCGTAGATAAGTGCACTAACATGCCTATCGTCCCTGTCATTGTATTTATTTTCTTTTATTCTTGTTCTCATTTTTGTTTGACAAATTCTAATAAATAAATAATTTTTTAAAAAATGGGGTGAAGATATAATTATCTGTTGTGAGCTCAGCACTAGGTAAAGGCGCTTCAGTGCTGGAAGACCAATACATAAAAGCAAAATAGCCTTGAGAAAAGTTTCAGTGACTGCATCTTCTTGATCAGCTGATGTCTTTTCTGGACACACAACCAGAAAGTCCCATATGAAAGATTATAGGGCTATCATACCCGGTTGGAAAAAAAATTGGTTGACTGCTAGATGGCAGCAAAGAAAGATGGATTTATTTTTACTTATTTATTTAATCAACTCACATGGATGCCAAACATGAAAAGTGTGACTCCAGTGGATAACTGGATTTTTGCAGCCCAGATATGGTAGCCCTAGATTAACAATCCCCTTTCTTTTAACCAGGTGTAGAAAACATAAAGCAGGGACAGCATGCTCATCCAGAATGAGCAATATTTTGACATTCATGGTTTGTGGCTGTATTTGGCAAAGGTTTAATGAGTTAAAATATTCCTCTGCATTAGATTCACAAGAGTAAGGGAAATCTTTTAGATTTCATACTGAATTAGAGAAAGGGCATATAGAATAATGACTAAATAAGCTAAAAGATGGCATGACAATCACTTCTTTGCCTTTTAATGGTGCCTTTTCTTCTTTACTGTTTGTAATTGATGCTCAAACCACAGAGAGTGGCATAAACTACCACAAGAAAGATTTGTATTAGAAAACCAAATTCTTTGATCGGTATCTTTTTCTGAATAAGATTAAAATAAATTCTGCCAGGTTATGGAGGGTTCACTTCACATTTGATCTGGCCCAATAAAAAGCGTAGTGTAGTGAGATTGATTACAATAAATAATGTATTTATTTGGCACTTAAGTGTCCAAAGATACATGTGCATATATGATTACAGTACTGCTTACAAATTAACATTTCAAGGCTTTGCCAGTCTTTGATTTATCAAGATTCATTTGTTTTTAAACTCTTGTTATAAAGGTGCACTTGAACAATCTACTTTATCCTCTTTTGATTTAGTACTGTGGGAAAAAAAAACTCTTCCTCACCTGCTTAGCTTTTTCGAAAAGTGATCCTCAAGTTAGAGGATGCCCTAAACATCCTCTTTCAGCAAAAGACTAATAGCAAGGCTTGAATTACTATTGAATAAGCAGCAATAAAATATCTATGAAAATAACTAGTACTTCCAGAAACCACAGGCAACAACAAGGCAGAGTTGTCCTTAATCAGCAAAGAACATTTGTGGAGCTAGCGCTGTGAGTCAGGCACAGTCTCTTTCTGTCTCCTCTGAATCTAAGGGAGGGCAGGTGGTGTGGGAAGTGTGTAGCTCAGAATATTGTGTGTGTCTGTGTTAGGTTGACATCATCGAAACCATGTGATTTTCAAAGACCAATTGCAGCAGGCTCTGGAAAGGGGAACAGTTAAATTTGTAATATTGGTTGTGTGAAACACTTCTTTGGGCCTCATAAACAACCACAGAACCACAAGTTGGGTACAGAGGCAGTCACACAACAGTGGGTCCGGGATATTGGTCAGCAGGCAGGGCGAATCATTTTGACTGCAAACCACAAGAGTTTCATAGAGTGGTAAGCATCATGAAACCACAAGTGATCTGCTATTTCTTTCTCCCTTTCTTTCTCTGACTTTTTTTTTCTTACAAAACACTTTCAGGGTTTGTGTGAGAGAAACTGAATGTATGTGCTTTGCAGACAAAAAGATGCAAAGTGCACTGACAGACAAGAAGTTGCTTATAATGGCCATTCTTGATTTTTTACTTCCTAAGGTGAAGGAAATCATATACCAAACTCTTATAAAAGAGAGAATAAGTTTTTAAAGAGGAAACCATGGCTTCAAACAGCATATTTGAGTCATTTCCTTCTTACCAGCAGTGCTTCGTTCGAGGTAAGTGTCACTCAAACTTTTAAATATACGTTTGACTCACATCTTTAAGAAAATGCATGTTTGCACTTTTCAGGAGCTCTTAGTAACGCATTTTTCCATGATTATCTTTTTGGATTTTAACACAATCTGAAATGCAAATGGTTTAACATTTTACTGCTCCTATTGAGCAACTTTATTGGAGGATTTGTTTCAGTTGTTCAAGTTTCCAGGACA
This sequence comes from Ptyas mucosa, assembly GCA_012654045.1. Taxonomy (NCBI): domain Eukaryota; kingdom Metazoa; phylum Chordata; class Lepidosauria; order Squamata; family Colubridae; genus Ptyas; species Ptyas mucosa. The sequence goes on along the minus strand of WNWU01000016.1, from coordinate 32,493,414 downwards.
AAGTCATCACTGTCCTGTTTTTGTAAATGTGGCTTTTATAAATCATAAGAACTGCATGCAACAGCAGAAGCACAAAAGCAGGAGAGGAGTGTTTAGCAGTTCTGGCAGAGGCTGGGTTTGGAACAGCTGCCATTAAAATTGCCAAAATAGACTTATTTTAAGCATTGTTGATAAACACAAATATAACCCTGAGCAAAGAGTAAGACTGAGTGTCAAGCTGGTTGTATATGCTGTTTTTTTCCACTTAATGCATCGGTCCAAACTGGAAGAAGCTTACAAATACCCATTACTGTATGGGTGACCTAGAATTAAATTCCCAGACTTACTTTTGAATTAATATAATATATCATCAGGCTAATCAGCTGTTCTCTTTTAGAAAGAAGTTTCCAGGAATGCATAGCCCAAGGAAATACTTTATGTAGTTCAGATCCATAAACAGGAGATTTAGACAAGCATAGATGCAGGACTTAATTGAGATATAAAAGATCGTCCCTAGATATGTTGGACTGCAGTGCCCAAACTCTCAGACAACACTACTGTCTCTGACAGAAGGAATTGCCCAACACATCTGGATGATTACAGATTGGAGAAAACTGGCTTAAACTCTGAAGCAGAAATGCTCTGGAAATATTATTTTAGGAAACTTAGATTTTTCTCAGGAGTATATGATCAGGATTTAACTTGTCCTCCAAGCCATGTAATAGATAAGGAATGAAACAAGACTTTTTTTTAAAATTAATACATGCTTGCTATGTTCATGAAATGTTGGATGGAGAGAAAAATATTCCAGACTCCTCTATTTATATGAGTGTCTATATGAGTAATTTTTTGGTATTAATAAACGTTTTAACGAAGAAGGAAAAATCACATTTTTCTCACAGTAAGCCACTTTATTGGTGTTTCAAGAATAGATTGAAAACTAGAATGAACATTTAAGAAAAGCATGCCTTTGTGCTCAATTATAAAAGTTTCAAGCAACGTTTTACTGGCATTAGCAGGGAGTTTAGTTGATTTGAATCACTATGAATCGTATGAGTCACATATTTTGAGGCAGTAGAGAATGTCTCTTAGTAAGAACAAGACAAAAATGGAGTGAGAAATCCCTAAATCTTCCCCGACTCATATCCCCTGTATTGCTAACAAGGAAAGGAAGCAATATTAGTAGAATAACAAGCATCTTCCTGTATACAGTTGCCTTTAGTTTTTGGGGTTTTTTTTCTTTTGCCCATCCAAATGTTTGTTTTTATTTTTTGTCTAAAGAAAGGGAATGGTTTATTGAAGAAATTTTATTTTTATAGAATGTAATAAAGATGAAAACTGTACTTCTCTAGTTGACATGGCAGTATAGAGTCTCCAGAGATCTAACAGTGAGGCCCATAAATGAGGAAATACATGGAAAGGAATTTTGGAAGAATATGACTAGAACTATAACTCTCTATTACAATATTTTTTTTCTCAAAAAACTTAAGCCTTTTCTGCATTTTTATTATAATAAACCTAAGTATATCTCTAGTTCCTTAGTCACAGCTTTACTAGTTTTCACTTGCCAAGCAATTTGAGAGGATAAATTGGGGAAATATGCACAATGTGAAACATGAAGGATATTAGATTTTGGTTAAAAAATTAATTTCATTTTAAATAGAAGGATTAACTCATCCTGTCCTCTAATGAAGAAGCCAATTCAATCAGCTGTATAAGATATTGAGCAGATCTTAATTCCAGAACCAGAGCTATAAATTTTATCCTATTTAGCATGTGTATCAAGGGGAAAGTTTAATTGAAGTGACATTTTCAGTAGATAATTTTTTTGTAAATACTGTTTTTGGCTATTACTATAGAGCTTAATTACATGAGACCCCAAGACCTTTAAAAGGTTTCTCTTTCTGTGAGTCTGCTTCCTTCTTTCACTGAGCTTAAGATGATTCTAAATGAGTTGACCTGACAAATACCTAGGTTACAATGCAAGAAAAATAATCATTCCCTTGGTTAAATTGTTCTCACCCCCATTTTTCAGTAGTGTTTATACAGGCCGGTCATTAGGAATGTCCAAAATAGTTAGGTTATTTTTCCCGCCAAAATTTATTACACTTTCTTTCGTAAGAGAAATTATAGCCTAATGGATGGGGAAAAAAACAAGTTGTTTTCTGTTGTAGATTTTACTTTATCAGACCATGCAGTCCTCTTGGACGGAAATCCATTATTCTTTTGTAGTGCGATACCCTCTGAAAATTTGGAAAAAAAAGAGGAGTGGGAAAACAAACATTGGTTCCACCCTCAATGAGAACTGACAGGATCACAAAGCTTGCCATATTAATTGAATGTGGTACACCACAAAGGATATGACCCGTTTTCTATCACACCACACCAGGTTCTCCCTTATACTACTAGGTAATGAACAGATTCTGCTGAACCTTTTTTGCTCTTTTTTGGAAGCCTAGACTACTCAGAACTTTGTGCATATATGTATGCATTTGCACACATATAATTATGCATTTAGCAATTTTGTTTCAGATACTAATTCAAAACTATACATTTTTAGAAATCTAAGGTGTAATACCTAACTTACATTTAAGGTAAACTTCTATTGAATCTAAAAAAGTTTACATATAGCTTATTCAGTACAGATTGCAGTTTTAAAGTTGGATTACTTCTTCCTCTTTTGATTAATGCCATTATCAGGAACTTTTTAGTTCTTTTTAGAAATAAATATTTATAATTTTTTAGAAAAATACATTGTCATAAACCAGGGGATCCTATTATGTAGTTCTTTCTCATTAATAGAATTTACATGTGTGAAGGTTTGCAAAATTGTGACCAGATTATTTATGATCAGATGGGCTATAAGCGTTTATTTTGTCTATGAACTATTCAGTAGATGACCTGGAAGTACATGATGCAGTTATTAAATCAAGATACTGTTTTATCTTCATGATGCAAAAATGTATGGGGAACTCTATATTTGGAACCTTGAATTCAATGGAAGAGAAATTACACAATTTTGTACAGCTAGACTACATAATGACAAAGTTAGGTGGAAAAACAAAAAGAGAAAACAGATAGAAATTAACTGCTGTAATTTCTTGCAAAAAAAGAAGAAGCTTTTCTCCCCAGCAGAAAAAGTACTGAAATACTATAAATACAGCACTGAAACTAAAAGTAACAGAACTAATAATTCCTTAGCAACATACCATAGTAACAACAGTTAATAAAACATCATCCTATCATTAAAGCTTCACTATGTCCTTAAAAAGCATGTACCTAGAGATTAGTTAAAGCTGCACTTTTAGACACTTTTACCTGGAAACAGACTTCAGTAATTGCTGCAGGGCTTTTAAATAAGCATTTATAGAAGATGAAGGTATATAAGTCTACTAGTTACTGTCCAACAGTTATTTTTTCTAAGTATCAGTAACATTTTGACTTTTACCTATTATAAGTATAGATTGAAGAGAACTTGTGGATCAGAATACTACTTTCCTCTAATGAAAATATTATGGCTATGTTGTATCCACGTTAAATTATGGGATTCCTGTAATAACTGGAGCTGCCAGAATGTTTGACAATTCTGATTATATTAATTTTTTGTGGGGAAGGGGGTAGGTGATATAGTTGTACCATACTACATTCCTATGGTCAACTTTTATCAAAAAATGATGACTTTGTTTTTGACACACGGGCTCCTGACATGTAATGTATTCTTTCTAAATATTCGCAAACTGGCTTCTTAATAACCTGAACTTTTCTAGTATTAATATTCAGTTGACTGATCTATAGTTACATGGACAGGAACAACTCTTTCCTTTTCATTTGTTGGCCAGTGGCAGGAGAAGAATGTATATAGCCACAGATATCAGCTAAAAAAGCTTAAAAATGGATATACAATAAAGCAAAGTGCCAATCTCTAATGTATTTATTTCCAAGAATTCTTACAGGACATATACAGCCATCATGGGCACACTTGGAAAATAAAAATTATAGTGGTTGCAATCTACTGCTATATCTGGAAGACAAAAATCACACTGAATTTCGTGATCATTTTGAATACTTAAAAGAGATGGCAGGGAATCTTCTCAGCTGTTACTTTCTTAATACATGAGTCATCCATAAGTCCCATTTAATGAATATAAAAAATCCTCATGGCAGCCATTTTGTGAGAATACCTATAACATACTCTTAACATTTCAAAGATGGCCACTGCGCCTAGATTTAAGAATTATGTGGAGAACAAAAGACATTATATGATGTTAAAGATATTGGTTTTTTCTTATACTTCCATCTTGCATGTTTGTTCAAAAGGTTTCATAGAATATACCTCAACAAAGTAATAACATAATGTTCTAAAAGTTCAGATAAATTATAATATAATGGTAATATTTCTTGTTACACATACTGAAATCCATCCTAGAAATTCCTATAAATGTGAGTCACTCAGTGAGTTTTCTAAGTATGCAGTGTCCAGCCCACTCATAGCAACATTTGTCTACAGAATATTTAGTCAGTAGTGGTATTCAATGTCCTGCAAAATCCCCACAGCACACATTACAAAGACCTTCCCAATTCTGTTGTTACAGAGGTGACTCATGTGTAATTAACCACATAGAATTTCTCCTAAGTACCTTAATATAACTTTCTCAACTCTCTTGAAAATCCTAGAAATATAGAGCTGAAGATGTAGCCATATCCTTTTTCCTTTAAAAAGTCTGTTGTGTTCCCATTCTACTCTTCCTATAATTAGAATATTTCTTCAGCCTAAAACTTTCCCTGAGTGCAATGATAGAATCATAAATAAGAAAAGTACCATATCTATTTTTTTACTGAAAATTACAATGCTTACAAATAGATAACCTGGCACTATCAAATGAAATATATTGTAGAACTATTATGTTTTTCAGCTTGACCAATTGATTCAATTTTGTTTTGTGGTAACAAAAAATATAGAATAAATAAAAAGAAAATACAAATGGGAAGATAACTCCTCAAACCTGTACAAAATCCTGTGAATGTAGCTCGGATGATCTTTTATTTGGACAAAAACTAATGCTTTCTTAGCTATTCCCTAATTTATTCATTATCATACTTTTATTCTGTTAATATATTTAAAGATTTTTAATATAAACACAAGAGAGAACTGTGAAAAATGAATTATGATATTTACCACAATTTTTGCCATACTAACCCTCCCTGTATAATCTCTTTAATATTATTATTTGTCAGTACTTTGATATGTTACAATTTGGTTTGTAAACATTGAGGCCTATATCATTCCTGGTGTTTTGCCAATTTGATCAATGCTCTAGATTATTTCTGAATATTGCTGAATTATTATTGACTAACTTTACAAACAATTCTTTACTGTTTAAGTTGATTACATTAACTTGATGACTGATAATTATTGTAATCATCAATAACAGGCATAAGTCAATGGAAGAGGCAAAGCCTGGCTCAAAGAATCATAGCAAGGGCTGTCTTAGGTCAATAAATTAGATGGGGATTGATGTATTTTTCACCTAAATTGGGAAGAATAAAACAGTGATCAAAGGCCAAATGTCCCTCCTTGCAGTTTGTTCCTCTGCCAAGATTATATCTTGCATTATATGTAACCTGTGTTTTCCCCATAGAAGTGCCTAGCATACATTCACTAACTTCACTCAACAAACTCTTGAGATGGAAGTTAGCTGGATATTTCCTGCATCTTCTTTGATGTATTTGAATAGTGATAAATCTGTTCCAGTTTATCAGACTCTGTAATGTGGAATCTGTGTTGGTGAACAAGGATGCCCAGACTGGCGCCCACAATTCCATGTTTGTCTTTAGCATCTTCTAAAATCAAATTGCCTCCGCCTTGCTTTTCTTGAGATGCGGAATAAGCTTGGATACATGAAATATTTACTGAAATTTGTAATCCTTTAATCTCCATGATCCCGCAAGACAAATTTGTATCTCATAGCTGTCTGGCATCCACACATATTTCTAGTAATATTACCAAACTGCCAGAATGCTGAATCCTGACAGAGACTGGTCCAAACCAAAGCCAGGGCCTTTGACAGTGATCCATAAAGAAAAGTAAATCCAGACCAGTGTTCAGAGAAGATCTGATTGTGAGGCCACTCTCCTACTTGAAATGGTTGGCAAATATTCTCTGCCCATCTTACAGGTTTACTCTTGACTGTTAGGCAACATTTTTCCATTTTCACTGCTGGAAAGAAAATATAACATTCCTGATGGAATAAAAAACAATGTTTTTTCTGCCTTTGTGCTACCCTCTATAACAGTGATGGCTAACCTTTTTGCCAAAAGTGGGGAGAACACAGGGGGTTACGCATGCGTGTGCCCACACCCATAATTCAATGCCCCCATGCCCGCCCCCTGCGCATGCGCGTGCGACCCCCCCTGCGCTCCCCCCGCTTTTGGCATGCAATGGCACAAAGGTTACTGGTAGGCCCGTTTTACACCCTTCCCAGGCTCCAGAGGCTTTCTTGGCACCTGGGAAGGACAAAAATGACCTTTCCCACCCCCCAGAGGCCCTCCGGAGGCCAGAAATGGCCCTTTTTCTGACTTCTGGTGGGCCCGAAAGGCCCGAAAATCAGCTGGCTGGCACACGCATGCACGCTGGAGCTGAGCTAGGGCAACACTTACATGCCCATAGATATGCCTGTGTGTGCCACCTGTGGCATGCGTGCCATAGGTTCACCATCACGGCTCTATACGATGTAGTGAGTTGACTTAATAACACTTCTCCTGTTTCCGTACCAGTTGCAAGGAAGAAACTATTCTCCTGTTCTTAACTGACCGATGTCCAGATAGTTCTAGAAGAGTTACTAGATGTATTGCAATGAATAGCATTGTTGAACACTTTAACTGTATAGCAGGAGTTTTATGTATGCAGCTTTGCAAATGTCTTCGCATGGATAATTTTATTATTGTCTGAAATGTTTATTTGACTTGGTCTTTGTGAATTTCTGTTCCTAACTGATATAAAATCGGAAAATTCAGAAATGCTGTTGAACTCATATTAGAACCACCAGAATGAATCTTAGGAACTAAATGGCGCATCTCAGATAATTCTGGAAGCCTGTAAGAGAGTAAGTGCTTTATCAAAGTTCTCAGACAAAAAAAAGCCACTATTTTTTTACTGAAAGCTAGTATTTCTTTGGAAATACTAGATTGTTGATTATTTAACAAAAATTTTGTTACAAGCCATATTATTCCTCTTTTATGATGTTAAACATCTGACAGACCTTTTCAGTAAAACAGTAGCTGAATATTAAAGAAAGTAAATCCACAAGAGAACCTCATGAAAGGCCTAGCATATTTTAAAAAGAGTGGTTGTTTAAAGCAAACAAATCCAGGAAAAGAGTTACTGAAACTGGATGAAAAACCAAAAATAAAACAATGACTTCATTTGGTCATCCAAGCACAAAATCATCTTCTTTCTTAAGCCTTAATGCCTCTGAGGGCATCAATCTCCAATATAAAATTGCATAATTTTACTTGCTAAAAATCACATAATGGTAAAATGAATTCTCTTGAGATTTTGCATAGAAATGTTATGAAATATTATGAAAATCTCACAAGATATTGACAGTCTTACATACAATTTAATAAGATTTCCACAAGACCTATAAAACTCGGTTAGATCTGCTGAAATGCTGGTCTTCTTATATTCCAGAAAGGGAAATTAAATCTTCACTTTGGCTGGTCCCCAGAGTCCAAAAAATGTTGCTAGTCCCTTAATGTTAATATTCTAAAAATAAAATGAAGTATAAAATGAAGTATGAATAAAATAAATGATAAAATCACATTCAGGAAAAGCCTGCATTTGCCAAGATGATATATGGCTCTATCATTTTATTGCTTTTAAATATAGGTCATTTTCTATTACTTAAGATAGATATAAACAAACTGGCATCCTCTGATTCATTTAGATCTAAATCGTACAATCCTGATTATGGTGCCAGGGGTTCAAGGGAGCTGAATATTGGCTAGATTTATATTTTTATATAGATTCAATAATAGGCTTCATTAACCAAACGGCACTGCAAAATTGATTTAGATAAGAATTTATGTATAGTAGGCAATTTATGTGATTTCCAAACTTGGGTCCAAATCCAGATACCTTGGAGACTCTTTCCCCTGCTTTTCTTCAATTTTAATTGACTTTTGCTTTCCTCAGTGATCCTCCAGAACCATTATTTTCCTTTACTGCTTATCTGCATCTGTGCTTCCTTAGCAAATATATTCAAATTGAGATATTGCATTAGATATTGAAGAGCATATTGAAACGGTGCTCTGAAGCAGGCCGGACCACTTTTAAATGGGACTTTTTTTGTAGTTTTGTATTTTCCCCCATTACAAAAACAATACAAATGTTTCTCATTTTGCCTGACACAATATATACTTATATCTTCAAAAATCAACTGAGCTATTTGTCATTATTAGAATCCATACATGGAAAGTAGGAGAGAGTGTTGTAGGCCATGGAACACATCCAACTGGATCATATGAAGATAAGCTGCATATTTACACTCCTGTGGTTGATGTAATGAGGTTGACTTTGAATGGTCGTCTACTACAAATGTCTATCTTTTTTCATTCTGTTTTGCTTGAAATCACTAGCAAGTCACTTAGAAGTACTTCTGACCTAGTCTGTTAAGGGATTTATAGTTGGAGTTGGAAATGGCGTTAAAATGTGATGTGCAAATACAATTTTGTCCAATTGAATTCTTCTTCCATCCTATCCCCAGGCAGGTTTTAGAGAAGCAATTAGATCTTTTTACTCATGGGAACTGATCAATATTCTACAAAGGAAATTAAGTTTAAAATAATACTTGCATGATACAGAATGTCTGCTAAAGCAGAAAAACATCTGCAAATACTGAATATACTGAGAATGTATCCTTTGTTCTGCTTATAATGACTATTACACATCATGAAAGGGGATTTATCTAAAACATAACTATTTGTTTCATAGAAACTGGAGAGACAGATTTTTTTAAAATCCCATTGCACAGAATAATACTAATTTATCTTTGAATTTTCCCCTCAAATTCTACCACTTTCTTAATAACTTTAAGTATAGATATATTGGTCTTAAAATGCCTATATGACAAAGATCAATAGCTTTAGCTAATACTTTCATAATTTTAATTGTCTTTACTTGTAAAACATAAGCCACTTTTCCTTTTGGTCTTTTGATGGTGACAGAAAGTAAAACATATAGCCACATGAGCCTGTCAATATTCTTCTTTACATTTTTTTAAAAGAGACAATTACCCACTTGTTACAGCAAAGCTGGAAGTATAAATGCCACAAGGTGCAAAAATGCAACTCTTATCCATAATGATAAATAGATTGCATGTTCTAAAATATAGTCATCATATATCTTGATCACACTTTAGATCAATTTATAATTTACATCTATTCATGCGAACAGGGCTGGCATTGTGACCTGTTCCATTAACAGTACTTTCCTTTCAATAAAATATGGTAATCAATCTAACTGTTCAAAACTTTATTTACAGTGTAATTGCCTCCCCAATTACACACTTGGATAGTGAGTGTTGCTCAGAGTGGATATTTAAGAAACATATGAAGGTATCAGTCTGTCTAAAAGAACTCTTTGTAATGATACACAATGCTCACTCATAAAAAAAATTAAAAGCTGTGCAGAACCTGTTAACTCTCTACCCTCAGAGAGGCAAATGAGGTCCACTCACTGGCTACTAATGCTAAATGATGATGGGGGACGGGGGGGGGGGGGGTAAGTAAATGCTTTAAGTTCTTTACAACGAAGTAGGCAGGCTGATGCAATCCAGGTTTTTTGTACTAAAGCTTCAACCATCCCTTAGCTGGGGATGATAGAAGTGGATGTTTGAAAGAAGCTCGGCTTCCTCCTTCCCTGAGATACAGCCTCCTTTTAAAGGACATAAATGACTGTGATGATGAAATCTACACTCTACACTCTACAATCTCTATACAGAAGCATTTTTGTTTATTTGTTTATTTAAGAAATTCTTAGAGCCACCCATCTACTCAATAAACACAAAAATAAAACACAACCTAACTTTCCTTTGTTGGAAAGTAAAGATATACTACAACATGCAATGACAAATATTCTACATAAGGACTACCTATTCTCAATTGAAAAAATCTGGATGATGACTAGATGGTAGCAAAGTAATACTGAAAATTCCAACATTGCATTTCTCCAGTGTTTCCCATTTATTTCATATTTATTTCATATATTTATTTCATTCAGGTTATCCAAGTAATGTTGGTAATCAACAAAGAATTATCTTTGCAAAACTGTATTGCTATGTTTTATTAGGTCCAAGCCAAATTTTATCTGATTTCATGTTCCTCCATTTTCTCAGTGATTCATTCATTCTGATGATTCTTTCTAGGTATCACATTTAGCATCTGTTGCAATTTGCTATAGAATTTCTGAGTGTCTTATAATATTGCATTGATTATAATTGTAATTGATGCATTCATTTGCACAACACTGAGGCTCATTGGATGTGATGATCTTTCACATTTATTTAGCTAGAGCTTATTTAGAACTTACTTAGAAATGCCTGTTTTACTGTCATTACACTCTATTCCTTTATATGGCCTGAATAGTTTATCATATCTATACTGTAATAGCCCATTGTGATGCCCATTAAGTTCAGTTATTCCTAATTCTTACAGTACATTTCTGCTTTCAAGTTTCAAATTTTCTTTTATTCACTGATTATCACATGATTATATTCTAAATGTAAAACAGAAAATTCTTTCAACACAATACTGTCAGTGAACAGACTTTCTTGCAGCTTGATCTCCTCATGTCATCTTTTTCAAATTCATGCTTGAACATTCAGTGCTGTTTTTCAATAGCTAGAAGAGTGTCTATAACCTAGTGATCTCATAAACTAAACTAAAGTCATAAACTAAGGTGCTGACCTAAAAACCAAGAAATGTGAATTCTAGTCCCATTTTAGGCATGAAATCTAGTGGGGTGACTTTGGGCCACTCACTCTCTTTCAGCCCAACCCAACTCACAGAGTTATTATGGCTATTCTTCCTTTTTTTAGAGGACGAAGAAGTATTAGATATGTTCACTGCCTCGAGTTATTTATAAATAATAAGGCAGAATAAAAATCAAATAAATCATAATGGTTCAAACAACACAGAAAACCAAACTGAACAAAACCATAATATGACTCGGTTTAATGTATGAACACAACAAGAAGAGAAGTTGGACAGAAATTTGTATGGAGACAAACCAGAGGAAAGTTTTTGATAAAGTACGCAGTGATCCATCCATTGCATGAAATAACATGCCTGTCTGAAACATAAATTTATACCTATCTCTCCATTAATCCTGGGGACAATAATTATATTAGAATCAGGTATTACTCAATGTTCTGCAGTTCAAAGTATTGCAGTCATAGAGTTATTAAATGGTGGATCGTATTTCCGGTGTCTTCTTTCAGTGAAGAAATCATATATATGATAGAGCTTATGCTCTACATGCAAAGAATCTGCATTTCAAGCTCTGGTTGGTTGAGATATGGAAATGATTTTTAGAGATTCGGAACAGTTTCTGCCAGCCAGAGTCGATAAAGGCTGAACAATCTGATGTTCTCTGTTGATTTACAACTTCCATCAGAGGCTGGTAGCAAGGTAGTAAGGCTAATGACAAGGGCCATGGAAGCTAAAGTCCAAAAGCTGGTCAGAGCTTGTGTAGATATGATGGGTGATCATACAAGTCACATAAATAAAATACATAAATCAATAAATATATCTGAAAGGCAGCATTCCCTACCTCTCACATACGTACAGTAACTGGGAACTTCCTATGTTCTGTGGTCATATCTCGGCTGCAGTTAAAGGCTTGCTTGCTTATTTCTAAATCCTGAAGAAGTTGGGAGAATTGCCTGTTTTTGTTTTATTGCTTTACTTTAAAAAGAGAAAATCCACCTTAAAGATTTTGCTAAAAATTGTCTAATTTGGCATTTTGTGACTACGTATGATTGAGCAACCACTTAACAGGCCACTTTAACTAGTACCCTCTTATGTATATCAATAATACTATACCTATTTCTGTGGTCTCTGAATGGTCCCTAAGGGAGGACATGATACTGAGCAGGCTAGAAAAAAAAATGTTGATTGCAAAGGCTTTTTTGTTTATTCTTCTGAAAGGCACAAAGCTTATGGCTGTTTTACTTCACACACCTGTATGAGGTTGAAAAGCGGAACATAAACACTCTATATTACCTAATTGCCTTTGTTAATAAAATTTACCACCCTTTTCCCCCTTAATCTTGTGTTGGTTTCCTCCCACCCCTTTTTGGCGCAAGCTATTAAATTCAAATTCCCTTGTATAAACCGCTGATCATGTTCCTGGCAGCCTGCTGACTTGAAGTCTTTTTATAACACCCTTATTATATTTGTCTTCATTCTTTCTTTCACTGAATCCCTCTGTTTCCTTCTTGCCAACAAAATCACCTTCTGTCATAGGGTTTTTCTCATCTGTGTCCAACAGCTTCTGAAGCCATATTTTCAGAGGCTATCCTAGTCTGAGATCAGTTTAAAAGAAGATATTCTGTGCTTTTCTTATCTTCAGACACTTTCACCTTGCTGTTTCAGCTTCAGAGAACAAACAAACAAATCCCTCAACCATTTATACTGGTGGAATTAGGAAATGCAACAGATGCATGCTTCAAATGGTTTGTGTACAAAGTCTACAGTTTTAAAACCAGAGAACAGCTGATAATGGGGTTTTCCTCTTTCTGTTGTGAAAAAAAAGCATTAATCTCATCATCTAGTGCCTATTCTTGTTTTTGGTGTATGCTGTGTAGACTATTGATCATTGCTAAGGTTCTGGAGATTTTCATATGATTTGGGAATGTTCAGTGTTGCTAGAGATGTGGTTAGAGGCAAGTACATTTAAAGGATTGTTCATTTATTAGAGTTATTAGAATTATTTCCTACATTTCATTCAAGAGTTCAAGGTGGCACACATGACATACCTTTCTTGTCTTTTATACAGAATTCATATTATGCCTTTTATTGTGCCTTATGTGAGTACAATATAAATGTATGATTTTTCCCCCTCACAGCTTCTGAACATGGTTTCTTACTGATGTGACAGTGATTAGAATTCAAATCTTGACATATTCAAATATAGCTTTTCTTTAGGGCTACATAATTTAGAAAATCTCTACATTTCCAGATAGCATGTACCACACATAACAAGATGAAAAAATAACAAATAGGATTTATTTGAAATTAAGAAGATCCTTGACTACTGGATAGAACTGGGCTATTAGGGGATTTTTGTCATATTCTCTGCCTATCATAATAGTTTTTTTTTTACTCATTATCTCATATTTTTCTTATCAATACTGCACTGTGTATTTGATAATATATTAGTCTAAAACCGCACTTCTTCAAATGAAAGACACCATCTGTTTTTGGAGCGATTCTTCTGAAAATGATTATGTTCATAAACATGCAGCAAAAGCATATCTTCCTCCTATTCCACTCACAATCTCATGGAGACCCTTGTTTGCTTCTCTGACTTAAGTTTTTCATTTAAAAATGTGCCAACTTAATTTCTGGCAATTGTGTGCATAGTAAGAGATGTGCATTGTTTTATGTATACCAGCTATGGTCACCTTCTACACATTGAATTAAAACTGAATCAGCTTGGCTTTAGTCACAACTATTTGAAAGATGTGGTATTAATTGTATAATTGATTTACTTAGGGCAAGATTACCATAGATTAAGTGCAAAAGTGCAGTTTTCATGGGCTTTAGTTTGATTGGATCTTTAGTCTAGTCTATATATTTTTTAATTAGTACCGTAACTTGCTTTGCAGTTTGTTGGACATGCAAAAACCGGCCTCTGCTGTTTTGTCAAGAAAATTATCAGACCAATTACTTGGTCTTCTTAATAAGACCAAGAAACAGAATGCTGTACAAGCTTGATTCTTGATGTCTGGGTTCACATTTTGTTCTCAATACTCAGTGGTTTAAAAAGGAGCCCTTTTACTCGTACATAAATGTTTATTTGTACATTGGAAAATAGGTTGCTGCACTTGAAAGTGTCATGACTCTGAATATCTAAACTGGATCTCATTCTGATAGGGCAAACCCAGATTCTTCCAAATAAAATCCTACACAGAGTCAGTTCACTGGGGATGTCTGTTCGTGTGCAGAAAACCCAAGGAGACACAATTATATTTCTCTAATTTAGACTAATGGGTTTTTTTTGTCCATTCTTTATTAAAAGAGCACTGCAAACATTTTTTCCTCCTCTACTCTTAAATAAGTGAATGGGCTATTTCATTGCATTTTAAATTTGTTTGCTGCTTAGCATGAAACATTTTTTTGTAATCAAGAGTCAATTGAGAGTTGCGCGTGAGGTGGAGCTGCACTGCCTTTTTCTGGGGGGGGATGGGGGGGTGCAAAGTTTTAGGGAAGCAGACACCTTAGAGTCAAGCATCCTGTTCAGTGAAAAACAAGTGTCAGTTAGAGCAAACTTGTAAGAGTGAGAAAACCGCAGCCTTCTGAGCTGAGCTGATAACAGGCCTCGGCAGCTTTTGCAGAAGTTCCGTCCCTACAAATACGGATGAAAATGTGCTTCATTGTCACTGGTTCTTTCCTGTTTCATGTTTTTAGCCTGCTATTTCATACTGCTAAGTTCTGCAATGCTTTTTTCAGTTATGCTCTCATCCATCATGTTCATAACCTACATTTTGACTCATCTATCAGTTGCTCTTCACATGCCATTTCAAAAAGACCAGCATTTTGCAAATCCACTTCTTCAGACCTAGTTTTGCTTTCCATTCTTCTAAAATAAAATGTATATTGATCAATAATGCTATAATGTTTTTTAGATTCTCATCCTCTTGTTGCCTTCACTTTCTGAAACCTGCCAGTGCTGTTATTATAGAAACAGTGAATTGTCCTTCCTTTTTTTTTAGAGGCTCTGTTTTCTGTTGGGATTGGGAGGGGATGCCATAAAGAACTATAGCAGTTGATATGATTACATAAGAAAATTAATGTGTACTTTGAACGGCTGTTCTGCAAAACATAGAAAGGTTTTGCATTAATTTGGTTTCTTTCATCTCAGTATGAAGAATAATTTGATTCCTCTAGTAAACTTTTCAAATTTAAAAATAAATTATATCTTTAAAAAATTATACTTATCCAGCTTTCCTTTTCATGCACAACTATCTTTTTCGTATGCATAAGCATCCTTCCTTTAGTTTCACTGCATGGGAAGCTCAAATCACATGGACAGGAAGATCCTAATGTTACCTATACCTCTTTGGCCAGGATCAAATCAGGAGGATTTATACCACTGGCTCACCCATTTGGTTTCAGCTTTCAATCCTGACTGCAGCACAACAGACGGAAAAAGGTATCAGTGTTGTAACTCCTCAAGAGAGTTTATAATGACCATGGAACAGGCTCCACCATCCAAAAGATTCTCTCTCTGGAACACCTTTCCAGGTAGGAGTGATTGGGGCCAAATTTATCTTTTCAGCAAAGATCGTTTTTATTTGCTCAAAGTTTTTAGTATGTTTTTACTGCTGATTTAATAAATGACTTTAAAATCTTGGCTGACTCTGCTTTTAATAATTGGTTTTACTGTTCCTTTTTAGTATATTTAGAATATGTTCAGATATATGGTGATTTTTGTTTAGCATGTCTTAACCTTCTGCTTAAAGAGAACTGGCTAAGAAAACTAGTATATAAATCAATGATAAAAAAGCAAAATAGAACTACTCTATGATTCCATTAAACTGTGTAGGTTTTAACCATGGGTTATAGAATAAATTATAGTTGCTATTTCTGTGCAATACAGGAAGCCATAAACCATGGTATAAATTCCAATAGCCACAATCTGACACTAGGCTAAGCCAAAACCATACAAATGACAATATGGTTTTTCCTATATGTGAGCCCATCTGCATGTTACACAGTATTACAGTAGTACTTCGGTACTCGACTGCTTCAAAACTCGGTCGAATTTGGTACTTGATGCATTTTGACGCAAAGATTTATAACTATAAAATTAAATCATTCTACATATATGTGCCTCTTAAATGGGACATATAATGTGAGAAGAGGTTTGTCCCTTCTGTGGTATGCCAGTAGACACAAGATTTGAACAACACAATAAATAACTAACATACTTTTTCTTCTCATTTTGGAAAGGCAAGGTTTAGAAGACACTATTGGGCTGTAGAAGACCCAACCTTTTAATGATGCAACAGAATCTATATCAGCCCCCAAATTCAATTATAGGCATAGCGAGGAAGATAATGAAATACAGAGTCATAAAAAAAAACCTATATCAGAAAGTTGATCTGGTTTGTTTCTTTGCTGGCAGACATAATCAGAGTTCCTTTATATTATGTACAGGTAGTACTCGGGTTATGGCAACTGGGACCCTGCTGCTTAGCGACCGCAATCCTGACAGTCCCTGTTACCATTGTTAAGCAAAGATCTCACATGACTGTGACTTCTGACTTCCTGCTGGATTTCCCATTGACTTTGCTTGTAGGAAGCAGGGGACATTAGAAAACATGCTTATGTGACTGCAATTCAGTCATAATTGCGAACTGAGCACTGAGCACTTGGATCACAATTACAAGACTGCAGAGATGTTGCAATGGCCTGAAATATGAGAGCTTGTCATAAGTACCATTCTTTCAATGTTCATCGTAACTTTGAATGTTCATTGAATGAATGGTTGTAACCTGAGGACTAGCTGTAATTAAACCAGGAATATCAGAAATGAAGGAATAAGAAAAAAAGCAGTTCGTTTTATGATCTTTTCTTGAAGTGACTTTTGACAATTGTCCTACTTGGGCCAGTGAGCTACAGTACAAGGAGACAACAGAAAGGCTATCAGTGCTATTAATTTATCTAACATTTTATATCCTTCCCTCACATTCCCTAATTAGATATGTACTAGTGATACTTCATATTTTCCTGACTGTGCTGTTGCCTTCTTCCCAGTTCATGGTTGAGGGTTCTTAAAAATCAATTTTAAACATTTTGTTTTCCTTCTCCCAACACAATTGTTGCTTTGGATATAATCTAGAGTGCTTCTAGATGTGCCATTTCAATGCGACTGGAATATTCCCATCTCCTATTAGCTACCTTAGGCTACTAAGAGATTTTCTTTCCCCTCCAGTTACGAGGCACTGCTATCTAGTGCTATTTCTGGAGAGATGGCCTTTGCTGGTCCGTCACTTCCAAATAGCTTGTTAGGTCTTCTGAAGATTACTTAGATATGCAGGTTTAGTGCTCTATTGCAAGATCCAAGACCTGTGTTTCTTTAAAAAGTACTGGCCTGCTAGTCCTTGTACTGCAAAAAAGAGAGATGCTCCCACTATACATTTCAAAAGTGGCTGAATTAAAATAAAACCCTCAACAAAGAATTTTTTGAGATTTGGTTTCTTCTAATTGTCTCTTCATCTGTGCTGAAAAGGGAGTGATACCTTCAGGCAGAGAAACAGAAACATAGCTGCTCTGTAATTGCTCTAACAGTGGCAATTGTATGCATGGATTCATTCATTCATTCTCATTTCACTTTTTGCTGTGTGATCTGGTGGCAGAGAGTTTCTTCCTATTGGGCATTCGATAAGCTGCAGAGAACAGAAATATCCAAACTCCAGAGCAGGGAATTGAATGAGACTGAAGAAATTTTTTGCCTTGAGTA
Organism: Ptyas mucosa; assembly: GCA_012654045.1. Lineage (NCBI taxonomy): Eukaryota > Metazoa > Chordata > Lepidosauria > Squamata > Colubridae > Ptyas > Ptyas mucosa. The sequence goes on along the minus strand of WNWU01000016.1, from coordinate 32,475,686 downwards.
AGGGGATGACTGGGCATCATCATCTTTCTATGCTCAGGAGAGTCTTGTCTGTCAATATCCACATAGATTGTCAACCTTGGAATGAAGGATTGTATCTTCTTTTGCTTTCTCTCCAAACTGAGAGAGAGATTGCAGTGAAGGGAAGGGAAGTGGAACTAAGGAATAAGGAAAGAGCAATTGGCAAGCAGCCCCGGAGAAGGTTCTAAATTGACTTTTATCCAAGTTGTCCCTGCGGTTGCTGGAAAACCCATGCTCACTGCCCCATGGCTGAAATTCCCTTTCAGGCCAAGCATCAACTAAGCCTTGTGCATTTCTAACCATTGTTTATTCTTCATAATCTTCTAGCCCTCTTTTTTTTCTCACTTGCTTAACCTCTGAGCTATTCTAATGATTCTAGCCATCTCCTCTTCAACAATGGAGAAAGCACCAGGAGAAAACTGAGCAAGTAACTGGAGAGATTCCTCTTGCAGCACATTCCTGTGATTAGGAAGCTGATCTAGTTTTGGACAAAGCTTTCAAAATAGGGTTAGATTTCTATTCACAAATATCCAGTATGCCTGAGTCCATTTGGTTAATTAGTTCAAATGATACCAGCCTTTAGAAATTTGTAGACACTTTTTGGCTATGAAATAAAAATGCTGCTGATTTGTGTGTTTGGTGATTTATAAATAAAATGGGTCATAATTCTATCAGACTGATCAAAATTATGTTTTTATTTTCCAAAAATATTTATTTCATTGGCTGCCATCAGATTTGTGATATTTCTATTTGAGTTCTTCATCCAAGAACTCACATTCTTACATCTTATTTTAATAGAAGGAGAAAATTAGACTTTTCCCCCTGCAGAGATATTTACTTGAGCATTACTTAGCTTATTAATTAGAACACTACTCTAAAATGGAATAAATTACTGCCAGTTTTACAATGCTTTTCAGCAAGAAAAAAGACACTGTACGTGCTGTGCAACTTCTAAAAATGAGAGGGGATGTTTAACAAAAGTTTCCAACAGTTACTTTCAAACTGAATAAGTTCCTTGATGTCTGACACTGATTATTTTCAAATTGTAGATCCTATCAACCCAACTAGCGTGACCAATGCCTACTTTTCCAAAATTTCTATCCTTTTCACTAAATTTTGTCCTTGAAGAGAAAATTAGGTAAACCTCTCAATAATTGAAGGAGACCAAAAAAACCATAATAAAATATATTTTATGATAATTTTGGATATATGGATGTATACTGGGTACCTAAAAGGGAGAGTGGCGACAAGAAGCATATTCTTCTTGTAAAACATTTCTTTCCTCATGGTAAAGATTGACATGATTAAATGGATCCACAGTTATGACTAATACAATACATCCTTATCAACAATCTGAACGTTAAATGGGGATATTTTTCAAATTTATGTTACAGCAGGTTTTTTTTTAAATCAGTTCAAATAGAGTCTGAAAGTGAACATTCTCAGTAATTACCAGAATTTCAGTGCTGGAAAATTGTTTTCTGAGCAATCGTGCCCTGATGTACTTACAGGTAAAGTAAAAGCTTTCTTCTTCAACAAATAGGAAGTAGGGAGGAATGCATGTACGGGTTTCTTTGAAGTATATTTTAAAAAAAGATAAGCGGCAGCTACAAAACTAGACTGAAAATGTTTGCATATCCCACATCTTGGTTAATTGCTAAGTGTGTCAAGCTAACACCATGACAACAGGTGTGCAAGGATCAGAACATATATCACTATAGGTTTTGTCCTGACTCTCCATTCCCTAATTTAGCACAGCTTACTAGATGGGCTTCACTTATTTGTATTACACCATGGTGGATTTTATGTGATGTTGGCATAGCATCTCAAAGATATGTACTTTGTAAACCATTGTTTTCATTATGTGGAAACTAGAGCTGGCACTTTGGTTATTTATATTGGAATTTATCCAACTTTTCTCGCCTGGGCACCATAATTTCATATATGCCATGACATAGGTATCCTTCAACGGTGAGCTGAAATCTCTCTTACTTAAATAGTTTTGCAATCCCGTGAGATTTCTATTGGTAGTGTGGTGGGTGCTATAGTGCTGAGTTCCATTTAAGAGAAGATCTTTTGCCTTACAATAGAGGAAATGCTAAAATGATACAAGGAGCATGTGGATAAAACTGACCTGTCTAGAATTCTCAGTTCCATCTGATTCTGACTTTTAAACTAATGCGGAAACTTAAACAAATCTGATTCAGATACTGGAACAGATTAGAGAGATAAATATATGTATAGACAAAATATTTTCAAATCCCTGGTTTAATTCTGAATTATCCAGTTTGATGATGGTTTATACTCTTTTACAGACTCAGTTTAGAAATTTGAATTGAATTAATACATCTGAATTTCCCCATTTCTTGGGGATAAGTTCAGTTACTTGGACTGTGAGAAGATTTAGGCTAAAATTATCTGTAAATGTAGAATTTAGTAGTATTTATTTCTGAATATGAATATATTTGTTTTTGGCACATATACCCTGATAATAAGTTTTCTGTCTAAAAATTACTTTCGGTAAAACAGAAAAAAAAATCAATTCTATGACAATCTTTCAAAATGTTAAAACCCCTGACTATACTTTCAAATGAAAACATTTGGATCCATTTCTGAAATATATTTAGTAATACTTGTAGCAATGTATACTAATCTATATATTTATCAAATCTTATGGGTACTCAAGAAGCAAATATATTTGAACTTCTATACACTGTATGCTGTTCATATAGAATATTCCTAAGAAACCATTGGCATACAGCACAGTTTTGCAAATATGCATAAGTGGGAAATAAACCAATACTTTTAAACCTTGTATTAAATCGGAGAAATTAAGCCTACAGATCATTTTCATTCTAGCTGTGCACACAAAAACCTCTAATTCAAATTTTGGACTTTATCAGTGACCACCTTAATCCATCAGCACCTGCCGGAGGACATCCAATAACCTGCTCTTTAACTGGTAGAAGTACATATAAAAGCAAGGCTGTAATATTTCTCATATTACAAGCCAGCTGCTAGCAAACATCCATTCTGTTTCAGAAATAATTGGTTCTGATCTCTTTTGTGACTAGTTTTATGTACTTCAAGCTAATATTACCTTTAATGGACTTGCTAGTTTGTTAACATACTGAGAACAAGTCTAAATTTTGGTTCCAAACATACATTTTTATAAAAAACAGTAAGTGAAAAACTTAGTTAAATTAAATTTAGGATTTCATCTGTGCTCATTTTTTTTTCTTTTTTACTTAATGACAATTATTATGTAGTATTTTGCAGAAGGTAGCAAGTTTTTGCTATTTCTACTTACGACCACAATTGAGCCCAAAATTTATGTTGCTAAGCAAGACAGTTGTTAAGTGAGTTTTACCCCATTTTACGACCTTTCTTGCCTTGGTGGCGCAGCAGACTAAAGTGCTGTTAAGTAGCATCAGCTGTCTGCAATTAATGCCTCAAATCTCACCAGGCTCAAGGTTGACTCAGCCTTCCATCCTTCCAAGGAGGGTAAAACAAGGACCCGGATTGTGAGGGCAATAAGCTGACTTTGTATAAAAAAGAACACCGCTTAGGGGGGGGCCGAAAGCCCTACTAAGCAAGTATATACAAAAATATGAAGGCTATTGCTGAATGCATTGTAAGCTGCCTTGAGTCTCCGGAGAAGGGCGGCATATAAATCGAACAAACAAACAAACAAACAAATAATTGTTAAGTGAATCAGTGCAGTTGTTAAGTTAGTAATATGGTTGTTAAGTGAATCATTGCCTTTGCTTGTCAGAAGGTTGCACATGGTGATCCCATGACTTTGGGACGCCGCAACTGTCATAAATACTGTACATGCCAGTTGCCAAGTGTCTGAATTTTGATCATGTGACCATGAGGATGCGGAAATGATTGTAAGTGTGAAAAACGGTTATAAATCACTTTTTTCAGTGCCATTGTAACTTTGGTCAGTGAATGAATGGTTGTAAGTCAAGGACTAGTCCAAACATTTTCCCCCTTTAATAATTCAATAATACTAGATTCCTCTGTGCACAAAAGGCAAATGTCCCATGCTCAGTAGGACTGGGAATCTTGTCCTCTGTGAGACTTCCACAGCCAAATCTCCTGTTAAAGCCAGAGCAGTGAGAACCCTAGATTAAGTTCCACAAAGCTGTTGTGGGGGATCAAAGCAAAGCCTGCCTATGATGTTTTGCTTCAGGAACAAGATGGCATGACTCCCATTCTGAATACCGAAGTTGATTTTGCTGGCAGTCGAGTCTTTCTTCAGCAAGAAGATATCATCCTCCACAAAATTTGAAGGCAGCAGACTGGCTTAAATCATGCAGGAAAGGCCCCGTGACTCTTTTCATGAATACCTGTTGCATGAAGTAACTATCTTCTTCCACCTAATTGTAGAGTTAGCTCTGGGAAAGGAAACCCTTGAAATAAGTGTAGTTTCTTTTTTCCCTGATCGTCCACATAATAATTGCACTGTTTGCTTTTTTTTTTTTTAATGGGCCAGGGCCACAGAGTATAAGGATCTAAGTAAATTCTTTTGATCTATTTAATTTTTGTTATGAATGCTTATGTTAGCCAATAGAAATTTGTTTCTTCGCTGGTCTAGTGCAGAAACAAATTCCAAAAGAAGTCTAGGATAAGATTTTAATTCAATTTTTTAAAATTTATTTTATTGAGGTCTGGATGAACCTTTTTCATTATAGCTACAAAATGCACAAAGCGGATATTGTTGTCGTAATAATCTTAAACATTTGTAACAGTTCTTCTCTGAAATGCTGATTGTTAAATATACCCTTGTTCTAGATCATTTCATATCTTCCTAAACTTTCTCATTTTAATATATTTATTTTTAAAATAACCCTCATGAAACCAAATTAGATCTCATTCATGCAATTTGGCATAATTTAAAAATATTCATATCACATTTCCATTTGATGCTCTTTAAATTCTTTAGGGAAAACATTAAAACCACAGAAAATTGCCTGTTACCAAAATCCACATGGTTGCTTTCTTAGCAGAAGCTATACATCTGCTCCTCAATTATAATCTCACTGACCAATGGTCTTTTTTTATCATTCATGTTCATGTTTGATGTCCTTACATACTGAAATTTTATCTTGCCATCCAAGCCTACTCTAATCAACACCATCAATTATCAAAGAATAATCTCTGTGGTCAAGTCCACACTAGAGTAGGATTTAGCAGACTAAACGTCCCTGCCATGTGCAATGTAACTTAATGATATCATTAGTGCTTGTTAACCAAAGTAACCAAGGTGCAGTGTTTATTGCTTTCTATTCTTGAGCAGTATTTTGGATGCAAGTTCCAGAGAAGTAACCAATTTCTTCTTGGAATTGATAAATAGGTTACCTGGCTCAAGTAATTTAAAGACAGTAGTAGGTCACGAGGCTTTAGGAAAGAGGAAATCATCCAGTAAATCCTGGGAACATATGAGGGATCTGATTAATTTCTGTTTCACGATAGAACCCCTGCAGGGATGGGTTCTACTTACCTTTACTACCGGTTTACAGTGGGGCCGCGCACGCGTGCTTCGCTTGCACGCGCGTGTGCTATTGTGCGCATGCGCAGAAGCATTTTGATGACGTAAGGGTCAGTGGACGGTGCCTCCCACCAGTTTTACTTCCGGTTCTATAGAACTGGTGCAAACCAGGGACAACCCACCATTGCTACTCAGGTACAATTTTGCTTCATTTTACCTATGAACGGGCAAAAGCTGCATGCAGTTCCACTAAGTCTTCTGCTGGAACTCCCAAGACCCTGAGAAGTATTGCAAAAGTACTCAACACACATTTAATATACTATTATTACTACATTAAACTAAATATCTTACTTTAATATACAAAAATTAAAGTATAAAATATTATACTATCAACGATATATTAAAGTAAACATCTGATTGTATTATTTTGGAGCTGATATTATGCTCTGCCAAGCCAATTCACATTATGCTTTGTGCAGTGCATCTCTTGGCTACCAAAATCTCCTGAAGTACAATTTCCAGCTACTTAAAGATTGCTTAAAATTGCTATTCTATAGATTCATATATAAAGGAATTACTTGAGGAACTGATCAGCCAAACTGCAGTAATTCATGATTGAAATGATAAATCACCTTTAGTTTATCCAATTATGTGACTAAAAATGTTAGAAATCTCCAGTCTCTGAATAATGAAAGACTTGGAAGCTTCTTGTTTAGCCAAAAAGAGGTTTAAATATACATTATTTCATTGTTGAGTTGAAGTTTATGAGAAGATAATCTAAGGCTACGTTAACATAATCTTGCATATCTGAAGACACAAACTTCCCGCCTTCACTTTTAATTGCTTGATCCTTCAGGGTGGGTCTTTCCTAAGTTCTTTTTCTGACCGTTGAGAGACTATGGATTCCAGCCCCTCTTGTCTGTTTTCTAAGCAGCATCTCTTCCCTTCTTTTCCCAAGATCATTCATACATTAAATTACTGTAACATCAACCTTGTGTGATAGACTAGACCAGGGGTCTCCAACCTTGGCAACTTTAAGACTTGTGGACTTCAACTCCCAGCAAAGCTGGGAGGAATTCTGGGAGTTGAAGTCCACAAGTCTTAAAGTTGCCAAGGTTGGAGACCCCTGGACTAGACTGAAAAAGACAGTTACTGTCTCAAGTGGCTCAATGATTAAAGGTGGACTTCATCCTGGATTTCTCTCTTGAATCAATCACCTGAGCCACTGCATCACACTGGAGGTAAATACTGTAGACGTATATACTGTTGAAGCCACAAATATTTAGGGAACCCTACTAATCTGACATGGGTACAGTGCTTTGAATCTGACCTGCCTTGAATCAGACTTTTTCAGTTCTATCTAGAGATTGTATGGTTTCCAAGTGGATACATTTTCTGGAGATCATGAGGTAGACACTCCCTTGCAAATGGTGGTAGCTCTCTACTCCTGGTGGGAGTTCTTTCATTGAGGTTCTCCCATATGGGAGAGAGTTTATAAGCAAACTGACATGATGGGCTCCCTGTCCATCAATACAGATGGCATCAATACAGATGGCAGCTTCATAATGACCAGGAGAATCTTTATGGAGATTCACTTAGACAGGCAACCTGACTGGAGAAACCACTTCTACTTCCTTACCCTAAAAATGGCAATAGAAATGGAAAATAAGAAAATAGATATTCCTGAATGTCTGTGGAACATTTGCATTTGTCAAGAGTCTTGCAATGCTGTTTAGTCATCTTAACACTTTCAGGCATTTATTTACTCAGGTTTTGACAGAAAGTCAACAACTGAATGCTAGAATAAATTCATTTGGAATCAGGGTTATATAGGACCTCAGACTTCAACTGGTACAATCACCTGCATTTACTGCAAGAAATACCCATTTCATAAGATTTAAAAAATGATGAAGGCTTCCATCTTCAGAATAATCCACAAAAGTTAGCCATTCAATCCATCATCTCCCCATCCTGCCATCCCTTCTGCTCCCAGCTCAGCAGTGATAAAAGCCTGTTCTCTCTAATTGATCTAGCAGCTTTTCATCTCACTGCTAAGTTTTCTCACTACTTTGATAAACAACAGTGTAAACTATTAGTTATTCTCTCCCGAATCTTTTTTTTAAATACAGTGTGGACTCACAATAGTGGACCACTGTGTTTCAAATACTCCCACTCACTATTTTAATTTCACACTCCATTAAGAGTCAGTCTAATTAAGTCATTGAATTTATACTGAGAAGACTCCAGTTCAAGTCTCCACTTGTTTATGAAGTTCAACTGAGTGATTTGGGGCTCCTTATTTTGTCATCCAATACATTGTCAAAAAGTTGTGGTTCTGGAATAAAACTAAGGGAGATAAAGAGGAAACCATGCTGATGCTTCATGGTTTAAAGAAGACCGATAATTTAGAAAACATGAACTAGCCTTCATGAGAATGATAATTTAGAAAACATGAACTAGCCTTCATCATTTATGATGGCTATGAATGTACACATTTTCTTTTAAGCTAGCTTTGCTTCAATTTAATTTGCCAATGTGTTGTTACATGATGTGTTATATGGAGGTTTTTCTGAAAATCCCCAAATATATGGAAATGGCAAAATTTAAAGTATTCTGCTGACTTAGTGTGAATAACACATAGAAAGGAATTACTAATGATTATACTGATTTTATATTGTCTTTTATATTTAAGTTCAGTAAGCTGCTTAGAGTTCATTTGGTTTCAGGCAGTAGACAAATCCCATAAATAAATAAAGAGTGCCCTTAAACAAAAAAAAAAAAAAAAAAAAAAAACAACACTTTCAGGCATTGTACTTGACTGGCTTTGAAATTCGTAATGTTTTGCTGTGGCATACAATAAATGTATTCTTAGGAAGTCAAAGAAATACCAATAAAATGGAAATAAAATGTCACCATTCCCATTTTACATATGGGAAAGAAATACAGTGAATTTGAATTACAGCAGAGGCTGTAATTTGGAAAAGATTGATGCAACTGATTTGATGACAAAACAGTCCCAAAATGTATGTTTTTCTTAGTTTGTAGCTAGAGCAAAAGAGGAAAGACCTGGATGTTTTCTCTGAATGGCTTTTTGCCAGAATTCTCAGAGACTATTTTTCCCAAAAATCTGGAAGTCTAGTGTTTTCATCTCCTCATATTTTCATAGTCTTGTGGAAATTCAGTATAAAAATTACATGTAGTCATCCAAGCTGTTTCTGCCAAGCAGGATAGTTTCCTACTGTGTGTTCTCAATTGTATTATCCTGTCTAGTTTTAAATGAGTCAGCCACTGGGGCTTCCCACCATCTCCCCGTGGAGATTGCTCTATAGCCTAAGTAGACTGCTGGGTTAGCAAATATTCTTAAAATTCATCTAAATGTTCCTTTGCTTCTGTTTCATCCATATTTCCTGTTCCAAGCAGACAACATTTGTGTGCTGGGGATGAAGCAGCTGGAAAAGCTGGTAAAAAACATAGAAACAATAAGGAAGAACTGTATGATTTCCATACAAGTTTCCTAATTGTGATCTATCTGGCAGTTGGGGAAGTTACAGTGAGACTATTTTTATCTCTTTTTCACTCAAAGTGGTGTGGCCTTCAGGGAAAGCATCAGCTCTATTAGTAGTAGCTGGAAATGGTACTCACAGCCTTGATACTTTGATCAAATAATTTAACAGGTAAAGACACATTATTTCCTTCCAACTCTCTCTAATTCTGTGGAACTAGTGACGTTGCAATGAACTGTCTTGGATGCAAAGCACCACTTTGCAATGAAAACATGCAAACCCTTTTTGCACTCCCCTCCCCATTTAGTGTCTAGGCCTGGGAACACTTCAACATTTACAATGCCCTATCACTGATAGACTAGCAAGAAGGAAGTGAGAACAGAGAGATATTTGTATCTTCTCCATCTCCTTTCTGGCTGAGTTGACTGTTTTTTCTGTTGTTGGAAATGAGAAGGAATATGTGTAAATTCTCAACTTATTCAAGTTGAAAATAAGAAGGCTGCATTTAGAGTTGTCAGACTCTCCTAATTCACTCCATGTGCTTGTGCACAATACATTTCTTTTTAAGACTTTCCAATGCTAGGGTTCCTTGGCTTTTGTAAGATTCAGGCCTAGACATTGGTGGGGAATTTCTGTTGTTATCCCCACCCTCACCCCCACCATCTAATCTGAATTCTTCCTTCATCTTCAAAGAGAGCAATATAATGATATTTGGGGTGCATGAGATTATACACCAATTGCTACAATGTTTTGACATACAACTTTTCTTTGGCCCGATTCCAGATGGGAAATTATTTTGTATAAGCGTCATATTTTCAGGTTACGTAGGAGTATACTCTACAGGGGAGAAGGGTTCACTTTTAAGTTAAAAAGTAGAATGAATTAATAAACAAATACCAATCCCTAATTCTATGGGTTTCTTCCTTTTGCATTTGATAAGTGCACGGGCATTTATATGTATAAACAAATAGAAGATTAAATGAGGATTTATACAGGACAGAATCTTCCATTAGCTCACATAATCCCTCAAAAAAATGAGTTCTCAGGAAAACTTAAAATGAACTATTTTATACTTAGATATTGAAGTGCTACTTCATTTTTAGCAATTCAGTCCAATGTGAAAGGCACATTCAGGTTTCAGATACAAGGCAGATCTGCTCTTTCTTTTTGGCCCATCACCAGTGAGAGCCATTCACTATTTCCTGAGTACAGGAATGGATGATGGATGTTCTCCACCCACTCCCAGACCATTGCAAATGCATCATACACCCTTGTGTTCCAACTTAAATTCAAAACTGCTATCTTCTGAGCTAAACCTTCTGGTCTCGCAATTGATACAAGGGCCCAAGGAGAAACTGAACTATCCTCAACCATAGAAACTCATGCTTTTTTCAAAGGGTCTCCCAGGGGATATCCTTCCAGTGTCTGCCCAGATTGGGTGAAGCAAGTTCCCTTTAATTTCCCACTCCCCTTGAAAAGCTTCCTTCCCCTTTCTTTCTGTTTTTAAAACATCTTTAAGTGCCAATATAAGAACATTGGTGCCTTGGTGGTGCAGCGGACTAGAGTGCTGTTAAGTAGCACTTAGCTGCCAGCTGCCTGCAATTACTGCAAGTTCAAATCTCACCAGGCTCAAGGTTGACTCAGCCTTCCATCCTTTCGAGGTAGGTAAAATGAGGACCCGGATTGTGGGGGCAATAAGCTGACTTTGTATAAAAAGAACACCGCTTAGGGGGACCCAAAAGCCCCACTAAGCAGGTATATACAAAAGTATGAAGGCTGTTGCTTAATGCATTGTAAGCCGCCCTGAGTCTCCGGAGAAGGGCGGCATATAAATCGAACCAATAAATAAACATTGCTATTTTGTTTCTATGAAGCTGAATTATCAGTTCTTGCTTGTTACAGTGTTTCCATTGTTCTACAGAAGAACAAAAGAACAACCTGTTCTCTATTGATTTGGTTATTTATAACATCATAGTACCATAAAAAGAGACCTGTTTAGAGTCAATATGGGAAGGAGGAGTGAAGGAATCATTGTAGGCATACATCTGGGCAAGAAAAGGAAAGGCCCAGGACTGGTGAGAAGGCAACAACCCTTAAAAGGAAAAGGCAGATATAGATAGACGAGTCCACCCAGTGGCTAGCCTGCAAAGCATACCTTCCTTGTATGGACAAAAAGGCAAAAGCAGAGGAATGACCAATCACGTTTTGTGGTGGCTAAAGCACCAGCCTAACCCTGCTGCCAACCCACTGCAATCTGGACTGGGATTTCTGAAGTTGGGTAAGAAACAGAAGGGAAGAGCAGAGGAGACAAACAGCTTAGCCAAGCAGTGCAGAATTGCCCACAATCTTTTTCTCCAAACCTTCACAGATATTCTATTCCAAAACCGAATGAAGAAAAGATTGGAACTTGCTTCTTCGTTTTTATTTGTTGCTTCTTAGTAGGTAGCAGCAGCACTTGGCTGATTATCCGAGTAGAGAAACCAACAGATTCGGGCTTGGTTAGTACTTGGATAAGAGTTGGCTGAGAGTAATCAAGGGCTCTAGTGGGACTAAAGCAGACAATGGCAACCATTTCCATACAGTTTATACCAGCGGTCACCAACTGCGGGTCCATGGAATTTTGGGGGTCCAAAGAAAAATTATTTGCATTTTTTATATTGCACTAAATCAGGGGTCCTCAAACTATGGCCCCTGGGCCGGATACGTGCAATGAGCATTTGTTGCAGAGAGTCTCTCCCTTCTGGGTCTTCTTGTGTGGGTCAGAGGGGAAAATAAATTCCGACTTGGGGTCTGCTTCAGCCTCCTGGTGTGGGACTTTGGCGAAGGCTGGAGGAAAGTGCTGCTGGTGGCAAGGAGCCGGAGGGCCTTGTTCCAGTGGGACTGCATCATGGCCTGGAACAGGCGCTGGTACCTGGTCTTACACTCCCACAGATCTTCCCTCTGCTTGGAAAGCCTATGCTCGTAGTCCTGAGTGAGGTGCTTCTGCTGAACCTTCTTCTCGGTCAGATTCAATTTGAACCGAGCCAGCTATTTTACCAACTCTTTCTCATGGTAGCTGCTTAGTTCCAACAACTACTTCCTGTTGGGGCCCTAAGGAGCCCGGGCTGGCAGGCAAGTAGTGGCTGGGAGGAGAGGGGCAAGTAGAGGCCGGTGAGGCACCCCTCGACGCAAGTGACATCGAGTTGGCCACACCCACCCAGTCACATGACCACCTAGCCACGCCCACCCAGCCAGTCATTAAGCAGATCGTATTAGTGGTCCGCGGGATTTTAAATTCTGAATTTAGTGGTCCCTGAGGTCCAAAAGGTTGGTGACCCCTGGTTTATACCATTGCCAGGATAGTTGCTTGGACAAGGTTGCTACAAACTAAGTTTGACTTTATTTTATTTATTTATTTTGCAATCTTTATTTTTTATTTCATGATTTTCAGTCTGTAGAGAAGGAACTTCATGTTCCTGCTTTTTTTTTTCTCCCTTTATACCTTCTGAAAAAGAAGTCTGATTGATTCACTGAGTGAAAGATAAGACATGAAAGATGGAAGAGAATTGGAAATCTCCAAATATGTTGGCCTTCCTTCTCCTCCATTCAAAGGGAACTTCTCTTTGGTCCAAGGACCAAGCCTGTAAACCAATCTGGTTCCGGCATTGGTATGTAACTTAACTATTTGTAAATGCTTCTAAAACATGTTTTCCTATTCATAATAAAAATGAACATTAAAAAACCCCAATCATCTATATTTTGTAGGCTTGATTTTCATTTCTCTTGCAAAAGCTCTTTCATTTGGCTTTAAAGATTTAATTCCTAAGCCCATTTTAACATCAAATTTAATTTTTTTTCAAAGTATGTTGTCATTTGCGGCTTTACAAATATTAGCTGCCTTAGCATTTGGAAAGAAAAGTAAGATAGAAATTGAATAAATAAATAGCAAATAGACATTATTTATATAGGTCTTACGTGTATAAATATGTCATCCCTATATGTAAATATCCGAACTTTACATTCTTCCATGCTATGATCCAGCAAATGTATGTAAGCACAGTCAACATATTCAGTTTTCTCTCCTTTCCCCTTAACTTTGCTGTTTGTGGTATGGTAGCAATTATGCAAAATATCCTCCTCTCCCAAATCAATCCTCCTAGGAAGTGTTTGTCAGTAACAAAAAAGCAGATTACATTATTCTGGTGTAACATGTGAAAGCAAATACATGTTGGGTGTTAAAATGCAGCAGAGATGGCCTAATAATTCTTCTGAGGGGCAGAAGCTAGTTTGCTTGGATTTTTCTTTGACCAAGGGATAGAAATAAAAATGTGCTTTGAAGGATAAAATGGTCAGTTGTTTTGAGTCATAAATTGAGTCACACAGACCCCTAATGGCATTTCCAGGACTACAGACAAGCTGCTGCTCTTAAAAGATTGTTAAAACCTTTCTGAATAAATAATTTCTGAAAGATTTCCAAAGAGTTGAATAATGTTTGGCGCAAAATGCTGCCAAAATACACACATCATCTCCTGAGGGAGGATTTTTGCAAGCCTTTGTGTTTATCTGCCACATGATGGTAGTAACAGTGAGCTGTCATCACAGTGAGAATCCCAAGTTATCAAAGGCAAGAGAAAGAGGAAAGATATCCGCAAGAGTGCTTCAGAATACACCACAAAAAGTATACCAGGTTTTAGGAGCTAAGTTCCTATCATATTCAGGTATCCACAGGAATGCAAGCAAGAAGCTATAAATCACTTAAAATTCTCTGGGGACTGCCTTTCACACATTACAGGGTAATTTTATTTATTTATTTTATAACAAGGGAAATGCACTTACAGTCTTGTACATTTTCATGGGTAAAAAGTAGACATTCATACACTGCTACATATAGGCTTAATGGGAATTTGCTTCCAGTTATTTGTTTCCAATATATAGAACAATAATAAACAGATGCCTATAATCTATTTTTACATTGTGTGTGCCAAATTTCACTTAATGTGGTACCCTCCAGATATGCTGGACTTCAAATTCCATAATGATGTGAGGGAAAGTTCACTGCTAAATTCTTTGTTGCTGTGTAATGGGAATGTCATGCATTGAATTATTATTATTATTATGGTTGGTCGCAGAGTCAGCCAGATGTTTAGACTGGATTTGGCATTTTTATCCACCTATTGAATTCTTCCCAAGAACCTGGGAAAGGCAGATGTTGTTGTTTGATGGTGTTAGAGGTATCATGGCAGGGTGTAAGCTTTTCCAAGTTAAGCTGCCTTTTGCAATAGGATGATGATGATTTTGTATTTAATTCCCATTTTGCTATGTAGTCTCAAATTGAGCAGAATCTTTACGTATACATTTTTAAAAATATATCAGTGCCATAAAGTATACTCTCCACTTTTTCTCCCCTTTTGGTTAATCATGACTGATTTTTGGACACTGCCTGGACAAGTCCCTAATGTTTTCTTGGTAAACTTTTTCAGAAGTAGTTCGCCATTGCCTCTTTCCTAGGGATGAGCGAAAGTGACTAGTCCAGGTCACCTGGCTGGTTTTGTTCCTAAGGTGGGACTAGAATTCACTAGTTTCTAGCCTGGTGTCTTAACCACTACACCAAACTGGCTCCCATATGCTCTTTATTAAACTTGTAGAATTCACCAACATCTTCAAATTCAGTGTTCAAAGATGGCAGAATTTAATTGGAATCTGAGATTCAAGAATTAAAGGCAATAAGATTTGAAACAAACTAATTCAAATTTTAGTTCAGTAAAAGATTCAGCTTCCTCTGATTAGAAAAAAATTATCTACTGGAAACCTCTTGTTGATTATTTAGTAAAAAAGACATTTGTAATTTATGGCTTTGATGATTAGACAGAATAGATTATAGAAAGAATACATGTAATTAACGTCTTAAGAGACAATTTTAGAGAATGGAGGCAATATAATTGTACTTATAATTTATGAAGAAAATCGGAAGACACTTCCTCGTATCTTTTTTCTTTCTTTTCTATTTTTCTATATTTTTCTTTTCTTGCATTTTTGCTTTTTCTTTACTTTCCTTCTTTTTCTTTTTAGCTGCTTACTTTATACTAGACTATTATTTTTTAAGGTTTGTTATTTTTTAAAAAAGTTTCAATAAAAATCATACACAAAGACAGACATCTTTCCTTCCTTGTTTATAAATGAAAGTCACATAAATCATAAACATAAATAACCTTTTATTGTTTTATACATAATATAATGCACTCTATAGCAAAATATAGCCTATTTAGTATTCAGTAATCTAACAGCAAAATAATTAACTAAGGCCCATTCAGAAAATAAATCTTAATTTCTTTCACTTGTGTTCCAAAACAAGTTGTTTATAAAATTCTAGAACAAGAGTTAGAGACAAATTATTCTCCAAACCCCCTGATGGAAAATATTTGAAGAGATAATGAATTTCATTGAGCAACTACTCAAATTAGCATCAACTAACAGGCTACACCTTCCAATAGCACCTATGTAGATAAGGAAAACTAGCACCTCTGGAAACATCCATGGGGGTGGGGGAGTGGTCAAGTAGGAGCACATTATGAAACCAGTGTTGTGCCACACATTTACAAAAATGGGGAACTTATGTCACTATGCCATCATTTTAATAAAGGCATTAGACTGTGCAGATGCCTCTACCCACTAGCAATAGCACTTGGATTTATATACCACTTCACAGTGCTTTACAGCCCTCTCTAAGTGGTTTACAGAGTCAACATATTGCCCTACCAATCTGGGTCCTCATTTTATCAGCCTCGGAAGGATGGAAGGCTGAGTCAACCTTGAGCCAATGACACTCGAACTGTTGGAGTGAGCAGTGAGTTAGCCCTGCAATACTGCATTCTAACCACTGCTCCACCATGGTGTTAGTTAGTTAGTTAGTTAGTTAGTTAGTTAGTTAGTTAGTTAGTTAGTTAGATAGTTAGATAGTTAGTTAATTTATATCCCATCTTTGTTATTTTTATAAATAAGGTGGCAAACGTATGTATAATCCTTCCTCCTCGTCTTTTCCCTATAACAACAACCCCGTGAGTTGGATTGAGAGAGAATGACTGGCCAAAAGTCACCCAGCTGTTTTTATGCCTAAGGCAGGACTAGAACTCACAGCCTCCCAGTTTCTAGCCTGATTACTTAATCACTTGATCAAACTAACTCTCAGATTTTGTTATTATCCAAATACTAAGTGGGCTAGCTCCTGATTAGCTTCCGTACTCAAATAAGGTCAGCCAAGTGTTGTCACTGCTAAAAATATGTGTGTAAATCTTGTTTTTGGTATGCTTTCATAGATTTAAAGAATTATGAATTCAAAAATAAATCATGAATTGCTTATTTTCAACTAAAAAGTTTGCATTTTTGTTACTTACTTTTTTAAAAAAAAATCTAAAACGGAATCTGTTCTTACATTTTGGATGAAAATGCAGCATATAAATTTATTGATATAACTAAAAGCATGTACAAATTTGCAGCCTAATTATACATTTTGAAATTATTAAAAAAATCTATGACTTAGTATAAAACTGGAATAATGGTTCAAAAGACATGAACCAGAAGTAGAAGAATCAATCCACATCTATTCTTTGCATCATCTTTGTTAGGGAGGAAGGGAGTTAGAGAGCAGTTGTAGACTATTGTAAACATACTAAAACCAGTATTGGATTTCTTCAGGACCCAACACAAGGGACATCTGAGGAAGACAAGAATTTGCTGTATTATTCTTAGCAATAGCTGTCTACTTATTTTGGCACAGGATTGTATCAAAGAAGAATAAACCACACACACTGAGACAGACTGTTATAAAATTCATTAGGTTCCCTGAGAGATTACATTTTCAGAAGTGATCATATTACAAGTCTGCCTGACAAGCATGAACCCATGTAGAAATAAAAGAAGCACAACTTTTAGGCTGCAAATATGCATAATAACTGCCTAGAATAATCAAGACTTTGCTTGTTCTTTTTGGAAGGTGAGTTAGATGCTCAGCTGTGCTTCAGCAAAGAAATGAATTTAGCAGATGCAGAGACAATCTCATGGGCTGTTACATGCAGATTATCCTTAAGAGAGTTTCCTTTCTGTCCCAAAAAATACAGGAGAACTAGATTCCTCTGTCCATTATTTAAGAGTCAGACCCAGTGACAACAATGAGCTCTGCCAGTGAAGCCACAGATAATTTCACTGTATACACTCCAAACTAAATAGGCAAGAAGTTAATCTCTAAACTACTGGGACCTTTCTTAAAACTAAAATGGTAACTCAAGCAAGTGAGAGTGGGGAGAGAGAGACCCCAAGACTGCAGATGGCTAAATCCTGCCCCCTGGTGCACAAGAGAAGACAGGCACAGAAGAGAGACAGCTCTGCTTCCGGTTAACTTTGCCAGGCAAGCATGGTTCATCTCTGGCTGGAAGATCCTCCCAATTCCTGAAAGAATAAAAAAATATATACCGCTGATCTGTTGAAAAGGACACCGAATTCACTATTGGTTAAGCAAAAAGACAGAAATGGTGAAGAATAAGAGAATGACAAATGGAAGACAATCTTGACTAGTTCCTTATAAAATTCTGTGCAAGACATGGAAATGGTACAATCGGTACCTTGTCTAGAATCACCATATTGTCATCCCTCTTTCAGGATGTGAAAGGTTAGGGCCAACATATATGTTTGCAAAGATCAGGATGTTCAGTGTGCAGCAGAAAAGAGTGTTCTGTAACATGTTGGCACACTTTCTTAACCATTCTGTAATGGCTTTAGATTGATGCTGAGGAAATCTTTTGAATTAGGCCTCGTCTTATATGTACAGCAAAGCCACTGCTTCTTAATCAAAGTATTTGTCCTTATGCATAAATCAGTGACATGATATATTATGACTGTTTCACAACTTAAAAAGAGAGAGATGAATAATTTGTTCAGAGAATGAGTCGTTTTTCCCCTTCATATTTTCACATAATGAAAATGCAAATCACAACTGAGTTATGTGAAAATATAAAATCATGTTGGCAGAGCAGTGCAAAAATGAGCTAAGATTCTCAAAAATGATAGTTTCTTATTATCTCACTCTCTGCCTCATTCTGACTCATTATCTACTGATGATTTCACTACCAACTGTCTGGCAGCTCTGAGATTCAGACATTTGCTCTATATATACATATGCACATTTAAATTTTGGAGATTTGTGTTAGTATATATTAATTTGGACCACAATTAGACAACCCAGGGATACATTAGTCAATATACTTTTATTGTAGACTCTGGAACTCTCTTAGACCTCATCACTTTGCTATGTTAAAATGTAGGTCTAGACCCTTAAAATAGTCTTTAGGCTTAATACTCTAAAAATAAACAAAAAATAAAGGACATCTCCCAAGGACCATAAAAAATCTAGATGAAATCAGAAAACAGTGTCTGTAAGGAAGGAAATAGCTCCTACTCATTTGTGTAATTACTCTATACAATACATTGAATCTTTCTTTTCATCCCAGTATGTATAAATTTTTGGATTAAGCTAGTGACCTATTTCAAGTTTAATAATTTTAGTATGTAAAACAAGAGTGTATTTTACAATAGTTTAACATCAAACATCCTCTAAATCTTTAAAGGACATGAAAGATAATTGTCTTGTCTGTTCTATGGCATGATTTTTCCATATTATCTTTGGTTTAGAGTTCCTATTCAATAATATGGAAGGTAATTTTCTTAAGGGGGATGTATATATGAGTATGTATATCTAAAAGTATGAGCATTTTGCATTTTGCAAGATAATTATTGCAAAATAATTTGATAATTGACAAAATTCACCATGTTAGATGGTTTTAAAAGAAACATAAACTATTTTTATTTATTATTCTATCCATAAATAGTCATCTTCATGTCTATATAAAGGACCTACTCAGAGGCATGTTTTCACACTGCAGATTTCAATTATATTACATTACCATATATATATTACAATATATGGTAATGCAATGTTGAAGACAAGTCTTCCAACTGAAATTCTCAAAAATGGTTGTTTTAAGACTATTAAGTTATATATTTTGAGAATGAGCCAGAAGAATGTAAAATTCCAAAGAATCTTTTTCAAGTTTCACTTCTTTAAAATCTTATTTTTTAAAAAGTCTGTTTCTTTAACAATTTGTTTGGATATAATGAAATTTATAATACTGGTAGCCTTTACATCTAGAATGAAGACAGTATAAGAAAGGCAGTGGCGCAATAAGAAACGATTGTACAATTTTCTAAATATTGTGAATTACCAGGAATTGAGGTAAAGAGTATAAACTAACTAGCCACTATACTGTAAATATTATTCATCACTCAAATACATTAACATATTTCCAATAGAAGAGAATATATGTAGTTCAGGGTTGGACTGTGGGCCTTTGCTGCTCTCTAAACTTGGTTGTTTGCAGATGTTTCATTACACAACTAGATAACATCATCAGTATGGGATTTGTTCCCTATTTACACGCAGTAGCTTGCCTGCCAGTTTCTGTGGGGTATATTTTGTCCTTGGTAGGAACTACCATTACACTTGGTAGAGTATTGTTTTCTGCTTGATTGTTTGCTGGGTGTTCAGATAAACCCCTGTTTATCTGAGTGTTGGCTGCTGGAGAGGATGCATTCTGGTGTTCTTGTTTTCTTCTTAGCTTTTTGTATCATCTCTTTTAAACGGTGTGTAAATATGATTTATTTCTATGTGTTTATTGATGGCTGATTGGTTTGAATGTTAAGTTTTCAAGAAACTCTTAGAATTTTTGGATTAAGCTTGGTCTACGATACTCAATTTCCCAGTTGAAAGCATGCTTGAGTCTGTCCAGGTGTTGTAAGAGTAAGAAGTTTTCATTGTGTCTTTTAACTGCTACCCTGTTTCCCCCTCAATAAGACATCCCCTGATAATAAGCCCAAACGGGCTTTTGAGTGCATGGTAATAAGGCCAAGCACTTATTTCAGGGTTCAAAAAAATGTAAGACAGGGTCTTATTTTCAGGGAAACATGGTAGTTGATATTCATGGATGCACTCTGCTAGTCTTCTGCTGATCTATCCCATACAGAGGCTGTTAAAGACCTTATACTGTATGTAGTAGATGAGTCCTGTTTTTTTCTTCCTTAGGCTATTGGGTGGCTAAGACACTGAGCTTGTTGATCAGAAAGGCCGGCAGTTCGGTGGTTTGAATCCCTAGTACAGGTCTCCTGCGTGAGCAGGGGATTGGACTAGATGACCTCCAAGGTCCCTTCCAACTCCGTTACTATTACTGTCTCTAAGTTTACTTAAGTTATTTTGGGGGGGGGTTAATTGGTTTGTGAGTTATGGCAATGAGTGTGGCTGCAATCATGTGTTACTGTTTCTGCAATATTTCTGGTGTACAGTAGTGTTATCCTTTTTATTGCTTATGTTGGTTGTGCTATAGTGGTTAAGAATTCCGGCACTTTTTGATAAAGTTACGTGGGCAACCATTTTGTTGGAAGATGTTGTATATAGGTGATCTGTTTCCTTTTTGTGGTGTTCTGGGTTGCTGCAGTGTATTTGTACTCATCTAACACAGCTACTCCTGTGGTAGGTTAGATTGTTACTTTGATAAGCTCTTGTATATAGGTTGTTTTCTATAGATTTGCATTTCTAATTTGCTGTTGTTTCTTTGTTGATAGGATATGCAGGAAGGATAGTACGTATGTTTTCTTCTTCCCTTTTGAATTTTATTTCTTTGGAGATGTTATTGATTGTTTCATGTGTCTCCTCTTGTTGTACCTTTTTTAGTATGGTGAAGTTCTCAGTTGCATACCGGAGCCATACTTTTGGTTGAATTTGTGGAGTGCTATGGTTTCTAGATGTAGTATGATTGTCTCTGCTTTAAATCCTAAGAGTGGTGATCCCATGGCTGTTTCTCTGATTTGTTGGCATATTTTTCCATCAAACTGAAAGTAGGTAGTGAGGCAGAAAACAATGAGGTCCATGATCTCGGGTATTTCGATCTTAATGTATTTGGCTAAACCAAGTGTGTTGTGTAGTACTGCTGTCATGGATTTTTTCATTAGTTCTGGATCTATGCATGTAAAGAGTACTGTGAATTGAATGAAACCATAAATTCATACAACAGTGTCCTTCTATGCAGCATACCGGAATTTCAAAGAAGCACCAGAATCTGTTTGGAACAAATTCAAATATTTTCTTATACCTTGAATAAACAAAAATCTGTTCTAAATTGTCCCATTTTGCTTCACAATCTGGTTTCAGTCCAAATGATGCATATATCTAAAATAAAGGTAAAGGTAAAGGTTCCCCTCGCACATATGTGCTAGTCGTTCCTGACTCTAGAGGACGGTGCTCTGTTTCAAAGCTGAAGAGCCAGCACTGTCTGAAGACGTCTCTGTGGCCATGTGACCGGCATGACTAAATGCCGAAGGTGCATGGAATGCTGTTACCTTCCCACCAAATGTGTTCCCTATTTTTCTACTTGCATTTTTTACTTGCTTTTGAACTGCTAGGTTGGCAGAAGCTGGACAAGTAACGGGAGCTCACCCTGTTACGTGGCACTAGGGCTTTGAACTGCTGAACTGCCGACCTTTCAATTGACAAGCTAAGCATCTTAGCCACTGAGCCATAAATGTACTAAAGAATAATTGATGAAACTTGCTATTTTAGTTTGCTTTAGAAGAAACTTAAGTCTATTCTTTATGTATGTATCTGCCCATAAATGATAATCTTGCTGTCTACATAGAATGCCCCAATCAGAAGCAGAATATTTTTTAGAAAACAGAATAACAGAAGACCTTGTGGGGGTGGAATTAATTTCTCCATAATTCTAAGTTGGTTTCACATAGCAGTTGCTGCATAGTAACAGTGGTTGAAGAACAGTATTTTCAACTCTTTCCCTTCCTGAAACATTTAAGTAGAGATAGTTGTAAAATTGTACTGGATTAGGTCTTTGGTGTGATTGTGTCATATTCTTCTTACTTTGTTTCTGAGGTGCTAATTTCTGTTGAAGATGCCAATTACTGAGTTTGTGGGTTGTGTCACGTATGCTGTTATTCAAGAGCTAGAACAGCAACTGGCCATATGTGTGACTAAAATAATGTATTCCACTTGGAACTTTAGGGCACTGGCTCCTCACCCATGATGGAAAGTGCCAGTGCAGTGTAGCGACTCTAAAAAACAATCCTATTATTATCTTTATGGTGAGGCAAATTAACTCAGTCTCAGTAGCAAAGTTTTAGTGCCTGAAGCAAAGGATGGGATCGAAACCTATTCTTTCTTTTTTAAAAAATTTGATTTATATGCCGCCTTTCTCCGGAGACTCAGGGCGGCTTACAATGCGCTAAGCAATAGCCTTCATACTTTTGTATATTTATACAAAGTCAGCTTATTGCCCCCACAAACTGGGTCCTCATTTTACCTACCTTAGAAAGGATGGAAGGCTGAGTCGACCTTGAGCCTGGTGAGATTCGAACTTGCAGTAATTGCAGGCAGCTGATGTTAATCACAATGCTATATGTAATACTTAGTATATGTAATACTAAATAAGTTGACATTTGTAATTTGTGTCAGTGTTAACAATGAGGTGGAATCATCTTTGTGCCAAGAGCAGTCAGATAAGTATAAAGAGTTCAAATCAGACTGAGTGCAACTCTGTCTGCCAGTCAAAGGTTTTAGGACTAAAAACTAAAAGCACTCCCAGCTGAGGTAGTTGTATTATTCTACCTGATATCAGCCCTTATGGCTAATTACTGGCCTTCAATTTTATGCCTGCAGTGCAATTAAGTGGTTAGGGCACTGGGCAAGGGGCAAGGATGTACAAATTTAAATCCGCATACCAAATTCATTTGTAGTTTGTTTGGTTTGAACAAATATATAGTATGCATCCTCAATTGCTTCTATTGGGGAATACAGTACCAGCTGTTAAACTATGATACACAGTTTGGATGCTAAAATTGTGTAGACATGGATTACATTGCTCCTGTTTTTAAGGTTAATAGAAAAACATCTTTTTTTCATAGACAGTTCTAAAACACCAGACTGCTATTCCCACACCCAACATTTTAAAACAGCTGTCTTTAAATAAAAGCATCTCTGAAAGTGATATATTAACTTATGAGCATATTTGAAATTTGGCATTGATATATTGCATATCTAGGCTCCGTTGAGCCAACAGGATATGAAGACCGAGTTGTATGTTTTTATAAGACAATTTTCCATGATCCTTCTCCCTCCTTCCAACTTTCTGCTGAATCAGATGTGGGAGATCCCTTCATTTCAGAACAGCCATTTTAAATTCTGATTAAATTGCCCAGGCTTGGATATACAAGAGAAAGAAAAGAAACATACTAAGTAATAATTTTATACAATCACCTAAGTAAATGGTACAGTCTGCCAAATACACTGATCCTATACCAGCTAGCATCCTCTACAGTGCTACCTTATCTATAAAAGAAAAGTTGGAGATAGAGTGAAAATCATCAAAGGTGACCATATGAAAACAGCTTCTTCAAGAGAGTGCACAACTGCATCCTTCAAGGCAGAGAACATCACATCCTTCCTCAAAAAAGCATCCAGCTCCAGGTGTCCCCTCCCCCCCCCACACACACACTGGGGCCCAAAGAGCCAGGAAGTGTATGAATCTAGTCTGCAGGTGGTGGGATTGGATTCACCAGTTTATTTCTCACATACTCAAAAGAAGTTCGCATTGAAATACAAGATACCTCAGTCATGTTTCTGTTCTTTGCCTGATTGGTAGCCAACCAGTTTTATTTTATCTACCAAAAGCTCTGCAAATTCCTTTGGTGTCTTACCTCATCCTTTATTTCCCTAAATGATTCCAGGCCAATATGAAGAGAGCTGATGGGCAGGAAGTTCCAAACACAATAAGCAAAGAGAATAAGCTTTGCCTCTCTTAGTACTACTGAGTGCAAGCCTTCTTTATTGCATGAGTAAATGAGTAAATGAAATCTCAGCCTTAAATACCAGTAAATCTCAATGGATTTGTTCCAAACAACTATAGAAAAAGAACATACATTAAAAAAAATGTTTGCTTATTTATTGAGGGCACAACCTAGTCCCACTGGACTTTCATTACCTCTGTTTTCTCTGTTTCTTCCTATGAGAAAATTCTAACATTATGGCCATTACAGGAAATGGGAGGTCTGCTTAGATTTTAAAGATTCTGATCCACTCCTCTTTCTCAATCTGCATAAAGCAAGTTACTCCTGAATGAACAGGAACATGGGACTTCGTACACAGACCATTGATTACCTGGCTATAAATAGGGGTAGAAAACTCTGCAAATTGCTCTATTACTAATTTTCCTAAAGAACAATTCATTATGGTTTGTTTTAGCATTTGTTTCTAAATTTAAAGAAAAAGGAACATAGTCCACATGAATACTAATATGCATTTTAGTGCTCATTTCTTCTTTTATCGTTAATTTTGTATGCACTCACTTTATGAGTAAACTTTTTAAAATTGGATTTTCCAGAATGTAATACATTTTGTGCATGCTTTTCTAGAAAAATGTATTTTCCCTGTTTTGAGATGCTAACCAAATTGCAAAACTCTGACAAGAATTTTCCATTCTGCTTCTCATATTCCTGAACCAACCATAATTCCCAGTACTTTAACTTACTGTATGGTGAAGGTCACAGGTTCTTCATTTTTGCCTCATAAAACATGAATACTTCCCCAAGGGGGGGAAATTGCTGCATGGCTGAAAAATATTATAACAGGAGCGGACTTTTTTTTATCACAGATTGATACTATATTCACACTTCCCAAATTAGGCATAAATATATTCATATTCACAAATATTTCTGCAATATAAGCTATATCTCTTCTGTATTTTTGATATGTTGGGCACCACCAACAATGAATGGAATTGATGTCTACAAGATAAATACCAGATGCCAGCAAAGATCTCCAGGGGTCCTATCATTAAAAGAAGTTTTGATTCTAAATACTGCGGTCCCATTGGTGCATAAATTTCCTTTTTATTCACAGAAGTTAACTCACTGCTTCCATGGAAGTAGCTTTTGGCCCTAAACCAAAGGTTCTACTCTCTGAACTTTCCTCAGCTGATTTACCAAGGATTGGATTTTTCCTCCCTCTTTTCTTCTACATGCCTCTTTGAGGCAGGGTGTCAGGAAACAGCAGCTGTCTTTGGAACTAATAACCAGAATGCATGCTGACTTCATTAGCTACACACTTCAGAGAAGCCGAATCTCTACATCCCACTCCCTGGTCAGCACGATATACTTTCCATGTCATTGTCTAGCTCTTCCTTGGTAATTTGTTAAACACTCGTGTTCCCACAAAGGCACACATTTCTATTCTAAAGTAGACTAAACTGAAATCTAATTTTTTTAAAAAAATAGGGAGTGATTCACTGAAAAAAGATCTGTCTGTGTCTGACCTGGACTTTTCACAGCCTTATGTTGGAGGAAGGACACTGGAGACATTGGAGGAGCAAAGACCTGGTCAAATGTGCTAGTTCTTTACAACTATAGTTCAAAGGCAAAACTAGATGCAGGGTAGAGATGATATAGATTGTGGTCTTTTTGGTACTATTGCTTTTATGAGTATTCGGCTGTTTTGCCTTTTTTTTTCTGCTTTGGAAATAACTTTTATAAGAAAGTAAATGAGTTTTATTCATATCTCAGGCTGTGAAGTCAAGATATTATTTGCTGTGTATATTCAACTTATACTCCAAAAGACTTAAATCTGTTTTGACTCAGACCATTAAGTCAGGTTTGGGTTAATATTATCATATTAATGTAACAGAAGCATGAAAATTTTGATTATTTTTATATTCTAGTTAAAATAATTTACACTGAATGGTACAGTTGTAATCACTCAAAAATGATCTGGAAAAGTGTTTAAGGAATCCACGAATTAAATTAATGCAACTTTTCAAGCATCTTTTTCTAAAAATTATTTTAAGAGCACATGCAACCTTCGAGAACAGTACAGTGTAGTAGCAATTCTTTAATAGCTCTATCCTACCCTGAAACAGATGCTA
Organism: Ptyas mucosa; assembly: GCA_012654045.1. Taxonomy (NCBI): domain Eukaryota; kingdom Metazoa; phylum Chordata; class Lepidosauria; order Squamata; family Colubridae; genus Ptyas; species Ptyas mucosa. The sequence goes on along the minus strand of WNWU01000016.1, from coordinate 32,449,668 downwards.
TGCCTAAGACACCGGAGATATCATTGTCCCTTCTGTTTTGAAGAATACAATTTGTAAGGCACTATTATACAATTATACAATTGATAAGAGAAGAACATCATCTAATAGCTGCTTTGATATACATAGATCATAGCTACTCTGGCAACTCAAGCATTGGCTTCCTTTACAAAAAACGTGTAAAGAAATGAATGAGAGAAGGAAACAGAATAGAAAAAGGAGCAGGAAAAGAAAAGAAAAAACAGACTAGATGAAAGAAGCTAAAAGAGAGAGGATGTACATTCTGAAATAAGGAGGTCTATTGTGCTGATAATTCCAAATTTTCCATTTTTTTTTAGTTTGACTTTCAGTCTAAACTTTTATTAGAATGTAAAACAAAGAGAGTTCTTATTCTTTTGTCTGTTCTCTGGCATGAAATAATCTCATCCTATATCTTTACTTGCTTTTTTTGTTGTTTGTTTGCTAGAAGGGAAATCCTTGCTATAGGGGAGCCTAGATTTCTGCCAGTCAAGGGGAAAATATTCCCATTGGAACACTGTGAGTTGGCTTAGATGAGAACATCTGACTGAAACAAAATGCTATTTTGGATAGCAGCCTCCTTCTTGATCATTTAGAAGTTATGCTTTCCAGAACAGATATACAAATGTTCTTTATATTTTCTTGGTGACTCACAGTTAGGAGCTTGACAACTGTAACACCCATGATATCCAGGCATCTAAGACAGTAGGGCTAACATTTTTATCATCTTATGGCCAATTTTATAATTGTACTTCAAGATCTATTTTAAAATACTGTTTCCTTAGCCTGATGCCATTCACCAAAACGACCGATAACTGGTGAATAGATTACTGCCTCTACACTTCACTTAACTGGAAAAAGAAAAAGCTACAGAGAAGCTGAAAGCATTTTACCAAAACCAAGTCATTGCCAAAGCTGTTGAGAATGATACAGGCAGACAAGTGAAATTGTGCTGTGCCTTGGACTGAAAACCAACACTGGAGCCTATTCTGAATTCCACCCATGATATGGATCTTTTTCTTATCCCCTTTTAAGGGATGGATTGTTTTTTGTTTTAATCCAGCCTTATTATAGCAATGCCTTTTCCTTGAATTCTGAAGTATAAGAAAAAGAACTGGGGTAACTGCCCCTGAAATATAAAACAATATGTATTGAATTTAATAATACTATAAATTAATACATTTAGGAATATTAAACCAAAACAGAATGACAGTGGGACAATCCCATATTATATGGGGTTCTTCCATTATCAGTCTGTTTTGGTTTAATATTCCTAAATGTATTAATATTATATTATATTCCATCTTTTTACATTTATGGGATAACGAAGTTGACAGCCAACCTTTTTAATAATTGTCTGAAATGTTCAATAAGCATGAAAAAATATTGATGAATTAATCTTAAAATGATAAGAAACAGGCTTAATAATGCTTAACCATAGATTTTTTAATAGAGTGTATTCCAGCTTTTCATTCCAAAGTCACTACCGATAACTAATGCCAGCCTTAATAGTACTTTTTAATTTTAAACAAAATATTGTAGATTTGGAATTGTCCAGAAAACATTTCAGTTTGACAGTAATTCAGAAGTTTTAAATACTGCTGGTGTGTCAGGACTAAATTTAAAACCAAGTTTTAATTTTTTTTTAATTTTTTAATTTTTATTTGATTTATATGCCGCCCTTCTCCGGAGACTCAGGGCGGCTTACAGTGCGTTAAGCAATCGCCTTCATACTTTTGTATATTTTATACAAAGTCAGCTTATTGCCCCCACAATCTGGGTCCTCATTTTACCCACCTTAGAAAGGATGGAAGGCTGAGTCAACCTTGAGCCTGGTGGGATTCGAACTTGCAGTAATTGCAAGCAGCCGATGTTAATAGATGTTAATAACAGGGTGCTTTAAACCACTGTACTACAGGCTCTGCCATTCCACTGTTTGAGATAATGTAAATTTATTTTGCAAGTTATTGATGTCCATATTAATCCATGAATTACAATACTCCCCTAGAAAATTATGTGAATTTTTCACACTGGGATAATTCCAAAGTGAAAATGTATCATGAATTTATTTATCATATGTATAAAGATTAAAAATTGTACTTTTGGTCGCAGTTTGTGTTGACAGGGGGGCAGAGGTCGACCTCGAGGCCTCTCATTTGTGGAGTGCCACAAGGGTCGGTCCTCTCGCCCCTTCTGTTCAACATTTATGTGAAGCCGCTGGGTGAGATCATCCGTGGTTTGGGGGTGAGATATCATCAATACGCTGACGACACCCAGCTGTACATCTCCACCCCAGACCACCCCAACGATGCCCTTGAAGTGATGTCCCAGTGCCTGGAAGCTGTACGGATCTGGATGGGGAGGAACAAGCTCAAGCTCAACCCCTCCAAGACTGAGTGGCTGTGGTTCCCGGTTTCCCGATATAGCCAGCTGACGCCATCGCTGACTATCGGGGGCGAGTCTTTGGCCCCCGTGGAGAGGGCGCGCAATCTGGGAGTCCTCCTGGATACGCAGCTGTCCTTAGAGGAACATCTGACAGCTGTGGCCAGGGGGACCTTTTATCAGGTACGCCTGATTCGCCAGTTGCGCCCCTTTCTTGATCGGGATTCCGTGTGCACGGTCACTCACGCCCTCGTCACCTCTCGCCTGGACTACTGTAATGCTCTCTACATGGGGCTCCCCCTGAAGAGCACCCGGAGGCTCCAACTGGTCCAGAATGCGGCCACGCGGGTAATCACGGGGGCTACATGGCGCTCCCACATAACACCACTCCTGCGCGAGCTGCACTGGCTCCCAGTGGTCTTCCGGGTGCGCTTCAAGGTGTTGGTTACCACCTTTAAAGCGCTCCATGGCATAGGGCCCAGTTATCTACGAGACCGCCTTCTGCCACTGACAACCTCCCATCGACCCATGCGCTCCCACAGAGAGGGTCTCCTCGGGGTGCCATCAGCCAAGCAATGTAGGCTGGTGGCCCCCAGGGGGAGGGCCTTCTCTGTGGGAGCTCCTACTCTCTGGAATCAGCTTCCCCCTGAGATAAGAAAAATCCATGACCTCTGTGCCTTCCGCCGGGCCCTTAAAACATTTTTCTTCCAACAAGCCGGGCTGGCCTAAGCGAAGCCTTTTAAATGATTTTAAAGTGGGGTGTTTTTAAATTCTGGGCCAAATTTAGATATTCTTTTTAATTGGTTTTTAATTGTTTATATTATGTGTTTTTACTTGGCTGTACACCGCCCTGAGTCCCCAGGGAGAAGGGCGGTATAGAAATCTAAAAATAAATAAATAAAAAAATAAAAAACATCCAAATATGCATTGCATTCCTTACCATTGGAAATACAATCAAATCTTGACTGAAAAGCTTCTGCTATAGTTTCTAATTATGCCTGCAACAATTTTTCGACTTGTTCACTTGAATTATATAAAGAAATGGAAGTCAGAATGTATGTCCAACTAAAAGTTAGAAAAGCTAAATCCCAATATTAAATAGTAATTATCATTAGGCAAAATCAAATCTAGAAGGTCATACATCTCTTTACAAACCTATCAATCTGTTTGTAACACATTAGAAGTTTAAACAGGAGAATCCTTTTAAGTACATATATGAATGTATTTTAATATATGTGAGTTCAGAATGAGCTTCCAGAGAGGATCCAGCCTCTGATAATCTAGAGAGAGGGGGCTGAGAGGCAAGCATTTTCTTTCCTGTATGCTTCAGGCTTTCCATATGTGCACCATTACTCTTGATATCCAGGAAATCTGACCATTGGAAATTCTGGTTTTCCAGTGGGAATTTAGGAACAGAAATGTGAGCAGCTAGAGGTATTTGGGACATGTGGTTATAGGATGCAATGTTATGTGATGCCACATTTTGTGACTATAAAGTGGTACTATTGAAATTATTACATGATATGTATTTGTGGCTTTTGTTGATTTTGCAGCTATGGTACTTTTGATACAATGTTTTGTATTTTTATGCTTGTAACCTGTTTAGGAGTTGAAATGATTATGATGATATCAAAATATTTGCATGTATTTATTACATCTAAGGGATCCTGGGGTTCAGTGGCTAAGACACTGAGCTTCTTGATCGAAAGTCGGCAGTTCAGCAGTTCGAATCCCAAGTGCCGCATAACAGGGTGAGCTCCCGTTACTTGTCTCAGCTTCTGCCAACCTAGCACTTCGAAAGCACGTAAAAAAATGCAAGTAGAAAAATAGGAACCACTTTGGTGGGAAGGTAACAGCGTTCCATGAGCCTTTGGCATTTAGTCATACCGGCCACATGACCACGGAGACGTCTTTGGACAGCACTGGCTCTTTGACTTTGAAACAGAGATGAGCACCGCCCCCTAGAGTTGGGAACGATTAGCACATATGTGCAAGGGGAACCTTTACCTTTACCTATTACATCTTTCTACTGTCATACTCTACAATTCATATAAAAAACATTACAGTAGAATGCAAAAATAACTCATTATAAAACCACAGGTTCATATTGAAATGAAAACAATCCTTCATAATCTCAAATTATAATTATAATTAAATTATAATTTATTTGCCAAATTTTTACTAAATATTATATAGCAAAATCAATGAAATACAAGCTATACAGTATGGTATTGTTAGCTGTCATTCAGTTATTTGTGGTTTTTTATTTATGATTTCTGTTCAACTGAGAACTCAGACAAAAAAGTCATAATAGGCAGAACATAGTTGATTAACGCTAACCTTTTGAATTGCCTTTATTTATATTTTATCTGGAAAGTTATGACAAATATTTCTTTATTTTTTTCCTTTTCTCAATTTGCCTTAATTGATAATTGCACCATAAATCCTGGCTCTCTTCCATGAAAGTTGCCACTGATGAGTTTTCCCTTCCTTTTCCTTCCTCCTTTTCTTCCCTTCCCCCTTCTCTTCAGTTAACAAATTACACCATATGTAATGTAAAACATACTAAGTTAGACGCATGGCTCCTTATTCTGAATCCTGGCATTCAGGAGAGTCACTGAAAGATATCATATGGTCTCCTGGCAAAAGTACAAAGTGGTTCTTGCTGTTTGATCTCCTGTCTTAAGTTTAAATGCAAAATCTGATAATTGAGTCAGGCAGGAGAAGAAACTGACTAATAAAGCTCTTTTCATTTCCTTTTCCTATATGTCCTTGTTTCATGTTTTTCTTTTTCTTTTTTATCTTTTCCTGCTTGGATGATCTTGATGAGCAGTAGTAAGTTCATAGTTAAAAGTTGAAAGTTTAACCTTGTTTTAAAAGCACTGTCTCTTTCTACTTTGCTCCTTTCGTATGAATCTTTTGGGTGGCTTCCATTCTATTATTATCATCATATTCTATTTTGTTTTTCTGAGTGGAAATAGGGGTTGGAAAAGCTTGTATTTAAATATTGGTTGAATCCTAATAATTCCCACAGACCCAAAGCTATCATCCTTGGTAGAAAAGCAAAGCATTTTCTACACAAAGGAAATAGCATTGTGGTTAGTGTGAATCGTGCAAATTGACATTATTTATTCAGTGTCTGTTCAAGATGAAAATGGAAATGTGCTATCCCTAACCCAGAACATTTGACTTCATTGATGGCTAATAGAATGTAGTAGTGAAAAAGTGTTAGACTAAAACCAAGAGTCAGGATTTAAATTTTCATTTACCCATAAAGCTTAGTAAATACTTTTGGACCAGAACAAACTATTACAGAGCAATAATTTGAAGTCGTGAACATATAAAGAACCAAGTGGTGGTAAAACAAGTTATAATTAAAAATCTATAAACACTTAATTTTGCAATCATATCGTCCAAAAGTTTTTTCATCAAAATCACTGTTCTTGTCACACGTTTTCAACCTAATTTCCCCATCCATAAAATAAAGGTGGTCTGCCTTGTGTGTATGAGGATGAAAATGAATGAAAATATAAGCTATTTAATTCACATATCACCATGATACAGTATAGGATCTGATGTAACAAAGTCAAATTTACAAATGTAATATGGACATTTTAGCAAGAAATGCTTGGTTAGACTTTCCTTTGATAATTCCAAAAATATGCTGTATTTTCATCAAACAAGCTCAACTGTAAACCATTAAATAAACACAGAAGATAGAACTTCAAAAGGCATATGAGATAAATGAAAAACTGAATTTCCTTTTCAGACAAGGCAGATTCTTAACAGAGCCCAAGTTTATACATATCGAATCAGAAGAATGTCCCGTTAAGCTCACCGTGATTGCTCCCATGGAAGCATATATAGGCAGCCAGACTTAGGTTCACTGATAGCGAGCAATGGTTTTTAACAATCCACGTATTTTTCATGTGCTGGACAAAAAGAAAAAAAAAGAAAAAAAATGACTACATGAGCTTTTTCATTATCAACTTCATGACTTAAATGAGGTAATTCACAAATGTCCTAAAATATTGACTGGTTTATTTTTTTCCTTGAGCTGTTATATCCAAACTAGAATATAATTTTATATTCTAAAATTAGAGAAAGCATGAGTTAACTTAGAAAATGGAAGTGCATGCCTGGACTGATTGACAATACCATACACTCCATCTCTCATTTATTTAGTCTAAAAAAGCTCTTTAAAATCTTGGCTGCCGTACTGATGTATATCATGCTGGGTGGCCACATCATTTCTGGTGTGGTTGTATTCTAAATAACATAGAAAGGGTCATCAAAGCAGCTTATTGTTGAGAAGAAGTAACTCAATGGTAGAAATAGAATTAATCATTAAAGTCCTTGATGTGGTATACCAACATGCAAGGAAATGCATTGGGATTCCTGATTTCTGTCTTGTAAGAACTATCTGTTTTTTTTTCTTTTTTAATTTTTTAATTGAATTTTTCGAAATACATAAACAAAAACAGAGAAAACAACAACAACAACAACATAAATAAATAAACATCACCCAGTGTATAATACAAAAACAAGGGAAAGAGAGGAGTTCATATCTTTGTTGTCAGTTCTTCCAAAAGTCTCTTTGAGTAGGTACTGGTGTCGTCTCTTCCAAATGTTCAATTGCACTGTCCACAAATGGTTGCCAGATCTTCCAGAATAAGTTTTCCTTTATTAAACCTTTCCTGAATTTTAACTCACATGTCAGCTTGTCGTTAAGGGCAAATTTCCAAATTTCTTTATACCATTCGGCCAAATTATAATCAATATCTAATTTCCAGTATCTCGTTATTATTATTCAACCCATAATAATCAATATTCGTAAAAGCTCCCTTTCTTCAATTGTTAGCATCTTATCAGTTATTTTTAATATGAAAATGATACCTAATCCCAATTTAATTTCCTTTTTAAATATTTTACTGATTTCAATTTCTATTTGGACCAAAAATTTTTAACTTTACCACATCCAAACCACATATGCTCCTATGTCCCGTCCTCCACTTTACATCTCCAACACAATTTGCTAACTTCAGAACTATCTGTTTTATTCCATTTTAAGTGCTTTATTATTGCTTAATTAACAGCACTCTTGAATATTAGTTGCATTTTTGAAGCTCTAGAACAATAACAATAAACTATTAATACTGTAAAAAAGATACAAGTGACTAGGAAGATGTTCTCTAAACACCTACTGTATTTTCTATCTCTGATGGTTATTTTCCAGACAATTTGAAGCAATGCCTGGTTAACCCCATATACAGTAGTAAAAGATGAACTGTCAATAAACGTTTAATATCCTTTTATATAAATCAGAGCTGAGGCCAAATTTAGCCTTAGTCATCCCCACATCAGTTTAATTATACTGTAGCTGCAATTGATATTGGAACTTCCACACATGTAACATTTGAGGCATTAAAATTAAAAAATAGCTAATGGCTTGCAGTCCATTGGAATTGGGCAGCCAGTAACTGTAAATAAATAGATTACATTCCTCTCAAAGGTAAATCATAAATTATGTTTTAGGGTAAAGGAAAATTGGTTTAATTTCATGTGAATTCTAAATTATTATCTTTTGTTTTCAATTAACATAGAAACTGAAATATAATTATTATTTGAAAATTATAGGTTGTCAATTTTGCAGTGCAGATGAGAAATTTATTAAATGTATTCTACCAAAAAAATTGTACAAATTGTTACATGTTTTTTTCTGCACTAAAATTGATTTCAGTAAAAATTCTTTGCAAAAAACTATAAACATTAAAAAAGACAAATAATTATTTTTTAGGAAAAAAAGTTTAATAAGCTATTTGAAAAAAAGAGCAAAAATTGCAAGATCTGCCTCTCCTGTGTGTATAGTGTACACTAATATAAAAGCATATTAAATATTAAGATTGTGCATACTTCAAAAATGTGATGGAAGAAACTCTATAAAACTCATACAGGAGGAGCCTTTTCTTCTGAGTCATTAAGGAAATTTTACATTTCATATAAGCCTGAATAAAACATGCCATTACTTTAAGAACTGCATTAACTTCAAATTAGTAAGTTCTTTAAATTCAAAATATATTTCTTTTTCAGTAATCAGATATAGGATCATGCTGTCATTTATTATAACCATAAAACGGTAGAATTTATTTATTTGATTGTGATATTGTTTGACTCAAGCCAGCTCTATTTTTCTGATATTTAGGTTTTGGAGTATATTGCCACCATTTCACCATGATACTCAGTCTCATATCCCAATATATGAACTTAAAGATAGACATTTATCATTTTATATGCTTCATCAGAAAATGGGGGGCTGGACTAGCATTGCAATACTGTAGTCCTAAAAAAGACTGAAACCTGGAATCCAATGTAGCTGCCATTCATTGTTGATCAGAGTTCTACAATCTAGTGACTTTTCAGATGAGTTGGAGCACAAATGCTATAACTTCCAGAAAAAACAGCCAGCGTGCATACTGCCAGGGAATTATGGTACTTGAAGTTAACATAACTAAAAATCCTGGCACAGATCATGTGAAGCTAGATTCTAAATAGACACATTAAAAATGTAGAAGTTATTTAGTCCATTTAATCAGCAATGTTACTTTATTCTGGCCCTGTCTATTTTACATCCTATAACAAATAACTCAAGTTCTTTGACAAGAGTATTTACTTTGGCTGAATATGGTAAAATTCACTCATAGTATTTTAGATTCAACCTGATGATCATTATAAGTCTAGGCATCATTCAAGTGGATTGGGGTGGTCAGCAGCAGGTTTTTCAGTCATCAACCAATTGAGAAAGTGACCAACACACTATATTATATGAGCAAAATGGCCTAATAGGGCACTAAAATTAAAGTTTCATCACTTGGATACCGAGGAACTCAAAATAGGAAAGTAACTTCTCTAAAGTTACATTATCTTTTCTCCTTATACAGTGACTTTGGATGAGTTGCTCTCTCTTAGCTCAAACCACCTTACAGGATTGTTGTTATGGGGAGAACAAGAGGATGAGGGAATATTATATATATTTGCTGCCAAGTTACTTACCGGTATGTAATAAGTAACATAAGCATATACATCTAATAAATAAGAGAGGAAAGCAAATTGATGACAAGGACTTGCTAGAACATAAAAATCCTGACTACACAAAAAGTGGAAGAAACTGCCTACAACTATAGTTTTAATCTCAGAATACATTATTTTAGTTTGGTCGAGTTAGATACCATTCTGCTGACATTTCAAAAAATAAATAAAATGCCCTGTAACTTTTCACTGAAATGTGTTTTTATGTTGTGTATGTTTTCATTAGCAGCGGGGAAAAGCAGCGGGGAAGAAAAATATGTTTCTTCGGTGCCAACTATATGTGAACAAAAATGATTTTGACAGTTTGCAAAATTGAAATACTCTTGACTTCTCAGATATTAAAGAAAAACAACCAAATGTTCCCAGTAGTTCCTTAACGCAATTACTTGATTAGAAAAAAGCATTTCATTTCCTAACCGCTACAGCAATAAGCAATATAACTGTCAATAATTCTTCGGTTGAGCTTTGGATCTGGTGGCCAGCATCTGACCACATCTTTACATAGTTATTAATGCACTTCTATCTGCACTTAAAAATGCATCCAGAAAAGCCTTCAGAACCTTAAGGGATTTTACTGGTGCACCACTGACTTTTTCTCTCCCTGGCTTCCAGAATGTTTTGCTCTTTTCCTGAATATGCAGTATGTCATAACATTTTCTTTCAAGCCTATATCAAGGCTTATTTTTCTTCAGATTTTATTTAATATCCAATGGCCCCATGAAATAAATTCTCATCATAAAACCCGACTCAAAATTTAGTGATGTTTTGCTTCATGGGACTAACTATGTCATACAGAAAAAGCCACAATCTATTCTCCATAGCCTCAGATACAGGAATGTTGCTGAATGTTAAGATGTATTTCCTAATATTCAGAACAATTCAACAGTGGGACAAACTATCTAGGAAAACCATTAGCTTCACTTCACTAGATATATTTGTTTAAACTGAACAAATCTATATTAGGGTATACGGAAGTTTTGGATTCTTGAATTGAGCATGGATTGGATTCAGTCTCCTAAATGACTCCTGTCAAGAATAACACACAAAGATCTATGACTGTGATGGCGAACCTATGGCACGCGTACCAGAGGTGGCACACAGCACCCTCTCTGATGGCACGTGAGCCGTCGCCCCATTTAGCTCTGTCATGCATGCGTGCATGCCTCCCGCTGACCGGCTGGTCTTTGGGTCTCTGCTGCACATGTGCTGGGGTGGGGCACATGCAGGGGGTGCATGCGCATATGTGGGGGGTGGGACACTTGCGGGAGGATTTGATTTCCTCTGGTCTTTCTATTATCTCCTCTATTTCCTGTGTTTTATTATCTTTATTCATTGTCCCTTGTTGAACATTTTCTGATTTTCCCATAATGTCTTGTATTAAGTCTTTTATCTCCCTCTGATTATTTATCAACATAACATAAGTACTTTGAAGCATCAACACCATTTCTTTTTGAAATCCACTCATCTTCCCATGATGCAACATCTTGTCTTATTTTGATAGGTCCAAATATTGCTCAATAATCTGTCGGTAGTCTGTCACAGCCCCAAAGTCTCAATTGTCTATGACCTCAGAAAGCCAGCTTAGAAACCATTTGCTCAATCCTAGCATTGCTCCTCAGGGGAATGAAATAGTTATAGTTCTTTGTGTCCCACAGTCAGTTAATTAGTTAATCCAGGTAATTAATTTAGGTAATCCAGGAAAATTTCCAAATGTCTCCTTAAGTCCACTCTGTAAATTCAGTCATAGATTCTGGCATTTAAAAGTCGCTTTCTTTAGATGTCTTCCATAATCTCACAGTTAAACCTTCAGTAACCATGAAGTAGACAAATATACAACAGTAGATAGCACAGCAGTCTTCCAGATGTTATTTATTTCCACTTTTTTCTTTTATCTCATCAGTACTTTCCAAGGTTGTAGGAATTTAGTATATATTCCATTAAAAGCCCGTAGATGGCGCCTTCACCTTAATTTCAACATTGCACAAAATCTAGCAAATATTTATTTCAGTTTTTGCAAATAGTATTCAGACAAATAATTCCAGCATTTTAAAATGCCTTACCAAAATATTGTCAATAAAGTCTGAAATTCCAGTCTTTCTATATTTTAAAGATTTTGCGTTCTCCCTTTAATTCCTTTTCTTTCAGGTCTGTAATTTTTCTCTCTGTAATTATTCGCCGCTTAAACAAGCATTTCAAAAAGTCTCTTTTCCAGGGTTTATTTTCTTTGGGGTTAGGTTCTAGGTAAAAAAAAAATCACCTCACCCAGTTCCAATCACTGTTCGTCTACACTGCTCCAGCACATTCTTTGTTTCTTCGGCTGTCCCAGTTTCTTCATCATTGAATGGGAGGGAATCCCTGGTCCAGCTGGAGAGCTGCTGCTCTCCACAACCTACAGGGTTTCCCTCCTTTCTTCATCACCCCTACAGGGTGACTTTAGCCCCTTGGGGAGCCCTCCAACTAGGAGGATTTGGTGCGAGTTCGTGGAGACCCACTCCTTGCGTCCGATCTCACCATGACATCAAACCGGAAGTCTGAGATTCCTTTCTTTTTTGAGTGGCATGTTTAGGACCACATTTCAATAAAGTACCGTAGTCAAGGCAAACAATTAAAATCAATATAATTGAAATTTAGTTGTTTAAATGCATACTAAGATTATACCTGTTACCCAGGCCTGTGGGGAGTGCACTTTCGATTCCTTTGTTTCATAAAACAAAATGTTTATTACAATCCATTAAAAGGAGCCATAAAGCTGAGAGCTAAATTTCTAATAAGGAGGGAAGGAAAGAAGGAAGGAAGGAAGGAAGGGAAGGGAAGGGAAGGGAAGGGAAGGAAAGGAAAGGAAAGGAAAGGAAAGGAAAGGAAAGGAAAGGAAAGGGAGGGAGTCCAGTGCACTAAATTGAGATTTCAGGAGGTTAACCATACATTGTGAGCCAAAGCTGCATAACAGTGTAAAAATATTACACTGGATCACACCAAAGTTTACCCAGATGTCTCCTCATAGATGGCTGATTTGCAGGCTGCATGCACCCTCCTAAATTCCACATTTGCCAATACTGAATATCTTAAATAAGAGTAGGATCAGGAAGCCTTTGAGAGGTAAATTGATTCTATTTCCACCCTTCACCAGGCTCCGACAACCAACCAACCATAATCCATCTTGAAATCACATGATTCAAGTTTTAGCTATTTAGTTACCAAATATAATTTTGGGTTCCTTCGAGGAAGATTTTTAGGGTTTTTTAAAAAAGGTTATTTTTGCCAAGATGCTCCTGCTTCTATTTCCACCCTTAAAAATGATAAAAGCAAAATAAATTGGCCACCTTTCTTCCTGACAAAGGCACCATGTTAGCAGAAGTCCTTCTATGCCCTCTGAAAAGCCACAGATAAATACTATTCATCTTGTGTTCTCTTGATGTGTTGCAACTATAATTCCCATGATTTCCAACTAACACTGTCAGTGACTAACCCAACTCAACTGCATGTTGTCAATAGTAGCTTAGCAAATTTCATCTTTCAAACTGATTTCCATATATTAACTCTGTATATCTGCCATCCTAATCTGGTGCCCTTCATATATGTTAGTCATATTGTCTAGAGTTTATGGGAATTGAATCTAAACCATTAGAAGACAATTAAATTACTAAAGGGCTGATTTACACAATTTCATTGTATACATCATCCAGCTTCTCATACATTCTCTTCTGATACAGTACATGTACGCCAAACAATGGGAATATTTTTTTCTAATGATCCGTAAAATAATGGATTTGAATATGGGTTTTCTTTTTCCATTTTGTTAAGTCATTTGACAATTTTATCAAGTTTTTCTTTGAACAAAGGTGTTAGTCACAAAGTTAAATTGTAATCTTTACCTCAGCAGACAATGCTCTAGTAAGCTTTCTGGAAGTCTGGAGCAATAAATAAAAAATCAGATATAACGATGCAATTTATTATAATTAAAGTTTAACATTCCAGATTACACTTAAGACTATATTAAATGAATGAATGAATGATACAAATTTAATAAGCCATTTCATGAGTACTATAATCCACCAGTTGAAAACCATTAAAACAAATAGACTTTCAGAAACTTTCAAACTATTACAAAGAGAAAATTCCCTAAAAATTCAGAGGATACACTTCTGGGAAGGATCTGACTACCAATTAAATTGATTTAATGCATGTCAGTAATTATGGTCTCCACAGGATTTTAAAGCATAGGAAGATGTACATGAGTGAAATTAGGTATAAATAAATACATGTTAAAACTTAGTAAGTAGGACAAACTGAATTTTTTTAAAAAATGAGAAGCAGAATAAATAGTATAGTTCTCCATTTCTTTTTTTTTTCTAGTCACACATCTCTGTTTAGGGAATGAGGAAAATGTAGTAAACTTCAAAAAATAATAGAGAAAAACTGAATTCCACTTGTGAACCATTCCAGCCTTCCCTTTGGCTATCCCATTGCCTCAGCTCAGCCATTGCAGTGCAGTTTTCAGCTACATTCACGTTTGAGATGATTCATGAATTCAAGAGGCAACGGCATAGGGTGAATATTCACCCTTGCGATATACTCAAGGCTCAAATATTTTAACAAAACATATTTGAATGTGTATTTATTCCCTTAAAGTAAGTATACATGGTACACATCTCATTTAGCTTTTAAAGCCCTGCCTTTCACTGCTTTTAGCTTCCTACTTTTGTACTTTAGGGAAAGGGGAAATTGTTGCTGTCAGATGCAGCAAGGAGAGGGGCTAACCATGGCATTCTTTCCTCTTAGACATTAACAGCATCTGGTTTTGTGGGGTCTATGGACTTGCTTGAATAATATGCAGAGAGCTTTGAAGTGCCCTTACATGTGATGCCACAGCTTCAAATTTTGGATTAGAGATACAGTAAGTGTATGCATGAAGCATCTGTCTACCTTTTTATCATATACACAGACACAAGCAGAGAGAGATATCATCTAACACATGGCAACGACCTACCACAGATTTAATGAGCCATTCCAGAAGTGAAATGAAACTTGTTTGTTTATTGCCACAAAGCATCTATTAGATGGATTAATGAAACCAGTATTGCTTCTGGAAGCCCAGCTGGCAACCTTCAACATAATTTCTGAAAGGAAGGGAAGGTCGGTGCTTCTTTTCTTTGCTTCTCAAGTGGGAAGCAAAGGATTTCTTTTGGGGGAGAGAGAGTGAAGCTACAGAATTTTCTCTTCTGCTTCTCCAGATGGCATTGCTAATGATCACTGCAAAGAAAATGAATGAGGAAATAAACAGGAACAATGTTATTGATCAAAATTGTTTTTGACTAGATCAGTAAGTATGCATGTGCACACCTGAACTGGTAATTTCAGCAGCCATTGGATCAAAATGATGATCTACTTCATCTACCTATTTTCATAGACAATCACATTTAAGTTATTGTTGTTTTAATAGATCATTAAAAATCTGAAAAACAAATCTTTACATTAAATTTTCTTACCATATCAATGTATTAATGCCATCCATTAGTGACTATGCACTTGTTATATTTAACATGTTATTTTTATTGGCATGTGTGCAAATATTTTCTGCATTTTTCTCTTCATTTACACTTAATAAAAGTTCTCTTAAAACTACTTGGAGCAATCAATGTACAGTAAATATTGGTAAATAAGTTCTTAAGATAAGAGCCTTGGATAGTACAGTGGTCTAAAGCACCCTGTTATTAACATCAGCTGCCTGCAATTATTGCAGGTTCGAATCTCACCAAGGCTCAAGGTTGACTCAGCCTTCCATCCTTTCTAAGGTAGGTAAATTGAGGATCCAGTT
>WNWU01000016.1:32360924-32433970 GCA_012654045.1 Ptyas mucosa | reverse complement strand
TAGATATTTATATATATATATATATATCTTCATATATATATATATATATGAAGAAATCACCCAATACTAATTTCTATGTGCAAGTGAATTTCCAATGAGGGCCAGGTAGCTTGGTGTTTCTTTCAACAGATTCTATAATTCTGTTTCCGGCAGAAAGGGTAATTGATTTAAAATTTTACTTCAAAAAATATACTTCTGTGGGATTGTTCTACTTTGTCTTGTGTGGAGCAGAGCTATAAAAGAGGAAAAACCATCTGGCCAAAACTAGTCCATCTATGTAATTGGAAGGATACTTCATAAGGAAGAAAACACATTCCCTTTAATAACCCAGTAGTTAATTAGGTTAAATAAAAGGCAACAAAGAAGAAAAAAATAAACTGGAAATTTCACATAAAAAATCTAACTGAATATCTGAACCAGCCTTTGAAGTTGGTGAAAGAGGATTAAATGTCCACATAAAGAATTGGACTTGGTAGTCTGCACTTTTTCCTCTCACTTTCATTGCACTGTGACAATTGCTTTTCAAACATTCAAAACATCCATTTTCTAAACAGAAGATTTTAAAGAAATACTTCAAAGAGGACAATATTTCAGGGAAAAATCTGAAGCTATGAATGGGGTTCAAATTCCTGTGTGCTACACAATGACAAAATATTAATTTGTGTAACCCTGAATGGCTGCTATATTTTTTCTTCTCTATAAAAATGTCCATTGACAACAAGTTTCTTTATATCACTGTCCTAAAACAGCAGGTCACAAACAGTTCACTTCCTAAGAACATTTTTTAAGTTCTTGGAAGAGGTTAACCAACAGACAGTCCTGAAATGGAATAGAAATTTTGTGTGAAATACAATGAAATTTTGCTTTCATTTAATTCTCTCTAGCTATTTGTCACATCCTCTGTAAGAAATTCCCTTGGAGAAAGGAAACAATAATGCTTACTAATTTTATAGTACTTCTGTTGTTGTGTTGTTGTTATGAAGTCCTAAAATGAAAGTGTACATAAATCCAACTAGCTGAATAGTTCTAGTAAAACAGAATTTAAGTGTAAAGTCAATTATTTAAGATTGCTATCTAAAGCATCATCTCAATAGTTCAGATAGTATTTGGGGTGAAAATGGAAAGAATAGCAACTCAGTGATTTAAAAGAAAGCTTGGCATCCCAAAAGGCTATGTCCATGGCACTTTTCAACTCAGAAGGGACTAGAAAGAGAATTCCATTTGAGGACCAAAAGAGCTGCAGTAACTGAGGAAGACAGAAGACAGTTAAATTTGCCAATGACCCAACCCAACTCATGATAATAATTATACCTATGAAAGTGGGAGGATAGTTTTCTATTCTAAAAAGTATCTGCTTATAGATCCTGGTTAGAAAAATGAAAAATAGTTTGTGTGTTGGAACAATTACAGTATTTCAGTATTGTTTTAGACCATGCTTATATTGCCTAATAATTTATGGCACTTCTATCAGAATGGTAAAAAGATAAAATTGTACATTGTCCTTGGAATTTGATTTTTGTGAGCAGTGTGTTGTGAAATATTTTATGTGATGTTGACTGAGCAGACTTTGGGCAAGAGAGCTTACTTGGCTGGGTCTTCCCCAGCATGCAAATTGTGGCTGTTTGAAGGCACATTGTTACCCATCTGTTCTATTTTCTTGTTGATAAAGGTATCAAAAAACATATGTTGCTTTGAACTCCTAAATGAAATGAGATACAAATCTAACAAATAAATATACTGGGCAGATAGCCTTCCCTTGACTCTTCAAGTTACATTTGATTATTTGTTTGCTTATTTATTTATTAAATATATATGCCACTCATCTCACCTACAGGCAATTTAGTCTGTTTAAAACGAAGTAAAAAACAAGATAAAACATTAAAATATTAATATAATAAATTTTAACATTAAAATTAACAGAGATGGCAAGGAAGGGATCAAGAGTGGAGGTCTAATCTTCTCTCATTTCATTAACTACCTCAAGTATGACACTCCTCCATAGGGAACCCAGGCCGATTGGCAGAGCCAGGTTTTAAGGCCCTACAAAAGGCCAAGAGGATGGGTATAGAACTCATCTCAAGGATGAGATTGATGTTGCAGAGGGTGGGAACCATGGCAGAAAAGGCTTTTCTCCTGGATCTGCCCCCCATGGAATTCTTTGATGAATGGGGTCTTTCTGCTGGCATAGGTTATTATTTAAGCTCGTTTTTAAGATTAGTTAAATGTTTACGGTTCAAGATGGCAGTGAACTTGATGATGTTCCTACGTTATCTGTAGGAGCCTAATGAATTTTAACATGTTTTTTGGCTGACTCCTAAGCAGTTCACAATCCCCCAAGAAAGAGTTATATCCTACATTTTGAGAATCCCCATGTTAGAATATTCCTCAAAACACTTTACAGTACCTTGTTTAAACTAAAATTGACAGAAAATTTTAAATCTAAAAACTATTTACATATAAAACATATCAATAAAATAATTGTATTTGTTACTTCAGTGGATTAAGGCTTTTTCCATGCTTTCTACTATTTCAGTTGTCAAGAAGCATTGCAAAATGCAGGCAATGATTTTAAACAAGAGCATCTATTTACATTTCAGATAGAAGATAAAAATCTAGTCACTGGGTAATTGAATCAAAGTAAAAGCTTGTGTTAATCTAATAATTTAAATGAGGCTTGATGTTTCTGTTTCAAGTATTGCAAAATGGTGGTGTGATGTAGGCTGAGTGTGACATCTGTTTGGCTTTTGATTGGCTGCATGTGATGGATTTCTCTCTCTGCAAGAAACTGTAGAACATCATGTGACTGGCAATATGATTCATGAACACCCACATAGAATACTTAGATGGCCTGCTGTTATATTTTAAAGTTTTCCATTTTGCCGGTATTGCAAGAAATAACTTTGTGAAATATGAAAAGACTTTGTGCGGCAAACTGTGTTTGGATTTTGAATCAGCATTATGTTTTACATATCAGTGAGAACATGTGATTTGCATCTGACAACAGTATTCAGACTGAAACCTAATTTTTAGCCATAAATTAGGTGCTTTACATTTAGGTCATAATGAAATTTCACCTGGGAGATGATTACAAACAACCCAAAGCCCTCCCTCCATTTAGTAGTTTTTTGTATCTTCTTTCCACGAGAGAAAATTACCACTGCTATTCAATTAAACATGGAATGTGGTTCACTTGCCTCAACAATGTATTCTATACCCCTATATTCACAATGAAATTACTATCGCTGATCATAAATGATGTAAGAAATATTTAACCTGTTATAAGCCACATGTGAAACCCATCATTCTTTGAACGTCCTTTATTCAAGAAAGGCTATTTTCAGACCAGTTTCAGAGTTCCCTGTAATAATCAACCAAACACTTAGAAGGATTGCCTATCAGACCTTCAGAAAATTCAAAATACCTTCTGAAAATCAAGTACATCCATCAGGTATATTGGGGCAGGCCAATCAAAAGGGTTCTTGTTCCTTGTGGAAGTAGATTCCAACATCAACCTAGCTATGGTCCAGCATTGGGGAAAGGATGAAGCTGTGCAGCAGGGAGGATATATAACACCAAGAGAGCAAGCCATGAAGCTCAGCCTTATTAATAAGGCCTCACATCTGGTTATCTATGGAAAAGTGTTTCTGGTCATCTGCAGATAATGGTCTCCCATACCATGGAACTTCAGCTGATGCAACTTCCAAAATTCAGATGGAACACTCATGATCACCCATTAGGTCATGGTGATTGTGATGACCTGGGGCACGGCACAGAGATAACACAGGCAGCTTTCTGGTCATCTGCAGATAATGGTCTCCCATACCATGGAACATTTTTCAGTGACATTGTAACTTTGAATGGTCACTAAATGAACTGTTGTAAGTCAAGGACAACCTGTAGCATACAACCTTCATCTTTTTCCAAAAGTTCCTACTGGAACTAGCTGGAATGAGGTGCTATTTCAATGTGATATGGGTCCTTTTCTTATTGCTGCCAGCAAAACACCAAGGTTCAGGCAGGACTTCCATCAGCATATGTTGCTCCCCATTAAAAAAGCTCTTTACCACCTGTTCTCAAAGTTAACAGAACTCACATACACAATCTTGTAATTGCATTTGACAACCCATTCACATTTATGACTGGTTGCAGGGTTCTGCCATGGTGTGTCCTCAATTTGCGATATTGCAAAAAAAAATGATATTCATGAGAATGGATTTGCTTAAGGACCATGTGACTTACTTAATCATGTGATTTGCCTAACAGCTGTGGTGACTTGCTTTATGACCATCATAAAAAAGGTCTTAAAATCAAGTCATCACGTGATGCCTTGGCTTACAACCCAAATTCCAAGTCAACCTGTAATAGCTGTCAGTCTCCAAGACACTGCCTCTGCTTCCCCATCCATATGTTATTGCTATCACCTTTCTTCCTATACTACTGCCACTCTGTCTTGCCATTTGTAACCTAAGAGCCCAAGTGGGATGAGGCTGCCTCTGGATGTCAGCATGTCCTTGAAAACACAAGGGTGTGGCTCAATTGCCACACACAGCTGAGGCCCTGACTTGGATGCTTGTGAGTAAAGTTGTGAGTTAATGAATGAATGTATGAGGGGAAATGGGGTGGGAGGCATTTCTGCCTGGCTGCAGCTACTATTCCCAACTTCACCCCCTCACAGGAACTGCAGTTGGAAAATCATTGTAGATTTTCGTTGTACATATCTGGCATATCTAAATAGATGCTACCTTAAGCATAATAAGGTTGTGCTGTAATGGACTGTAGTGTAGTTCAGTTTCTTTCCTGGTGGTGAATGGAATGACTGCACATCCCTTCCCCGTTTATTCTCTTAGCAAATTATCTTGGCACTACTAGATTACTAGAGACTATATTCTGCAAATAAAGGCAGTATATGCTCAAGAATGTTGTGCCAAATGTAGATGAAGTTAAATGTTTCTTCCTACCATAGTCTACCATAGGTCTTTTAAGACATTACAAGACAATTTCTACTTTCTTATTCCTCTCTTCCCACCTCAAGCTATATCATATTTTAGCATGACCTGCTCTTTGCTGGGAAGTAAAGAAGAACTCATGCCCACTCACAAACAGGCCTGGCATTCAAATCCCAGTTGCATCAAAAACTATGCCGCATAAAAGACTTGTTTCCCCAGCATACTCTTCTGAATCTCATTAGTTGTTCATCTGTGCTTCATATTCTGAAATCCACCTCCCAATTTGAACATACTCAGCTTGATTGTCTTAACAATCCCCTCCCCCCATATCCCAGAAATCTCCATTTGCAAATTAGTTTGCGTTTTGTCACATGGTGTCAAAATGAAGGAAATTGTTTCAAGGGTATACAATACACACACACACACATACACATACACACACACACACACACACACACACACACAATCACATTTGGGGATAAATGAAGCTTTTTACACAGAAATTGCTGGATCTTTTCTACAACAGAATAATCTATAAATAATTCTTTTCTGTTTTAAAATGATTTTCCTAAGGTTTGTGGTACTTAAAACAGTTGTTTCAGAAAAGCAAGCAGGGTTTGGGGCCAGTACATCATTCTGATATTAAATCTGTCTTTAAGCACTGCTGCATTAGTCCAGATTCTATTTCCATTTACAATCATGAACATCTGTGCCACAGGAGACAAGTTTGCTACCATGCACTACTGTTAGATTTTGTGCCAGCAATTTCCATTGCTTCATGTGGTTTGTATTTTGTTCTTTAAACAGTTAACCATGTTTTTGGTTTCTCTTCCAGAAAAGTTTAAATTTAGAAAAGATAAGCGTTAATAGAGAACATATTAAGGAAATGAGAGAACTCCTTCTTAGAAAGTATTCTAGGTAAATATCATATATTTATAAATAAACAAGCAGAGCTTCTCCGCGTGTGTGTGTGTGTACACATACACACATACACACATTTATTCTGAGTGAAGATGAACCAAGACTGAAAATTACATAAATCAAAGAGGCAAACCCTTTTAAGCATATCCGCATTTCAATAGCACTGCCTGGCTTCCATTAAAGTAATTCAAAATCTTTCCATAGATAGGATATACAGATAAAGTAACAAATGTAGAATTAATATAAGCTTTCATAACTTAAGCCATACTGTAACCAGCCAGTCATAATTCTGTTTCCCATTCTAATGGACAAGAGCTTCATATTTCTGGATAGAGTCCAATTTCTTTCAAAACCCTACTAATTCTGCCATTGATTTCAGTTAAAGATGACCTGCATATTTCTTTTCTTCATTGCTCTGAACAGCAACCAATGTATTGTTTTTGCTATGTATCAGCCTCATGTTTGTCATGATGGCAAACCGATGGCATGCATGCCAGAAGTGGCATGCAGAGCCATCTCTCTGGGCATTCCGGTTTCCGGTGTGCAGTGGTCTTTTCATGAGCATGCGTGCCAGAAATAGGAAGACCAGGTGACTGGCGCACATGCCGGAAACCGGAATCTCAACTTCTAGGCGCATACATACGTGCCGGGGAACTGCTCTTCAGGTTTCCGGCGCTCCCGCATGTGCATGCCAGGGAGTTATTCTTCCGGTTTCTGGTGCTCCCCTATGCATGAGTGCCGTTCTCTCATGCTCCCATTTTGACACTCAGGGCCAAAAAGGTTCACCAACATTGGTATAGAAGATTATGTAAAAATTAAAGATGTATTTGTATCAAAATAGCAAGCCAGCATCTTAAGCTTTGTCCTGCTTTTTTATGAGCATACAACATAATTAACTGAAAAATACTAGATCTTGGAAACACATAGAATGTAAAATTTGAAAGACATTTTGGTGACCATCTATTCCAATCTCAGAACAAGAAATGACCACTACAAACATTGTGCATTAGACAGTAGTTGTAATCCTTTGTTTCAAAAAAAATATGGCTTCTCTTTGTCCTTTGTTCCTGTTAATGCTTGATCTTAAAATACCTAATTCAAAACAAATCATCTTCAGATACATGCAAAACAAATCATCTTCAGATGCACCTTTGAATCTTAAATATGATCTTATGAAAACTTGCCTTTACACCAAAATTTGAACCTTATGAGCATCAGATGTTGATAAGGAAGTCAAGAGACATTCCAGAAATATATTGTAATATTAACTTGTAATCCATTAGATCAAAAATTTCATGTAGTGGCTCCCTCAAATAACCCACCAGCCTATTTTGGATTAAAAAGACATGTTAAACGTCTTAGAAGAAATACTACCTTACTTGTTTAATTGTACAGATCTTAGTTAAAGTCAGAGAATCAAACAATTAAATGACAAGAAAGTAATTCTGCATTCTAAAAATACAGCTTGAGGCCTGAAGCAATATCATAATGAAGAAAAGCTGAATTTAAGAGGTAAAGGAAAATCCAAAATTGGGAAACAACCGTAGACTAAAAGCAGGCTGAAAATAGCTAGTTGAAATGCTGATATCTAAACAGAGGCTAAAATATTTGGTGTGTCAAAATGTATAAAAAGAGACTTTGTGCTTTAGCCAAAACTAAGATGGAAACACTCCTCTTTATTTTTTGTCCAATGTGCTACCCCAAAAAATCTTTACCTAAAATAACTTCTAGTTATTAAAAATGTTGATGAAAAATATAAATATTAAAACAACACAAGGTACATATATGTTCTTCTTTTGTTGTTTTGTTCTATTCCTGTTGTTGTTTTCCCTTTTAAAATACAGTAATAATTTGCAAACTATATTCCAGCAATGCCTTGACTGCAGCAAAATCAGTTTATATTTCATATAAGGTAGTTTACTTAATTTTCATGCAAGAACTAGACAACTAGACTTTGATGATAATTCTTTCAATTATTGTAGTATAGCTCAGGAATGCTAGATTTACATTTACCTAAGTGTCATGACACTATAGATACCTATTATAAAATTCTGAGATTTGCATAGGTATATGGAGTACATATGTTTCTTTGCAAACAAGAAGATCCACATATGTGTGTATGGAATTGTAATAGCCATTTGCTATTATTATATGAATCTACAAACACTGGAGTCCTTTGTTTTATGAAAAGCAGAAGTTGAGAGGTTAGCCGTAACTGACAGTATTTCATAGAATAACTTCATTGGATGTGTTGTTTGAAAATCAACTCTCTATGTTTGGAAACACTTGTTCCTGTGTTTAGATGCAAGTTGAGCATAAGAAAGGAAGAATGGAGTAGATACAAATGGAGTAGATATAAATCAGACAACGGATGCATATCTATCTCATTCAAATCAGTGTACCCTTTTCACTTCAATAGGCGGTGGGAGCAGATTTTTCCACTTGACAGAAATAGTAATTATTGGACTATAGTGAATAGGCCCACATAAAACATTCTTTCTTCCTTTCCTTCTCATGAATGCATGCATCAATTGAACATCAGAAACAACTCTGTCAGGTAGTCCCGTCAGTGCGTGGTTTCCTAGTTGTATTGAACTTCTCTGTTATTTGATAATAAAATTCATATGAGAACAATTCAAGACCAGACTATAGACAGGACTGAGCATATGTTGCAGGCAGCAGTGGTATTCACTTATCTTCGCTATTGGTTCAGAACTGTGAGCGCGGGCCTGCTTCGCTCCCTTGCACCACCTCGGTGCATGCTCCAAAAGATTGCTTTACAATTTTGTTTTAAAAAAGAAACATTAAAATAGGAATGGTAGGATATATTCATGCATTCATTCAACTTCAGTATTAGCAAATGTATTAAAATGTTTTTTTAAAAAATAATAAAACATGATTTTAAAATACTTTTTACAAG
This sequence comes from Ptyas mucosa, assembly GCA_012654045.1. NCBI lineage: Eukaryota > Metazoa > Chordata > Lepidosauria > Squamata > Colubridae > Ptyas > Ptyas mucosa. Next base: position 32,425,183 of record WNWU01000016.1, on the reverse strand, counting down.
GAAATAAACTGGTGATAATAGAGGTTTTTCTAAGCAAAACATCTCTGAGTATGGCAAACTTTTCTTATAAAAACGTAGTATTCCAATGGCATTTCTTCTTCCTCATCATCAACAAAGTGAGTAATAATGTAATAATGATTAATACATTATTCCTGGAGATGCTAGGATAGAGAAAAATATGACTATAACATTTAAATATGCCTTTAAAATTAGGGATATAAATTACTGCTGCTATTTATATTTGATGTTTTGACTGATTTAGTACCATAAATTTTAGTTGTGCTTAATTTTAAAATGTATTACATCATAGAGGAAACATGATAAAAAGTAATAGTTTAATTCCATGGTGCTGGAAGTATTTCTACCAATGAATTGACAATTCACTTGTAACTTAACTTTAAATTTGTCCTTGGAAAGATTTGACACTCGTTATGCCTATTATTTCTGTGAAAAATATATTTTATATGTTGCATATTGATTGCAATGAGTAATACTAGAATGCACATTTGCTGAAAGCCACCTCAAAATTATTTGATGTTTGCCTTACACAAAAAAGCATTTTGTCAGAAGCTGATCTGATTACTTGCAGCATTAGTGTTGTAAGCAGTAAGTCATTGACAAGATGGAGGAAAAACAATGTAACAGAGAATGAAAAGTTGGTGGAGTAATAATTCTCAGTATATATGTTTTGATCTAGAGCAGAGGTGTCATACTGGCAGCCCATAGGCCGGATGTGTCATGCACAGGCCACACCCACCCCAGCTCTGCAAAGGGAAAAACATTGCAATACATCACGTGATGGCAATGTGATGCCACAAGTTCGACACCCGTGATCTAGAGAAAGCAAACATTAAGACAGAATTGTTCTATTCAGTTCCATTCTGTTCCATATGGTCTTAAATGGAGTCCAAGCATTCTTCAAAAGAGGAAATAATGTATTTTTGTGGCATTGCTATTGCAATGCGTACCTCTAAACATACAAGCAAACACACAAACACAGAGAGAGTAATGAGATGACTTTTGATTCTGACAGCTGCCTGTCAAATTGGTTTATGTTTGCTTCTGCAGTGCTTCCAGTTGTAATCAATGTAACAGAAACTGTGCTAGTAACTAAACTGAAAAATCCCATTTAACAATGGATCATATATCTGACACCACACTCCAAGAGTGGGCCTCCTGCCTCTTTTCCATAGTTGTGTCAGAAAATCAATCAGTGACTTCAGCAAAATCTTGAGATTTTTCTCTCATCTGCAAAGGGCATGAATTATTCATTGCTGCTCTTCTTTTTTCAGGACACCTCCTATTTTTAACCTAAATACTTCACAAAATATACAGTTACTGAAGTTGCCAGGAGTCTCTGGTTACACTTCTGCTAACGCTTAAATATGGCAAGATAACGTATCTTGGAATGTAACGCTTTGTAGCAGCCCAAACTTAAAAGGAGGACAAGTGAATAGTCTTGATTTATTACGTATTTTATATTCATCCTACTTCTTTCTTGCTCTGTTTGCCTCTAATACAGTTCAAGAAAGCTAGGGATAAATTATTACAATTGTTATTAACAACAGAATTCCTGGTAGGAAAAAGTTGTCTTAAGCATTTCAAAGGCGCAGAAAAAAACCCAAATAAGTAGTTATGCCAGAAATGCCTCTGAGTTTAATAAGGTTTTATTTTCTGACAAATATGTTAAGCATGTAGACTTTTGCAATGGCTTAAATTGTCTTATCAGCAACTCATGCAAATTACTATGTGCTTTCTTTCTCTCTCATCCCTCACTTCTCTTTCTCTGCAAAAAGTCCTAGTTTGGCTGGGATCCAGTTGTCATATTTAGAATATATCTGATACCTGAATTTTGGATTAGATTTATGTCTTCAATGGGGTAAATTGTAAGATTTTAAATTATCCCCAGGTGTGAGAATGAGAGCAGCATTTTAGTGACAGAACATCTCTCAGATAGCTAAGAACATATAATGATAGCTAGCTACAAACCTGTGTTGTTATGACCAACATGTCATCATTTCCGATAAGCAAATACATCCACCTAGACAGAGATAACTCTGTCCCATGCATGTTAGCTTTATTTATTAGTCAATTACAGATGCTTTTATGCTGCTTCAATCAATAAAGGAAGCTGACAAATGCCAGGATATAAAACAAAATAATAACAGCAATAACAACAATATAAGTGACCATGATTATGCTGTTTATTTAATAAAGTGCAGTCATATATTATAAGAAACCATAACTTGTACTTTAAAATCTATAATTAATAGAGGAACTGGATAATTGAACATGTTAAGTACAAAACTAATTTAGTGCAAATAATGAATTTAGTTTATGATTTACTATCCTTATATTACCCAAAGTGTTCTCCAGATTTTGAGAGGTAGTTCTCATTATTACCAGGAAACATTAAAAATTCAACATAAAATCCTCTTTTTCCAAATTGTATAAACTATAACTGAAAGCCTACCTTCATTGTTTCACTGTGAAGAGCAAGAACAAGAATCCACAGACAGAAGTGCAACGGTAAGAGGGCTAGCAAATTGGTCAGTATACAGCAGCCATTCACTACTTAAATAAAAGTTTCCTCAAGTTTCCTCATGCACAGAGACATCCAAGCAGGTGGGCGAAGCCTCTTGCCACCGCCACCACCACTACCGGTTCGCTTGATCCGAGGCGAACCGGTAGCAACCCACCACTGCCTTAGATATGCACCTCCATCCCAGACAGATGCAATGTAATGCTTATGTTCATGTTACCTCTGGGGAACTCTTGTAGTCTGCTACTCTAAGATTTATAGAATTAGAGACTCTGAACAAGATCTTGGTTCTCAATGTTCTCTTTTTTTAATTCATAGCTTTCCATACTATCATTACGTATTCCATATCAACAAGACCCAATGAGAATTCACCATAGAGAGAAGAGAGAGAGAGAAATTAGTCTCTCTCAATAGTAGCTTGTGTCTTTTGTTTGTTGAAAAAAAAACATTGTCCTTAACATTGGTTATGCTGAATGTAAATATTTAGACACAATTAATAGCAATGTAGTCTAATAAAAACAGTTGTCAACAGTCAATTGTCAAACAATGAGGTTTGACAATTGTGGGTAACAACAGGTGGAGCAGCCTACTTTCACAGGTAAGTGCCATGAATTGCTGGTTTAAACAGTGAGGTGCTCAGCCGTCAGTGAGAGAAGACAATGAGCAGTGAGCAAATGTAATCAGAAATTGAAGAGGATTCTTGATTGTTCATGGATGCTGAGTGCTAGACAGAAGCACCATGGGTAGCAAGGCCTCCTTATTTGAACTATATGTGTGCAGTGGGAGCCACAGGTTCAGACATGAATTGCTATAGATAGGGGAGTGGGAGGGCTCTGAAGGAATAGAAGCAGGTCATGGTAATGACAGGTAAAGAAAAATATGATGGGAGATGGGAGAAGTGCTGTTCATGGGGACCGAATCACAGATATCTTGTTTCTGTAGCATGTTCCATTCTCAACTCCAGGCCCCAGATGTCAGGCTTTCAAGGTCCTAGGCTGTCAGCTGTTGCTGATGAACACAAGCTCAGTAATAAAGTCACATTGATCCAGGACTTAATTCTCAAAGAAAAGGCTGTTCTGGTTTCCAAGTCTGGCACGAGCCAAAATCCAGGGATAAGGAGTTGGGGTAGCAGTGATAATCTGGGAGGCATCCAGAGGCCTTACTCCACCGATTGCTGATTGCAAGATGTTGTTTCTTAAGTTGGGTCCCAGGAAGGAGCAGCGCTTCCTGTCTTATTAAAGCTGTGCAGGAGGTGATGAGGGATTGGGTCTGGGTGGTTTATTCCTCCTTGTAAAAGAGAATGGTCCCACCAGCTCTAAGAGGTAGTGGCAGTGGTGGGGTGCTACATGGTCGCAAGGATTCGGGGGAACCCTTAGCTCTGATCGCTGGCTGGGCCTGCCCACCTGCCCCTGTTCTATGCTATCTATTTATAACTTACTTTCTGGCTCGTTGGCTGGCCCAGCTGCGTTCCGTGCCACCCTTGCTGTTCTCACCAGAGCTGCCTGAGTTGATTAGGAGACTGTTTGAAGTTCCGTTTCTCCCCCAAAGGGGTGTGTGTGCTCCAGGGGTGGGTTCTACTTACCTTTACTACTAGTTCGCAATGGGGCTGCACATGCGCAGACACATCCTGATGACGTTGGGGTCGGTGGGTGGAGCCTCCCGCCAGTTTTACTACTGGTTCTATAGAACCGATCTGAACCAGAGGCAACCCACCACTGGCGTGCTCACAACCAGCGAACTTTCTTTGTTAAAGAAAGTGCAGCCCACATCTGGGTAGTGGTACACTCCCTCCTCCAAGAACCATCACTCAAACCAAGCTGGACAGCCAACCAAGATGGCTGTGGGTATTTGGACCTTCTGGAGACAAGGTACTTTCATTTGTAGTTCGGATGGGATGGCACTACCCCAGACAGATCTGATGTGCAATGTGGGAGGGGGTGGTTCCTCCTAGATTCACAACTCACAGCTCCTGTTTGAACAGCAGGTGGGACCTGTGGCTGGGAGAGCCTTTGCACTCTTCCAAGTACTGTGCTGGTTTGCTCTCATTCCTAGATTGGGAGGCCCATGCCCTTGTAACCTCCCACTTAGATTATTGTAATGTCTTCTACATGAAGGTACCATTGAAGACCACTTGGAAGCTTCAACTGGTGCCAAATATATCTCTGTGGGTAATGAATTGTGCCAGTTACACATCACATATAACACCACTACTGTGTGAGTTGCACTAGCTGCCGGTAAGTTCCAGGTGTAATTGACGGTACTGCTGGTTGTCACTTTTAAAGCCCTGCATACAGTGGTGAAATGTAAATTTTGTTACTACCAGTTCTGTGGGCGTGGCTTGATGGGGGTGGGGTAATATGACTGAGTGGGCGTGGCCAACTTTTTTTTTTTACTTTTAAAACCATTTTTCTACAACCTCTTCAGCCGAAGAGGTTGTAGAAAAAATGCTTTAATTTTTTTTTTAAAAGCCTCTGATGATTGCATGGCTCAGCTGGGCAATGGGGGGGGGGGGGGCAGGGATTTTTGCTATCAGTTCTCCAAACCACCCGCCTCCATCGCTACTGGATTGGGCAATCCAGTCCGAACTGGGAGCATTTTGCCCCTGCCTACATAGCTTGGGACCAGGTAACCTAAGGAAACGTCATTTTCCAAGAGTTTCTACCGATCCAATCCTATCCAACAGATAGAGCATCCTGCAGATCCTATCAGCCAAAGAATGTGGACTGGTGGGAACTAGAAGATAGGATTTTTCTGCTGTAGCCCCTGCCTTATAATATTCATCCCTCAGAGAGTAGAATGGTTTTAACCCTGTTGATTTCTTCAAAACTCGGACTATGTGTTTGGGCCTGGGGATCAGAATGTGTTAAGGCCTCTGTTACTTGGCTTTACTATTAGTTGATTAGTCATCTCACAGCTTGTATCTATTTATTTTGTGGATGTTTTTGTTATTTTAATGCTTTTATATTATTTTAATTGTTTTATGATTTTAGAATTGTAAGCCGTCTTGAATCACTTGGTTGAATTGGGCAGCTCTAGAAATTGAGCACATAAACAAACAAACAAACATCTTTAACATTTCCTTCCTTTGAGAGGTGAACATTTTTAGAGTTGTTAATATTCAACTTCTGAACTGAGTGTGAAACATTCAGTCGGTGGCCAAATCACAACTTCATGTCAGTGCAATACATTTTTAACTGATATGTCAGAAAATCAATTAATTACTTTTAAGTAGCAGTTAAGAGTATCTACACAATACAACCCCCTGAATTATTAAAGAAGGTAAGGTCGAATTTTCTCCCTAACTGAAACCTTGGCCTGGAAGAGAGTGCAAAATATTGGTTCTGCCCTGGAGCCTATTCAACATTACTGAACAGGCTAGAGGGGTAGGAAAAGAAGCAAAGAGGACTGCATTGAACTGAAGGCATGTGGCATGGGAGAGACAAAGACATGGCATGCATTCAAATCTCTCACAAGGTTTAGAGGGAAAACTTTTCTCTGTCAAAAGTCAAGTACATGAATAGTCAGCAAACCTGTCATTCAGGAGGGCTACTAATTCTTTTCACTCAGAACTTTCTAGTTAAGTCATGGCATCTTAATCTGCAAACAGCTGGATGCATTATATCAAGAATTCTTTTCCCAGAGCTTGGCCTGCAAACTGTTCCAGTTAGAATGAGAGAGTAAGACTGCGATACGAGAAAGAAGAAAACGTTCACTGCAGGGATTCTGTGCTCAAGTCCTTTCAGTCATGCCTCCGTTCTCTGGCATAACCATCCCTCTAATGCCAGAGGATCCTCAATCCTATTGAAATGATCAGTGAAATTTCTATGCAGTTAATCTAAAACCCTTAAATTTGTAGACTATCTAAATCATCCTAACCTCAAGGAATGAGGAAAACGTTAAGAATTTCAATCCAAATTTAATCCCGTTGTTTTAAAATTATTATGAGATTTCCCCTAAAGGTTTGCCAATATTTGGCATAAAATAGTTTTGGCCCCAGATTACTCCCATTTTGTATGAAAGCTGTGAATGGCAGGCAGCACCGACACCAGGGACTTTGAGTGCAGAGTTTGGTGATTTATAACATTGCCAATGCTGTGCTGCTATACCAGTAATACAGACAGGCTTTACATTGTCAGAGCAATGGTAACGGTTGCACTTAGTTCTCTGGCATTTAGGAGGAAGAGACCCATGTAGTCCTCATTTAGCAACTGCTTCAATCAGGAACTGTTTGCAGTTACAACAGTGATGAAAAAGTGACTTTGCTGCCAATCCTGGCATTTACAACTTCACTGTAAATGAGAAAAGAAAAACTGAAGTAAGATCCTATGCACAGTCACAGTTTCACTTTGAAAATGCTTTGCTTAATGACTGAGTTGCCAGTCCCAATTGCGATAACTAAATGGGTGCTATCTGTAGCTTCACAGTGGCATTTGATTGATGAGGTATCCATCTCACATATCCCCAGTCAGCTGCTTTTGTGATCACAGAGTCCTCCAAGACCAATAGACATTCAGTGAAAAAAATTGCTGATAATAATTTAAAAAAATATTTTCTTTAAAGAAAATGTAAAAGTCCCTAAACTAGTGTTAGCTGTCATTGAAATAGGCCCAAACCCTGGTAACCGTGTGCCCATTTAAGCACATTGTATTTTTAATGCATAAATTTTGAATAAATGTTTCACTTTTTTCCTTTTTTTTTTTTGCGCAGTTATTTTGTTTCTTTTGCTGTTTTTAAATATTTTCTTTTGGGATCTTTGTGCATTTTTCCCTAAAACTGTGTAAAATAAATATATTATATATGAATTAAAATATGTGCAATTAAAACCAATTTTGAATAAACTCCAACATTCATGTTTTTGAATACATGTAGAAAAAATGCTTTAATTTTTTTTTTTTACATTGCTATGATTTCTGCCACGCCTATAGCTGTTGAAGGCCACCTGTATATATAAAAGATACTGCTTTTGAATGAAAGAAAAGTTGTTTTGCCTTGTTATGATTGTTGAAAATGCTAATTTTGTTTGGACACAGAATAGACAATTTTCTACTACATATTTCATGTTCAACCAAGATGGACTTGATTCAACATGTGAAAAACAAAAGAGTTTTTTTTAATTATAACAAATAAAAAAATAAAAGTTATTTGATTATTTCCATCATTAGTAAGGACTATAGAAAGAGTACATCAATAGAAGATTTACCTAACAAAAGAAATTAAAGTATCAAGGTTTGAAAACTACTAGATTGTATAAACAAAAAGGTAGCTCTGAATTTTGTGGGTTCATGTTACCCCTTGTAAATGTTGGGTTAACTTTCCAAACAAGCAGGTATGGTGTCCCAATTTTTTATCATTGCTGCTAACTTCATCAGGCACCAAATATACCTGAAAGCATGTTCTTCTGTTTTCTGCCAGTTCTGATAAAGCAAAGATTATTTAAATTCTAGCTCATTCTCTATCAATAATCAGTAGAAATACACTAAATTTCATATCTGTTTATAGCTAAACATCAAAATGAGCAACATTGGTTGCTCATATATCTGTTATAACTGCAACTCTGACAAAGTATTCAGAGATTCTTCTGTCAGTGGAATTGCTGTATTCTTAACCAGCAGCTTCCTTTATGAAAAGAAAATATAGATTGGATAATCGTGGCCAGTGCTGTCTGTTGTTGTTGTTGTTGTTGTTGTTGTTGTTAGTTGTGAAGTTGTGTCCGACCCATCGCGACCCCATGGACAACATTCCTCCAGGCCTTCCTGTCCTCTACCATCCCCGGAGTCCATTTAAGCTCACGCCGACTGCTTCAGTGACTCCATCCAGCCACCTCGTTCTCTGTCGTCCCCTTCTTCTTTTGCCCTCAGTCTTTCCCAGCATTAGACTCTTCTCCAGTGAGCGCTGTCTAGTTAATCACAAATATTCCCAAAACTTTTTCATAGGAAAGAAAAAATATACATGTTTTTTTTTAAAAAAATGATGGAATAAAACAAAGAAAAAGCATGAAGTCTTATAAGAAATCTAAATTCCAAGTTCCAAATTCAAGAACATGGCCTGCCAAGACGTCAAAAAGATAAGGCTGTTCTCTTGAGGAAGACTTTATCTAGCCTTTACCAGATGGGTTATTACAGTACCTTCACTCAAACAGTGTCTGAAAACCCCAGGAAACATCTTGTTGTGTAGTTGCAAAAGCTTTTGCCGAAAGCCTCGATAACTCTTTTTGTTACAGTTAATAACATTGCAACAGAGCGTTAGGCAATATTTCTCAAGATAGTGAAGAACGTGTGATACAATGCATGCCAGCTTCTTCCCCTTTATCTTCCCTGGGAATCTGAATAGTATTTCTTTAGAGTTAGTCTAAAACAATAAGAAGAAAGAGATTTTTTTTGAAAAGCAAATATAAACTTCAAGAAGGTAAAATACCGTTTCTTTATCAGATAATGTAATAACTGATAAACAGTATCCATTTTTCTATAACGTTTGATAGGTTTTTTTAAAAAAATGTTTCTTGAGGTAAAATATAATCTCCCTTGCTATGCCCACCCCCCAAAAGCAAAATAAAATATTCTTAGATATATTATTGCCTTTGAATCATTGCCATTATTAATTTTTTCAGAAAAAAAAATTAATATGGTGTAGAATTTTTGTTAATAAAAGACAGTATTTATCACTGCAATAGGTGATAATTTAACATTTAAGGGGCATAGCTCAGCAGTGGGTTTCAATTTCGGTCGCTACCGGTTTGCTCGCAGATGCATGCGTGTTAACACGCACGTGTGATGCTTCTGCACATGCAGAGAAGCTTCTGCACATGCACAGAGATGTCCGGGAGGGTGGGTGGAGCCTCATGCCACCACCGCTGCTACCGCTTCATCCAATCTGGGGCGAACTAGTAGCAACCCACCTCTGACATAGTTAATATTAATGTTCAAATGACTGAACACTTGAATTCCTTGAAACATATATATGATTTACTTTCTGCATGTTTGTTATAGCATAGAACTACTTATAGTTGAACAAATTATACATATATGTGTATGTACATGTACATGTATGTAAAACCAGAACTTTCATAATACCTCAAAATTGCTTTGTGTAAGTTACATTTTAAGATATGGTATTGTACATGGTTCTCAATTTATTCACAGAACTAATGAAGGATCAGAGTCCACAAGTTTTTTCAAAACAAAACAAAGCCATTATGAAATATTTTCTATCTTAGTTTTATATGTTTGCTGTTAATTATCTTCTATTTAACTGAAATATGCAATTGAGATATGTATTCAGTCAGGATAATCCATATAGTTTATATAATTGCAAATCTATTACTAAAAGAAACACAGTCTACTTTCTGTCAATGTAAGATGTTACTTATTCAAACAGAGTTCTCAGATAAAAGTAGGTAAACCCTCCCACTATATTTTTTCCCTTTTTTTCCACCTGCCAAAGTGAACAGTCTCCATCAACTCTTTCACTTTAATTGGGTGGTAAGGGAAAAAAATCATTTAAGTAACTAAATAAAAATTGCTAGTCTAAATGCCTCAGGCAAAAAGAAGAAGAAGAAGCGAAGTCTCTTGTGAGTTTGGTCAATGAAAAGCAACACAGTAAGCATGAGTGCTTGTCATTTTTCAATTTGCTTCTGTTAAATAAGAATCTCTTGGGTAGAACAAAAGTGAATAGGAAAAGAAGGAGACTTATGCTGTTTTATTTAGTTTTTCCTGGTCGTTTGCTGTTCCTGGATGCTCTCTTGGTTTTTCTCCCATTGAATCTGACCATGAATCAGGGGCAGATGGTCATGTCATCACCCTTATCCTGGGCCATGTACCTGATGAGGAGAAACAGAGCTATGGCTGGTATATTGGGTAAAGGCTCATTTCTTTTCTTAGTCAAAGAGATGGGTTTGACTGTAGAACTGTCTGTGCTGTTATTTAGTACAGGAATGGGAATACTTTGATCTAGGGATAGCTCAACATTAAGAGAATTACTAAAGAAAATATAGTTATTATTATTTATTAGCAATTGGAATGTTTAGGAAGATTCAGGAATCGTTCATTTCTATTTGCTTTTAAATAAACTTCTAAAGTAATTCTGAAGTTTTTTTTAAATATATTGATCCCATTCCAAATACTGATTTGACTTGTTTTTCTATGACTGAAACTGGCACTGCCATCCTAATATGTTTGCTATTAAAATCATCCATCAATCATATATTAATACATACGTATGTGTATGATAAAAATCAGATTGGTGCTTTTGAAACCAAAGAGTGGTATTAGATGTTACTGAAGTAATGGGATAGATTTTTTTAAAATCCTGTTTCCTTTATAGAGCGGTTTCTGCACATAATGTTAATGTTACTGCATGCAAATCAATAATTATTTAAATATATATTGAATTATATATTCAATATACTCAAAATCAATATATGCCAATAATTATTCTAAAAGTGAGGCTAGTTCATCTTGAATTTTGATATAGCTTTTTTAAAAATATAGATTTCTTGTGGATCAAAACATAAGAATTCTAGATCTCAAATGGTCCCTTTGACATATTCCAAACAAAATTGAAATTGCAATGAATGATTTGCTTAATGCATAAAACCATTGAAGACTGAGGGTGATTTTTCTTGCATTGTTGATGTTTGCTTTGTGATTCTGACTTTTGTTTTTTAGACTATATTCTGAAACCCTTTTCATTCACATTTTAAACCATGTAAGCAAAACGAATTTCAGCTAGGAAAAAACTCTCTAACTCTTAAAATGTAAGTGACTTCATTGTACACTGACAGACTATAGCAAAGAGTGGAGAAAAAGAGACACAAAATTTTAAAAGCACAAATATGGTCACTGTTTTGTTACCGATATTTATTGCATTCTGTAGGAAACTACAGAATGTAAAAAACTATGCCAAGTATATAATTAATTCACATTCCTATTTATCTTAAACGAAAGGGCTGTTTGGATGTTTATGTTTTCAGTTTGGTAACTATTATGTGTTGCTCAGTTTAGAATTCAAGTAAGTTTAAAATGCAGCTAAAATTATAAACGATATTCATGGCATGATATCTACAACTTAATAAACTAAATGAATTTGGACTGTTTGTAATTTATCTCTCTTAGCTAAACATATAGCTCAGATAAAAGACAATAGGATCAAAAGAACTTATTTATAATGTTTTCATTTACAGCCTCATTTTGCTAGTAATGAATGCTGTTTACCAATGATAGCAGTAAGTCCCAATATAGTGAATCATTTGTGGATTCAAAGCTAGCAAATATCTGGACCATTCAAGGCAATATTGTGAATTGTCCCACTCAGGGAGCAATCACTTGATTGAGTCCATTTTGCTATTTTGTAACATTTTAATTGAACCAATTAAACCAAGTGGATATATCACTTGTTTAAGGACAAAATAAACACTTCACTTTTATAATTAAAAACAGTTAATATCACTCGTCTTAGTAATTTTCCTTTTGTGATAGATTATTCAAGAGCAACTTTGCAAGATCTTCAGTAACCACAGTTAAAGCTTAGGCAGGGGTGGGGTTTTTTTTAGTTTCCAAATAATAAAGGTAATGATGCTGTGATGCTTTTTTGTTGGTGTTAGTTTGCCTGTTGGGAGATTTGGTAGTGTTTCTGAGGTATGCGTTGTGTGGTAAATAATGTTTGTACATGTATATGCAGAGAAGAAGTATTACATGAAATTATGTTAACTCTTAATCTGGCAACAGAAAATTTCTATCAATTTTGGGAAGCAAATGTACCAAATGATAAGAAGATACAAAGGCTCATCTAAGCCTCCTTCAAAGTCTTTCATTTCCTTCTAGAAATGGTGATGTGATATCTCATTCATAGGATACTCTATCTCTTCCTTCACACTCATTCAAACAGATTGTAGTTTTGACAGATGGGGGAAGAAGATTAGATATGAATATTGCAATTCCAGCTCCATCAAAGTCAGGAAAGAGTGGATATGGATTTAAGTTAAACCAGATTGAAAACAGAATTCGTATCACTGCTCACCAGATAGATTTGGATTCAAGCCATGCTACTTCCATTCATTTCAAGTTAACATGAAAGTAAATCCTTCTGATTTAATTAATTTATAATTCAGATGGCCAGTGCTGAATATTAAAAACTCTTGTGGAGAATCTAGATAACTTAGAGATTCCAAAAAGCTGTTCTGGTAGATATCTAACTGTAAAGAATTTAGCATTGTACATATTTATAGTCTTTAAGATCTTTGAGTTTCCTATAGCAAATTCAAACATTTGGATAAATGAACTGTACACTAAGCTTATGAGACGTTGAACTACAAAATAATTTTTCTATCCTGAGTTTAAAACAACTTTTCAAAAGTTAGTGTTCTTGTAACATATAAAGTTTGTAAATTAAATTTTACACAATGCACATATTATCTGAAGATAGTTCTCCTCCATCAGTAACACATTTGTGTTTGACATTGATTGACTGACTGAGTGATTATGTGCCATTAAGTTGGAGTTGATGCTTAGTGATCACATAAATAGATTTTCTCCATGTTGATCTGTCCCTAACTTTGTCTTTTGACAACTGATCCCCATTGTAACTTAGCTCATCCAATTGTGTTTAGCATACTGTGTGTTTGTGTGTGTGTGCACCCATATACACATATCTGAGTCAGTTTTTGACTTCTGGTGACTGCTTGGACTAGTCCCTGCAGTTTTCTTGACAAGATTTTTCAGAAGTGGTCTGCCATTGCTTCCTTCCTAGGGTTTAGAGAGAGGGATTGGCTTAAGGCCGTGATGGTGAACCTATGGCACGCATGCCACAGGTGGCATGCAGAGCCTTCTATGCGGGCACACAAGCTGTTGCCCAGCTCAGCTCCACCACGCATGCACATGTGCCTCCCACCAGCCAGCTGATTTGGGGGTCTCTAGTATGGGGGCGGGGCGCATGTGGGAGACGCACGCGCATGCGTGGGGGTCTCATGCGCATGCATGGGATGGGAGGAGGTCTCGCACACAGGAGGTGGGGGGAGCATGGGGTGGAGCGGTGCACCATCCCGTGCCAAAATAGGCCGCAGGGGGGTGCAGCACACACCCTCCGTGGCCCATTTTTGGTCCCAGGAGGCTTCAGGGAGGCTTCCCAGGCCCAAAATGGGCCATGGGGGGGTCACACGCACATACACATGGCGGAGTGCAGGGGGTCATGCGTGCATGCATGGGGCAGGGGGGCATTGCATTATGGGTGTGGGAATGTGTGCGACCCCCAGCGCGACCCCCGCTTTCGGCACACAATGGTAAAAAGGTTAGCCATCACTGGCCTACGGTCAACCAGCTAACTTAGTACCATAATCAAGACTAGAACCAGATCTCTTGGTTTCTAGCCTAATGCCTTAACCTTCACACAAAACTGACTCTCGTTAATATACCTAGCATACATTAATTTTTCATGGATGATTTTAAACATGTAGTAAGATTAGTCAAATCACTCCCTAAGGAATCTCACATTACATAATTGTAATTCAATTGCATTAATTCAGTACAACTCATTTATTCGTAACTTTATCAAACAAAATCAGTTCCGGTATAGTTCAGCAAAACAATTGTGGCACCTACTGAAAATTCAGGATTTTAAAACAAAATGAACATCAGCATCTTGATAAACTGCACATTCCGATCCTCTTCTGCATCTTGTTGTAGAAACAATTCTGTTGCCAAAGAGGTGAAGTTAACCAACAGAGGTGAATGGCTATTTTTAAAAAAACTAACAAGAATTCCAAAGGGATTGCATTCTTAGCTGCAAATAGATAGTAGTGGAAAGTAAAATAATAAAATTCACTTGCAACTCTAACCTTTCACTCTTGCTGTGAAAAGTGACTATCGGTGTTGATTCATAGTTAACAGGTAATTGTATTTCAGAAAGTCTTAGGCAATCTGCAGTTTAGCTGATGTTATAGTAAACATCTTGCAGGGGGCTTCTAGGCCTCATACAGACAAAACATTGCTCAGTCTGAACATCTTTGCAAAATTTTAACTTTATGTCTCTTCATAGCATTGTTTGGGCTTTTTTAAAAAAGTGTAATGAATCATATTACATTATTACGTATTACAGATTACAGAACTCCGGAATTCAAAAGATGCATTTGTTCCTTTTTAAAAAGGTTCATGCTAGTGTAAAGCCACACAGAACTGATGCATAATCAGCAGTGTGGTGGCTGTTAGCATTCTGCAACAAAATTATTAATCTGGATCAGTCCACAGGTGAAGAAAACTCTTATCACCTCTCTACCACAAAACCACCTGTGGTTCACTTTTTGAACATGAAATAACACTATGACTCTTTTTCAAAACCATATGACATTTTAGATTGTATAAATAGAACTCTTGTTTCAACTAGAGCAATCACATTCACTACTCCTTCAATTCCATTGGTCAGGAATGTGATACAAGTAAAGGGGTGGTCATATAATATGGGGTAGTCCTCGACTTATAACAGTTCGCTTAGTAGCGAACTGAAAAAAGTGACTAGTGACTATGTTTCGCATTTAAGACCGTTGCAGCATCTTCATAGTTGTGTGATCAAAATTTGGATGCTTGGCAACTGATTCGTATTTATGACGGTCCCAGTGTCCCAGGGTCATCTGATCCCCTTTTGTAAACGTCTGACAAGCAAAGTCAATGGAGAAGCCAGATTCACTTAAGACCGTGGGGCTAATTTAACAACTGTAATGATTCACTTAACAACTCTGGCAAGAAAGGTTGTAAAATGGGGCAAAACACACGTAACAAATGTCTCACTTAACAACAGAAATGTTGGACTCAATATTGGTCATAAATCAAGGACTAATTATAATCTATAACAAATCAATTTATTTAAAAGTTTAAAAAAAGGATGATTTGAAAGAGGAATATGAGGGAAGAAAGAATACTATTAACAGTTTTGGCTAATTTTTACTAAAATAATTCCTTTCTTTTACACTTAATCTTGCACTTTTCTGAAACTGTGTTTGGGTTGCTTAGTTAAATTATGCATGTAACATATAATCTGCATATATCTGCATAAACGTTTAGTTTCTATTTACATGGGAGAACAGTCTCTTTTGAAAACATTGTGTTTTACAGCAGGTGAACATACAATCTCATATTCTGTATGGGAAGCGTATCACAAATATACAATCTCACTGGATGTGCATTGATCATATTAGGCCAATGTTTATTACTTAAGGAGCAGCTATAGGCCATAGTATTGCAATGAAACAACTCAACGTATATCTGAAATTGAATTTGAAATACGCTGTTAACTGAAGACGTGTCAGCTATTTCCTCTTTGCCTCCATTTTTTGCAGCATGAGGACTTCACTGTCATGTTCCAATCATAATAGAATACCATAGTTATGTTGTCTGTTATAGAGTTCCTTGGACAATGTTGCACAAATGCAGTGAAGATGCAGGATCAAAAACAAGAAAAAGACTTTGAAAGTGTCCATAAAGGTGAACAGCTCATTGATCTAAATGGATCTACAATCTTAAGATTGTAGTTTTCAGTCTACATACTGACTTTATCTGCCATGGAAGCTCTGTCTTTTGCAGACATCATTCTGAGTCATATTTTAGAGTGAATATGACAGTTGGAATGGGCAATCATGTGAGTTCATAATCAGTAGTTATTGGGGGGGGGGAATACCATCACCCTTATTGCATTTCTCACTGAAATCCTAGCACTTTTTGGGGGAGCAATTGTCTTTGGTATTCAGAAAACAATGTCTTCTACCTCCTTATGAACATGGTTGACAAAACAAAGCTATGGATGGATATTATCCATTAGCATTCTCCAGAATGATATCCAGACTGGACTGAAGTTCCCATAATTCCCAGACAATCCTATTGTCCCACAATGGCTGGAAATGAGAGCGGCAATCTGATTTACCTGGATGGGACAGGTTGGGACAGATAGATGCACAGATGTTAGGGTTTCCATAGCCATGACTAGGTATGTATTGGTTTATTGCTTCTACCAAAATAAGCAGAAAAGAAAAGAAAATCTATTCAATACCACATGCCTTCTAATGGCATCCAATCACTCAGCTCTAATGTAGCATATACCGTACAGTACTGGCATGCCATAACAGAGGCTTCAGTTACATCCATGTTTCAATTCCCGCCCCCCCCCCTCTCCTTACAATATGTCCTGGTTTAAAAGTCATTTGTTGATTTCTCGGATTTCCTAAGGTTTTGCTTAACAACATTACCTAAAAGCTAGATGCTTTGCATCCCAGTAATCTTCTGTGACAGAAGCATGTTGTAATAGCAAAGAAATTTTAACTGAGAAAGAAAGAAAGAAAGAAAGAAAGAAAGAAAGAGTCATCCTAATACACTCGTTTAAATTAACTGTAATTTGATCTTGCCTTTTAAAAAACCCAAAGAAAAAGAGAAAGTGCTAGAAAACTCACAAATGAAAGTGGCCAATTCAGGGAAATTTTAGTTGGTTTTGCTTCTAAAAATGGCTTGCCCTTATTTTTGCTTTGGAAAGTGTATCAATTCCATTGTGTGTTTGGAATAAGCTTTTTGTTTATTCATTTCCTACGCATGTCTGTGTCCTCACCCCGTACTCCTTTTACCCCTTACATTTTTATCCTGGGGGAGGGGGGGTGTCTGTTCAGGTGGAGCCCGGAGGTGTCCTTCCCGTTGCTCCTGCTTGAAATGCTAGGTGGGATTATTAAAAATGAGATAAATATCTACAGTCCTCTATAGAATTAGTATAGATATGTTCTTTCTGCACAGGGTTCTTTCCATGCGCCGCCGCAAATGCCACCTTATCTCTGAACATAGAGAACTGGTAAACGGGGACAATGTTCCCTGCGAATCCCGGACGGTCCAACGCCTTGCTCGCCGCTGAAGTTGCAAGGCGAGTCCGGCCACCCGGCCTCCTATAGTAAACTCCACAGTGCGCTTCTGGCCGCAACGGCAATCTTTTTAAAAACCGGCACGTGCCTCGATGTTTCAGTAGGGCTGGCCCCCCAAATAACATGCTCAGCGGGGAACTCGAAGCCGTCGTCGTTGCCCTTAAAGACAGCTGTCAATATCGTGCAAATACGAAGCAAAGGACCAACGTAGAAATCAAGTTTCCTCCTCCCCCCCCCCTTTTTTTTCCTTCTTCTTTTCTTTTTGGGCGCTTATTCGTGGATGTGCCGGGAAGGCGCTCGCCTGTTGAATCAGCCAAGGGTTTGTGACGTCACTTTTTCTTTGCCTAAAGTGATCTTGTCTTGTTTTAAAGACTATAAAGGATTTTCTCCGTCTAGGCAACCAAATGAATTTCAATTCACTCAGACCTCTGAGAGGGAAAGACAGAGGAGACGCCGCAGGATCGCAAAGGAGCGCGCGGGTTCATCTAGTTTTAACTCCCTCTTCAGGGCAGGATTAGTTAACACAAAGATTTTGTGGTCCCTTTAACACTTCTGGCACGTTGCAATATTTTACTGGATGAAGTCATGGCCCGTAGATTTTATGTACAATCTCTGCCGCGCCTCATAATGTGGCCTTTCTGGTGTCCCAAAGCGCTGCTTTGCGAAGTGATCTCCGGCCGCGTCGCAGCTACTTCTCAGCCTGAAGCGCTGGAGGTTTGTAGGCGCCTCCTGAAAACCCCTGGAGTTGCGCCTGAGTAAACAGCCTCCGGATCGCGCCCCTGCCTGCCACTTCATCTCGGCACTTTAGATAGAGTCGGCCCCAAAGCGTTGGCTCCCATTTCACGGCCACCCGTCGTAAAACTAAGTTCGAGGAGCGGCTGCCGACGAGGGTGGGGTTTGATTTGACTTTGGAACCCAGGAAGGAAAAAAGTATTTAAAATAACAACAACTGAGAAACGTTGACTAACCGTTGGCCTTAGCATTTGAACAGAGGAATGATTTGTTTGGCTTCCTAAAGTACCCACTTCATTTTATATGAATTTCAAGGGATTGAGGGTTGCCGTTTAGGTTAAATGCCGCCGAACAACGTCGGGAATCGGGATGCGAAAGACCGATGCGCTGCTCCATGAAAATCGAGAGAGAAAAACGTAGGCTTAAAAAAAAATCGGCGTTGCCGCACTGAACACCCGGGGAATGGGGGACAATTCAATTGGAAGAGGGAATATAAGCACCCCTGGAACCCGAGATCATAAAGGAGCAGTTGCCTGAGCTCCGCCACCCCCAAATCTATCAGAATCTTTTCTTTTTCCTTCTAAAGCCGTCAGCCCACCGTCAAGGTTAAAAGCGAAAAGCTCCCAAACTAGAGAAAGTTGTTCTCTAATTATTTCGGGGATGGGGAGAAACTCGCCTTCTTCGCCGTTTCCTTTCCGTCCCTCCCCCGCATCCCCCATTTAGTGGGATGCTTCCAGACGAGACAGGACATTTGCCAACACACAGGCAAACGATGTGTGTTAACTTGGATGCAGAAACTCCTTGATCAATTGGAAGCGAATTACACTGAAATATACGCTGCAACAATTTACGGCTCAGTGAGGAAAGCGAAAGTAATTTTGAAGGCTACCAATTTCAGGGATTTCGGGATTCACGGAGCCCTCGCGGGAAAGCCCCATTGCCTTCCGACGGCTTCATGGCCTGAATTGTTAAACTGTCGAATTTCCTGGTGGATTCATTTGAGTCCCAACCGGCCTCTCTTTGATTTTAGGGAACTTAGGCCCACCACAGAAACCTCATACCCATCCCTGGGCACTGAGAACCAAGCGCACCTTCTGAGCCCGAGCTGCTTTCACGGGCTCGTCAGCTTCCTGCTCCTTCAAACGTGGCCCGTTGCGTTAGTGACTCTGGGCTCTTCTCTCTTTGCCAAACCTCCGAAGAACGAAGCAGCCTAAAAGTCCTAACTGGCCAGACAAAGGGAACCATTTCCGAATCTAAAATCGAATTTTAGGAAAATGGGCTGATTTTAGGTTTGTGGTTTTTTTTAATGTTACTCATCATCATTATCGTCCCCGGATGGCATTCATGAACTTCCTAGGGATCTTTCAGCAAGTCCTTCTCCCCACTCCTCCTCCCCATTCCCAATTTAAGGGGGATAATCTGTTTCACTTCCTTATCTCATAAGACTATGAAGAAGGGCTTGGGGTCTAAGTAAAGAGTTGGCTTGGGACTGAAATGCAAGTCACTTTTCCAAGGCCTGTGCATAAAATAAACCAAGGTGCTTTTCAAATGCGTTGGACTACACAACCTTTATCAAGTGGGAGGAGGATGGGAGTTGTAGCCAAACACATCCGGAGTGTAACAGCTGGAAAAAAAGTGGATTTTATGTGAGAAACAAACCAAAAAAAAAACCACAATGGAGATTGACTGGTTCTGCTTTAGCTTGCGGTGTGAACCACTGTGGTTTGTTAATTGTGATTCATGGTTTAGCACGATAGAGGATCTCAGCCATTGTGGTTTGGTAAACATGGTTTGTGGCTTTTTGCACGGTACAAGTTGAAACAATTGTGGTTTATTCAGCAAAGCAGAACCAGGGGCATCGCGGCTTCGAGTCGCTTGATTCTCTGTGATCCCCAGCGGATTCTCTTGAGAAGCCAGAAAGAAGCGCCCTCGGGACCCGCCCAATCTTGCCCTCTGGCCTTTACGCGCGCTGGGGATGTGAGGACGCCTCTTGGCTTCTTTTGAATGCCCCGCAGGGCAGGGCGACCTCGGCCTTTGCACCAATCCCCGCCATTCTCGGGAGGACAGTGACGGTTTCTTTGAATTGCTTAATGACTTAAACCAGTTGGCGGAGCAAGGCGAGCGATTCGGCTACGAGCTAAAGTCACCAGCGACGCGACTTCTCTGTTCGCCCAAAGAAAAACCGTTACCCTCCACCGCCTCCATTCGAGCGCCAGAGGCACCGCTCGGCTGCCGTGCGCACTTTCAGTCCCACGCTCGTTTTCAAGGCGAGCTCCCGGGCCTCGGGCCATTATGCTCTTTTTTTCCCCCTTCTGTTCAGGGGGGGGGGGGGGGGGAGTCTGGTTCATCCCGCTTGAGACTTGGTCCCGCCCTACGGTTCGACGGCCTGATTCCATCCGATGACAGCTTTTTCAGGCGTCGCTCCTTTAAAGCTCCTCTTCTTTGGCAACGTTTGTCAACACAAAGAGAGAATGAAAAAGTTGAGCCTCTCAAGATTAGATCCCGCCGTTAATCGCTCGGATTAAGTTTGTCCTGCCAGGGTGTTCTGCCGGGTGAATCAGCCAGCATTTTTGCGCTCTGCTTGTTTTAACTGCTGCAGAGGTGGAGGTAAAGAGTTTATGCGGAGGCGGGAGAGTTGCTTTTGCTAGAGAGCGCGCCCTGGAAATCCCAGAGTGAAATCAGGGCCAGGCCGTTCAGTCTGTCTCTGCTGAGATTATCGCCTCTTTGCACCCATTAAATCCACGCAGATGCAGGCCAGGATCTCGAGAGGACCCCAAAGAGGTGGGGTTGTCTTCTCCTTTCCCTTCTCCCCGACCACCCCCGCAATTGTCTTTAAGGCCCATCCCGCTTTGTCTCCGCCGGGGAGGGTCAAAGGCTTCGAGCCCCCTCTGGCGTCCACTCCGGGTGCCTGCAGAACGAGGCATTCAAAGCCGCCTTGGCTTGAGGTTTCCGGACCCATTGCTCAATCCAACTGTGGGCAGCTAGAGAAACCAAGAAATAACAAGCTTTTTTTTTTTTAAAGGCGCTTCCTCTTTGAGATTGCACCAGACCATCTCCCTCCTCCCTGCCCCCACAGCAGACTTCTGTGGTTTCTTCCATGTTGCAGATTTATGCAACGGATTTTGCTAAACTAACGTTCCTTCTTTATTCTCTTGGGAAACAGTTTCCCGTCTTCCATGCACGCCTTTCCTCCATGGCCCCCTAGGAATTTAAAGAAAGAAGAGCTTGCAAGCTTTCCTTTCTCCGGTTATCTATTGAGCACCTACCCATCCCAAAGGGTCTGTTTAGATCTTCAATCCTGCCTTCCGGAATAGAAAAAGTCTTATAACTTCTCATTGCCAGTATGTCACTATCTTGTATGATATAAACAGAGTATGAAATGTCAGTGTAACAATCCCCTAAAAGAGGGGGGGGGTGTATTCTATATAAATTGTATAACTTTTGCAATGGGCTGAAATTGCCTTCAACCGGTTTTTACTTAATTTTGAAGACTCACTCTTCCCTGGTCCTGGCACACTAGGCACTGTCTTGCCTTGCTTCAGAAAGGTAGTCAAAGGAAAAAGGAGGGATGACATTTTGAGTGTCCAAATTAGTGGTGGTTTCCAAGAAAAGTTAGTTTGTTGCAGCATAAATAGAGCCACAGGATCAGACTAAAATATACACTATGTTATAGTATAAGTTTTAACAGGTGTCAGCCAATAGAGTTGAGCAGCCAATAAATTTAAATTATTAATAAATAATAAATGTTGCAGTACTTTGTAGACTGATGTAATATAAAGTGGTAAGAAATCAGTTTCAACAGAACATCCCCCCACCCACTCCATCAAATTTTGCAGGACTACGTTTCCCTTGTTCCCTTTCCTTGTTAATCGTCTGTAAAAATGATTATTGTGCTATTATTCATTGGGTGACTTCATTCATTTATGAAATAAAATAGTTTCTGTTTTATGTAAATGCTGCCCCCATTGAGGGTCACATTACTGGTTAGTGATTACTTACTGTGGATACACCATGAATCATTTGGATAGAATGCCAAATTTAACAGGATTTGCTATAAAAGAAATAAGAGGAACAAAAGTAATTCTGCTGCCTTTATCAACTCAATGCCTTTTACATATGAGCTACAACTCTGATCATCCACAATAAGTGTGCCCATTTATACAGCAGCAGATTCTAAAGCATAATATTGATTGATGAGGACTACAGTAGACTATAACCCTTGCTTTTTGCAAAAAAGTAAGTGCTAAACTGTCTACTTTTGTAATTTGCTCTTAGTATCTCTTATTTTAATGAAAAAAATGCTCTCAACCAAATTTCCAGTATTTACAAAAGAGATTAGTAGCTATGTGCATATGTGTATTTTTAGTTGAGACATAGTAGTGGTGCAATGGTTAGAATGCAGTACTTCAGGCTAATTCTGCTCAATTAGTTTAATTCTCACCAGCTCAAGGTTGACTCAGCTTTCTATCCTTCTGAGGTTGGTAAAATGAGGACCAAGATTTTGGAGGCAATATGCTGACTCTGTAAAGTGCTTAGAGAGGGCTGAAAAGCACTGTGAAGTGGTATCTAAGTGCTATTGCTATTTGTTTTGAACAACTATATACATAGGCCTTATAGTACTACTTCTCTTCATTAGTCCTATAAACAAAAAGAGTAGAGTGATATTATATATCTTTACAACATTAATAATTCTAATAATACTTCAGACAGTTAATATACTGTAATTCCAGATCCTTCTAATTTAGGATTCTAGAATTGATTCAATAATATTTTGTGCATATAACATCCATACATCATTTGTGCAATTATTTGGAAAATCATTATTTTCTTACTTTCTACTTGTTTACTTACTTCTACTTATTTAGAGAGTTTTGTGCTATATGTGTGCCTGTGAGGTTTGTACTGTCATCCTTGCAACAACCTGGCACATTTTCATATAATACACTGAGATAAAATGCTAAATAAATGATAGTGTATACATGCCATGTTTAGCTTCTGCATACCAGGTTTTGAAGGATCATTTTATATGAAGTCAAAATAGACAGCTTCTTGAATCGCCTTAACCTAGATTATGTAATCAACATCAACTAAAGTAGATTCACCCAAGACAGCATATATTTTGAATTCACATGATGTTAAGAGTCTCATGTGTTCATGGCATGGGGAGAGTAGCAGGAAAATGATGCCATGTACACTTTTATTGTTGAAGATTTTCCACTTAGTATGTTGAGAGAACCATATTCTTTTGAAATGAGGTTTGATTGAAGGATGATAGTGAATTTGATCAGTGAGGAAATCAAAATATTAGTAAAATATAGCTCTACCTGGATGTGCTTTTTAAAAGAATGGTAAAAATATATTTTTAATCCTGTGTTCAATTGACTATAAACTCTTCCTGATGTATGATATCAGGACATAGACAAATGGAAATCCAAGGATTCTATAATGTTTTAAAGTGTCCCCTAGCATATTACAGTATAGAAATAAAAAAATCTGCCTCTAAAAGACTAGGACACTCATTTGGATGAACCAAAAAGATGATTATTGCATTATGTCTGTCATTCTTACCATTTGGAAGTCCCTACTCTAATTATTATTATCTATGTCAAGAAGAACTGTCAGAGAAACAAAAATCTTAAATAAATGTAAACTTGTAAAACTATAGAATCAAACAATGTGCAACTGCTAGGGTACAATATAAGGGCAAATAAGACAAATTTTGAAGGAGTGCAGTCCTGCTTATTGGGAAACCTGGATTTACATTCTGAGCTGATTTTGGAAATTTCTTGCATTTCTTAGTCCCACAGGTTGCTGTGTACATTGCTGTCCTGCATCTTTTATTCACATCTGGAAACTAGATAGTGCGATGGGCTTCTGTACTTTAAGGTACAGAAGAGAGAGAGAGATATCCTAGGAAAATCAGATATTTCTTTTCCTAAAATCAAGCTCAACTCAGGAGCTCTTATTGTGTACTTTGGTTCTCAATGTTCTGAAAAGGGAGAAGGACTGGAAAGCATATGACTTTCTGTCCTGGGCCAAAAGCTTTTGGAATGAGGCCTGACTTTCTGAAGAACTAAGAAAATAACATTATCTTTATAACTGAGCCACAATATGTCTCAGTGATTACAGACTCTGATCAAATTTTGCAAGATACTTTGTATGCCTCCAAAGGAACACAGAATGGAGTGAGTAACCTAGCATTTGAACAAATGAGACGGCCAGACTGTTGCATTAAAGTATGGTCCATCATCCTTGAGCATGCAGAAAAGTATGTTGGTATGAAATTTGCTGCATGGATTGCCATGCTCTACTCCCAGGCAAATCAAGGGAAGCGACTTGTAAATTTTCATGAGTTTATTTTTCCATCTACCATACATCATCTGAAGCAGGAAAACAACCACCCATCATTCTGCCTAACCCTTTGTTTGAGGGAAGAGAAGGCCTAGCCACTGTTCACAGATGCAAAGAAGATGCACTATGGGGCTACTACTTCTGAACATGGCTTTAACACTGAAGCCATGCTCCAAAATAACCAGAATGACAGAATTTGGGGGGCATAGGATGAAATGTGAAGGATCAATCCATAGTGACCAAAAGAATGGCAGTGCTGGCTGCAAATCCAGATCTTCCCCAAAGGCAACAAAGGATCCAAAATAGAATGGTCACAAGTCTTTTCCTTTCCAAGCAAACTAATAAAAATAGTAAAAAAGGAGAACCATATTAAATCCGTTGTTGCAGGAACAGCAGGAAATTTGTACCAATGGTGACAGAATCAACAACACAGCTGGTAAAACTGACCTCTTTTTTATTAGAATCAACCAATGTAGCACACAGGACCAGGATTTTTCAAGAAAGCATTATTTTGTTTACTTCTTTTAATAAAGACCTAGCACTTTTTTCAAAAGAAGTATAAACTCTTGTTTATAAAAAGTCCATGTAAGGTCTGAAAAAGGTAGTGAAAAGTACCAATCAAGCATTAAATGGGCAGATGTCTCTGAGAAAACCAGTTCCCTAGTATCTCCTACATCCCAAGCTAAAATAATCATTGGGAGCAGATTTCAGTGATCAGAGATCTCCAGCCCACTGCAGTCTAAACTGGCCAACAGGCACTCCTTCTATCTCAGTATGACTTCATAAGCAGTAAGAGGGTTGATGAAATCTGCTATATTATATCTGTGTCAAAAATATGTCAGGAGGGAAAACATTAACTTTAAAATTGGATCAGCTATGTGCAACTTTAATATGCTTCAGCTGTGTGCTGGAGATGAGATATATGTCACCAAGACATGACATTTTTAAAAAAGTAGCAGGACACATTCCTATTATAGTCAGGAAAATTTGAAGACGAGCCTGTAAACTTCAGAGGTGCGACCCTTTGGTTTAAAAAGATGCAGGATGGGAATTTGTATAGGTCCTGAAATGAGTAGAAGTGCATGTACATTTTTAGCTCTCATGGTACACAGGAAGAGTGTGCAGTTTCTCTCTCTTAAAAGGCTTGCTATTACTTGTAGGAGCTGCATAGCAGGAAGAAATACGACAGGTGAATATCTCTTCCACAAACATCTACCTTCACACTGCCCAGTGTCACACATTAATTTCATTGGTTTTTATATAGGTGATGAAGCCAAAATAAAATGGCTTGGGAAGATGGGAAGAGAGAAATCATCCTCTTCCTGGAGCGGCTTTTCTCCTTTCTTTTCACTTTTTGCCACCTGAAGCTCCCATGTGTGGAGAGAAGGGCTTGCAAGTTTTCTTAACACACATCTATGGCATAAATACAACAGCTGTCCATTTGCTCGCAGCCAGGCACACTTCCTTCTCTCTTAGCTCTGGCAATTATGGGGAACGAAGCAGCTCAGTCGCGGGTGGAACTGGCCTGTAGCTCCACTCAGAGAGCCTCTGAGGAGATTCCGCACGACCGCCGACTCTTGAAGGGATCTGCCTTGGGCGCTGCGCGCTCGTTCGTCAAATCGTTCCAACGACTTGAGCTCCTTAAGTGCTACTTTCGCGACCTTTTATTGATCCCTCGAGGACCCGTGCTCAGGGGGGAGGGGGGAGGGATGCGCGCGCCCTTCTCCACCCCACCTCTGCCGCTCGCCCGCCTTTCACCGCAGCAGCCCCGACACAAGCACAGCCGCCGCCGCCACACACGTTTTTGGTCCAAGCCTCCCGTTGACCGCGGCGTCCCATTGAGACGCGGGGCCTGTTTGGGGCTTTTTACAGTAGCTTTCGCGGCGGCGCACAAGCCAATTCCAGGAGCCCCGCGGCTTGGAGCCGCGCCCTGATTAATACCGGAAAGCGCTCTGATTGGGTGGCGTCCTCCCCTATGCAAAAGAGCTGAGGGAATGACATTCCTCTGGACTCTCTTACTGTAACAGCAAATTCATTTCCAGTCATCTCCATTCATAGGGCCAGAAGGCGCGAGGGAGAGAGGGGGGGGGGAGGAGGAGGGGGAGCCAGGCTTTCTTCAGATCAGCATGAGCAAACAAACAGCGCCTCGCAGAAGGTCACACACAGCTGGAGAGACTGGCCTGTACGGGGAGCAGACCTCGGGAAAGCTTGCCGTTGGAGTCTGGTGAACACGCGAAGACTTTTTCTGCTTTGGGAATTCGCGAATTCTGCCGGGAGGAAGCTCCGGTGTTTGACCGATTCGTACTTCGGAGGAGGGGGGGGGGGGACTTGTTTTGCTTTTTACAGTGGAGCGGCGTCTTGTTTTGTCTGGCCGCCGCGTGTGCTGCTAGCCCTGTTTGAGAGAAGGAGCAGATCTGTAACCGCTCGGCCTCGAGTTAACGTCCAATTTGTGAAGTTAAAGGAGAGCGCGCGAAGGGAGGACTGAGAAATGAGGGGGAAACCAACGGCGGTCCCGAAAGCAGAGCTCCACCTGCTTGTGGTTAAACCATAGCTGAGAAGCCGGCCCCTGTGGGCGAATTGGAGGAATATTACTTCAGATATTTTCCTCCACAGTTGGCAGTGACTCACGCAGCGGCCACAGTGTTGGGTGACTTCAGACTCGTGTCTTCTAAAATTGCTGCGAACATTAACCACAGAAAGAACCCACAACCCAACCAAAAGGGTTTTTTTTTTCTCCCTCCCCTCCGGGCGCGTTTCAGATTGTTGGCACACTGACATCTCAGGACTTGTACAAGAGTCTTTTGAATTCAAGCAGCCTCTCTAAGTAATTTAGTCAAAGCGTTGCGAAACCGGGACAGCAAGGCTTAAGAGCAACGCGAGGCAAACTACTCACACTGGGGTTCAAGGCTGCTCTGACTGAGGGGGGGAAAGGAAGCTGCTGGAGAACATTAATGGAGTTCTGTTGTGTTTAAATTCTCTATAGAGTCAGCTGTAAATATTTGATGAAGTACACTATATAATGCTGTGATAGCCGGTTGACCTTTGAAAACCTCAGCTCACGTCCTCTGCAGCCTATTTCCCTAGTTACTTTTAAACCGCTTTCCCCCCCCCCCCCCCATCCATGTTTGCGACAAGAGACTTGATGCGTTGAGCTGAATTCTAGACAGCCTTTAGGAACAGCGGGAAGGGAAGACTATGAACTTCGAAAAATAATAGGAAATTAACTACTGAAAAGTCTAAGTCCTTCCCTCCTTTTTTATTCTGTGTGTATGCCTGGTGGGGGTGGTTTTGTTTCAAACATTTCCTCTGCTCAAAACGTTTCTCAGTGTGTGGGATTTCGGAAGGACCTTTGGTTTTAATAACACTGGTAATTCCCCGAGGGGGTGGAGAGCAGAGAAACTTGTCCAAATCTATAAGGCCGTTGTTTTTTTTTTTAATTTTTTAAAGTGCACACATAGATTTCCAGAGAAGAGCAACCTAAAACTGGATGCTTGGGTTAATTCTGGCAGGACCAGGAGCCCCGGCGTTCCCCTGCTCTGTCCAACTATTCCAAATTCACTCCTGAAGTGGCTTCGCTTCGTTTGTCCCTTCTGCACCGGGACCCTAAGCCTCTTCCTTTTTATGTTGGTCTCCCGAGAACCGCCGGCTGAAGAGTTGCGCTCGTATCGCTTTATCCGAAGCCCTCTGAGGACCTTTTTCACTCAAAAGGCTTGTTGTGATGCGTATCCCCGTAGATACCAGCACCAGCCGCCGCTTCACGCCGCCCTCCACCACCCTGAGCCCGGGCAAGATGAGCGACGCGCTGCCGCTGGTCGGCCAAGAGAACGGCAGCAGCGCCCTGGTGGGGAAGCTGAGAAACGCAGATCGCAGCATGGTGGATGTCTTAGCCGATCATCCGGGAGAACTGGTCCGCACCGACAGCCCCAACTTCCTCTGCTCTGTCCTGCCGACCCATTGGAGGTGCAACAAGACTCTGCCGATCGCTTTCAAGGTAGGAAGGTGGGGGACAAGGAATTGGGGAGAGGGGAGAGATCACTACACAAGTATAATTGCGGAATCGTATTGAAGAATGGGGGGGGGGAGGGACCACGATTTTTCTGTCACTTTTTGCAGCGGACAGCCGATCTCCCAATTCATTCGGAAAGATATAATACTGAGGGAGGATTCCAAATAAATCCTCAATAACTTTAGGGTTGCAGCCATGCCATTTATGAGTGCTTAATCACAAGTAAGATCTACTGATAACAATGGCACTTACTTCTACAGCTGTCATTAGTTTTGCAAGCTAAAAGTGCAAGTTGCTGTTCTGAGTTTCACCACTGATTTCTAGTTATTTGTACTCTACGCCAAGCATTTGTGATTTGGGCTAGGTTTTGAGAGGGTAAGAAATGGCAGCGAAAAGAATTAGTCAACTCTTCTGATTTCTTTCAATAGGTCTTATTTCCAAGGAATCAATTCCCTTTCATGTGTGTAGAAAAATGCTCTGGAAATAGATAAGATTTACCCATGGGGAACAAACTTTGCCATTTTACAGCACAACCTTATGCATTTTTTCAGAATAATCCCCAGTTTTCAATGTACCTTAAGATATATGAGGTCCAAACTATATTCAGAGTATGCTGCCAATACAACAGGGTCACTTCCATGCACAGGTTTGTGTTGCAATTTATAGTGCCATTATAATCCGCATCAAGTCTAGATTTTATTTTACTGTTATGAAATTTACACTAGACTGATCCAGTGTATTGTAAAACATTTTTTTCTCTTTTTAACTATATAAGGCGGCAGCATATACTCTGAACTTTAGCTCTTCATAGTCAACACCATCTGTGTAGCCTTATGAAGATGCACTTTTGCCTAAGTACATAAGTGCCAGGAGGGATGCTAGGAAAGACCATTTAGACAAGCATCCCAATAATCAGCAGGCCTTGAAGAGACCATGGCAATTGGCCAATGGAGATAACAGTGTCCTTTTTACCTAACCTTGATGCATTCAACCCAAACAACCGGATGTTAAGGCTATAACTATTGTATCCAAAGCAGACAATATTAAGAGCAATCACTGGATACAGTGGGGTTTCTTGCTATATCAGTACTTTCAGGGATAACAATCAGCCACCAGCCCAACAAGAGAGATCAAAAGATTTCATGCCAAGAGGTTCTTGGAAAGCAGGTTATGACATACATAATTATCTTGGAAAATATTTTAAGGGAAGGTGGATCAGATCAAAAGATTCCATGCCAAGTCAAAAGGTTTCCCTACCCTTTTCTCCAGCTAACAGTGACATCAGAATGAATTACTACTGGTGTCTCCAACTCCAAGATCGTTAAACAGAAGAACTGGGATCTATAACTGATTGTCATATTTAAGCTCTTTCATCTTAATATCTATGACATACATGCAAATGGAGTAGTAACTGCAACAGAGTTGCCACATGCCCTTTGTGCATCTCAATTCCAGGCAGACTTGTCGGATCTAAAATCAGATCAGTTTTCCTGTGATCAATTTAAAGATTATTGAATTCAAATTTCTGAGTTAATTGGAAATTTAGAAGTTCCTTACAAAGTAATCTTCAAAAGCTAAATGAAATGAGTTTCGTAAATATGTTAACAATTTTTTTTGAACTATGGTAAGCAGTGAATATTAACTCCTTTTATTTCATATATCAAAAGGTTGGTCTCCATGTTCAAAAAATCAGAGTAAAAGACAAAAGTTCACTTTAAAAGTACTCTGTCTCCATAGTTGCACTTCATTAACAACTCAGCGTATAACTTTAGCTACATCCACTTGAAGAAAGCAAAATATACATAATGACACTAATAAAAAAATTAGTGCTTGAACTGCAAAAATTATAGGCTTTTGATTGATGTTAGGATCCAATTCCACCAAAGGGACAGGTTTAGAGCATGTTTTTCTGCATCTTGAATTTGTAACGAACAAACAAAACAATTAACGCCCACCCGTTCCAATTGCCCATCTGTAAAAATATCTGAGAATTGTATCCCAAAGCTGGGGAGTGTCTAGTATTTGCAATTTGGTTAAAACTAAAAACCAAGACTTCTTGTAGCGGAAGCCGCACTTCCCTAAAGCAATTAATAATTCCGCGGTGCAGGGACCTTGCTTTGTCCCTTTTAATTCGACGGGTGGGGCGTGATCTAAATTGATTTAAATTGAGGCGACCCAGAAGGCACATTCTAGGATTCAGAAATAAATGCTCGTCTATATTGACAAACGGGCTTCTAGGTGCAAGAACGAAAAGGCGAATACTCTACTGAGTAACAATTCAGAAAGAGTTGCCCATAGAATTTTAATTCTGATACCTGCAATACGTGGACCTTACATAAATTCCCACCGATCTCCTAGCCAGCGGCTACTAATACCCGTGTCTAATCAGTGACCCATCAAGACGTTAAACAGAACATTGTCTGATGAGTTAAGGCTGTTAATAAATCCAACGTGCCTGGACAAATCCAGCGGAAGGCTTCTCAAAAGAAAAAAAAAACTGTTGTAGCTGTTCTTCCAAAATAACCTTTGTCGTCGTTCGGTATTCTTCATTTCTGGAGGGTTGCTCTGGGGGCGGCTATGATTTCTCGGCCTCCTCCTGAAAAGCGGAAGTGCGGGTCTAACACCGAGAAACGTGCCCAGATCCGGTATACTTTGACTTAAAAACCTCCTGCCAATCATTTCATGGGCTCGCACCTGTTGATAGGTATTTTATCAGTGGAACAACCTTCACTCGCGTGAGTCTTTCTCCACCCCTTTCTTTTAGCAAAGGAAGACTCCGGTTTCTTGCCTTTGGGTTTAATCTTTCTTTCTTTCTTTCTTTCTTTCTTTCTTTCTTTCTTTTTCTTCAATTACTTGGACCCGGTCACATCACGCAATCAAGGCCTGCGCCTTGTTTGCCTTTTCTCCGATTCCCACTTGTGCCCTCACACTTTTCTGGAGCGTGAACTTTTCCTGCCATCGTGCTTGTGCTCGTACTGAATGCACTTGGAAAGGAACAGGCGCTACTGGAGCCCCTTAACTGGCCGGAAAGCGTCTTCTCCCACCTCCCCTTCTGCTATTTTTCTTTTGAAATGTCTTGGATGGGTTAATTATTTCTGTTGTCTAAAAAAGCCTTCCCCACTTTTCCGCGACGGTGGTTCGTGCAGCTATCCCTTGGTCTTTAAGCGGGAACCGTTTGAGGATCACAGGATAGAATGGGCTCCGAATAATTGCAACACGTGTAAATTGTGCCCCAATCTTGCTAGGACGCGTTCAACCGCGTGGCTAAAGGCAAAACGCTGGGTGGCCTTTTTCCTGGTAGTCCCACGTGTGATCTCTGTAAATTCTTGCTCTGCACCGAGAGCGTAGCAAGTCCTGCTTATCCTAGACCGAAGCGTCTTGAATTTTCTTCATTAAGAAATGCAAGTCACTGTCTCCGAAAACTGCTTCTTTGCCCTTTTTAGCACCAGTGCAACTTTAGCGGCGATTAAAAGTAGAGCCGTGAAGAAGCGACTTAGTTAGAAGGCCGCGGTGTAGTTGTCAGATGTTTCACAAAATATTTCCATTCCAAGAGGCTCTTAAAAGGCAAGGATCTCTCCTCGCCCCACCACCACCACCTTTGGCTGTGCTTCAATTTTTTTCACTTCCCTACCGGCTGACAGCCGCCAGAATATGCTTCCTCTTTTATCTTCAAACTGAGCACAGCTCTTAAATAGTCACTATATTTTGGCTGGAATGCCTGCCTGATATATATATATATTTAAAGCAGTAGCTAAGGTGAGAAACAAGGAAACGTTCAGTTCAATTTCTTCAGGATTTTTGTATTCCAACCAGCTGTCCCCTAAGATTCAGCATCAAATCGTTTTGATTATTGTTTCTCACTGCACCTGTTATTATTCCTAACAGTAATTCCTTCATAGACTCATAACCAAATCTATCAAAATTGAGTCAATGGAGAATTATCAGAAATATTTGAATAATATAGGGAAGAAGTTAGTGATGTGAAATTATTATTTCAAAAGCTTGGATCCATAAGAGTTTGCTTTTTGCCAATGTTTTGTAAAACAATTTCACAATCTAAAATTCGCAATCTACTATTTGTAGAAATTTTCTTTCAAAATCAAATATTCAATTAGTTCTGCTTTTAATTAGAATTAATAATAAACGTTTTCTGGCAATATTATTTATTTGATTTGATAACAATGAAGTATCTCACAAAATTACTTTGCCTCAAATGTCTTAAAGGGAGAACTTAATATTCCAATTAGTAGGCTTTAATAGTATGGTTGCTTTAAACATCTGATATTCCATCCAGTTTGCATAAAAACCATTTTTGTAAACACAGCAATTCAAATGCTAACTATCTCCAGTCAGCAAGTTCTAGCTTATCTGTTTAGTCTGTTTTATAATGTAAATGTTTGTGTTCTTTGACTCTTTTACAGGCTTTAATTACCAGTCACATTCTCCTGGGCCTACAGATCTTTTATTGTTTTTGCTACGGCCTTACTAGAAATTTTTCAACATTAAACCAACATTGTTAATTCAACATTAACAAACATGCTCAGTACTTTTAAGGCAGAAAAATGTATTTGAGATTTTTTTAGAGCTACAACACGCATATTAAGAAACATGCACAGAATATTTTCTAGAATATTTTCCATTTATTGTAAATATTGTACTGAATGTTCTTAGTGTTTTTCACCACTGACAATATAAAATATTGTAACTTGAGGAACACTCCTGCAAGTGTTGTCTAATATATCTTGAATTCTTTATGCTAGA
This sequence comes from Ptyas mucosa, assembly GCA_012654045.1. Classification (NCBI taxonomy): domain Eukaryota; kingdom Metazoa; phylum Chordata; class Lepidosauria; order Squamata; family Colubridae; genus Ptyas; species Ptyas mucosa. Next base: position 32,391,913 of record WNWU01000016.1, on the reverse strand, counting down.
AATGTCTAAAAGCTTCAGCCAGAAAAGCTCTAAATCTAATAATAGCAACAATAATTTATTAATATTGTGGGCCCAATTGGGAAAAGAAAGCACAGGACCATACAAGTTGGCAACATGCAGAAGAGGCCTTCATCCTGCATTGGATAGGCAATGGCTAAAATGATGATGATGATGAATTTATTAAATCTATTTGCTGCCTGACTCCCAGCCACTCTGTGCAGCTTACAGATTTTCTTACATACTTGGATCACTCAGAAGATTTTAAATATTTAATATTTATTATATGAGGATGAGGATGGAAAGAAAAATTTAAATAATGAATTAAGTTGTAGGTAGCATGAATTATTTTCATTTCTGTACATTTAATCTTAGAATGACTGAGTTTACACACTACATTCAGGCAGAGTTGATAAAAGGATTATAATATCCTTAGATAACCTTCAATCCCAACCAGAATGGTCGTTCTGATTACTCTACAGCTTCCATCATTTGCAATAAACAATTTTGAATTTGTCTTGGAATTTGCCTGCCATTATTTTCCCCTTAAAACATTTGTCTGCTTTTTGAATTTTACATGAATATTTTATTATCCCCAATATGTTAAAAAGGAAGACAAAAGAGTCGTAGCAGACGAGTGTGAAAAAAATAGATTGTGGCTTTCAGTTGATGCAGGAAGAGAAAATATTTCTAAAACTGCTCTGAATTAGTAGGAATCATCTACATGTAATAAATTATGGTTGGTCCATAGTCAACCAGATGTTTAGACTGCATTTGGCATTTTTGTCCACCTACTGACTCCTTCCCAAGAACCCAGAATAGGCAGGTGGTGTTGTTCAATAATATTAAAGGTATTGTCCCAGGATGTAAGCTATTCCATTGACTAATAGTGATTTTGTCAATACTAATGGTGTTCAAGTAGTGCTAGGTGTTTTTGGATTGCACCCAAGGTACCTATTACTACTGGGGCTATCTTTGGTTTCTTTTGCCACTTCTATTTGCAGGTCTTTGTGTTTTGTGATTTTCAATGTCTTAGTTCTAATTATTTATGTTGCACTAAATTAAATTGATTTTGAATGAGCTGCAGTTCAGTGCAATTGGTCATAATTCAGAAAAAATATAAATGGAAAAAAGTGAATAAACTAAACTATTAGCACTTAATGCTCGTGTACAACTGTGATAAACTCTCAGAAGTAACAATGGGATAATAGAACACTCTGAAAGAAAAAAAAAAGACAAAAGTAAAAACTAAAGTTCTGCATAATGAGTGGGCATATGACCGGATACCATATAGGATAAATTACAAAGGAAGTGGTTATGTAAGTTTAATAATACGATCGTTTTTGTTATAGCAAATTATGCATAAGACTATAATCAAACATAAATGAAAATGCAAACGTTCTCTATCACATCTAGAGGAAATATAGAGTGAAGCCACCAGAGCTACAATTTGATAAAACTTTTCTCATTAACACATTATGTAAGTAAGCATCTTATGTAAGCAAGTTTGACAATCTCTTTATGACAACTCACTGCAGTTTTGATGTGATACATATACTACATTGTTAATAGTAAAAATCTTTAAAGTTGTTATTCTTTTTGCCTTATAGAACAGGGTAATATGCTTTCAACTGTCTAAACATTCTCATAAAGTCAAATTAGGATTTTTAAACCATGGATAGGTGGATATGTCTTAGAGTATGACTCATTCACAATGGTAAACCATGATGGTTGGAACTGTATATCATGCTTAGGCAAAAGCAAACAAAACATTAGATGATAGCATTGTGTGAGCACCTAGCCTTTATTTAGTTTGGAAATGGGTCAGAATGATTTGCAGAGTTGTTTCAGAAGATCCAAATATAGTGATAAAAAGTGTCTGAATGTGGTGAAGTGGCAGTTCTGATTTTAATTTATGATTGCCTGGAAACATTTGGAAGTTCCCTTGATTATTAGTCAGGAAACAAGGAAAAATACAGTAGTGTTATCTTCTTTGTATCTGTCAATGTTCAAAGCCAATTTCATTTATATGAATATAGGCTTCATCTTGCTTAAAAGAAACTAACTGAAAATCAGGGATTTTACTCTATATGTACTTCAGATGTGGTTGCAACTCAGTAATTACATAGTAAGGATATTTATTTATTTGAAACAATTAGTTAAAATTAATTTATATAAATGGAGACTACACAATAAGGATGCTTCTTTCTTGAGCTATATCCAGTATGCAGTATGAATCATAAAACAATATGTTAATACATTGGTTATAGCTTCAAGTCCTTTCAGGATGCAGCTTGAGTAATTTGAATAGTTTCTTTCTTGCTGGTTTTGTACATTCTCCAACCATTTATGTGCAGCATTGGCACACAACTTGTTAGTGTATAATTTTTTTTGTTGGTCTCATTGAAGTTAGTGTATGTGTGAGATCCCTTTTATCATTGCAGAATCATAACAATTTGGGATTCTTGTACTTTTTCCATTCTGCTAAATTAACATATGCATTTGCTGTTTATTTTTAATCAACATTTATTTTTGTAGTACAATAAATTAAGTTTTGGTCTAGAGTGCCATTGAAATCTGTGACTGGGCTCCCTCGCTCTATACTAAGCATTTACATTTGTTTGTTTTTGTTTTTGTGTGATGTGCAGATCCACCAATTATGACTTAATAATAAGTATGAAATGAGCTATTCAACAAACTGGTATAAAAATTAACTCATTGTATCTGTAAATATAGCGGTAATCATGAAGTGTTAGCTATAATTTAAATCACATTTCACTTGGCCCTAAATGAACATTGCTTAGTTGAATTCTCCTGCATCTCTATATATTTATTTTGTACAAAGTAGTTCCAATTCATTTTCATTTTTTAACAGTTTATACACTCAAATTATTTAAAAGAAACTTAGTATTTTTTCATTTACTTTTTTAGGTGGTCGCATTAGGAGATGTCCCTGATGGGACTTTGGTCACAGTTATGGCTGGAAATGATGAAAACTACTCTGCAGAACTCAGAAATGCTACTGCTGCCATGAAGAATCAAGTAGCAAGATTCAACGATCTAAGATTTGTCGGTAGAAGTGGAAGAGGTATGAAGTTTTTTACAGTTTTAAAATCAAATATTAGCTTTAAAAAATATCCAGACCCTCTAGTCGTAGAGCCCTTTGTTGCAGGTGTCAAGTCACTTGATTATTTTTTGTGTGTCATTTCTCTTCAGTATAATTTTGAGGATTTCAGCATGTATGAGGCTGATAGAATTAATGCAGATTAATGTAGCATATTAATAATTTACACATTTCAAAATATGTATCTATGCGGCACAGGTGATTAGCCAGAATACATAATAAAAGGTTGACAGTTAAAATATGGTGATACCTAAAAATAGCAAATCTGAACAGATGAATTGAATTGTTCAGTGCTTCTGACCTCCAAAAGTGTTTTAGAGCATCTAAAACAGACCATAACAACTATCTGGTCTTGGAAATACATAAAAGTTGCTAGTGAGGGATGTATACATATTTACACATTGTTGCATACTCTGGAACAACTTCTGGAAATCAAATTTATTCAAAAATCTGCCTTAACATATTTGTTAACACAAAATTGTACATATTAATATTGTTTGCCTTCAAATAGAGTACATCTTGCAATCAGTTTGTTTATATTAATTATTCTGAAGGTCTCAACAATAATTTAGTATGAATTTGAGGGATCATCTCATCCCATTGTGACTGGTTTGCCCCACCCATGCCGGCAGAGGAGGCATGCTGCAGACCCCATTGGCTAGTATATTCTGGCTGGCGAGATCCAGAAAAGCCTTCTCTTCCATCACTCAAGCTCTTTGGAACATCTTGCCCCTCCGGAGGGTGATTGGCTCCAACCCACCTGACCTTCCGCAAGAGTTTAAAGATCTAGCTCTGCTGGTTGGCTTATGCCTCTAATGAAGGGGTTTCACATGGGTGGTTGATACATTAATAACAGATCCCACCTCCCCCCTTCTCAATTTACTCCCTCCCCATTTTTTAATTTGGGGCTCAGTAATTGGATCTTTATTTTATATATGTCTTTTAGGTTTTGTATATTTTTATCTTTTTAAGATTTTAAGCTACCCAGAGTTACCCTGTGGTAAGATGGGCAGCCAATAAATAAATAAATGAATGAATACAAATAAATCAATACATTTTGTTTTATTATTATAGATACATCTGAGTCAGTCCAAAGATATGAGGATGAAGTATATATAATGGCAGATTGGCAACTTATCTTACATAAGCTGACTTAGATATGTTGTTGTTGATTTCTATGGATCCTGTTTCCAAATACACATACAAGATTAATGCACAATCTTGGGACTGGATTCAGATTTAGAAAAAATAATTGAATAAATGGGGCTTATTTTAGTAATCATTAACTTGTTACTGATTGAACTAGTTACGAGATTGAACTTGTTACGAGATTGAACTAGTCAATCTCGCCTAGCTAGGACATTGCCCAGTTATTACCTTTTTATATTAGTTACATTTATTTATATTATTTTGTGTCTGTGTATATATGTACAAAAGAAATGAAATTAACAATGTAGGTTTCCTCTTTGATAAATCATTGGGCTGCTGTATTTGTTTTGAAAAAGGTGACATTTGAGTAGTTTACAAAGTAGTTTTTAAGTTAGAATAGAATAGAATAGAATTTTTTATTGGCCAAGTGTGATTGGACACACAAGGAATTTGTCTTGGTGCATATGCTCTCAGTGTACATAAAAGAAAAGATACGTTCATCAAGAATCATAAGGTATAACAATGATAGTCATAAGGTACAAAAAAGAAATCAAGAAACAATATCAATATAAATTGTAAGGATACAAGCAACAAAGTTACAGTCATACAGTCATAAATGGAAGGAGATGGGTGATTGGAACGATGAGAAGATTAATAGTAGTGCAGACTTAGTACATAGTTTGATAGTGTTGAGGGAATTATTTGTTTAGCAGAGTGATGGTCTTCGGGGAAAAACTGTTCTTGTGTCTAGTTGTCTGGTGTGCAGTGCTCTATAGCGTTGTTTTTAGGGTAGGAGTTGAAACAGTTTATGTCCAGGATGCGAGGGGTCTGTAAATATTTTCACAGCCCTCTTTTTGACTCGTGCAATATACAGGTCCTCAATGGAAGGCAGGTTGGTAGTAATTGTTTTTTCTGCAGTACTAATTATCCTCTGAAGTCTGTGTCTGTCTTATTGGGTTGCAGAACCAAATCAGACAGTTATAGAGGTGCAGATGACAGACTCAATAATTCCTCTGTAGAACTGGATCATTCTTGTTATTCTTGTTTATCTTATATTTGGAATTAATAGCTCGGTTAAAATTGATTTGATTCATTTTAAATATAATCTAGTTTTTCTTATGAATATTTTTAATGCCTTTTTTCCTTATGTACAATATTTTTATTACTATAAATTATGTCCATGATTGAATTGAGACAGTATGAATGTGTTTAATAAATGAATCAATTAGGCAATCAAGACAACCCCCCTTCTCAGTGTGCAAATCCAAATAAAGTATGTGTGACAGATGTCTATCTAGGTTCTGCTTGAACACATTTGTTACCACTTTTTGAGGTAATTGGTTCCAATATTGAACCCTTTTATTGTTACAAAGCTATTTTTCTAACATTCAGTAGAATTTCTTCTTATAACTACTACACATTCTCTTGGACAAATTTACACATATAACTAAACTATAATAACAATTCTTATATTGGATCTCGAGGATATGCAAACCCAGACATTACCACATAATGTTATATGTAAACTCAGTCACTTTGGTTCCATGTGGTAGAGAAGTAAGTATACAACCCACTCAATGTATAGTAAGTAATATAAAATCAATGTTGACAGCCTATCCCATATTAGGAACAATTTTTTCCTAAAATCAGTGATAAAATGAAGTCACTGATATTGAAGTAAGAAATATTTTATGTTCAATATGTACAGTGATGGTAGAAACCCAGTTTGATATGGTAATCAGCGTGTGGGATTTGGGCCAGCCATATTCTCACAGCCTAGGGAGAAGGCAATGACAAACCAATTCTGAAAATGTTGCCAAGAAACTGCATGGATGTATTTGCATAGTTACCAGGTTTTATAGTCGACTTGTAGATACTGGTAGTCCTCGACATATGACCACAATTGAGCCCAACATTTATGTTGTTAGGTGAGACATTCGTTAAATTAGTTTTGGCCATTTTATGACCTTTCTTGTCACCGTTGTTAAATGAATCATTGCAGTTGTTAAATTAGTTACACAGTTGTTAAGTGAATCTGGATTCCCCATTGACTGCTTGTTAGAAGGTCACAAAAGGTCTGCAGTCATCACAAATATGAACAAGTTACCAAACATCTGAATTTTGATCAGATCACCATGGGGATGTTCCAATGGTTGTAACTATGAAAAATGGTTATAAGTCACTAAATGAACTGTTGTAAATTGAGGACTACCTGTACTTCTGCTGTCTCAATTGAAAAACATTTTGTTGTTGAATGCATCACTTTTATCTCAGACTAGAGAAATCAGAACTGCATATACGACCAAAAGGAAGAAAAAAAAGGAAAAATATAGTTACAAATATATATTATGAGACTAAATAGCTAGGCTATTCATGTTTCTTGCTAATGAAACTCATTTATCACATTGGGATTAGCCCTCTGAGTTTTCTATAGCTGACTTTTTCAAGTGGTTTCATTTTTGATACACTTTCCTCCAATATTTTTTTTTTATGAAGTGCACTCGTTGCTTTTTACCTTGATATGCAGAAGCAGAGGGCTTTTAAATCTGGCTGCTTTTGTGAGATAATTGCTGGGAAGAAATTTCTCCAATTGGTACTGTAGCTTGGTGAGGCTAACAAATAATAATAATAGGGTAAAGCAAACAAAATTGTATCCATTTACTGAAAAGACGAGTGATGCTGTCATGTATAAAAGATATATCAGTCATTAAACATATTTAGTTGTTATATGAAAGGCTGCACTTTCTCAGTAAATGGAATTCTCATTATGATTCAGAGTATTTAGAAAACATTTCAAAGATTTAAATTTAGAAAACATTTCAAAGATTTAAATGTAGAGCTGCCAAAGTGTTTGAGAAGCTAATAAAAGTAGGCCTGTGCTTTGATAGTTGATTCTGCACGTTAAACTAGAAATCATAGTCTGTACAGTTGCTAACTTCAGAATGCCAACCAACAGGACTTGCTCAGATGAAAATGAAAAAAATTATTTCCCTAATTCATTTCAGTAACTCTTATACCGATTGCTTAAGTACAAAAGCATGCATTCAAATAAAGATTGACTGTACTTGTCAACAGAAGTTTAAAGAAAGGATAATCTTGGGGAACAGTTCATTATTACTATTCAGTTTGAAAGTTTAATTTTCATGGACGTTACCAATTTTGACTGAGTGAGTAATATATGCTTTTGTTTATTCATACAGTTCTGAACTATTTCCCAAAGGTGTGGTTGTTTGCATTAGACTGCATGGTTTCTGGTATTCTTTTATTGCATTGGCTTAAAGTGTCAAGACCAGGTAGCTGCAACAAAGGTCACAAAACTTGAAAATTAACTCCTGATAGAAATGTATGATGCTTCTTTAAACTCAAAGCTAGTACTTAAAAAGTGATAATATGAATAAACCATATTAAGTACATGATCCAAAATGTGACCAAAACAATTATGCTTGATTTGTAATAGAAAATGACTAGTTTATTGCTGTGGTACTATTTTTATATTAGATATTCTCTGGGGGTTTTTTCAATGTCCGCTTTAAAGGTGGTAATTTTCATGCAGCAGATCTTTCACCAGAATTTTTTTAGACATTGTGAATATTCCCTTTTTTATATATCAGCATGGAACGGAATTATTCAATTTGCTTTAAACAGCTTTCTACGCAAAATGCAAGGGAGTGAAAGCAAGCAATTCCATACATAGGGGTGCTGCTGGCATGCAAGTTCCCCTTGTGTATAAAATGTTTTTTTAAAAAAATATTTTAGCTTTGCCAAAGTGCACTGAACCACCATTATAAACATCGGGGTTTTTTTTTTTACTTTGCTACTGGCATCCTCCTTCATATGGTGCCCCCGGGGGTGCACAATTTACATAAAAGGTTGCGACAGCGCTGTACTTAAGCTGTTCGTTAATACGTGTCTCATTAGCAATTTCAGGAAAACTTAAATATATGTTATTTCCTTCTCAAAGGTATATACATACAGAATAATGTGTATGCTTGAAAGTTTAAATACTTCTGTTGGATTAACTTTGAAAACTAAAAATATCTTTTATTGCCCAACATAGAAATATCTAGAAATAAATAAATTTAGGTGAATGGAGTAGCATGCTAAATACCTGTGAATAAGACTGCAGTTTTAATAGTATAGTTTGCTTTCACTGGTACTTGCTATTTTCAAGAGCAAGAAAAAGAAATATAGATACATCTAGTTTACACCAAAACCCTTCACTGCCTTTTTTCCATGCTTTTTTTATTGTTACAAGCATGCTTGTTTTGATCATATTTTTGATCGTATCCATATATGGCTTTTTTACACTTCTTACCTCAATCTTTTTTATCAACTTCATCCAAAATACCTCTGTGTTTTCCTTCGTCTCAACCATACTCTCCCTTGAACAATTTGTTTTGTAATTGAATCTTCATTCAACATTTTATGTCACTAAATCTTTTTGACTAACATTATGTCTTTAGGTCACTCCGTTTTGCATTCAATTTGCTTTCATTCAGTATCCATTCATTCTTTACCCTGCCTCATCTTGTTTTATTCATTACTTGAATACCCCAGTCCACCCACATCTAGCTTACTTTTGTTTTTCAAGACACACAACAAAGTGGGCTGAAACACAGTTGAAGTACAACTATTTTCCCTTTTTTTCCCCACAAGCATTGAGTATTCTTGCAGAAACATACCAACCATCATTTTTGTTCCAGCATTTCAACTTTTTAAAAATTTCTTCATATATTTTCCCATCTTTAATAACTTTTCAGTAATTGTCTCCTTGTTCTAGGTTTTTGTTTTTGTTTTTTTGCTATTTATGTAAGAATATGTTGCAATTCAGATCCAAAGGGGAAAATGTTCTGTGGAGGAGGCACAGGCACCCCTGTTTCACCTCTTAGTACATATTTAAAGAAATCAGACCCTTTCCTGCTCACATGAAAAGGAGTCATTGTGAACTGTTGCTAATTCCTTAACTCAAACCTGTATTTTTCTGGGAGCTCCCAACTATCCTGTGAAACTAGAAAAAGGCATGGTTTCTTTAAGGAGATACCAACAATTACAGGAAGTATGTACTCTCTAAAGCAGGGGTCAGCAACCTGCGGCTCTGGAACTGCATATGGGTCTTTCATCCCTCTGCTGCAGCTCCCTGTTGCTGGTCGGCTCCACAATTGATAGGGCTTTTGGTTAGGACAGGTAGAGGAAAAAGGATGCCATGCTAGGAGGAGACTCTATGGTGGGGGAACTGGACTTCTGGTCAGCAGAGGAAAAAGGACGCCACACTAGGAAGAGGCTATGATGTGGGAACCTGACTTCTGGTCGGCTCCAGAATTGAATGGGGGCTTCCGGTTAGGACCTTTGTGGCTCTTTGAGTGTTTAAGGTTGCCGACCCCTGCTCTAAAGCATGACCCTCACAAAGCATTCTTTGTTTACTAATCTGAATTGCTATGTTCTTTACATTTACTGTATGTATAACTTCCAATTATTTACTTGATTTTCATTGTCAAAATAGTCACCCTGACCATCAATACTATCTATTTAATTAATTAATTAATTTTTAGGACGCCCATCTTACCTGAAGGTAACTCAGGGTGCAGTTTACTTATTCCTGCGTTGTACAGTCTCTTTCACGTTTACTGTTAACAACTTAGCATGTCTGCACACACACTCATATATATAGATTCACATCCCCAGTAATCACGCCTTTAAAATTATTACAAGCACCTATAAGTGAAATTAAAATTAAGCAGAATCTCTGTGTTATCTAATTACCTAGATATTATCAGGTATTACACCCTGATTATTATGATTAGTAACTCCAGTATAAAGGAGAGTTGTAGAATGTGAATGAAATGCCTATTTGGGATAGAAAACATTTTATTTTGTTCCTTGTAGCATAATTCAAAGATGTGATATGCCTGGGTTTAGGTAATTAATATTGTGGATTTTAGCTTTTGAAGCTTGTGAGTACATATTAAGGGAAGGAGAATTAAATGTTCATATTCCCACTTAATTTTGGGACAAAGGGTCAATCACTAGAGATTAATATGGAACACTTCATAGATATTCTTCAATTGTAACATCTCACATACATTTATGGTTTCTCTCCTAAAGAAGGAATTTGTATATGAATATATGTTTTTACTGTAGTATCTTTAATATATTTTCAGGAACCTTATGGAAAGTGAAATATATTGAACCCACTGTTTTTCTTTAGTTACATAGCACATTCTGTCCTCTGATTGTATGTTGGACAAGAGTAGTGAGTAAAATGAATATGATGAGAAATATGAACCTTAGGAATATGTTTTATTGCTATATTAAAATGGATGATTATACTCAAAAGCTGCTATGAAGTAAAAAAAATCCACATCTTGTATATTACATGAATATGCTTGAATAAAACATGCTGAATGGTATATCACCAGAGGCATGACTGTGCTCAGTATTTGGCTGAATTTGACAATTTAAATATCTATTATGTGTTTATAGTCAAAAGGTATTGGACCATTTCCAGAATTGAGTATTTTTCTTGGTACTTGGTTTAAAGAGCCTTGGATAGTACAGTGGTCTAAAGCACCCTGTTATTAACACCAGCTGCCTGCAATTATTGCAGGTTCGAATCTCACCAGGCTCAAGGTTGACTCAGCCTTCCATCCTTTCTAAGGTAGGTAAATTGAGGACCCAGTTTGTGGGGGCAATAAGCTGACTTTGTATAAATATACAAAAGTATGAAAGCTATTGCTTAGCGCATTGTAAGCCGCCCTAAGTCTCCGGAGAAGGGCGGCATATAAATCAAATTTAAAAAAAAAACAAAAAAAAAACTTTACATGCAGTATGCATTGTCATTGTTTGATAGCACAGTAATGTATGTTTGAGTGTTATTGAAAAAATTAAATCCACTTCTATGATCTGATCAGGAGGTTGTGTTCTGAAGCTTATTTCATTTCCCTCCTGTACTTCATAGTTTTAATCTTTAGTTTTGTCAAACATTCTAGGAAATCTGGGTGATACAGTTGTACATTTGTAAACAGTTGTCTGCATCTATAGTAGATAATGCTTTTCACAGTAAAGTAGGTCAAACATTAGATATCTACTTTATGCATTTATAGTTCCATATTTGAAGATGTGCTATTGTGTTGATCTAAATAATTAAAATTATGCCATTGCAACACAGTCAGTATACCTGTTCATTTAGAGATTCCACCCATTGATTTTCTCCATACTTTGAGTTTGCACAACAATTCAGAATTTTTCAAAACTTAATCTTGCTTGAAAGAGTAATGGGTTACTATATATTCCTTAATAAGCTCTGTTGTGCTTCTCCTGCTAGGGAAAATAGAAGCTGCAGAAGTACCATTAGTTGGTGAACATATGAATCCGTTTGTTATCCCTCCCTAAGGCAAAATTAGATTCCTTAGATTATACTTGCCATCCAAAGTTTTTGATTTGTTTTGGAGAGAAAAGGCAGGAATTCCAATTTAAAGTAAAAACAAAATCTTAAACAATACTTCCATTTTGTTTGTTAATTATTCCCATTGGCAGCAAAAACCTAATGAGATTACTTAAGTGCATGCAGCAGTATACTGGCTGTTTGTGCTAAGTCAAAATTCTGACTTAACATAATAGAGAAATGTAACCTGTAGTCAGATCCTGCCCTTGTTACATGTGTTTGTCAATCACTGGAAGTCAATGGTAATGGGACATAATTCCTAATAAAACTATATGGTATTTCTCATGCATACATTCAGCCTTTTTGGGTAATCGGTGTTTGTTATGTTGACTTTCTACAAAAATCACAATATTAGTGAATGTCTTCATAGATAGAAAACAAGAGTTTGTATGGTATAAAATTATCAACTGGGAACTGTAGAGCAGCTAGTTTACTACCCAATAGATTTTTTTTAAAGAGGCTGATGAGCAATTATCTTTTGCCTTTTTAATAAATGCATAATAATTCAATGAAAAATAAACAGCTGCAGCCATCTATTTTTTGTTGTTTCATGTTGATTAACTTTTGGTGTGACATGATACAACATCTCTGAATCAAACTCTACTCCTACTGAATTTATCAGCAAAGCATAATACTTTCTTCAGCTCCAGAGTAGGAAAACTATTAAAAGTATAGGTGTGTTCAAGTTCTAAGCTTTGAAGTGTAATGCTGAACTCAGATAGGAAGGAAATTTAATGTTTGTAATTACAAAGGTGTGCATATTTTCTTATAAGGCTGTTGTATGGTGTCAGAAATACTTTATATATTATTTATTACATTTGTATACTGCTAGCTACTGTTTATGGTCAAAAAGTAGAAAATCATACACTATTTAATATAAATCAATATTATTTATTAAACCCATTTATACAGCCATGTAATCATACAATCCAGGACAGTGTACATAAATAAAAAATGCATAACCAAAAGGAAATATTAAACGTCAAGAAAACATCAAAAATAAAACCTTACTCCCAATGCAACTTCATAAAACCTAAAAGCAATAAATATAAAATCTTCCAAAATAGCACCTTGGGGAAAAACAGCATCTTAAGAGCCTTCTGAAAGACGGGTAGGGTTGAAGCCATCTGGATTTCAGGAATGGTATTCCAGAGAGCAGGTATAATGATAGAGAAGGCATATCTCCTGCCAGATAACATTGCTTGAATGACAAGATTGGAGCATGTGTCAGAGCTTATTGGCTGGGTGAAGTAATCAGAGAGAGGCAATGTTGCAAATAATCAAGGTCCTGTAACTTGAAGTAATTTATAGGCAACAACTAGCACTTTAAATTGCATCCAGAAGCATGTTGGTAACCAGTGCAGTTCATGGAGCAGTAGTATTATATGAATGCATTGAGATATGCCATAATTACTCCACAGTACCAACAACAACTGGCTGCACAAGACCAAGACTTAAGAACAACTGTATACAAAGCCAGAATTTAGAAGACATCAACAGACAGCAGATGTTGCCTTTACAAAGAAGCTGAAGAAACAATGGATCACCTAGTTAGCTGTTGCAAGATCACATAGACTACGAATGTCAAACTCAATCGCATCACGTGACATCACATGATGTATCATGATGTTTTTTGCCTTTGTGGAGCCGTGGTGGGTATGGCCTGCACGTGATGCATCTGGCCTGCAAGCCGCCAGTTTGACACCCCTGACATAGACTGACTACAAACTACAACATGACAAAATGGCATCAAGATCTGCAAGAAATACCATTTCTCTGCAAGCAACAAATGATGGGACCACAAAATAGACATGGTAATAGAAAACAAACAAACTAAAGTGCCCTGGGAATTTAAGCAGACAAGCACCTGAAGATAGAAGAATTGAGGAAAAAAGTCTGGAGAAGATAACAAAGTACAAAAACCTCCAAACAGAAGTAGAATGAGCAGCTTTACTTGGAACAGCTTACATCTTGCAGCAATATCTTTAACATCATCTGCCTATCTCAGGTCCTTGTCCAGAATTCAATAGTGGATAAAAATGTCATATGCACTCTAAACATTTAGTCAAAGGTGCATTGCTGCCAGTTCGGACCGGTTCAGGTGAACCGGTAATTCCGACCACCTGCTGGGCCTGCCCCTCCGCCCCGACGCTATCCCGTCCTATGTATCTCACTCTCTGGCTTGTTTGCCCCACCCAAGCAGCCCAGCTGATTGCCGCACCTCTCCCGCTCTACTCACCGAGAAGGTGTGCTGGAAGCCGCACGCATGAAATCGCCATGGAAAGAATCTTGGAGGAAGGAAGAAAATTTCTCTAACATCATGCTTCTTCTGGGCTGGTCCAGAAGTATATATAATTGAGAATATTGAAAGCCACCATTAAATCAAGATTGGAAACACCATACTCATAGGACCCAGGTACCTTCGAGACCGCCTTCTGCCACCAATAGCCTCCCACCGGCCAGTTCGCTCCCACAGAGAGGGGCTCCTCAGGGTGCCATCGGCCAAGTTATGTTAGCTGGCGACACCCAGGGGGAGGGCCTTCTCTGTGGGAGCCCCAGCCCTGTGGAATGAACTGGCCCCGGAAATGCGTAAGATCTCCGACCTCCGGGTGCTTCGCTGTGCCCTTAAGACCCTGTTGTTCCGTCAGGCTGGGCTATCAACGTAATTTTAACTGGGTGTTTTAAATTTTTACTACTGTAAGGCAGTCTCCTGAATAGTATAGAATTTAAGTTAAAGAATATTAACTGTACTAAATGTTTTAGATTTTCTTTAGTTCTAATGAAGCATATCTTAAAATGGGGCAAACATGCCTGGAAAGACAAGTATAACAGAATGCCAAAATTTTAATAGATATTGTTGATTGGGGTCTAAATGATATACTGTAGCTTAATTAGGCTATTTGAATTGAAAATATAATGCACTACATATGAAATGTCTGCTGCCATGAAAATATTTCATTATTTAAATTTGATCCAGAAAGATAGCCCCATTTCCAAGGTTTTAAGACATTTTTATGATAACAATTTATACATGAATCAGATTACATCAAACAGATATAAGCATGGGCTATGACACTAATTCCTCTTTTAGAAGACTAAAAGATGTTTCAATTGGTGTTTATTTTCTATGTTTCTAAAACAATAATCTTTAACTCAGCCTGTCCCAGATTCATTTGGGGCAAAATATTTGTCATTACAATATTGAACAGGGATGGGGAAAGGATGCTTGAGCCAAGACTTATCCCAAAAAATAAAATTTACTTTAATATTATTGTGTTTTTAAAATGTTTGTAATATATATATATATTGATCCTGTTGTCTATTGCCTGGATTGCTCTTAATACATCCAATAAATAAACATTGATAAATAAACATTAACTTTTTTGTTCTTATCATAAAGTTTCTTGGTTGCCCTCTTTGCCTCATCTACAAATATCATACCAAATGCTGAGCTATCGCTCAATTATAGTAAATCTACCTGTGCTTGCAGATTTGTGTTACCTATGATTTACAAGAGTGAACTGGCATACTGCTTTTTCAACTCTTTTCTTATTTTGTATTGTCATGAAAACTGCACAACTTAGCAATTTTTAACAGCTGAAGTTACCTTGCTGAATCAAAATATACTTTGCTTAAGCAGTCGGCTTCTTTGGGTCCTACTTTTGATCTATGCTTTGTGTGCCTTCTGATCTATTCTTTGTGTGGGTTTTTTTTTGATGAAGTCATTTTGTAAAGCTGATCTGCTGGGAAAAGTAATATTCTACTAGAGTCTGCTGTCCTTCTGAAGTTAAAATAGAACCGTTCTGATAAAATAATTAGTATTTTGGCTGCAGAGGTGTCTGAAACTTCATTTAACTTCTTTATGCTTCTTAGAACACAATGTAAAAACCTAATTCTAGTAAACTAATAACCAGTGAAGCTATTTTGTTTAATTCCATCAATGTTTAATGCCATCAATGTTTATTCAAGAAATCAAAAATGTTTATTCAAGAAATCAAAAATATTTTATTCACTGAGTCATTCATAGGAAATGAAAAAATGCTTTCAGGAGTCTGATATGAAAGAGGCTAAGTATATATGATTTCAACATAAAACAATGCCTGTTAAATAATTAAAATAATTTATGGAGTTTTATATAAGTCCACCATCATGCCAAAATGCACCCAGGTGGGGTGGGGACAATTGCATGGTTCAAATAGGTTACTGCATTACTAAAAAGAACACATACACTTGCATAAATTGTTTATGGAATTGTATAATATTTCTTACATTGAAATATAAACCTCCCCAAATTTGAGAAAGACTAAGCTGCTAGCTGATTTAACTGTGACTCCATCCCTTCAAGGATAAAAAAGTTGAGAAATAGAGGCTAAAGATGGGAATAGACAGATATAACTCAGGGGGCTATGTATGGGTAGGCTGTCTGAAGAACAGTTAATTTATTCAGAACCTTCTTTCAAAGATAAGTTGCCTGGACTTTTCAAACTAAAACATCATGCAGCCCTATACATTCAGCTAGGATCTTTTGGCTTTCTTGTGTGACCTTACAGGAATGCAGAGTTTTAAAAGAATCCCTCTGGTGAGGAATACAGCTTCTGGTGTGACACTGCTTTGTCATTCTGACAAAAAACAACAGGAACTTGTGAATGCCTCTGAAAGTACACTTTGACTACTCAGAGATTAAGATCCAGCAACTACTTTTTGTTGATCAGGATTATGTAAATAAGGAAGAAAATAAATATCCTCAAACTGGTCCATCAACCCAATCTACACCAGTTTTTCTCAACCTTGGCAACTTTAAAATGGACTTCAACTCCCAGAGTTTCCCACCAGCCTGCTGATCAGGGAGAAAGGCTGCTGCATCCAACAAAACAAAAATCCCTGTGAAAGTGACCTATAATCATTCTCAGAAAAAGCTTGTTCCAACATCTCTAGAGCAGAATGGGACAACTCATGACCGATTCACCATGGCCATCTTGACATGGCCAACTCACCGTGGGATAACTCACCATGGCCGACTTGCCATGGGACAACTTGCCATGGGACAATTCATCTCAAGATAACTCAAGACAGGGACAAGTAGAATTGCAGCTCACCCCAGCCTTTAGGATTTTTAACTTGAGAAGGTTCAAATCTAAAGAAGACAAGGCCTGCTGCAATTCACTTGTTCCTCTCTTGAGTTATCCTGCTTTGAATTGTTCCATGGCGAATTGGCTGCGGTGAGTCAGCTGTGGCAAGCTGTCCTAGACCCCTCTAGATGATGTCAGATTGGGGAACACTAGGCAAATAAAAGAAGCAGTCAGGATACATATGTTTGAATCATATCTGTACCTTCCACCTTTCAGTAACATTTTCACAATAGACGTTATATGGTAATAATGCTGCATAATCCTTTTGTGTTGCTATACTGCTCTTTATATACACATTACCCAACAGAATTGCATTATTTCTCTAGTGTGATTAATCCACCCATCCTTATTTTTTAAAAAAATTATTATTATATTACCGAAGCAGCTTCACTTAGTTGAAGACTGTTTCCTTCATACCACTAAGAGCCATTCTTATTTAAAAGAATCAGCTAAGTTCTAAAAGCGTGAGGCTTTTCGCCAAAGAAGCTATTACAGTATTTAAAATTGGTTTCGTACAGCTTGCTAGTTGATATACTGCAGTTAACAGCCTTTCTCTATTCCACCATTTTGGGGGGCATAGTTCACATTATCTTTCATGTTCACCATGCTCATGTTTTACCATGGTGCAGTTTTAAACACACACAAGCAAGCGCGCACACACACACACACACAGAAAGAGTTATTATATAAATGCACACATTTATTTTCAGCCTAATGATCATGAAGGACATAGAACCATAAAAACCTATGCCAGATGAAAGAGAACTTGAATGCCTTTTCAGGTTTCCTAGACTTTGTCAGATTTAAAGGATTCTTTTACATACATACATACATACCTACATACATACATACATACAATTTTGTAGAATATAAAAATTCAATTTTCAGTTAAACAGTGTGTTGCCTGGGAACAAATAGTTTTAGGAAATAATAATAAAGTGTTTATAATAATGTTCATTACATTGGTATTAGTTCTGTGATTTAAAGGATTCTTCTGGGCTTTGTGAATGAATCCTAGTCAGCTTAGTTACCAGTGTCTCGTTTTAATCATTTATATTTCCTTTAATGATGTACATTTTGAAAGATTAATACTCCATGGCACTGTGAGAAAATAAGATGGAGGTTAGAAAGAATTAAACAGGACAGATGAAGCATCAGTTATGGGTCCTCTTGGAGTCCATTTAACTGCCAGAGAGTGCTAAGTGTGGGTCCTGATCAGTGGTGGGATTCAAAATTTTTTACTACTGGTTCTGTGGGCGTGGCTTGGTGGGCATGGCATGGCATGGTGGGCGTGGCAGGAGAAGGATACTGTAAAATCTTCATTCCCGCCCCACTCGGGGAAGGTTACTGCAAAATCCCTATTTCCTCCCGATCCGCTGGGACTCAGGAGGCAGAGAACAGATGGGGGCGGGGCCAGTCAGAGGTGGTATTTACTGGTTCTCTGAACTACTCAAAATTTCCGCTACCGGTTCTCCAGAACTGGTCAGAACCTGCTGAATACCACCTCTGGTCCTGATACTTTTTGTCATCATGTTCAAGTCCCCGATAAGTATAACGGTTGCTTCTGATAATATTTTCTATCTGAGGGACCAGAATTAAGGATGGGAGAATTCAGCTTGACTTTGGAATTTTTGCCATTTTCTCTGCCCAGCCATTTGGACTTAAAAAGCTCTGAACTGCTACAATTTACTGGGCAAGCTCAGCCAGTATTCCTTAGAGTCTAGGTCTTTCTCCAGCACCTGAGCTTCAGGAAATAAGCAAGCTCTGTCATAGGCGTTAAGTAACTGAAAGTACATGTGGACTAAGGACTTTCATTTCTGTAAAAAGAACTCAGCCTCAGAAGTACTGAGCATGTGCATTTCTATATTGACATGCAATTTACAGTATATTAATTTTTCAGCATATCGGGTCTGGTATTTCCTATTATACTATTTTGCTTATTATTTATTATTTACAGTATGATGAGAATGTGACATCACATGTTCTATATAAATATATAAAACTTCTACAGGGGTATGGCAGTGGCCTTATAGCTGAATGTCCAATTCAGCTATTCAGGCAATCACTTCTGGCATTGCTTTGTGCAGATCTTTTAGGGAACCAGAGAATGCACATAGTGGGCAATCTTGCACAATATGACTGAGCTCTGGTGGCTCAATAGACTAAGGCAGTCATTAACATCCACTTACATCTGCTGCCTGCAATTACTGCAAGTTCAAATCCCACCAGGCTCAAGGTTGACTCAGCCTTCCATCCTTTCTAAGGTAGGTAAACTGAGGACCCAGATTATGGGGGCAATAAGTTGACTTTGTATAAATATACAAAAGTATGAAGGCTATTGCTTAACACATTGTAAGCCGCCCTAAGTCTCCGGAGAAGGGCGGCATATAAATTTATATATATATATATATATATATATATATATATATATATATATGTATGTATGTATGTATGTATGTATGTATGTTTGCATATCAGCCCTATAATCGCAACAAGGAGAATCTTTCTGTTCCCACTGATAGAGAGCAGAGGACTTTGTCCAATATTACACCCAATTCTATTCAATTTCGACCAGACAGAGCGAGGCAAGTCCAAAACCAGGTGGTTTGGTAGACGGCTCACTAATGGCCAGGCCACAAGAAGACACTTTGGATCATTCCTCTCCAGGCATTTTCAGGGTTAAACTAGATAGATGTTAAGTGAATAACTGTTTTCCATGCTGGCCTGTGGGATTTCAATCTTTTGATTGACTGTGCATTGTCCTGGTGATTAGGGAAGTTGGTGGTGTTTAGCATCCTTGACCTTAGCCTAATGAGTGTGTGCCAGAGATGATATCCATTGCCTGGCAGAGTTGGATATCAACCATTAGGATGTGAGCATTGTTAAGCCACACACTGGCACAATATTCAGCTGCAAAATCAATCCAAACCAAGGCTGTTGTTCCTAGGGTGTTAGCAGGATGTTCCAGCCAGTCTGTTCATTAAATTGCTGCAACTTTTCAATTTTGCGGCTGTTGTTTTCAAATAACAAGTGTTGTGGGAAGGTTAGTTGTCTGTCCAGTGTCACCCTCAAGTACTTTGGTGATTATTAATCAGACTGTGTGTGTGTGTGTGTGTGTGTGTGTGTGTGTGTATAGTATGAAATCATTGCTCTTTAGTTGACATAGCCATTTTAATTGTGCCTTGTCATTTTTAACCAAGGTTGATATAAAATAGGGGTTTGCTAACTGGTTGTCATCACATCTCCCTTGGATGCAGTCTGCATGGGAGGTACACCTCATAGTTCGGAGGAAAAAACCCTGATAATAAAAGAAAGAACTGGGCAATTCTAGAAATAGGAAAACAATACTTCAAAGTGAAGAATTTGCTTAAATGAACTTTAGTAGCTCTCCTATAGATGCTATTGTTATCCTCATTTTTTCTAATGGAGATGACAACAGCAGCATTTATAGAGCAGCTAGACAGATAATATAAAGAATTGTGGCT
The DNA here is from genome assembly GCA_012654045.1 of Ptyas mucosa. NCBI lineage: Eukaryota > Metazoa > Chordata > Lepidosauria > Squamata > Colubridae > Ptyas > Ptyas mucosa. The sequence goes on along the minus strand of WNWU01000016.1, from coordinate 32,371,588 downwards.
GGCAAAAACAGGATTTTTCATGAGACCGATCAAGGAAGACAGAGTCATCCCGCTAACAGGATGATATTGAGAAGTGAAATGGCCTCAGTGTGGAAATGAAACTATACATGAAAATTACTTTCAGCAAAGAAAGTAATTAGTTTCATGCTTGAGGTATATCATTCAGTCTCCAGCTTAAAGCTTTTTAAAAATTATTTTATTCTTAGATGCTTTGTTAATTTTTCTAATACAGATAGTCCTTGACTTACAACAGTTTGTTTAGTGATATTCCAAAGTTGCAATAGCACTAAAAAGGTGACATGTTTTTTCACACTTTTGACCGGTGCAGCATTCCCATGGTCATGTGATCAAAATTCAGATACTGGCAACTGACTCATATTTCCAACGGTTGCAGGGTCCCGGGGTCATGTGATCACCTTTTGTGACTTTCTGACAAGCAAAGCCAATGGGAAAGCTAGATTCACTTAACAACCATGTTGCTGTCTTAACAACTGCAGTAATGCATGTAATTGTGGCAAGAAAGGCCGTAAAATAGGGCAAAATGAGGCAAAACTCAACAAATATGTCACTTAACAACAGAAATTTTGGGCTCAGTTGTGGTTGTTAGTCAAGGACTGCCTGTTTGGGGTTAGAAATATTTATTTAGACAATATAAAAACTAAATCTCCAATTTTTTCCCTCCATCCCGCCCAGCATTTTCATGTTTTATTTAAAAAAATACTTGTCACAAATGGCTGCCAGTGAAAATGATACAGAGGTGCAAAACAACCTGCTCTATTTCATTAGTGCTGTTTAAAAAGAGAGTAGGAGGGCCCCACTTATGATTTTTGGTGGCAACAAAATGGATTAGTGTTTAGGTCAGAAATACACTACATGATTTATCTGTAGGATGTCCTAATTTCAGACTCAGTTTTGCCAAGGATAAATGGATAAATTTTGACACCTGCAATTTTTTGGTACTTTAATCATTTAACTTAAACCAAATTTATTTTATTGATTTAAATTGTTTTATTTATTTGTTTTTAATTTTAGAATTGAAAGCCATCCAGAGTCTCTTGGTTGAGATGGGTGGCTATAGAAATTGAATAAATAAAGTTGGACTAAATAGACAAATGATGTAATGCAGATTCTTAGGCTCTGATACTGTATTCTATAAGGGCTAGTTAAAATCTTGGCTTTTTCCTTTTTTGTTCCTGGGTTAATTAACCTTTGAAAAAAAAAGAGCCCTTGACAGCTACAACAAAGCCCAGGTGTGTTTATCTTTCTATCAAAGAAGCATACTTGAATCTTTCTTTCTAAGCATGCTTTTAAAAAGTAACTTTTAGCTTAGTCCTAAACACTTTTCCTTGGAAATCTTTATAAACTTTCAGTTTTATGAATAAATATGTTTCTTGATTTCGTAGTTCTGTAAAAGAAAAATTACAGTAATTGACATTTTTGCAAGTGCAACTTTTTATTTTAAAAAAAGTTTGTTAGCCTAAAACAAAATTAAATCTACGTGTATGATTGAGTTAAAATATATCAATAAATACATATCTTTAGATTAAAATATATTCAGAAATAAAGATGTATAATCAATGTGTTAGCATATATTTATTTTCATTTTTAATTTATATCCTGCCTTTGTTTTTTTATAAATAAAATACCTAATACTCCTTCCTCCTCCTAGTTTCCCTACAACCACAACCCTGTGAAATGAGTAGGGCTGACAGAGAGTGACAACCCCAAGGTCACCCAGCTGGCTTTCATGCCTAAGGCAGATCTAGAACTCACCACCTCCCAGTTTCTAGCCTGGTGCCTTAACCTCTAGACCAAATTGCTTCTCTCTTAAATGATGATGTAAAAAATTTCATAAATAAATTGGAATACACTTATAAATGAGTGCATAAAATAGACATGTTATTTCCTGGACCGTCCATTTTTATTTAGAAACAAATTATTGGAACAAGTGGATTTTCCCCCCAAGTGTACAATTATCCAGCTGTACTATGAAGCCAGTGGCTGCATTCTCATATTGCACATGAAGTAATTGGGGTAAACATGTGACTAGTGTAAGAGATGACCTGACAACTAGAATGGCACTGCCTGCAAGCTACCCATTCTCACTCCTGGAATTCCTTAGCAGATGGGATCCATATCAGGCCTCTTTCACTAGCATGAGTGGGGTGGGCTAGTCCCATTGGAGAGAGAGAACTCCTCAGATACCCTGGACCCATGCCATGTAGAGCTTTAAATGTAGCAACCAACACCTTGAATTGCATCTGGAAGCAAACTGGTGACCAATGCAGCTCACACAGTAATGTTATTATATGTGCAGCCCTAGGGACTCCCAGGATTGGGTGTAGCTTGCAAATACTCTTCAAGGGTAGCCCCATGTAGAGCACATTGCAGTAACCCAGACAAGAGATGAGTAGGGCACAGGGACTCACGATCCAAGTAAGGGCACAACTGGTGCACAACACCATTGATCTGGGTTACAGAATATTGAAAGACTTTTTTTAGAGTATTGCCTCTTTTCTTCTTAGATCAAAGAGCGTCAAAGCATGATCATTTTCAATTTCTTTCTAACATCTTCCTCCTTTCCTGGGCTTAATTCATGTTTTGCTAACTGCCTCCGTTGCATTCTTTCTCCAAGGTCATTTCTGTTGTTCTCTAGACATGAATCTAAGTCAATGCCCTTAGATTTTTTACGGACTCCCAAAACACTGTATAAGCTTGTCTGAATTTTTTTAAAGGAATTCTCAAAAGTTTCTCTGTTGGCATCACCAGCCCTGCCTTTTGGCAGAATGAGATAGTTCTCCCAGGTAATAGACACTGGAAATCAGGAAATGTAATTAAGTGATAGAGGGGATAGATGTTCGTGCCACACAGTTAATTCTGTAGCCAGAAGCTAGTCTGATCTGTTCATATGCATATATAGTGGTCTGTTTAACTTGAGAGTTCTGGTAATTTTATATGGATTTTAAAAGAAATTCTGTTTTTATATTACATATTTTTCTACTAACAAATGGCAGAATGGTATAAAAAGTGTCTAGTTTGTAGCATTTGTCACAGTTGAAAAAGAATTCCCAAAGTATGGTAGGGATCTTCTTCAGCAGCTATTAAATAGGTCCCCCTAGTCAATGTGGGGGAGGGGGGAATTCATTGGCTCAATGTTGTACAACATATCTTGGGTGGAACTCTATTAAAACACAATATGTAATTAGACAGTTAAAAATGAAATGGTCTTAGACTCTGACATAAAAAAACTTTAAAAAATCAAACTGTCGTGTAAATTTAAAGTTTTGTGGTCTTGTGATTTATTCAGCATGTGGTTAATGAGTAGTCCTTGGTAACCATGCATAAAAAAAACTATGCACCTCTGGTTTTGCTATCTTAAGTTATTACCACTAATAGGTACCATCCACATGTCTTGAAATCTATTTTCTATGGTATTTATATTTATAGTATTATTGTTTAACTTACATTCCCTCCTTTATTTTTGCAAGCAACGACCTGTTTCACTGAAGGAAATTATAGAGAAAGCAGAATAGTAGGAACTGAGAATCTGCTTTTCGGTTGCCAGGAATATGGGGAGAAATTTTGTATTTGCATAAATGCTTTAAGACATGGTTGGGGGGGGGGGTGTTTCATACTTTTTGAAGTGTCAGTGACTGATAAATAATACTCATGCAAATAAGGATTGAATTATGGATCCAAACTGATAAATTGCATTAGTGTATTTCATTATGTAAAATAAGAAAATATGTGAGACTTCTAGAGGGGCCAAGGGTGCTAGATATAATTATTCCAGCAAATTAATATCGTTAAGCATATTGGGAATTGAAATATATCTTCTTCTTTAAAAAGGAGCCTTTCCTCAATCTCTAGCATTGGAACGGATATGATATTTTCAGACTACTTAGGATCCACTTTAAGTAAATATGAGCAAATATGAGCAAGTGCAAAAATTGACATCTTTAATTACTAGGGCATGATCCAGAAAAAGATGGTCTTGTTTAAGATAAAGCATGGACCTGAAGGATAATGGTGATGTTAATTTTCAAATAAAATAGCAGGCATAAAAGTATTATCATCAATACTACAGAACTGCAGGGCAAGGTTTGAGCCTTAAAACTTTAACTTTTACCTTCCTGGCCAAGTTTGTATACGTAGCAATGTAATACATTAGCATGGGGGGAAATCAATATGAACATTCTTTTTAAGTTTTTCAAGATATCACCCTGAACCTGCAATAAGTGCTAAGGTAGCAGTCTACTTTAACTTTTGATAATGATTAAATTAAATAATCAGTAAACTAATTGCGTCCAGCCTGTTATCTTCCATATTTCATGTTAGGACTTCAAACACGCAACAAGACCCCAAAAAGTGGCTTATGGTATATTAGTGTGAGTTATAAGAAGACAGCCAAATATATGTGGGAACACAGGAAAGTCTTTTATTTAAAGACATTAAAATTAAAGATGGATAAAATTAGTTGTTGCAATGCTGTTCCAATCTAAAAGAGTTATTTCAAGCTTTTAAAAAATATCATTAGAATAGTCATCTGTGGTATTAAGAGCCCATTTCAATTTCAAGCCAGTTATTCTGAATTAAGAATATTTTGTGAAACTGCTTATTAAGAATGCAGGATGCTTTATTATAATCAGACATGATAGAAACTTTCCTTTCCTGTTTCAGGGAAGAGCTTCACATTGACTATCACAGTCTTCACGAATCCTCCACAAGTAGCCACGTACCACAGAGCTATCAAGATAACAGTGGATGGGCCTCGAGAACCAAGAAGTAAGTATTCAGAAAACACTGGTGTTCTCTTCAATTATTCAAGCTTTATACAGTGAAGGGAAGATAGAAATAACTCCGTTGATCCCGTCTCTCTGTTTTTTGCTCATTAGCAGCTTTTTGCCTTTCAATATTTGAAAGAGAATATCTACATCAAGGGGGTCCTGTGACTATTTCGGCTGTCCATGCAATCTATTTATATACTATTAAAACCCTCGTCATGTTCTTTAACTAGGAAAAACAGTGCTTCATAGGGCAACAGTTTTTGAACCAAAGTAACTCAAAATGGGATAATTTACAGAATGTGTCCCAAAATCCAGGACCCATGACTCCCAAGGAAATTACATTTGGGGAAGTTGTGGCTGTTTCAGTGCTATTAGCTGCTGTTGCACTGCTGGGCTGCTGCTGCAGTCATCTTCATTTTCAATGTTCTGTGACACATTCCCAGCTAGTCTTGCAATCCCCAACCAGCAGTAGCCATTTACCTGCCAGAAGGAAGAGAAAGAAAAATTCCAAATGCTCCACAATCAAACTCAATGGGGAAGCCAGAAGGAAATCGGAAAACACTCCTGCTCCCACTGTGGGGTTTTGTTTTTTTGGGGGGGTTTTTTTTGCCCACCCTTGATCATAAATAAATTGCTCTGAAACAATGAGCCAATGGGGTCTGGAATGTCTAATTCAGAAATAAAGATTAGAGCTCTAAAAAATAATAAAAGCTTACATAATTTGAGAAAGCTCCATACTAAATTCATACATGCTGCATACATATTATGGAGAAAGAGTGTTTATGATTGAGGGAAGTAAAGTCAGGGCATACATTTAGTTCTCAGTATCATGATGAATTGTGTGAAAAGGAAACATAGGATGAGGATTTTGGTCAGTACAGTACACTATTATGTTCTGTTCAATAATGTTTAAATCAATAAATGCTATGCACATTGCTATACACAATTACCTGGTAGAAAGGCTCTGTGAATTAAATGGATCATATTTCTGAGTAGAGATATGTGTGTTGCTAATTGCACTATTAATCTACATAGAGAATTAAATTCTTGTTACTCAGTTGTGTGAATAGGAATTGGAAAACCTGCCATTTATATGCTAAGAACTGCAGTTATGTTTTGAATACTATGCTTGGAGCAGGGGTGAAATGCTCCCGGTTCGGACCGGATCGCCTGATCTGGTAGCAATGGCAGTGGGTGGTTCGGAGAACCGGTAGCAAAAATGCCTGTGCTGCCCCCCTCCCCCACCATGCCCAGCTGAGCCGCAAGATCATCAGAGGCTTTTTTTTTTTACTTTTAAAAGCATTTTTTCTACAACCTCTTCCGACGAAAAAATGCTTTTAAAAGTAAAAAAAAAAAAGCCTCTGATGATCACGTGGCTCAGCTGGGATAGTTTTCAAAGCATTATTTTCTGCAACCTCTTGGCCGAACAGGTGGTTTAAAAAATGCTTTGAAAAGTCTCTGATGATCCCAGCTGAGTTTCCTGATCGGCAGAGGCTTTTCAAAGCATTAGAAAAAATGCTTGGAAAAGTTTTTTTTAAAAAAAAGTTGGCCGCGCCCACCCAGTCTCATTCCCCCCTCCCCACCAAGCCACGCCCACAGAACCGGTAGTAACAAATTTTACATTTCACCCCTGGCTTGGAGGGATATACCCAAAAGTCATGTATCTAGGGAAAAACTAATGTTGATTTAAGTTATTAAAACAGGTAATAGGGATACTGTTCATAGTCTTCTCTGACATATAATACTGCAATTTTTAGCAACTTTGTATAGGTCTCCAAGGGCAATCACCTCCGACTGACAGGGAGGGGCAAGGTATTGCATTCTTGTAACAAGGTTCTAAATATGTCATAGTTATGGAGAAGAATATAAGGGGAGCTTATATTGGGATGAGAATGGGAAAAAAATCCGATAAACTTTTCACTATAAACTCTGTACTGCATGCAAAAAAAATGAAGTTGTAGGATAAAAGAAACCATGCACGTTATTCAGCATTTCCCGCTCACTTTGCTTTCAGCTTTACATAGGAAATTTAATTTTAGAAACAAAATAGCCCCATTTGTCCTCCCCTTAAAGCTGGCAAATAGAATAGAACTGAAGGAAGAGATGAGGGAGCCAGACAACATGCAGTTGCTTTTATATGCAGTTTATTGTCTCTCCTGCAAGTTAAGAAAACAGTAATTGTTGAGGGCAGGCAGCACTTCAAGGAGACAGATGGAATTTATTCCGCTGAGGCACTGATTTTCTCAGTCATGCCTGCCAAATTAAGAATGAGTAAATAATAAATAATATCTCAAGGGATGCATCCAGAAAATACATAAGCATGGTGTTAGAACATCCCCCCCCCCCCGTCAATACATTGCTGAGCCTGTGCAATGTTCCCTTGTTATTACCCAAGACAATAATTAACCTCAGTGTAGAATGTTCATATTTGAATCAAAATATCTTCTTGTAAGTTGAGGTTTGTGGTTTTCTTTGCTTACTCCTCCCTCACATTTGGCAGAGATTACAACTATAGCTTAAGAGAAGTCAAAATGAGGAGAGTAAAAAAGTGATTGCTCATGGAAACGAGACAACATTGCAGTTAAGAACAGAAGAGCCAGTGGGTGTTGTAGTTAAAAGTTTACAAATGCAGAAATTTCTTGAGAATCTGTAAACCGATCTACATAAACTGTGTGCACTTCTTCGTTTCCCGCTTTCCTGCTTTCCTTTCTTTTATTATATATATGCAGCTCATTTTGGGAGCACCACCTTCCTATCTACAGCATACTGTTCCTGCATTCAGTTGTTATTGAGACAGTATGGGCACATTGATTGCGTCTTTGAACATTATTTTGAATGTTTGCAATAAAGGGCAAAATGTAAGCAGGAGAGCATTCTTTTTCCATTTCAGAAAAATTATATATCTAACTAGATAACATTAACTAAAGAAACAGGTACATACTTTTCTGGTAATGCCCACAGTGTTCTTTTGTTATAAATTTAAAAGAATAATCTTAAAATATAATAGATCTCAGGAAAGAAATTGGTAACTTGAAGTTAGTGCAGGATTTCAAAGCGCAGATTTTTCTTAATAAGTATCTTAGAGATAATAAACATAATAATGAAATTATACTGATGATGTAAAATAGGAACTTTTCTACATCTGTATTAGTTCTGGGGAAGAAGTATTGTCTGTATCACAATAGATGCATATCTTTGCTGGGCCCAATTTGTACTGGCAATTTAACCCAGTATCTTCTTTTCAAACAGGAAATACGTCAGCTTCTGTAAACAACCTTAAAAATAGTTAAGTCTTTATAAAGTAGATGTATTTGTCTCCTTCCTCCCCAAATTGAAGTATGTTTCAAAATGTAATTTAGGTAATAGAAAAAATAGTTTTTATGCAAAATTATTAGAAGCTCCCCCATGGCACTCTTTTTGAAAGTGCTTTTTGAAAACCTATAAAACTTGCATTCATTCAAACAGGATGAATGAGTTGGAGAAATTGTCAGAACGAAGTTATTTTCCATGGTTATGGAGCTACTTTTCTCTCAATAAAGTTTTCTATGATTTTATTATAGTTTTCTATCATTAATATTTTGAAGAAAATGACTTTCTAAATCAAGAAATCTAGCAGATATACAACATTTACTTAGCTATTTCTCCCACTGATTCCAATTACAGCATTTCTCAATTACTGAAATATATTTTGTATCATTGATTCTTTTAATCAGCACAATTGTAAACCTTTTGATCATAATCCACTATACTGGACTAGAGTACAAAAACTGTTATGAGGAAGAAATCTGGCATGTAGTATATGGGTGTATATACAGATTCTGAACCGAATGTTAATTTTATAGATGTTTAAGAGATAAAAACAACTGGCATTTGGATCTCAAGCTGATCATACATTGAGGGAAAATTTGTTTGTTTTAATGCTGGGGACACCTAATGCTGGAGACAGAATTTAATAAAAATTCACAATATTTTCATGTGTAGATTAATGTTGCCTTCTTCCCAAGGACATCCTACCTTGTTCTTTAAAAGCTAAAGCCCTTATTTCAACTTGTTCTCATTACTTATCTTCTATCTTTCCAAACTATCTTTGATAATGAAAATAACAGAAGAAGCATAACAGAAAGGAGGAGAGTGAGATTTTTTTTCCTTATATATAGGAAAGTGATGTTTTAAAAATGGCCCATTTTTAACCATTGACCCATGCTTTTCTTCATGCAAGCTGTCAACTCTGTATTATTAAAACAGGGTTTAGTTATGTTTCCTCATTTGAGTACCCTCTTCCTCATCACAAGTACCTGGTAAGTTTTTCAAGGTGACACTAACTGAAAATACTAAATAAAGTGACTAGAAACTCCAACTGACAAATACAGAAAGTTGCACAGATATTTTCCTTTCCCTGGGCTGTTTGCAGAGTGGCCGTGTCAATGAACTAAAATGTTGCAGAAATGAAGGAGGAAAAATGAAAAATAATGTCTGGTATGGATGTAAGTGTAAATGAATTTATGAGTTAAAGTCAGAAAGCTGGTTTTCCTGCTTTATATCAGTTCTGCAGTTTAGCAATACAATATTTCTGTCTTTGTTGTTTCTACCAAATGCAGTTAACATAGAGAGCAATTTTATTTATTTATTTTCTACAATGTCGCATGCATGTCATAGTGTGCATTAGCCTAATGCTCTAAGTCCTTTCCTGAGACTGCCATTTTGAGTATGTTACTGTAGCACTACAGAACAATAACAACAAAAAGTCTTTTTTGTTTCTAGATTTCTTTGGCTGGCAGCCAGTGAATCAAAAACCAAGCTTTATAGGTGAGGATGCTAAGAACTGGAGACAAAGAAACATTGTGGTAGTAAGCGGGTAAGGGTTTCAGTGGATAGGGAAGATTAGAAAGATGTGAGATTGTGAAGCCTGTTCAGCTAGCAAGGGAGATATATTTAGTTTTTTTCTGTCAGATTCTAACTTTTTTTAGCCCTTGTGAGAGGCATAAGAAAGATTACATGTCTAGATAAATTGAGCACTAGAGGGAAAAAGTGCTTGCATTTTCCAATAAGCCCTATTTAGTATGATCAAAAGATGTAACCTAGATGAAAAAAAGGAATCTTTCCAGGCCCAAATTGCTCACCTGTTTTGTTGCTGTGATGTGCTTTTCAGAAAGAAATTGCAGTAAACTTAATTAAATTGTCCATGCTGTGCTTAAGATGTTTTCAAACTTTGTATATTTAAATTGAATCTGTGCAGCATAGCAGTGCATCCAGATCATGGCAAAAATCCAGTTCAAGCTCATCTTTAGCCAGTGGAATTTAGTAAATTATAATAAGGAATACAGAATGTTTCTGTATTCCTTATTATATTTACTGGACTGCCTACTGCCACCAGTAGCCTCCCACCGGCCGGTACGCTCTCATAGAGAGGGGCTCCTCCAGGTGCTGTCAGCCAAACAATGTCGACTGGTGGACCCCAGGGGGAGAGCCTTCTCTGTGGGGGCACCTACTATCTGGAATGAGCTCCCCCCGGAGATACGGAGGATCCCGGATCTTCGCACCTTCCGCCATGCTCTCAAGACCTTTTTATTCCATCAGGTTGGCCTGGCCTAATTTTTCCCTTTTCCCTTTTAAAATGCAAATTTTAATCTGTTCTTAATTATTGGGGTGTTTTAAATCTGTTGTCGGCCAAATTGTTTAATTTGGTTTTATTCTGCTTTTAAACTTTGTATTGATGTGTTTTATCATGTGGCTGTTCACCGCCCTGAGTCCTTCGAGAGTAGGGCGGTATATAAATCAAATAAAACATAAACAAACATAAACAAGAATGTCAAGGACTATGGTTGGCTTTCCTTCCTTCCTTCCTTCCTTCCTTCCTTCCTTCCTTCCTTCCTTCCT
>WNWU01000016.1:31883507-32360914 GCA_012654045.1 Ptyas mucosa | reverse complement strand
CCTTCCTTCCTTCCTTCCTTCCTTCCTTCCTTCCTTCCTTCCTTCCTCCCTCCCTCCCTCCCTCCCTCCCTCCCTCCCTCCCTCCCTCCCATCCATCCATCCCACTTTCTTGGTTTTACTTTAGTACAGCCACATTTGAAAACATTGCTAAAACATATATAAAAACATAGTTTGTAGGATTTAAGACTTTTATTCCCTCTTTGGCTGTCTCCTGTCTAGTGAGCTTTTATCAATTAACCTATTCACTTTTTGCAACATACAGAATACTTCTTTCAATGAACAATCAGAAAATGGTCAGTAAATTTTAAACAATGCAGAATTGAAATTGAGATTTAGATAAAGCTCAAATAAAACAGATATTCATTCTGTGTCAGGTTCATTCATTCAAGTAAGATATATTTTGCCTTTATTATCACTATATGTTCATGAACACAGATATTCTACTCCAGCTGTAAAGTACAGCATAACCCTAAAGATGACTGAGCATTTAGAAGCTGCTTTGCTTAAAAGAATTGACTCTCTTGATTTTAGATAAAAATCTAATGTATGGTCAGAGTTCCTGAAGAACTTAGTTATGCAGGCACAAAGTATAGTATAGCCTTTATTGTCATTGTACATTATATATACAATGAAATTGATTTATCTGCATATTTTTATTATCTAGATCAAAGATACACAGTTTACGAATAGATTCTTCTGACAGATTTTCAAATTAAATCATTATAAAATCCTCTTTTATTGATTCAATACTGTGTCAAAAATAACAAACTGTTATTCAGCATGTAGAACAAGAATTTTCTGGATTTATTTTGGATAGTAAAGTCCTACAAATAGGGAACACAACCATATGAAAACCCTTATTAAAAGAGGCAGTAGAAAACCTGTAATAAACTAATTTGGACAAAACCAGTGTCACATCTTCCTTAATTAAATCAATTGGCAGCCATTGTTTTACAGAAGTTCTACTAGTCTTTTAAAAGACAATTGAATATATGTTTAATAACAGGTTTACTAGCAGTATATCATATACATGATACCCATATATATAAAGAGATATATAAAGAGACTGTATAATCTGCATAATCCCTGACTGACATTTCAACTAGCATGGGCCAAGCATTACATAGGTAGATTACTCTGTAGTAGTAATATGTTAGATCTTTCCTGCAGTCCAACCAAAAGTGTAATGCAGTGTTCAATGGTTAGAGGAGAATGGGTTAGATGCCCATAATTGCCTCAGCTAACCGATAGGAGCTTGCCATGTACAAGTCCTTAACTGCATCATCACCAAAATTATGAATCAACTGACATAAATGTTTGTGTGCCCTCTTTTGGAAAAAAATGGAAACCCTATTTTAATGGAATGGGCTATCTGCTGTGGATATTTGAAAAGATCTGCATGTGGGTATGCTATAATAGTAGATTCCTGCAGTGGGCAAGAAGTAGGACTAATTTAATTCTAAAATGCCCTACAATCTTATTTATTTATCTGTTTGTTTTTGTGATTCTCCTTTGTTTTCCATGGTGGGTTAGGATGAAAGAAAGATTATGTGATATTAAAAATGATCACTGTGATGTGAGGATGGACTCTTGTTTATTAGGTGCTATTTAAATTACAACTAGAGCAGGGCTGTCAAACTCCCAGCCCGCAATCTGGATGCGTCATGTGCTGGCCATGCCCATCCCCATTTTAGTGAAGGGGGGGAGAGTCCCGATACGTCACGTGATGCTGCTGTGACAATGTGAGTTCGACACCCCTGACCTAGAGAATCTGAAGCACAGAAACAGATGGGTGATTCGTCAAGATAAAAAATTGGCACTTAGATAAATAGATATAGACATTACTTGTTAAATAGAGAAAAGATATTAAGATTAAAGAGACAGTTACTAAATATATATGTATACAAAAGGCAGAGTACTGTACTAAGGAGCATAGACATTAGTGTATACCCATATAAGCTGTCTGTAATCCATTTTGTTTCAAGAAAAGTTTTAGGGCTAATTAATGGGAAATGCAGATCTAATACAAAATCAAGCTGAGCTTCCATCCCTAGTTGGGTAATACAGTACGCTGTCCAGAGTTATCATCCTGAACAATTCCTGATATATCCTGATAATGGTGACAATCTATTCTCCACTAATACTAGATCCTCCAATAATCTATTTCCTGTGATAAAAGAAACCTGTAAGTATGGCAGCATTTTATTTTAAGATCAGTGGGTGATCTGTGCCGGCATTGGAGGAGTTGCCTAGCACATCTTCTGCATGCCTGATTTCTCAGTCTACATAATTGGTTGTTGTCATGAGAAGCTTTCTCACCATGTGAAGGAGAAGCCGTAACAGTTTACTATTTTATTTATTTTTAAAGAGGGACAGGGCACACACATGTTTTTATGTGAAACCATCAGGGTGGGACGATGACTCAATTATTGGCTAATAATTGAACAATTATAACTGATAGGTCTCCATTCCAAGCTTATTGACAGAAAGGACAATTTGATTTGATTGTCTGTTTGGCCGTTTGTTCTCTGTGAGCTCTTCAGATTCACAAATGAAGCAGTCCAAATAGATCCTAGTGGCATTTTCAAGAGAAATCATAAACAATGGATTTTGAGACAGAGCATTTGGACAATTTTGAAACAGTCTGTCCAAGCCAAGAACTTTGGGATACAGGTACAGGTACAGTATATGTGGTACCTGGCTCAATAGTAGTAGCTGTAAGAGGGATCTTGGAGTCCTAGTGGACAACCATTTAGATATGAGCCAGCAGTGTGCAGCAACTGCCAAAAAAGCCAACACAGTTCTAGGCTGCATTAACAGAGGGATAGCATCAAGATCACGTGAAGTGTTAATACCACTTTATAATTCCTTGGTGAGGCCACACTTGGAATACTGCATCCAGGTTTGGTTGCCATGATGTAACAAAGATGCTGAGACTCTGGAAAGAGTGCAGAGAAGAGCAACAAAAATGATTAAAGGATTGGAGGCTAAAACATTTAAAAAACGGTTGCTGAAACTGTTTAATGAATAGAAGAACTAGGGGTGACATGATAGCAGTGTTCGAATGTCTCAGGGGTTGCCAAAAAAAAGAGTGGGTCAAGCTATTTGCCAAAGCACCAAAGGCAAGACAAGAAGCAATGGATGGAAACTAATCAAGGAGAGAAGCAATCTAGAACTAAAGAGAAATTTCCTGACGGAACAATTAATCAGTGGAACAAATCACCTCCAGAAGTTGTGAATGGTCCAACACTGGAAGTTTTTAAGAAGAGATTGGACAACCATTTGTCTGAAATGGTGTAGAGTTTCCTGCCTGAGCAGGGGGTTGGACTAGAAGACCTCCATTCCCACTCTGTTATTTTGTTCTATTATTCTGTTAATGATACAGGCCTTTCATATCTGTGTTGCTTCTTTTTTACAGATAAGTAGGAAAAAGAGCCTAATAGTTGCATGATTTGTGTGTCTCTGTTACTGTATAAGCTAAGATCATGTGCACAACTTTATTAACTTTATAGTATGATGTGCTGATTGTGCCTTCAGTTCATCTTGAATGATTCACGCAACTCATTTATTATTTGCTCAGGTTATCCTGTTCCTTGTATCCTGAAAAAAGTTCTATTCATGATGTTGTGTCAGATTTCAGTGGCTGAGCAAATGTCAGAATTCAACAAATGGGCACTGCCACAATTTTTATTTCACTTAATATCCTAAGAAAGTTTAGAACCAAGAGATTACTCTCATCCTAACCAAAGTTCAGTGCAAAAGAAATCCCAATAAATCCTGTCTTTCAATCAGGCTGAAAATTTCACAAGAAAAATACAAACAGAATGCGCACATTCTCCATTGAGAGTGGAGACAGCAGCCAGTGTGGGTAGTACTCGCCCAATCAGATTGAAGGACTGAGTCTGCCAATAATTTTAAGTCCCACCCTTGTTGCCGGGCAGCCCAGCTTTTGAACTCAGTCCTTCAGTTGTACTGGCGTGTGGTTTTCTGGCTCTCTCTCTATTCTCAATAATTCTTGTATTTCTGGTTGGAATTTCTGGTTTTTTGACACTTGGATCGTTTGACTTCGTCTTGGATTTTCCCTTGGATTTTCTGTGTTTTGGACTGTCACGAGTAACTGTTTGCCTTGGGGTCTGCTGCGACTGACAGGGCTTTACCACCTTTCCTTTCCCCTTCAGGGGGGGAGAAATTCCCTTGGGTTTTGTTTGGAGGCGCAGGGAAGCGCATCGGACTGTTTTTTCCAGCTTTTTTTGCTGATTTTGGCCCCTTCGTTGCTGCGGCTCGTTGGAGTTTGCAGGCTGCCGTTCCGGTTCCCTTTAGGCGCGCCGTGAGGACAGCGGCGGCCATTTTGCCGCCTTCGACTCCGCAACGGGCCGTCGTTTTCCTGGCCTCCCTCTGTGAGGATCCTGCCTGCCCTTTCCTTGGTGGACTCTGCCCTGTCGGCGGTAACCTCTTCCCTGCCTTTCCTGCCCGACAAAATTGTTTTGCCGCTTGCCTTGCTCTTTCCGATCGCCGCTGAACAGCTGAGCTAATTAGCGGAGCTTCGCGCTCCCGTTCCTTTCATAGAGCGATTTTTTTGGCCGGTCCTTTCCACCTTCAGACCTTACCTCGTGGAGCTCCACGCTCCCTCCTGCAGGCTCCTGGGCGGTATTAATTTCCATCACCGTGAAAAGCCCTGCGTTTGTTCTTGCGGCCGCCATTTTGAATTTTGGACTAGGGGACGCGGCGGCCATTTTGTGGAGTTTTTGCGCTCCCCATTGGATCTTCTTCCGTTTTCTGCAATAGGGGACATATTTTGTGGAGTTTCCGCGCTCCCTTACTGATTGGCCAGTCTGTCCCCTGTGATTGGCCTGCAATCGGTCACCATGCCGAAGGCCCTGCATAAATCGAAGCACGGTCGTAAGGCCGGCTCCTCTAACAATGGGCATACAGCTGAGACGTCTGTGACCCGCCAAGACCCATCTGAGGGGTCTCTGGACCGTTCCCTTTCTGGCCAGGGTCCGCAACTTGTCCATAAGGGTCAGAAGCAGGCTGCTGCAGTTGCCAGGGTGGAGAAACGCAGGGACAAGGTCCTCACGCACCTGTGTGACAAGGCTAGCGCCAATCGCCTGGTTGTAGAACCACAGCCTCAAAATACCCCTGCACCATTGGATGCTGGGCAGGTTTCTCGTCCAGCGACTCCGGACCAACTCTCCCTGAGAGATTGTCCTGTCACTATTTCCACCTCTAACTTATGGGGCTCTGATGATTCTACACCTTTGGTTGCTCCATGTTCTGCTGAACCACGTGACACTCCACCTCCGGCTCCGGCCCCTGCTCTGCCTTCGGAGGCATTAATCGGCCCATTTCACCCGGACCAGCTCCAAAGGTTTATTGAGACAGCGGTTCAGAAGTCTCTCACTGCTGGGCTGCGCCCTCCCAACGTTTCTGGCTCGGTACGTTTGACTTCTCCGGAGCGTCTGCACTCATCGGAGCAGGCTCCTGCCAAGGCCCCGTCTTCTCCTTCGTGTTCTCACGATAGTCAGGTCTCCACGTTGTCTGAGCAGGAATATGGTGACTCTGGGTTGTCCGATGACGAGAATCTTCCCCCAGAACAACCAGCCTTTTCTGGCCTATTTCCTCAGGCCTTATTCAAGTCGCTGTTATTTAAAGCGGTGAACACGGCACAGCTTTCCTCACCGGCCTCCCAACCTGCTACATCGGTACCTCCTGGGGCTTTGGATCCAATGTTTGCTGAACCACCTAAGCCTGTCACAACCATTCCTACGCCGCCCTTGTTCCTGGATGTGGTGAAGCGGCAGTGGTTGTCTCCGGGGTCCGCTCCAGTCCCATCTTCTACTGACCATACCAACTTCCATGTATCGTCTGAAATGGATTCTCTTCTTCAGCTCCCATCGGTGGATGCCCCCATAGCTGCTCTACTGCCTAATGCTGCTGTTCCGGGGGATCCCGATGAGGGTTTGAGACCCGACGAATGTCGTTCAGATCTTGTCCTTCAACGGGCTCACCAAGGGGCAGCGTGGGCAGTCAAGGCCGCGTCTACTGCATCATTCTTCAACCGCACCACCCTTTTGTGGCTCCGCCAACTGCAGGAGAAGTTGTCGCCGGAAGACGTTCGTGTCAAGCAGGACCTTAATAAGATCGTGGCAGCAGTCCAATTTTCGGCGGACGCTACTCTGAACGCCGCCCGTTTTGCCGCAAAATCGTTAGCTTCTGCAGTCACTGCCCATCGTTTAGTCTGGCTCCGCCATTGGCAAGCGGATGCCCGGCATAAGTGGCGGCTGGCCTCCATTCCCTTTGGGGGATCCCACCTATTTGGGGACACCATAGAACCCTATCTGACCGAGACTAGGGATAAGAAAAAGATCCTGGTGCCAGCTTATCGCAGGGGGGAATCCCGTTTCTCCCCTTATTCCTCTCGGCCCCAAGCTCGAGGTGCTGATATGGGGGGGGTCTCCTCCTCTCTTTCTTCGCCTCGTCCATACTCTAACTTTGGTAGACAACGGGGCTCCCAAGATAGGTCCGGTCATGGCAAACCCTCCGGTTTTCGGCGGCCCTTTCGGGGGGGAGGAGGTCGTTTCATCCGACGCCGGCGTTAATTGCATTCCTGAGCCTCCCATTGGTGGCCGGTTGGCCCTTTTCACCGCTGTATGGGAGCAGTCCACCTCGGACCAGTGGGTCCTGGCCACTCTTCGCTCTGGTCTGTCCATCGAATTCGTCTCCACCCCTCCGAACACCTTTGTCTGCTGCCCTCTCTCTCGTAACCCCAGAAGGAGGTCCCTTATGGACTCGGCGGTGCAGCACCTCCTGTCCATCCGGGCTATCCAGCTGGTTCCAGCCGGTCAGGAGCGATTGGGTTTCTATTCCCGGGTGTTCCTTGTGCCTAAGTCTTCGGGGGGGGTGGCGACCCATTCTGGACCTAAAACGATTGAACAGGTACGTCGTGTACCGTAAATTTAAAATGCAATCTTTGAACACTATTCTAGCCGGTGTCCGGAGGGGCGATCTCCTCTCTTCTATAGACCTTACGGAGGCCTATTTGCACATCCCCATCCTCCCCTCCCATAGACAGTTTCTGCGCTTCTGTTACGGGGGGGTACATTACCAGTACAGGGCCTTGCCCTTTGGTCTCTCCTCGGCTCCCCGTACCTTTACAAAGGTGCTGGCTGCTTTGGCGGCCTCAATTCGGATCCGCTCAGTTAGACTTTTATGTTACTTTGATGATATTCTGGTGTTGTCTCCCTCCGCTCAGCAAGCCGTGGTGGATATCCGCCTCATGGTCGAGACCCTGACAGCCCATGGGTTTTCGATTAATTTAGATAAGAGCCACCTCTCCCCCTCCACTAGTTTAGTGCATTTGGGGGCCCTTATTGACTCTGTACAAGGCAAGGTCTTCCTCTCTCCCGAACGTCAGGACAGTATTCGAGAGTTGGTTTCCAAAGTTGAAGGGTGCCGGGCTGTTTCTCCATTGGTTCTCTCGCAACTTTTGGGGAAGATGATCTCCGCCATAGCTATCGTTCCCTGGGCCCAGTTGCACGCCCGGGAACTCCAATGGTTTCTCTTGCCGTTGCAGAAGGCGGGCAGAGGCACTTCATCCAGACCAGTCCCAGTTCCAGTGACAGTCCGCAGGTCCCTGCGGTGGTGGCGTTCCCCGGCTCTGACAGCGGGTTGTTGCTTTCTCGACCCCCCAAGAGTGGTGGTGACGACGGACGCCAGTCTTCTCGGCTGGGGGGCCCATTGCCAAGGTCAGCTGGCTCAAGGGACATGGACCGAATTGGAGTCTCGCCATCCGATCAACTGGCTGGAACTACAAGCGGTGTTTCTTGCTCTGCGGGCCTTTCGGCACCTTGTTTCCGGGTCTCATGTCCTTGTTCTCACGGACAACATCGCAGCAAAAGCACACCTGAACAAGTTGGGGGGTACCAGGTCAAAGTCCCTCTTGCTGGTGGCAGTACGGCTGGGGCTCTGGGCGGAGCGCCACCTGTGCTCTCTTCGGGCAGAGCATATCTCCGGGGTGGAGAACTCTCAGGCAGATTGGCTAAGTCGTCGTCGAGTGGACAATTCGGAGTGGCGCCTCCACCCTCGGATTTTCCAGGAACTGTCTCTCCGGTTCGGCGTTCCGACGATCGACCTCTTTGCGACGCACGCGAACACGCAGTTGCCGCGGTTCTTCGCTCGGTATCCAGATCCAAACGCATCCGGCGTCGACGCTCTGCGGACTCCGTGGCCGGGGGATCTCCTGTATGCCTTCCCCCCTACGTCCCTCCTTCCCAGGGTCATCCGCAAGATCTTGGCAGAGCGGGCAGAAGTGGTCCTTGTGGCCCCTCATTGGCCCAGGAGACCCTGGTTTGCCGACCTTGTGTCCCTCTCGGTGGCCCCATCTTGGCGCATCCCCCTCGGGGACGACACTCTATCCCAGGGCACTCTGAAGCACCCGGATCTGGCCTGGCTCAATCTGACTGCCTGGTGGTTGAGCGGAGCTCTTTGAGTGCAGTGGACATTCCGGCGAATGTTATTCGGACATTACAGGCCTCACGACGCCCGTCTACAGACCGCATTTATTTTGCCACCTGGCGCGCCTTCTGCTCCTGGTGTTCCCAATCCGGCGTGCGATCCCTCCAGCCCTCCATTGTGGACATTATGGTCTTTCTACAACAGGGCCTGTCTCAAGGTCTTTCGCCGAATACATTGCGTCGACAAGTGGCCGCATTGTCTTCCGTGCTTGTCTGCGGTTCCTTGCCCTCCTTGGCGCAGCATCCTCTGATCCGACGTTTTCTCCGTGGTGCCACAAACTTGTCTCCTCCCGTCCTGCACAGATACCCTACTTGGGACCTTCCGCTGGTGTTGGAGTCACTGATGGGTCCTCCATACGAACCGTTACGGTCCGCTAGTCTCCGGCTACTTACCTGCAAGGTCGCCTTCCTGGTGGCCATAACATCAGCTCGCCGCATTTCGGAAATGGCTGCTTTGTCCACCCGTTCTGATCTGTGTGTATTCCACGCGGACCGCGTGGTTCTCCGTTTGGACCCTACCTTCATTCCGAAGGTGAACTCTATTTTCCACCGTTCGCAGGACCTTGTTCTACCTAATTTCTGCCCGCGACCTTCTCACCCTAGGGAGCGACGTTGGCACTCCCTCGACGTCAGATGAGCTCTTCGGATCTACATTAAGAGGACAGCGGTTTTTCGTCGATCGGAGTCTCTGTTCGTCTCCTTCTTACCTGTGTCCCAGGGTTGCAAGGTCTCCTCGTCGACCATCGGTCGCTGGCTCCGACAAACTATTGCTTCGGCCTATGATCTTCGTTTCATCCCGCGTCCATCGGGACTGACTGCTCATTCTACCCGTAGCGCTGCTACAACAGCCGCGTGGGCGACCCAGGCCCCTTTGCTTGAGATCTGCAGGGCGGCCACGTGGACTTCTCCTGTCCCTTTTATTAGACACTATAAGTTGGACCAATTTGCTTCAGCAGAGGCCGCGTTTGGACGCCGGGTTCTTCAGAGGGTTGTTGCCAGGGAGGATGTTGCGGACCAGCTGGAGCCCCCCCTGGGTTCGGGACAGTGAACTTGGGTATGTCCCACACTGGCTGCTGTCTCCACTCTCAATGGAGAAGGGGCGTTGGTCCTACCTGACACGCTCCTTCTCGTTGAGTGGAGACAGCAGCCAGACCCTCCCTGTGTTGTGCTGGTCCTTATCTGTCTGTTCCCTTTGTTTACTTACCTGTTTTGCCTATACTTACTTCTTCTCCCACACGCCGAGTCTGTCTCTCAAGTCTTCGTCAAAACCTGGCCTGCCCGGCAACAAGGGCGGGACTTAAAATTATTGGCAGACTCAGTCCTTCAATCTGATTGGGCGAGTACTACCCACACTGGCTGCTGTCTCCACTCAACGAGAAGGAGCGTGTCAGGTAGGACCAACGCCCCTTCTTTTTTGTGCTGTAGATGATCTCCTCAGGTGAAATGACCTTCTCAGCTTCAACTCAGCAAAACATCTCATGTAAACAGAGGAAATATCTGTTCAGTTCATAGGGGAAGGGCACACTTTTCTTGTCCAAATCACATTGATTCATCAGCAGTCCAAATAATCTCCAGATCTACAGCAAATAGTCCAGCTATGTTTGGGCTATAGAGTCCCTTCCAACTCTGTTGTTCTGTTCTGTTCTGTTCTGTTCTGTTCTGTTCTGTTCTGTTCTGTTCTACTCTATAAATAAACTTCTATGGGAAACTGTCATATATTTAGGACATGTCAGGGGTGAAATCTAAAATTTGTTACTACTGGTTCTCTGGGCATGGCTTGGTGGGGGGGTAATGTGACTGGGTGGGCGTGGCCAACTTTTTTTTTTAACTTTTAAAAGCATTTTTTCTACAACCTCTTCGGCCAAAGAGGTTGCAGAAAAAAAGGCTTTTAAAAGCCTCTGACGATCCCAGCTGAGCCGCGCGATCATCAGAGGCTTTTTTTTTACCTTTAAAAGCATTTTTTTTTGCCGAAGAGGTTGTAGAAAAATGCTTTTAAAAGTAAAAAAAAAAACCAGCCTCTGATGATCGCGCAGCTCAGCTGGGCATGGGGGGGATGCAGGGATTTTTGCCACCCGCCGCCATCGCTACCGGATCGGGCGATCTGGTCCGAACTGGGAGCATTTCACCCCTGGGACATGTATAGGCTTAAGCTTTCAGAGTTTAGTAAAATGCAAATTACCATAACTGCCATCTTGAACAACTGACATAGCACATAAATGGTGAGATTAGAACTCAATGGAAATTGTGGTAAAACTGGACATGAAGATAATTTTCTTTTAGTTTGGTTGGCCAGCTGCACAAGGTTTTATGAATCATCATCTGCATTTTCCATTTTGAACATAAGAGAAATAGTTTCACCAGATTTGCTAAGAAAAGTTAGTAAGGAATAATATTTTTGTATTGACAAAATAGAAAACATATGGTTCATCCCATGCATGGCATTCTGGACTATTTTTTTGTTACTCATTGACCCTGTCTTTTCAATCTTGCTACTGACAGTTTGGGTTGACCATACCACTTCACCGTTGAAGACTAATACTAGTTGACTCCTTCTGCGCTGTTCATATGAAGCCAAAAAAAATAAGGGAAGAATAACCTGCTTGTATGCTGTTTGGAAACTCCTCTGACTCTGCTTTAAAAACTCTATATAGTAGCTTACTATATCTCCTTGTAGCTATAAAGAAAAAGGCAGGGAAAAGTATAATATTGCGTAAGATTAAACAGAACCATTAAAGACAGGGGAAAATGAATAAAATTGAAGTCTTGCTTGTCCCTAATGAAGTGTTTGAACAGTGAAAAGACTGAAAATTCTTTTTCTTAAACAACCCACTCTAGACTTTAAATGTAAATACATTTATTTCAAAGAAATGAAAGGTCACTAGTTTTAGCACAAGGTTATTTTGGTTCATGTTGTAAGGGTAAACATTCAAGCAAAAGAAAAATCTACTTTTCTTCCCACCATCCCATTTGTTAAGCAAAGTTTTGATGACTCAGGGCATGCATGAGCAACGGAATAGAGGATCTTTTCATTACTGGAGTGCCTATTGATTTAACACAGTTTGGTTAGTAACTAACTGGTTTTAACTCCTCAAAGGCAGGTTGGGAATAAAGTACTTCTGTTATGTTATTAGGGGTAGCTGTAGACATACATCTACCACAATGATTGACATCAGTGGCCCTAATGTAAAAAGACAGGGAATATATCAAATAAATGAATAAATGATGAGGAATAGCTGTTTGTCAGCAATCTGCTGAAGGATTTCACATCAGGGAAGTTGGCTTGCCTCCATAAAATTCTGCATGCTGGAATTTATTTCATGTGTTTACCTGTGCACACAGATTACAGAAGGTTTTGTGTTTTCTGTATTAACTCAATCTTGTTGATGTTAGCACTACTGTTATGACTGCTGTTATGGGCATTTCTACATGGAGATTCTTTCCTAGTTTGAGAGCAGCTTCTGCTCTAAGACCTCCAAGAGCTGTTTTGCATTGACACTGCTGTAAAGGAAGTCTTTGCCTCCTGTTTTGTATTTTTGTTTGTTGTTTGTTTTACAGTGCTGTGGCTCTGTGGATAGAAATCTTGCTGCACCTTTCCTCATAACTCCTGAGCTTGAGTTCCTGTAAAGTCTGATGGCTCTAGTCTAGAGCATCCACTCAATACACCCAAAATGGTGGGTGGGTGGGGTGATGCTGTTTTGAGCGGGAAAAAAATGTAAGGGGAATTTTGGTGCTACAGAACCTGCAGCTGCTTTAGTGGAACTGAGAATTTGGCTCCTTGTACTCTGAAGTTCAAGTTAGCGGCAATAAAACAAACAGCTTTTCAAAGTTTGGGGAAAGAAAATGGTGGTGTGGAAATTCTTACTGGCAATAAACCGGTAATGTTATGGATGATATAGTACTTTGCTGATATAAAATATGTAGCATTTTGGCTAATAGTCTGCAGGGAGAAGTCCAGAATGGATTATTAGAATTTGGATGGAGAGCAAAGCTTGCAGGTCTGCCTAGAATTTTATTTCGCCGGATGGTTTCTAAGAGAAGGAGGAAAATGCAATTAGACAGATCTGCTCCCCCCCCCCTTTTTTTTTAAAATGTGTGTAGTACTGAGTTTGGGAGCTCTCCAAGAAGAGAGGATGACCACACTCTGAACACTGGAAATGGGATAGATAGAAGCTGAAAAGGAAACAATTTTTTTAGTGTTGCTTTTTATAGTCTTATTTTATTTTTGTAGCTGTACAATTAGTGAGTAGAATAAGGTGATACAACATATACTTAAATTTGATTACCTTTAATGTTTGCTTTAGGTAAAATCTTTTACATATATGAAGAGAGAGAGATCATTTTGGAAATTAGTTTAACTGTCAAGTGAATACATGTTTTTAGACATTTCCAAGGCCTACTAACTCAACTTTGACTTAAGTGAATGCAGAACTTTTATTTTACTGAATCCGTTCTTATTCATGGCCGTTTGTTTTTTAATGTTACAGCCCATCTTTTCTCCAAGACATCAGGGTAGCTTATATAGGCTTTTTCCTCCATTTAATCCCTGCAACAGCAACCCTTGAAGTAGGCCAAGCTGAGAAAAAATGGCACTCAAGTACCTTAACCACTACATTACATGAGGCATTCTTCTTGGATTTCATAAACCGAATAAGCATTTTTATTTTTCAGAATACCTAATTTGGAGGGGAGTAGTTTAGGACAGAGCTAACAGTAACAGAGATGGAAGGGACCTTGGAGATCATCTAGTCCAACCCCCTGCTCACGCAGGAGATCTATGCTAGAGATTCAAATCACTGAACTGCTGACCTTTCCAGATGCTCTAATAAAGCTTATTTAGAATACAATTTTTGATTTCAGTTGTTATTTTAAAAAACAAAGTTCTGTAATGTATCTATATTGCAGAATATTTCATTATCACAATTGACTTAAATTGCATTCACATTATTTTTACCACCAAATCAGGTGGAATCAGGCTATGGCAAACTAGCTGCAAAAAAAAAGCATAAAAAGAGGAGGAGGAGGAGGAGGAGGAAGAGATGTCATTGTCTATGTAGCCAGTAGGAACTGAGTTCAAAGGATATTTCACTGCTTTATATGATTTTTTTTAAAAAAATAGTATTGTTTCTATATCTAGACTGCTATTTAAAAGAAAATATTTCATCCTTGCAAACTGAAGAAAAATTAGTAAGCGTTGAAAGGATAGTCTAGGCAACAAGGTACAACAACAGCTTTGTGAGAGTTCCATCAACTCCCAAATTAATACGTTCTTATTAAATGACTGAAATATCACAACATGTTTGTATTATATGGGATTGTTCAAATTTTTGCATTAAATTATCAATACATATATATCGCATTTATACACTTTACATGCACAGGACCCTTGTGTAAAGTATTGTCAAGAAGTCCATTACTTAGAAGTGCTTCATGTTTTTTTAAAAAATACCTTAAAATTATCTTAACTACGGTATATTCTATGCTGGGTATGCTCCATGTGTTGTATGGATGACTGGAGACAGAAAGAAGGGGAGAGGGTATATACAGGCTAGGAAATAGAAACCAAACAATATCAGGTATGGATGCCTGTCAAAAGTGGAAATAATCTCTGTATTATTTTATTTTTTATTTTTAACTAAGGTATTTACGATCTTATTTTTAACAAAGGTACTTACTTATTTTTTATTTTTAACTATGAGTATATGTACACAGCTTGTACATTAATAAAGATATTTACATTCAGATAATTATCCGAAGAACCCAAATCTTGAGTTCAAATTCCGATTTGTGTTTCTGGATATGCTGTACATAACGAAGAAGATTTCCATTTGAACTACAAAATTAACAGAAGAAAAGGTTTTCTCTGTGCTGTTTTTTTTTTTAACAAGAGCAGTAGGGAAGTTGTATAAATTAATGGAGGCAATATTAAATTCATTTCCAGTTCTAGATATGTCCCGCTTTCCTTTCATTCCAGAGATAATTGATAGCTCATTATAATGCTATCTCTGGCAGACTGTGCCAAAGAGTCTGGCAGAACAAAGAAGAGATACATTGCTCAAATTCGGAACTTCAGCACAACTAAAATTTAATTTCAGTTACCAGACATTGCTTTTAAGTGTACATTTTTCTCAATTTTGCTAACTTCTTATCTTCATGAAAACGTGTTTCTCGTGTGTGTGTGTGTGTGTGTGTGTGTGTGTGTGTGTGTAAGAATAGCTCTATTGGGTTAAAAAAATCCTGTAACCCTAATGAAGGTTTAGATTTTTGCAACCCAGACCTGCGGAATATGCTTAACTTTTACAGATGATTGTTTGCAGTCCTAAATCTGAATTAAAACTCTAATGGGCAAAAGAATAAAATACAGTGAATTTATTTCACATAAGAATCAGTAAGCTCCATGATGTTTTCTTGAGTGTCACAAAAAACCTGTCTGCGACTTATCTCTTGGAAGTACAGTACTAATCTTCCCCAGCTACCCTGATGAAGATTAATAAGATGTGATAAATACATTTAAAACAGAATGGAGTAAAAAATAATGACCGACAAGAATCCCATAAAGTATATTACTTTATTTCTTTAATGTTTAAAGAGAGGATAAGAGATGAAAGTCTCATATTTCAGGTGACAACTTACTACCTTTTTAATCACAAAATTCCTGTTATCACCTGCTAAGTACGATAATGCATGTGCAGTCTTTGTTAGACCCTATTATAATGTACAGTAGAGTTATGTATGCATTTGTCTGTAGGATCAAGGTTTCTACTCCAATCCATCTTAAATTAGTTTTACTTCCATTGAAATGTAGGATTTTAGTTAGACTGTTTGATATCATGCCTACGTAATATGGAACAGACCATTGGTTTTCTGAGTGCTGTAATGGATAATTATATACAGCCTCAGATTGTATATGTCAATAAGACAATTTCTCATTTTCTCTCTCCACCCGTAATGTTTCCATAATAGGACATCGTCAGAAACTAGATGAGCAGACAAAGACTGGAAGTTTGTCCTTTTCAGAGCGCCTGAGTGAACTGGAACAGTTGCGTCGCACAGCTATAAGGGTTAGCCCACACCATCCAGCCCCGGCGCCCAACCCAAGAGCTTCCTTGAACCACACAACTGCTTTTAATCCTCAGCCTCAGAGTCAGATTCAGGGTAAGCATCTGAATTTTCTCCCCACTCCATTCCCATCATGTAGAAGGCTGCTTATTGCCTGTTGGAGTCATTTTACACGATTGATTACATAGGATGGCTTTTCAGGATGATTATCCTTTCTGTTGATTTTATATGATACATATATGTATGATCATAGGGCACAGCTCCAACATATTAATAGGGTAGAGCTGACCAAAGATATCTTTAATTCCGTAAGTCTGTAGAAAAAGAAAAAGTACTGTATACAAGCTGATTTATCAACAGGTTGGATCTTATATTAACATTACAGTAACATTTACTAGCATAGTCAGTTAAATCAGAAATTAAGAAATATCAGTGGGATGGACACAGGGGAACGTCCAGGATGTTTAGAAGGCAAAGCAAGTCTGCTGCTGCTACTACTGCCGCTTCCTCCTACAACACCTGCTGCACAAAATGATTACCGTATTTTTCGGAGTATAAGACACCTTTCCCCCCCCCTAAAAGGGGGTGAAAATTTAGGTGAGTCTTATACACCGAATGTAGCCCCCTCACCCACTGGCCCCCACCCTTTGGCCTCTGCCTCGCAGCAGTTACCTCCTTGCAAGCAAACAGCAAGAAAAAACAGCTCCTTTCAGCTTCAGCACAGCCTAATTAGCACAAGTTGATTGGATCGGCCTCCTGACTCTCAGCTGATTTGCTCCCAGCTGTTTTGTGTAGGGCTCTGCTGCTTGCTGCAAAGAGGTAAATTGCTGGAGCAGATATTTTTTTCCTTGTGCTAATCAAGCTATGCTGAAAATGAAAATGAAAGTAAAGCAGGCTGTTTGCTGTTTGCTGCAAGGAGGCAAAATTGCTCAGAGGCGGAAACAGAGGGAGATTTCTTTTTTTTCTTTTCCTCACCAAAAAAGGTAGGTGCGTCTTATACTCTGGTGCATCGTATACTCTGAAAAATACAGTACTTCTTTATATTTGTGATCCCTGGGACCAAAATGTTATTAACAGCTACTCCCCCTCCCCCATTTCTAAATTTCTGCATTATTGTGAGGTTCTCCTTCCTCCCTGGAAGACATCCCATTTTATTGCAGTTTTACAGTATTGTAATGTTACACAAAGTAATGCGTAAGGGCGGAAAAAACAGACTATTTCTTTTGGCTAGAGAAAAGTCCTTTCAGTCCTAAGGAGCATTAAGTAGGGAAAACACTGATTTTATCACGTCTATCACTTTCCGAATTCCAATTCCAATCACCAGTTCCAAATTTAGAAGGCTGTTTCACTTCAGAAAGATCAGGAGTGATCGAATATTTGTTTCAAGCATTTGTATATAAAAGGGAGTTAATGTTTTTACTTTTAATATAATAGCTCAACAGTGTTATTTTTAATTAATTCAATATTTTCAGGATTATTTTTATCAGATTTCTAAATTAAAATGTGAGGGTTCATATAGATTGCATTGAGTTAAGAATAATCAGTAACAGACAAGCAAGATATTCATATATTGTTTTAAATATATTTTACTGAATTCATATGTGATCCTATGGTCACCTTTATGATTCAATGGGATGTTATTTTAGAACAGGGGTGTAGATTTTTATCTTCCCATGTACAAATAATGGAGGCAATAGTCTCCATAGATTTGCATTGGGGGGAAGTTTGCAGAGGCTGTGAAATATATGTATTGGGCATTTCTCTAAACTTCAGGAGTTATCTTTACAGCATAATTTGTTTGTAAGCAGGGATTAATCTGAAAATTCACATCTAGACTTTCTCAGTGCTACACTCTTTGGTTTACAGTTTGCTTTATTTCAGAATGTTTCAGAAGAACTATTAATTATTTCAAAACATTTTCTTTGGTTTGGAAAGTGTCATCCTTAATGGATACATGCCAATGAATATTTTATTTTTGTTCACTTAGAATATATATTTAAGGGTATTCCATTTTAATGGAGGAAATAAATTTGAATTTATAAAGAAGGGGTACATTTGCACTTACTACACACAAAAATTCAAAACATTTGAATTTTCCTCAAAAGAATATACAACGTTTTGCTACTAGTTTCTGGATTGCAACATGATTTGTTTGCAGTAATATGCAAGCATAATTTGCAAAGGGTAATATGCAGTAAAAGCAAAAATGTTCGATTAAAGAACCTGTGGTGCTCCAGTTGTTGCTAACTACCACTCTTATCAATCTTATTCAGCATAGTGAATGATGAGGGATACTTGGAATTATAGTTCAAAATATAAGGAGGACTAGATATTTTTTTACTCTTGATCTAAGCAATCATTTTGTTGCTGTACTATGGCATCAGCTTAATTTCAGTTGTATTTATCTGACAGTTAAGATCCACAATGTTATTGAAATTTACTTCTCTATAAATATGATGAAAATCTGATATGCTTTAATAACAAAGCTCATTGTCTAGTTTTTTATTATTTCTATATCTAAAAATATATTCATATATTATCTAGCTATTGCCTTTGCAGTCAAGTTTACTCTGCAGCTATAGTAATGTATAAAAATTAAAATATTTAAGCCCAGAATAGCAATTTTAAAACTTTAAATAAATGAATTAATATGTTAAATAGCCTAATATTGAATTTGTAGTTTGTAGAGTTATTAAACATATACATGATTAACAAATTTGTAATAAGGATAGTATGTTTTTTTTCAAAAATGAAAGAAACAGGATTCATTCTTTGATACAGAAAAAAAGATATTGGTTTAGTTTTGTACTAATTCATAGATAGGTGGAGAATATTGAACTGAAGTATGGGGAACACACTGAAAAAGAGAAAGGCCTCCTTTCTGGGAACTAGGAATCTATCTCTCATCATTAGATAAAAATCAGTGTTGGGACAGTAACTGTTCAGTTACAATTTAGTTGCTGTATTGGACAGTATATAATACTGATGGGACTCTTTGACTTATCTGTCCTAACCTCTTCTGAGTGTCACATGTCTGCAAGAACCCTCCACCAAACAGGCTGCTGTGATCTGCAGTCATTATGGTAAATGGTTATACTAGTAAATGGTAAATGTCTATACTATAATGGCTGTAGATGCAGCTATTTGTCAGAATTTGCATCCTCCCTTCTTGTCTGCTCAAAAAGTGATGAGTTCACAGAACTAAAATAAAGTTAAATTACTAGCTGAGTAATCACAGGTTTAACTATAGCAGAATTCACTTCGTCTTTGCCTATGTGGATTGAGGGGAAGATACAATAGCTTTCTCAATGATCTTTTGATCTTGCACATCAAAGACATAGCAAGCAAAAGCCAGTTGTCCTGTTCAACTGCAATTCTGCCACCTGACTGGGCTGGAAGTGGAGACAAGTGAAAGCAGTATGTTTCCTTATCCAACAGGTCCCTGATCTCATGGATCAGCTGATCCTTGGCATCAGAGATGGCATTTTGAAAGAGCTGTTCTCTTCTGTCACTTGCCTTCTGCACACCTGTACGGGAAAGAAGTTGTCATACCAATGGATTGATGTTCACCTTAATGACACAATGAGAATAATATCTGGAACCCTTAAGTCCACACTGCTCTCATGGCTCTATGTTCTTTCTAATATTGCCCCTCCTGATCTCAGGCAACAACAACAGGATGTCCAAGAATGGTATACG
Source organism: Ptyas mucosa (assembly GCA_012654045.1). Classification (NCBI taxonomy): domain Eukaryota; kingdom Metazoa; phylum Chordata; class Lepidosauria; order Squamata; family Colubridae; genus Ptyas; species Ptyas mucosa. The sequence continues at coordinate 32,341,646 of WNWU01000016.1, read as the reverse complement.
ATAAACATGCCATAAACTCCTGGAAATCTTCCAATACATAAAATAGGTATAAAAATATGTACTCTCTACCTCTCAACAGGCTTAAGTCTAGGAAACCAATTTGAGATAAACATATCATAGTCTTACGATCTACAGTAGATGAAGAATGGTGATTAAGATGGACAACTTTTAATAATCATAACCAAACAGATCACACAGATCCAACAAATCAACTTCCAGGAAGGCAGTTTCCTATAAAAATATGGAGCTACCTAAATAGAATCAGGATAGAATCAGGACAGGACAGGACAGGACAGGACAGGACAGGACAGGACAGGACAGGACAGGACAGGACTAAGGCAAAGCTCTTAAAGTGGGGAATGGCCGAGAGCCCGCAATGTGACTGTGATGCTCCGGAACAACTGTAACACATATATTTTAAGAATGTCTCATCAGGAAATTTCAAGACACCTGGGATGATCTCATCACACCCATACTAGAAACAGTTAGATGGTGAACTTCTTTAGATATTGAATTATAACATCCATCCCATTGCAGTGCTATGGTTCCATATTATGGTGATTTTATTATCGTTCCATCTTAGTTTAATACTTTATCTCCTATATTGTATTGTCCACCTATCTATCTGTCTGTCTGTCTATCTATCTTTATCTCTCTCTCTCTATCCATCCATCCATCCATCCATCCATCTATCCATCCATCCATCTGCTGATACTTAATTTAAACTAAATTTGTATATCAGTGGTTGCATGACCTCTATAGATGCCATACACTAAATAAATAAATAACTTTATTTATAGTTGTTAAGCCTCCCAGCTAATGAGGGCAAGTGAGGTTGCATAGCATAGAGGGAGAGAGAGACTGCTGCCTTCCCAATAAACCCACCATGAGTTCAGTATTCTCTTCCTCCTCCTCCTCCTCCTCCTCTTGATAAGATGGCTGGACTGATCCATATTAATACAGATACAGATTAACAAAACTAGAAGGGACTGTGTAGGTCATCTAGTTCAATCCCCCGCCAACAGACCCTACACCATTTGAACACTGCTATGATGTCTCCCCTGGTCCTTCTCCTCACTAGACTAGCCATGCCCAGTTCTTGCAACCGTTCATCATATGTTTTAGCCTCCAGTCCCCTTATCATCTTGGTTGCTCTTCTCTGCACTCTTTCTAGAGTCTCAACATCTTTTTTTATAGTGTTGTGAGCAAAACTGGATGCAGTACTCTAGGTATGGTCTTACTAAGGCTTTATAACAGTGGTGAAATTGAGCCGGTTGTATCTGGCTCAGGCGAACCAGTAGTGTTGGTGGTGGGAGGCTCTGCCCACCTGCCCGGATGTCATCATGTCCCGTTTTTGACCCTCTGTGCATGTGCAGAGCCTTCTACGCATGCGTGGAGGAGGCGCACATGCTCACATTTGCAAACTGGTAGCGAAGGTAAGTAAATTTCACCCCTGCTTAATAGAATTATATTGGTACCTCCCTTGATCTTGATTGTATCCCTCTGTTAATAAAACTTCCCTTCGAAACCAGACCAGTTATTCTCCCACTTCCCAGACTGACTGGTCCTAGAGGACAGGTCTAGGGACTATATGAAGACATAATCTAGCCTAAACTGCTCAATGGACCAGGAACCTCCTGATTGCAAGATGACAGAGTGGTTAGTTACATATGCCAATGTGTATTGTTGGCAAAAACTATATCAGAATAAGGAGAAAAATACTTCTTTAACACTTAACCAGATAGCATCTAGAAGAGACTGGGAATAACATGAAGGAACATTGTAGATATAGCAGAACAAAGAGGCATATCTGTGCCATGGTTAGTTATAAGTGCAGAAAGATCTTATGAGAGCACATTACTTGCTTTTTAATCTACTTTTCCATCTGGTCTTTCACTAGCTGGGAAACCAATACCACAAAATGTAAAAAAAAACTTTGGATTTCTAATAGGTTTAGTAGTTTTGTTATAAAAATAGGCTCATGCAGCTTAATAACCAGATATTGCTGACTTCTACAAATAGGGTTCATTTTGTACATAAAAGAGGACATGTTTCTCTGTATTTAGAAATTTATAGCCTATAGCTTCACAGAGGAGAACGAAAATTAATATCCTTGCTTATGAAAGATTTTTAACATTTACTAGTTTACAAACAACTTCTCAGATCAGGAAAGATAATAATTTGTCTTATTAAGAAATCACTATGAAGGTACTGGTGTAAATTAGATTACTTACTCTGGGATAATAACAATAATCTTTCATGGATGCTCCAACTATTTCATATTTGTTTTGTTTATGGATGTTATGTTCATATATGAAATAGGTTAGCAAGTTTAATTGAATGACAGTGATACGGAATCCAGCCTACTGTACTTTATAAAAAAACTCAGTTATATGCTTTGCTTTTACTTCAGACATAAATATTACTCTGATATTAGAGAGAGTTAGAGCATTTCTAAGCTCCAAATCATTTTTTAAATAATTCTATTATTCCAGCACTTCCTTTTTAAATAAATGTTTGTCATTTTTTTACATGAAGAAAATGAACTGAAAATATATCCAACTAACAACCTACTGTCAGACTTTAAGAATAAGTACATTAAACAACTCCTCCCTACCTTCTCTTACGTTAAACGAATTTTAATCCCTAGTTCTTTTTATTGTAAAGAAATGTAAAGGGATAAACCAAACCTTTTGTAGGGTGTGTTGATTCTTCCACAAGAAGAACTAAAATGGCATTTTACTAAAAGAATAAGGCCAATTATTTGTTGATCAGTTTATTAGAAAAAGAGGAAAGTTTATACTTATATTTTTCTTGTCTCCTTCCAGGTGCAAAAAGTTTTGTTTAAGAGATGTCTTCAAGGTCTCTGCTATCATTTTTTTTTTTTTTGTTGAAAACATCCATTTGTATCATAGTTCCCATGAACTGAAGGACCATGCTGGCATAATACACAATAATTTTTTTAAAGTATTGTTACCATAGTCTGATAGACTTAGATATTTTAACTTTGAAATCTGTTTGGATTTTATAGAAATGGTTAATGCCAGTGTTTTAAGGGTATAGTGACATTTAGTCCAGACTTCTCATAACTAATCTTTTGAATGTAAAATATTGTGGTGACAAAGTTTAACCAATGTTGACTGACCTCTGAAAGCTAAGGGGAGTTGGACTTAGTTAGTATTTAGTATTTAATCCAAGATGAGAGACCAACAGGAAATCCCACAGGGGAAGCTAGACTAGAGTGTTGATAAGCAACCCAGAAGAAGGTAATGGCAAATCACATTCATACTGTTGCCAAGAAAACTACATTGGCATGTCCATAAAGTCATTTCAATTAAAATAAATATTAAGTTTTTCCAAAAATAAATTGTAAATTAATTCCTCTCATCAGTAACCACTCCCCCCACCCTTTTTTAACTGTGTTTGTTGCTAAGGTTTCATCTTTCTCTTATGTCTTATGGGTGGTTATGAGCCACTGCTATTAGTGGATTTACTTACTTAAAAGTATTTATAGCTTTCCTTTTATCCAAAGGATCTTACTGAAGATTACAATTCATGTTAAAATTGTGTATTAAAATAGTACTTCCTTAGATGTCTTATGGATCTGGATGCCTTCCAGATGGTGTTTGAGAATTTTCCTAGCAATCTGGTAGACTTTACTCACTAAGTGCCTGTTGACCTCTAGAATTACAAAACCACCCAGATATTTGGCATGTTACTCTGAAGCAGCTTTTGTCAGAAGATCTTGGGAAATTCCTTAATTTACTAAGGACCCCCCAGAGATGAAGCAATAGAAGTGATATGTGGATTGCCAATGGAGCTAGACAAGACAATCTGACTCAGCTCAATGTAATAAAGGCATTTTAGTACTTCTCCACCCTTATTGCATCATCAAATTATTGTACAGCAACATTCTTCAGTATGGTCTGCTTCCTATTGGGAGTGATTGGGAAGCTGACCATCAGGCCATAGAACTTTTCCCAGAAAATTTTGCAAATTAAGTTGTTCACATTTCCTGAATCCTTAACTTTTTATGTATTGCAATATTATCTGAAACTTCTTTCAGCATGTGGATAGTTTCCTTTCAGTGATGAATCTTGATACCTATGACTTGGATCCATGCACATCCCAACTCCTTCAGTTGTCTGGGGCAATATAAATGCCTGTATTCAGGAAACCTTTAAGGGGCAAAGTGATGCTGATCATCAAGAGGCCTTCCCTGGACTTGACTTTGGCTATACTAGACAACTATTGCCGCATTGCCATCTCTCTTGGAATTGTTTGATATCTTCAGCTATGTTAATTTCTAGGTCAGTGTTTCTCAACCCTGGCAACCTTAAAACGTGTAGACACTGAAGTAAGCAACTTGACTGGTTGGAGAATTACGGGAGTTAAAGTCCACAGGTCTTAAAGTTGCTAAGGCTGAGAAACACTGTTCTATGCTATTTGCAAGAGTTGGGAATTGGATATTTATTTATTTTTTGCAATGGTCTTCCTTCTTCCTCAGCAGGACATTCTAGTCGATGAAGGAAAAGACATTAGTTTAATGCTCTCTTGTGGACTGCCCTAACATTCATTCCTTTTTTTCCTACCGTATTTCTTAATATTTGTATATAAAGTCACTCCTTCCCTACATGTATCCCTGTATCTTCCCTACATTGAAGATTATCTCTGATTGAGCCAGAGATAATGTGGAGACCTTGATGCCTGGAGGCTTCTTTGTGAACTATATGGGACAAAATAAGTTGACAAGACAATGCTACTAGATGTTCAGATCAACAATTAGTCAACAATGGTTTTAAATTTGTACAGCATTGGACGTCTCCTGAAGGAACATATTTATCTCTTATGGATCTCCCTAGCCCAAGGGTCCCCAATCCCCGGTCCACGGACCGGGGCTAGTCTGTGGCCCATTGGAAACCAGGCCATGCAAAGCAGCAGGTGTGTACGGAAAGCTTCATTTGCACAAGTGGCAGGTGTAGGTGCAAAATAATACCTTTCCCCTTCCACCACCGCAGTTACTGGTCCATGGAGCCGGAAAGATGGGGACTGTTGCCCTTAAAACTACGGCTGGGGCCAGAATCAGTGCTTTTCTGTGATAATCCAAACTAGCAGCTTACTAAAACTGAACTCCCCAGAGAAAATTTATGGAACAGTGTATTGTTGCTATCTGTGTTTTGGTGGTGATTGGTTGAAATATTCTAACATCTTTATGACCTTTATGTTCATGTTGGTAACATCTTTTATGTCTTTATGATGTTAACTACCAGGAGGATTCGCTGATTATGGCACTATACAAAACTAATAAATATGAAAATAAAACAAATGAAATAAAATCATTAAAAAAGTGAAAATATATTTTAATACACATTATTGTTAGATGTGTATGACGCATTAAAAATGGATTGCATCCTTGCAATTCTTCCCTCAACTTCCATTTGTTGCTTTTACAAATTAGGGCACAGCAAGGATCAAAGAGGCATTGTCATAGCTATGCTTCATGCTCCTGATACTTGTGGAAAATCATGCTTCTTGGAAACCACCAAAGTCTTTCCATTGACACAATCATTTCCCTCATTGGAACAAGATAGGGAAAATCTTTTCCAGTCCTCTAAATGTCTTCAAACTTTGGTCTGGGAGATTAAAACTGCTAACTCATAGGAAGAGAAATTGTAGATGGGAAAGAGAAAGGGAGGAAACACTGTGATCTGAACAAACCGCCATTCATGCTACATTGGATTTTGTCCAGTGACTTCCATTCAGAATGTTGCAGGGGTTGTTTATTATTTGTTAATAAACAATAAAATCCTCAAAAAGGATTCCTTCCAGCTGTTTTCTGTCACTACAAACATTGCGCAGGCCTTTCAGCTAGCAAATAGTAACCATCGCTTTCAATGTACAGTATTTGTGGTAAGATAAAGAACAATTGTTGTATGTTTACAAGCTATTAAACCTGAACTAATGGTGGGGGGGGAGGGATAAGTCCGCATTTCTCTTGTTGCAGTTAGAACACATTAACTGAAAAAACATATTCAGGAAAACTGAATTAGAAAAAAACTCCTTGCTCATGCACTTTTGCTCTTAGATGTTCCGATATATTCTGATGTATGCATTTCACAGGGAACTCTATTTACTTCTTAGGCAATTACACTGTATCAGCTAGAATAGGGGTGTCAAACTCAAGGCCTGCAGGCCGGATCCGGTTTGCGGGGTGCTTGAATCTGGCCTGTGGGGCTGGACTAGAAATATCAAGGACCAGCCCGTGGTGCCTCTGCCAGACAAAAATGGACCATGCGGGGCCTCCGCGCAGCCCATTTTTGGCTGGCAGAGTACTGCAGAAGAATTGGATTGGCTGGATTAAAATTATGTGGCCTCAAGTAAGTGCCTGATCAGCATAGAAAACAAGCAACATCTTATGTTAATACTACAGTTTAATGCCAGATTTTACATACTGTAGGTCCATTTAATCTACAATCAACAATCTATTATGACAGACATTTCTATTTACTATCCTGAAAATTTACCTCTGCTGTTAGATCTTGTATTATCATGTTATTTTTGCTATTGTATTTTTATTATTAGTTAAATAATAAAAACACAGTAGTATAAATAGCTTTTCTGCCTGGAAAAGCAACTTACTATTAAACAATAGGGTATAAATTCAGAAATAAAAAGTTTAGTGGAGTATGAAGAATAAGTAATAAATGTTTGCCAGTAATATCTGGTAGAAGAGATGGGAAAATGGTTATAGTAAAGAACTGTGGAAAGAAAGAGGAAAAGGGGGAAAATGCATCTTGAGCCCGTGTCAAACGCCCACCCCAGCCACATCCACCATGACCATGCCCACCCCCAGCCACACACACACACACAGGTTAAACACAACCTTGATTCAGCCCTCAATGAAATCGAGTTTGACACCCCTGAGCAAGAAAGAATTATAATACTTTATTGGCATCAGGGTAAAAATATTTTTTTCCATCACAGAGTTATCATTTTGCAGGTCAAATATAAGTACAGTATCTTTAAAAAGTATGTTAGTATCTTAGCAATACTAGGTAAAATAAAACCAGTTGGTTATATCAATTTCTTTAGCTAGCACACCAATATAACTTCTGAACTTTATGACCTTATTTTGAATTCCAATCTCTCTCTCTCTCTCTCTCTCTCTCTCTCACACACACACACACAAATAATTAAGTAAAAACCATTAAACCATCCCTAAATCTATATGTGACCAGAGAGCGTTCCTTGACAATAAAATTATCTTTAGAAATAAGAGGAAAAGGATGTATTTCTCAGTTTCATTAGATGTCAGTCTATTCAATTAGTTTATAATTTGGTGGTTACCTTGTGTTTGCTGTTCCTGTTATCTGACATTTGCTGGTCATTTGGACTGTCCAAAATTTCAGTGGGAGACAATTAGATTAACCCTAAATTTTGGAACTAATGATATCACTGCTCAATCAGTTTCTCTCTTATTGCATGATCTATGTGTTTTGCCTAAACACACATTCATTCATTCATTCATTCATTCATTCATTCATTCATTCATTCAATTTAGTGGCTGCCAAACTCCAAACAACTCTAAGCAGCTTACAACATAAACAAGGAAAACTTTCTGCCATAGTGTGATAAAGGAAACCATCCAAGAAAGAACCACAATGGATAAATTTGTGTATAGTAATAAAGCAAACAATATAAATAAACCACATGATGCCTTACTAAGGTGGAAGACAACTCTAGAGTACAGATTTGCTAACTTTCTATGGATGTGGAATTGTTTACTGCATAGAAAAGAAAACTTGTGCATATTTCCATGTGCATGGAAATATCATAAAAGACTCATGTCTTGTATTTAGACCGCATCAGACCTTGTAATTAGGGTATCTGAAAATAATGCTTATTTGCCACCTAGCAGGACATTTCAAGGTTAGTAAAACTGGACAAATAAAAATAGCCCCACCACTGAGAGAATGAGATGTTTACCATACATTAAGCAAAATGAGATTATTTTAAATACTTTTTATCCCCAAATCATCCTGAAGGCTTGGGAAAGGAAACAACCAGCTCTGCAAAGCTAGCCAAATATGACATGATCAGCATAATGGTGAATTAAGTACTCAAAGCATTTGATATATGTGTTATCTTAGTAATCCTTACAACAGCATTATGGAATAGAATTAGTGAGTGTAAAATACAATATTAGAATGGGAGTTTAGTTAAGAGAGGTAGGCTTGTCTAAGACCTCCTAGTCAGATTGTTTCTTTAAAAAACTTAAATGCATGTAATTTATTTTCTCAACCAATGTGTTATCTAAAATAACCATTCCAGATTAAAATCTACACATACAATATACCAGATGTAACAAAGAAAGTTAATGTTAATCACCACTCCTTTACTTGTTTGCTTGCTGACTTGCTCAATTGGACATAGCTTTTTCTTGAAGAAATGCAGCCTTGAAAAAAGTGAAAATAGGATACGAACAGGTAGTCCTCTGCTCTTTTCAAACCCAAAGTTTGCCACGGTTTACCTCAAAGGGAAATCACCTGTCTTGTTTTGTTCACTCTTTTCAACTCCCACCCCAGTGAAGACAAAGGTGGCTATAGTTTCTTCCTACTTATCACAACACTTCAGGCTTGATTAGAAATATGGTCTAATGAACACCCTTGGAACACATTGCAAAAATCTACACTCCTGCAGGAAGCTCATAAGGTTACCTTGGCCCACTTGTTAACCCACAGTACATGACTGATATAAGGTTTAAAAAAATAGTCACTGTATTATGGTGGTAGAGAATTCCTTGGAGGAAGTAAGCAGGGAGGAATAAATAGAATATATTATTCAGTGCAGAGATGCTTCGGTACAACCTAGAAATAGCGTGTGAAGTTTACTTGCAGTATAAAGATAACCTGAAACATTGTATTTCTTATACAGGACCGCAGACATACTCAAAGGGGTTTGGACACATCAGAACTGAGATCTTGTGCCAGCATTATTAATCTTTTTCATTGGCTTTTGAAGCATCACTGGCTATGAATAAGTCAGTTGTTATGAAGATTAAACATGCAGGTTGCAAAACTCTGGTAAATAAAATCTCTCATCGTTTTTACTGACAAATCCAGTTTCTCCGTATAGTTTTTTTTTTTTTTAATCACTATAATCCCCTTCTTGGCAGAACAATTCATTGTTTAATAACAGAGCTCCTATTACCTCCCATGGTAAATACAACAAAAATAACTAAATAAAAATGCCTTACCTTAAAAGCAAACACTAGCTTGATACACATTTAATGACATGCATATCTTTAGTTATATGGGATATAGTCCAAAAAAACAAAACAAAAACCAGTTTATGAACTCTGTAGCCTCTGTAGTGCCTTAGATTTGTTTAGTTTCTAAAAGCAACTAGTAGCTGCACTTCATGGTGATCGCCAGGACACTTTGTAAACCATTGGAAGTGCTGTTCAAGGAAAACATGAAAAAGTCAAATTTTCTCATTGTTTCACTTAAGAGGATGTTTCCAAAAGAGTTCTCTGGATTGAAGCTAATACATTGAATAAACACATTCTTTACAGTATTCCATTCCATTATAGCTCCTATTATCCCCAACTAATACTATGAGAATTATAGGCCAATATATTTGGAGAGTATGAGTATAAGGAAAGGGAAGATGAATTCAGGCAGATGGATTTCATCTTTTTTCAGAAATGTGGGCAAAGAAATCTTATATTACTTATCCAAAAATAACTCCAAGAGCCTTGGATAGTACAGTGGTCTAAAACCATGTTATTAACATCAGCTGCCTGCAATTACTGCAGGTTCGAATCTCACCAAGGCTCAAGGTTGACTCAGCCTTCCATCCTTTCTAAGGTAGGTAAATTGAGGACCCAGTTTGTGGGGGCAATAAGCTGACTTTGTATAAATATACAAAAGTATGAAGGCTATTGCTTAGCGCATTGTAAGCCGCCCTGAGTATCCGGAGAAGGGCGGCATATAAATCAAATTTTTTAAAAAAAACTCTCATTGACTCAATTTCACTTACATCTTGAGTAGATATGTGAGTTTGTGAATTAAATACAGACTTGCTATAGCAAAAAATATCTTTAGCCTCAATTTGCATTTCTTTCCTAGCATATTTCCCACAGTTGCAGTGTTTGGAATTTTTTTTATCAAGGTTGATCCATTGATTGAAACAGGAATAGATCAACCAATTTGCCATCTGAATCTGACATTGTGGACTTAATAGCAGGCTTTCATGTCTAAAGAGCAATTAAAACTTTGTTTCCTGGTTTCTAGCCTGATTGATAAGCAATGTAGCTATGAATGCTGGTTCACCAATTAAAGACTGATGACTGAAAAATAGTTACAGAATATTCAGTCAATTATTATTTGTATATTAAATAATACATGATATCCTTTTATCCGAGTAGGTAGTTTATATGACATCCTTTTATCTGAGTAGGTATTTTGGTTTAGTAAAAGTATTTTTCAATTTCTAATTTCATCTTACTTGAGATTTATATAACTATTTCAGAACAGTTGAAGACATAAATGAGTTATATCAGTCCACGCAAGAGATACTCCTGTTCCCCAAATTAAGTCTGCAGTCTTTCATGCCAAAGTAAGACGAAATGGTTAGATAATAATAATAATAATAATTATTATTATTATTATTATTATTATTATTATTATTATTATTATTTTATTTCTATACCGCCCTTCTCCCAAAGGACTCAGGGCGGTGTACAGCCTATTAAAAACACAAAACAAACATCAATTAAAATTATTAAAATTATTAAATAATTTGGCTCAATTTAAGACCCCAAAAATTAAACACCTGATTTAAAATTATTACATTGATAACCCAGCCTGGTGGAACAACAGGGTCTTAAGGGCACAGCGAAATACCCGGAGGTCGGAGATCTTACGCATTTCCGGGGGCAGTTCATTCCATAGGGCTGGGGCTCCCACAGAGAAGGCCCTCCCCCTGGGTGTCGCCAGCCGGCATAGCTTGGCCGATGGCATCCTGAGGAGACCCTCTCTGTGAGAGCGAACTGGCCGGTGGGAGGCTATTAGTGGCAGAAGTCGGTCTCGAAGGTACCCGGGTCCTATGCCATGGAGCGCTTTAAAGGTGGTGACCAACACCTTGAATCGCACTCGGAAGACCACTGGGAGCCAGTGCAGCTCGCGCAGGAGGGGTGTCACGTGGGCACATTGGGTTGCGCCCATAACCACCCGCGCGGCCGCATTCTGGACCAGTTGGAGCCTCCGAGTGCTCTTCAAGGGGAGCCCCATGTAGAGAGCATTACAGTAGTCCAACCGGGAGGTGACAAGGGCATGAGTGACTGTGCACAAGGCGTCCCGATCCAGAAAGGGCTGCAACTGGCGAATCAGGCAGACCTGATAGAAGGCCCCCCTGGCCACGGCCGTCATATGCTCTTCTAAAGACAGCCATGCGTCCAGGAGGACACCCAGATTGCGAGCCCTCTCTGTGGTTGGGCAAAGATTCACCCCCAATAGTCAGCGATGGCACCAGTTATGTGTAGATGGTAGCGATGACATGAGCTTGAAAAGATGACAGGATTTATATATTTTGGGATTTCATAATATCATATCACATTTCAACCCACATCATGTATGTAAGATAGGAGGCTATATATATAAACAAATAAATGAAAATAAAATATTTAAAATTTAGCTGTTTTGAATGTTGTTGGAAAGAATTCAATGCATCCCAAAGAGTTTTATTTTGAACAGTCTTAAACATCATATTGTACAGAAAATATGTTTGTTTTTACTCCCCCCACCACTACCACCATAGAGGTTGTACAAATTTTGGCTCCATATAGAAATATTAGTGGCTAACTAAAACTGTATAGGAGATTCTGCTGGAAATTCTAGCTGTGAGGAGGGATGAAGAGTTATAAGGGAAAGGGAATCTTACCTGTTGTGGTCCTGATCTAATATTAGAGACACTAATATTGTTAGTGATATTGGTTTTTTGACAGGGAGGGAGGGAGAGAGGAAGGAAGAAATTAGTTGTAGGTACGCTTAAACTAACATATACATGTAGTTTTATATTGTATGAACTCTTACTTTCTAATCTCTGTTACTTAAAAAAAACATGATCCAGGGTTTGTAGCAGCCAATGTGGCCTTGTAGATATTTTGCATAGGGAAAAGAGAAAGAGGCAAGTGACAAAATGTATGAGATAAACCCTTCCCCTACATATTTGCAAAATACAAATAATGGTGTTTGCACCTTGATGTCATGATGAACATTTTGGCATCATTACATCATGTATATGTGTATGTATTTATGACAGAGAGGCTTTGTATAAGTTCTGAATAGAAGATAAAAGACAAATTGGAGCAGTGCCACACACCAAAAAAATCAGGTATGAAGAAAATATAGATCTATCCGATAGGATCTTTTGTACATGAAAGCGGGTGGAAAGGTTTTTGTATATAAAAGATTTTTTTAAAACAATGATATACAGTGTGCTACGAGCATTGTGAAGCCCTTCCAGCTGTCATTGGGAATGGTGATTATTCCCAGATGGAGCATTTTGACATTAAAGTTGAATGAAGTTCAAAATAGGTGGATGGAAAGCCAAAGCCAGAGTGATTTTGGTGACACATATTTTTGTTCAAGTGGATCTGTGTCTGCATTAGGAAGAAGCAAGGCAACAAGTCAACTGGTAGTTTACCATCTGCTGATGTATAATTGATGCCTGTCTCCAAAACTGTTAGAGCCAGACTGGGGCTGGCACTACCCTTCAGGCCTCAAAAACAAAGCTGATTCTATGACTTAAATTGCAAATTAGTCAAAAGAACTGTTGTAAAATATCTGGTTTTTTTTTAAACTTGAAAATACTTTTAAAACAGCTGACTACAGTAAAAGAAAGTTCTAATGGAAATGCAATGAAACCAGGTAGTTGAGTTCCTATAATGGAAGAAAGGAGAATGTGTCTGTGTGTGTAACAGAGCTACAGAAAGCATTCGAAGGACCACTCCACTTCACAAAGCATGTTGGTGTAAGCATCGTGTTCTCCTTGAAGAGCTAAGGCAGCTGCAGCTCACGCAGAGCTCAGTGCGGCTGCTTCAAAGCCTTTGCCTAGTTATGTTGCATATGCAAGTGCTTGCAGAGTCAATACTTCTAGGCCTGCCAACAAAGCAGCTGAGCAGGTGCAGACAAGTAGATATGACCTTCTGGAGAACATGGGTGCTTCATAGTGCCTCAGTGTCTTCAAGAGGGCTTCTTTATTCATGCTAACCCTTTGGAATGCTTCACATTGTTCTGGTATGTCATTGAAATATATTTGTTCGATTTTTATCATTAGGTCTAATATATTTAGATATACCGTACAGTCCAAATGTATCTGCTTTGCCTTGTAAACTCTAGAAGATGATAGAGATGATAGAGATGATAGACAGATGATAGACAGACAGACCAACCACACATACTCACGCATACACCCACACCCACACTTCTTTATATATCTCCTTTCACCTTTCATAGATTGTAACCTGCTTACATGCCTCCATATATATATGACACTTTCTTGCTACTTGCATTCTTGAATCTCATGTCATCAAATCACACTGCAGTGGGCATGTTGTTCTGCTACTGGGAAAGACATGCATCACCTCTTTCACTAGAGAAAGTGACAACAAATAACCTGTTAAGTTGGAGAACTAATAACAGCAACAAATGCAATACTAACAAGATGTCAGGATTTGAAAACTGAAACTGAAAGACTTTGGAAGAAAAGGCAGTGTATATGAATATTAATTGAAGCTCTTGAAGCCACAATTTACCAGACTTGACACTAGTACCTTTTCAGAAAACCATCTTACCTAGAACATCCTACAAACTACAGCAATATACTTCCATGATTCCTCTAAGCTCTTGATAAGAACCTAAATTATCAGAAAATGTTCATTCTAAGAATGGAATTAATTGAATTAATTGATGATGAATGTTTCAGAATTTATGGAAACCAATCTCTCAAACTTTGAGTAAAAAAAAAAATTGGGAGGTGTTTGTGCATGCTTAATTCTTTCCATGTTTGTACAAAGTCCAGATTTCATTGCTTTATTTCCTTCTGTTCTAAAGAAACAAAGTTAGGCTTACTATATAAAAAGGCAAGGTGGAAAACTCATATCTTGAAAAGAAAGAAGGAAATTTGAATCCCAGTGCTTAGATTACTAGTCCCTGTGCATGATGTGCTTAATTTCCTTTTCCTTTTCAAGAGGTTATATTCTGAGAAGAGCTACCTTCCCTGCACCTAATGCTTGGAAGTAATAAGAAAGGATGTTACAAAAAAAATGGGGTGAGGATTCATATGAAAATGCGTGTCCATGTGCACTTTTGAATCTGGTCATATTTTCTGTTGGATTCAACTGTATTCATATAAAGCATCACCCCCCACCCACTTCCCACAATATTTACAGAGCAACGTAATGAAAAGATCTTTTATTTTTGTGGTATTATCTTCAAGAAAGGACTTAGTTGGGAACAATTAATGCTTCACAATACAGATATACAGATACAGACATATAACAATTAAAAAACTGTCTGACTATCAGTGACTCCAGTGGGTATTCTGTTGTTGAATAGAATACTTTATTATAGAATAGATTACTTTATTTGGCCAAGTGTGGTTAGACACACAAGGAATTTGTCTCCAATGCAAAATAAAGGAGAAAATAAGTAATAATGACTTTGACTTTTAGTACTACAATTATAATACTAAAAATGTGCAACCAGTAGAAGGGGGAAATTAAAGGTAATAAAAGGATAAATAATACTGCAGCCATGCTCTATGGGTTAATATACACACACATTAGACAGAACTTAGACACTGTGTTTTGTCAACTGAAAGAATTAGATGTTCAGCAGAGTGACGGCACAAGGGGAAAAACTGTCCCTGTGTCCAATTGTCTTGCACCCTCTTGCACCATCCTGAAGGAAAAAAGATATCTGCAGACCCCTGTAGGATGTGAGGCCATCTATGGAAGGCGAGCTGGTTGCAGTTATTTGTTCTGCAGTTTTGACCATCCACTGGAGTCTATACATGTCCTGTTTGGTTGCTGTACCAAACCAGACAGTTTGGGCTTCTTTGTTTTCAATTTATTGGAGCCACTTACATTACTCTATTGGGGTTAATCTGGACTATGTCCTGTGACCCTCCACATGATCCAGAATAATATGTTTTTCCTGTCTCTACTAATCAGCTACCAGGCAGACTCCACCCCCACTTCCTGGTCCCTGTCTACATATTTAATTCAAATTGGACCACTCAGTTAATGTCTGATGTGGTGGATGGATTAGTTTAGAGTCATAACATTCCTGGATAGTTTCACAAGGAAACACATCTGGGACCTTCATTCATACTAGGGGTCCTTTCTGCTCTCTGAGCTTGGTTGTTTTCTTGCAGATGTTTCATTACCCAAACTAGGTAACATCATCAGTGCTGATAACATTACCTAGCTTGGGTAATGAAATGTCTACAATGAAATATCTGCAAGGAAACATCTGCAAGAAAACAACCAAGTTCAGAGAGCACCAAGGATTCCTCATTTAAACCCTGAGATACAAATATTCTCCTTGGTTTCATTCATACTTCAGCAAAGGGAAGGGCAACATATGGAAGGGAAGGGCCAGTCACTTATTTCCCCAGGAGTTGTTTGTCAAGATGGTAAAGTTAGTTATCTTTATGTATCTCATTAAACTAGAGGGTGGCCAATTACCTAGCAGATTACTTAGACTTGAACTAGACAATGTTTAGAATGTAGAATTGCCCTTTTGAAGTGATTTAAGTTTTGTTTAGATGACCTCCAAGGTCCTTTCCAACTCTGTTACTGTTAGTGTGATATGTGTCATTACTGTATAGCCTTTTTATGTGTATGTGCTTTGTGTTGACTCCTGGCAACTGCCCTGCAGTTTTCTTGGCAATATTTTTGAAGAAGCTTTGCCATTGCCTCCTTCCTAGAGTGAATCACCCAAAGTCACTAGCTGGCTTCATGCCTAAGGGGGATTAGAACTCAAAGTCCCCCAGTTTCTAGTCTGAATCAAACTGACTCTTTAGCTTAATAAAGTGAT
This sequence comes from Ptyas mucosa, assembly GCA_012654045.1. Lineage (NCBI taxonomy): Eukaryota > Metazoa > Chordata > Lepidosauria > Squamata > Colubridae > Ptyas > Ptyas mucosa. The sequence goes on along the minus strand of WNWU01000016.1, from coordinate 32,325,540 downwards.
TTTTTTTTATTTGTTTGTTTAATTAGTTCTTGTTGGGCCTAAGCCCAAAAATTGAATATAAGTCTGAATGAATGTTACTTTAACAGACCTTAAACTCTTTCTGCCATACCTGTATATGAAAGAGACTCATAAAGGATTGAATGAGACAAGATAGGACCAACAGAAATGTGTCTGGACTAGTTTTTCACCTAGTGTCTCATCTTCAGAATGGGGGGAAATGCTACCATTAACCCAAACAGGCAGGGTCTAATCTTTACAGTCTGCACGAATCTCCTGACAATGTCAATGGTTACCTGGCATCTCATCATCTGATTGGTGGTGGTGGCATTGTGTATATGTATGTGTTAAGCCTTAAATTGTTGGATTTGTGACTGGCTGCGTTGGTATTTCTATATAGCTGGTGCATGTTTTTAACTTAAAAAACTGGCTCTGATACCAGCTTGTTGGCTGTGAATCAGTTTCAGTTTCACACCTGTCTGAAACAATGAAGGCCTTGTTAGCTGCATTTCCAGAACAAAAAAAGAAGACAAACCTGTCACATATTAAAGGGGAAAAAAGGAAAGCTTATAAAGAAGAAAATGGAGGAAATACTTACTCTGCAGCATTCTCTTATTTGAAGAATGGACACTGTTGAGAGGTGACTGTTGGATTAGTTAAAATATACATGTTTAGAACATGTATATCTAAGAATGAGGTTACGTTTAACAAAGGCTGTGTCTAATAACTATTTGGTAACTGTCTACAGATGACTTGAAACCAACTTTCTGTTGGAAAATGAAAAACTCACCCCAAATCCCTAAACTAACATGGTGAAGGGTTAAAATATCACTTATCTTTAATATAATACAATAAAAGTTTGAGGTTAACATGAATCCAACCATTGTTTTATAAGAATGGTTTAAAAATTAGGTTCATGAATAAACCCACCTATTTGTAGCTTATTCATTGAATTATGAGAAAGGCTAGTTTAAGATACCAATAGATTTATTTGTTTATTTGCTTGTTGCTTCCATCCCTTGATCCACGGAGAATACAATTGCCTAGCACCGTGATGGCGAACCTATGGCACGGGTGCCACAGGTGGCACGTGGAGCCATATTGGTGGGCACGCGAGCTCAGCTCCGACACGCATGCGTGCACCAGCCAGCTGATTTTTGGGCCTTCTGGGCCCACCAGAAGTCAGGAAACACACTGTTTCCGGCCTCCGGAGGGCCTCTGGGGAGGTGGAGCAGGCAGTTTTTGCCCTCCTTAGGCTCCTAGAAAGGCTCTGGAGCCTGGGGAGAGCAAAAAACGGGCCTACTGGACCATCACGTGCCAAAAGGGAGGGAGGAACACGGGGGGCGCATAGAATTATGGATGTGGGCACGCGTGCATGTGACCCCACTGCGCTCCCCCCACTTTTGGCACGCGATGGCAAAAGGGTTAGCCATCACTGGCCTAGCATCTGGCCAGGTAGGCCTCTCCGTTGACCATTTTAAGTGTTTCTATGTATCCTTTTTTAAAAAAACCTATAAGCATCAGTGGCATTGTCTGGGAGTGGGGGATCCTACAGAAATAATGAATTATGAATCCATTAGCAATTTCATGAATTTTACTATTCCAATGATTGTAAGAGTTGCATTTCAGCAACCAAACCAAAAACAGCAATCTAAATTCTTAGCAATTAAAAAATGGCACAACTCTGACACTGACATTACATTAACATTTAATAAAGTATATCTTGTTAGAATGGCCAGGAACACACAGGTAATGATGGCAGGAACAAAATAGGGACTAAATACTGCAATAGGTAAATATTTTTTAAATTGTAATAATATTTGTCTGTTGAAACTTGCATTTTCTTGTTTTAAAGCACAGCAAAGAGCTTTGAGTAATGAAATAAAGATAGAAGTTTGATGTTATCTCATACCTATAAACCCTTCCCAGAGTCCACTGGTGGCCAGTATCCAGAATATTTGTGTTCAAACGTAGTTGGTTGCATTAAGTATAAGGGCATATTCATTCTTCAGTAAACAGTATTTTGCTTCAAGGCCCAAATCTTTTAAATGCTTGCAAAGTATGGTAATTGTCTAAGTCTACCTTCAAATATCTCAGCAAGTATTGCCTAAGACTCAGAGATTCAGGTACATCAGCAGTTTGAAAGGAAGGAGGGGGAAGATACCCGTTTAGATTTAATCTGATGGGAAGCTAACCGGTTTTTAGTTAGCTTGTATTTTTAACATGGAAATAGGAAAAAAGCAATTGTTACTTGGCTAAAAGTTTAAAATTATTTAAATTGTATTTAAACTCTATATATTAATTGTAGTATTCTATATAAAGTTATAACTATTTCTGGATTTGCTATTATCAAACATAATATAAAAATCTCTGCAATAACAAAACTAAGTATATGTCAGTTATGGATTATCTGCAGTCCACAGATCATTTTAAGCCCTTTACCCCATGAAGTCTGGATGGGCTCTTGAAGGGCTCTCTTAATTTATATTGTAAATAGTAAATAAGCAAGCTCTCTCAAAAATTATGTATGCTACTTTATTTGCTGTTGATGAATCTCTTCCAGTGTTCTGCTCATTTGCTGTACAGTATTCTCAAGCTACTGATAATGAAAGACAGAAGCCAAATCCTCCTATCTCTCTGGTTGTCTGCAGGCTGTTTGGGTTGGGGTCGGGGATCCTCCCAGAGGCCTCTCACTTGTGGGGTACCTCAGGGATCGGTTCTCTCCCCTCTGCTCTGGGTGAAATCAGTGGGTGAGATCATTCGTGGTTTTGGGGTGAGGTATCATCAATATGCTGATGATACCAGCTCTACATCTCCACCCCTGACCACCCTAGGGATGCCCTTTCCATGATGTCCCACTGCCTGGAGGTGGTGTGGGTTTGGATGGGGAGGAACAGACTTAGACTCAACTCTTCCAAGACTGAGTGGCTGTGGATGCCGGCATCCCGGGATCTGGAGGTCCCATCTTTAATGATCGGGGGAGAAACTCTTGCTCCCTCTGATAGGGTCCACAACTTGGGTGTCCTCCTGGATTCTTGGCTGTCCTTAGATGACCATCTGACGGCCATAACCAGGGGGCCTCCACACAGGTGCGTCTTGTGCGCCAGTTGTGCCCTTTCCTAGACTGGGATGCCCTTGCCACAGTCACTCACGCCCTCGTTACCTCTAGGTTGGACTACTGTAACACCCTCTACATGGGGCTGCCCTTGGGATGCGTCTGGAGGCTTCAGCTAGTCCAGAATGCAGCCGTGCGGGTAGTTACGGGGGTGTTGAGATACTCCCGTGTAACACCTCTCCTGCGTGAGCTGTACTGGCTGCCGGTGGTGCGCCGGATACATTTCAAGGTGCTGGTGCTTACCTATAAAGACCTTCATGGCTCAGGCCCGGGGTACTTGCAGGACCATCTCCAGCCGCTCTCCCATCGTCCTGTGCGCTCTCACAGAGTCGGCCTCCTCAGGGTGCCGTCAGCCAAACAATGTTGGCTGACGGCCCCCAGGAGGAGGGCATTCTCTGTGGGAGCCCCGACCCTCTGGAATGGATTGCCCACTGAGCTCAGGATAGTTCCCAACCTTCTTTCCTTCCGTCGCGAGCTGAAGACGTGGCTCTTCCGTCAACTAAACTGATCCGTTTGGGGGTACACTGTCATAATTTTAAACTGTTTTAATTGGGTTGCTGATTTTAATTTTTCATTGTGATTTGTATTGAAGTTGTCATTTTGTAAGCCGCCTTGAGTCCCCAGGGAGAAAGGCAGTATATAAATCGAAATAATAATAAAATAAATAAATAAATAAATAAATTGTGCAGAAAATCCAGGTGCTGATTAGATTAGACTAAGCAGAAGGCAAAACGTGAGTGACTTTGTGTAACTGTAGAGGGGACCTAGTTAATACTTGAATAGAAGATTGGCGGGAATGTCCAAAGCAGTAGACTAAATAGGGAAGTTGAAATAACATTAGAAAGAAAGCAGGAGTAAACTACTTCTATGCTGTTGCCAAGAAAATGATATAGTAGAGTTATGCACAAAATGAAAAATGTTTTGTTTTCAGCCCAAAACAAACAGTGGATTTGGAAGTTCTATTTTACTATCGTAGGTCCAAAACTTTCTATCTTTTGATCCACTGCTAGGAGATCATAGAAATCGGGGGGTGGGGGGAGGGATCTTGTTTTATCATTTACTTTCTTAGGATTCTACAGCAGATTCTCTTTTCAAAAATTTCTTCATGCAGCTAAGAGTATATGCTGTAATTTCTATCTGTAAATCTACTTTTGATGCAGTGTATACTGAAATTTCCAGTGTACCATTTTTTCTCCTTAGCATTTTCCTGCAAATTCAGGGTCCACTTTTTTTCCCTTCAGATCAACCATGTGCTGATCCATTGGATCGACTGACCAACTTATTGCCTGAGCCTAATATTGTGAGCTGAGTCAAAGTGACTGATTCAATCCGTCTCTTTCCTTTGTAAACACATTTTATAATACATTATATTTAACTCGTGGCTTTTCCCCTTACCATACAAACTTAGATGTCTTTTTGCCATTGTTTAAAGGGTGCATCAGTAATCAAAATAGCATTGTCTGACATCATTCTAGGCAGAACATTCATTTTTATCACAGAAATTCTCCCCAACAATGACAGTTGTAGTTTCTCACATCTTAGCATAGGTCTTTTTAAATTTCATTCCATATCTTAATAATTATTTTGAAATAACATACTATTCCTATTTGTCATTATTTGTCAACATCCTTAGGTAAGGATTCTTAGGTAAGCCTTATTTCATAGTTTATGATTTTAACTTTGTGATATTTTAGTCTAAAACTGGCTTTGAACTTTTGGGATGCAATAGAATCACGTTTTCAAATTTTTCTCCTCATGCAGAGGAAATAGTTGACTAAAACTATGCAAGTTCTACAATTAAAATGCTTGCATTAAGTATTTCCAAATACCTCAAAGTTCTCAGTATTATGACAAAAATAGCAACCTACCACTTACAGTTTAGGTCCTGAGGCCTGCAATCTGAGATATAATTTAAAATGGACTAATCTCAGCTTCCTGTGAAAGTCATTTCAAAGGCCCAGGCTTCTCTAGAACTTCTTAAATGGTTTTAATGCCTCAGTAAAACCACAAAAGCTCTAAATTAAAAGCAAACATTAGGACATTAGGTCATTGCTTAAAGGTACTTATGTCTTTTTAAAGAACCTAAGTAACTTTCACAATGATATTGAAACCTTAGGTACATTATAACTGTGTACTTTTTAGTTATATGAGAAAATGCAGTTAAAAGGGCTGTTTGTCCAAAATTGATCTGGCTCCCTCTCAGCTCCCTAGAAGGAAAGGAGATCCCACCAAGGAGAGGATCTACAACATGAGATGTTCTTCAGTTCACAGCAGCTGGAAGCCATGACCAGAGCAGCCTTTGCCTAGCTTTGTTTGATGCATCAGATGCATTTTCTTTGAAGCAATGGTCCTTCGTACCCCTTTCACTCCCTCATTATTTGGGTATGTTTATGTTGTTTTATGTTTATTTGATTTATATACCACCCTTCTCCCCGAGGGGACTCAGGGCGGTGAACAGGCAGAGATAAAAAACATGAATACAAAATTTAAAACTGAATTAAAACCAAATTAAACAATTGCCCAACAATTCAAACCCATTTTTTAAAAAAATATATAAATCCCAGATCTAAAAATTTGGATTATACAATTTAAAATTTTCTTATAAAAAGGGGAGATACTATGCCAGGCCCGCTTGATGGAATAAAAAAGTTTTTAACTCACGGCGGAAAGCACGAAGGTCCGGGATCCGCCGAATCTCTGGGGGGAGATCGTTCCAGATAGTGGGTGCTCCCACAGAGAAGGCTCTCCCCCTGGGGGCCGCCAGTTGACATTGTTTGGCCGACGGCACCCGGAGGAGTCCTTCTCTATGGGAGCGTACCGGTCGGTGGGAGGCTATTGGAGGTAGTAGGCGGTCCCGTAAGTACCCGGGTCCTAAGCCATGGAGCACTTTAAAGGTGGTAACCAACACCTTGAAGTGCACCCGGAAGACCACCGGGAGCCAGTGCAGCTCGCGCAAGAGCGGTGTCACATGAGAGTGCCACGTCGCTCCCATCACCACCCGTGCGGCCGCACTCTGCGCCAGCTGGAGCCTCCGGGTGCTCCTCAAGGGGAGCCCCATGTAGAGAGCATTACAGTAGTCCAGGCGGGAGGTGACAAGGGCATGAGTGACCGTGAGTAAGGAGTCCCGATCCAGAAAGGGGCGCAACTGGCGGATCAGGCGAACCTGATGAAAAATCCTCCCGGACACAGCCGTCAGATGGTCTTCTAAGGACAGCCGTGAGTCCAGGAGGACGCCTAAATTGCGCGCCCTCTCTGTGGGGGCCAATGATTCACCCCCAATAGTCAGTGATGGTACCAGCTGACTATATCGGGACGTCGGTAACCACAGCCACTCAGTCTTGGATGGATTGAGTCTGAGCCTGTTCTTCCCCATCCAGATCCGCATGGCCTCCAAGCACCGGGACATCACTTCAAGGGCATCGTTGGGGTGGTCTGGGGTGGAGATGTACAGCTGGGTGTCGTCAGCGTACTGATGATATCTCACCCCAAAACCACGAATGATCTCACCCAACGGCTTCACATAAATGTTGAACAGGAGGGGCGAGAGAACCGATCCCTGTGGCACCCCGCATATAAGGGGCCTAGGAGTCGATCTCTGCCCCCCTGCCAACACCGACTGCGACCGGTTGGAGAGAAAGGAGGAGAACCACTGTAACACAGTGCCTCCCACCCCCAACTCTTCCAACCGGTGCAGCATGATACCATGGTCGATGGTATCAAAAGCCGCTGAGAGATCTAATAGGACCAGGACAGAGGAACACCCCCTGTCCCGAGCCCTCCAGAGATCATCAACCAATGCGACCAATGCCGTTTCCGTGCTGTACCCGGGTCTGAAGCCCGACTGGAACGGATCCAGATACGTTGTTTCCTCCAGGTGCTGGGAGAACTGTCGCGCAACCACACTCTCAACAACCTTCGCCAAAAAGCGAAGGTTGGAGACCGGACGATAATTTACCAACATTGCCGGGTCCAGGGAATGCTTCTTAAGGAGAGGCCTCACCACCGCCTCTTTCAAGGCGGCGGGAAAATCACCCTCTCCCAACGAAGCATTTATAATCTCCTGGAGCCAGCCTCGCGACACCTCCCGGGAAGCCAGTACTAGCCAGGAGGGACACGGGTCCAATAAACAAGTGGTCACGTTCAGTCTACCCAGAATCCTGTCCACGTCCTCAAGGGTCACAGGATCAAACTCAATCCAGGTAATGGTCTCAAGACTTGCCTCGTCCCCTCCCCCTGAAACCACCCAGTCGGAGTCCAGATCTTCCCGAATCTGAGTGATTTTATCATACAGATATTGAACAAAGTCCTCAGCTCTCCCCTCCAAGGGGTCCTCCCGCGCTTCCTGTTGGAGCAGGGAGCGGGTCACCCTAAAGAGGGCGGCTGGGCGGTTATCTGATGATGCAATAAGAGCAGCAAAATAGTGACGTTTTGCTGCTTTTATCGCCACTAAGTAAGTCCTAATATGGGCTCTCACTAGTGTTCGGTCGGATTCAGAGCGACTGGCCCTCCAACTACTCTCTAGGCGTCTTTTCCGGCGCTTCAACTCTCTCAGCTCCTCGGAGAACCAAGGGGCCAGTTGAGATTGGCGCCGGATCAGAGGCCGCAAAGGCACGACCCGATCGAGAGCTCCAGCGGCCGCCCTATCCCAGGCGGCCACTAGGTCTCCAGTCGAGGCGTGTGCCAGCGCCTCAGGAACTGGCCCAAGCTCCATCTGGAACCTATCAGGTTCCATCAGGTGCCTGGGGCGGAACCATCTTATCGGCTCCACCTCCCTGCGGCGGGGTGCAGCGGTTTGAAAGTCAAGACGGAGGAGGGAGTGATCAGACCATGACAAGGGCTCGATGACTAAGTCCCCTATTTCAAGATCACTCTGCCATTGTCCAGAGACGAAAACCAAATCCAGCGTGTTTCCCCCCGTGTGGGTAGGGCCATGAATTAGTTGGGTCAGGCCTATGGCTGTCATGGAAGCCATAAACTCCCGAGCTACCTCCGACGTCTCACCCACAGATGGCAAATTGAAATCCCCCATGACAATAAGTCTGGGGGTATCAATCACCACCATGGCGATAACATCGAGGAGCTCGGGCAGGGCTGTTGCCACGCGGCAGGGAGCCAGGTACGTGATCAGCAAGCCCGACTGAACCCCATGACTCCACTTCACAAGGAGGGACTCACAGCCAGTCGTCTGAGGGACAGTGGCCTCCTTCGGTCTCAGACCTTCATTTATAATAACCGCTACTCCCCCGCCCCTGCCCTGTACCCTTGGCCGATGAAATGCAAGGAAACCTGGTGGGCACATTTCAATGAGGGGAACCCCCCCTCCTGGCCCAACCAGGTCTCTGTAATACCTGCTGGTCCGCTCCCCCCTCCGAGATAAGATCACAAATGAGGGGGGCTTTATTTACTACGGACCTGGCATTGCACAGCATCAGCTGAAGGGTCGGGCCCTGAGGGTCTGTGCAACCTGGGGAACGGGAGGAGCCTTGGGGGCCGGAGCGCACTACCGTTTGCAAACAACGGGTGCGCGCTCCCCGAACACGATATGACCCCCTGCTCCCGCCATATCTACCCCTCCCACTTACGGTAGTGATGTTATAAATACTATCCGGACAGACCCTACCTCCCCCCTCGACCCCGGGGTCCCCGCCTCTCACACCAAGTTTCTCTAACGAGCCCGCCCCTCCCCTTTGTGGGCTAACCCCCATACCCACTGCCCGTAATCCAAACAGACCCTTCCCCTCCCTGAAACCCCTTAAAAATTTCTTTAAAAATTTATGTAAACAACCCCTTAATCGCTTAGTTTTCGCATGCCACCTCTCAGGGTCCCAAGACCCGTCATTGAGGTGGGCCCTTGATAATATAGAGGGCCATCTCTGCGAGAGGGGGGAGTCTCGCAGCGCAAGTAGGTCATGTACAGTATACATTTCTGATGCACCATGAGAATAAAGGGTGGGAACGGAGCTTAAAAACCGGGTCTCACCATGATGTCAGAGGGGCAAAGGCTGTTGGTCTATTAATCGGCCAGTACAGTTCTGGGGGAGAGATAAAAATTGTCTCTGGCAAAGTCCAATGGAGGGGGAAAAAGAAGGGGAAAGAGAAGGGGTGGGGAACAGAGAAATGAGTCCTACAATTTAAGCAGCTGGTAAGCCCATCTTGTAGAACAAGTGCAGTGCAGAGCCCGGGAGAGGGGGGAGAGCCTCATTTAGATATCTTGCGAGGCCTTCGGGTCTTCTGTAGTTGTCCCGTATCAGCCCCCATTCAGTCTCCTCTCACTCTTCCCCCTCGTCGTCGCCAAGATGTCCATATTTATAGGCGGCAGACAAGCCAGCATTCCCCCTACAACCAATCCAAGCCTATTTAATGCACCCTAGAGTGGGCAAGCCGAGGCCGACATATCGGGGGCGGGAAGATCTTCAAATCCTCGCCCCTCGCCCCTTGCTCGGCATCCCCCCAGGCTCCTCAGGCGGTGCTGTTCCAGGCTCCCTCGGGCTTATCTGACTCCTCCGGCTCCTCTGGCGCTTCCAGCCTCACCGCTCCGCAACCTTCCACAGCTGGGCACTGATGATTTAAGCACCCTCAAGCCCATCCGGCTCCTCCGGTGCTTCCAGCCTCGCCGCCTCTCGCCAAATGCCGGCCCCAACTTTGCCATCCAGGCCGATACAACTCCCGGCCCTCCGCGGCTCCGCGGCTCCGGCGCAAGCTCCGACGCAGTTCTGGCCTTCCGCAACCTCACACAGCCGGGTCCGCGTCCCAAGAAGCCCTGGAGCCAGTCCAGTCCAGCCCGAGTCGAGCCCAGCCGAGTTGAGGGGCAAGGAAGATCTCAAAATCCTCGCCCTGAGCTCGCCCACTCAAATTAGGGGTCGCTGATGGCCGAGCGCCCCTGTGAGCACCTCCTAAAGCCCCGAAACCATCCCATCCTCACACCGCATTCAAAAATGCCGCCACCATCTTGCGCATGCTCCTAGGTAAAATGGTGTTTTACAACCTGGGCAACTTTAAGACTAAGATTATTTAAGATTTAACACCGTTCTAGATTATTCTCGAATGACTTGACATAGAGTGGCTTTTAAATATGATTTGGAAACTGCAATTGATACAAAATGCAACAAGCTGCTTGTTGCTAAGTGACAACTTTTAACACCAGTTTTACAGCTGCTGTATAAATTAACTTAATTTCTGGGTTTAGAAACATAGAGCAAGGGCAGGATTCCTTGCAGTTAACACATAAGATGCCATTATTTTACATCTTTGATTCTCCCTATTTTGTATAAATGTTAGGTTTTCCTCCTATCTGCACATCACAGATAATTTTCTCTATTGTATGTTTTATGTAACATCCTATGATTGTAAGTTACATATTGCATATTTAGTTTTTTATAAACAAGATGCTATAAGATGTTATTTAAGTATCAGCAATTTCATGCCAACCTTTAGGAATTTGGGGATGGGGGGCAAAAGCACTAGTAACATACTTTCTGTTCACAACTAGCAGGAGTTGGACACAACAAAGAAGATAGAATGAAAACAATTATTCTTGCAGAAGTCCTTATAATACAGCATAAAGACTTGATATTACATCACATCAATTTTTAAAAGTAGATGGTTATATCCAATATTCTATACTTCCTCTTTTTTTTGTAATGTGCTTTGTTCCATCCTCCCACCCCATACCCACACTGATCTTCAAATGTGGGAAGCATCCCGGGGATATGGATGATACATGAATCCATTCTGCCTGTAGTATCCATCATGCTAGCAAAGAGAAACCATCGGGGGGGGGGGGAATGAATACTTTTTAGGATTTCCTAGTGGAGGGGGAAAATTCCATATCTGCCATTAATCCCGTGATGTAATAGATTGTGGAAATGCGGGAAGAGATGCTGCCTAGGAAACAATTATACAGAAGAGGTAGGAGCCTCCAATGGCTATGATCGGAGCAAGAAACTTAGAAAGGACTCACTCTAGTGGATCAAGTAGTTAAAAGGGCAGCAGGAGATATGTGCCTTCAGATTTGAAGATTCTGCTACTGTAGCCTTACAATAAAATAGGTTTAGTCATCTAGTCATGTTTCCTGTGGTTTGGAGAGGAGTGTCAAACTCAAGGTCTGCGGGCCGCATCTGGCCCACAGGGTGCTTAGATCTGGCCCTAGGGGACGCTCTGGAAACAGCAAAGGACCAGCCCACAGTGCATCTGCCAGTGAAAGCGGGCTCCCAATCTCTATGCAGCCCTCCCAAGCTCCATTTTTGCTGGCAGAGGGTTGCAGGAGGCCGTCCCGGCTGAAAACGGAGATTGGGAACCCGTTTTCACTGGCAGAGCACTCAGGCCACCACAGGTGCCTCTGACACAAGTGATGTCAAACTGGTCACGCCCACCCTGGCCACGCCCCCACCCCACCCACCCCGAGATCAAACATAACCCTGATTCGGCATAAAAGAGAAAGAGAGAGAGAGAGAAAGTCAACACTTTCCATGATATGATTTTAACTATTTATCCAGCAGTTGCAAGGGGAAATATCAGGAATATCTTTGAAGTCCTGCACCTCAATGGCAGGGAACCAGATGAATTGTTTAATGAAATCAAAGAGTTTGTAAAGGGCAAATATGAAAAGAGACACCAAAAGACCAAATGAAGGCAAAAACTCTCCAGAAGAGAAGCCAAAGTGAAAAGAAAGAGAAAGATTTCAGGGAGGAAATTAATAAGGAATTTTAAAAGAACTGTTAGAAGAGGCAGGGTGCAGTATTTACAGTAACATCTGTAAAGATATTAAAGATGGTAACAAATTTGGAGCAACAAAGGAAGTTTTCGAAAAGATCGCCAGATTCAGGACATTCTGACCACAAATCAGTCTATTAAAGATGAATAGAAACAGCTGTTGTAAAGAAGATCAAACAAATATAGTAGAAGAATATTGAAATTCTGTACAGTGGGGATGTTAACATCCAAGATATCTTGGAAGATATTCCCTATTGACAAGAAGAATTAAAAGATGAAGTTAGACCTTTACAAAGTCAGAAGGCTAGAGAACTTGATTGAATATCCACAGAAATATGGGAAACAACAGATCTTTCAAGGAAGAAATGATGAACTGAAGATGGCTATGCAAAACCCTTTTTGTTCAAACTACAGTCGGTACCTTCAAAAGGACACTGAGTTCACATAATTCCTTTCCTAACCACTTTTGAAAATAGTTCACTCTTTTCAGCTATTAGGAATCATTGAATTGACAAGTCTGAAAACACCAGGTAACTTTCATTCAATTTTTCAATTATCCCAAGGGAAGGTTTCTTATAATTATTTGCAAAATGTTATTTTAAAAATTCCATCTGAAACTTGCTAAAATTATGCATTATACTTTTTTCTTCTAACTTTGTTGCATTTTTCATTTAAAAAATTTTTTTTAAATAATAAAGAAAAAAAATAAAATAGGAGCACTTCTTTCCCTTATTAGTTGGTTTGAGTAAAAGTAATTTCATAATGAAATAGCTGGTGATAGAACTGTACAATTTCCTCTGTAATTTTCCAGCTTCTCATGTTGGTATTCTCAAAGATAAGTCAATATTTATGTTATATGCCTGCTACTCATAGTGATGAAGTTGTATTTTGGTAAACTCCTCCTTTTTCAATGTCCTGAGTAATCCAGCTACCAGGAAATGATACTGTCATTAAAAAGCAGCATTAGGCAAGGATTCAGTCACACTTTGCTATTTGTATAGAAGGAAAATATAAAGGAAAGAGAGAAAAATCAGCCAACTGGGGTTGATGGAAGACCTTTTAAAAGCATACCTTCAAAGGCTAAATTCTGGATGTGTAAGCTAATTAAAATGTATTATTTGAAGCATTCAGTTGACCTAGCCCTATATTTAGGACACAGAGCTATTATTAAGATAACTGATTTATTATGAGTGCATGCTATGTCCACAAATACTTGCAAGAGCATGGTATTGTACAAACCTGTCTACCAATGGATTTTAGATATTGAGGAAACAGTGGGAAGTCTAAGTAGATTGAACGTTAAAGAGCGGATTAAAAAATTAAACCAATCAAACTGACGAGGATGCAAGATAATAAAGAGATTTAAGCATTTAATACGTTTTGTTGGTGTGATAATATGTAAACATTTGGAAAAATAAGATACAGTCCTGTATCTGCAAGATCAAACTGACAAACGCACAATGTAATGCACACTGTTTTTATGACACACATACAAAATGGGTGGAGATAAGGATATGTCTTTTGCCATGCGTTGTATGTATGCTTTTCCCTTTTTTAAAGTAATGTAAAGCTATTGAAAGAAATAATATTGTTAATATTATTTTAAAGTTTATAAAATATATTTTATAAATCTCTCATATTAAATGCTGCCAGAATGCTTGGATTTATTTTGAGACTCTTCCTAAATTCTTGGAAATGGATTCTTTAAGCTTGAAATTCCTTGGGTTATAGATTTTTTAATACCTATTTCAACAACTTGTTAAGAATGAAAATGAAGTGTGGTATCAGTCAAAATCATTATTGAGACTGTGAAGGGGGTTGGATTAGAAGACCTCCAAGGTCACTTCCAACTCTGTTATTCTGTTATTCTAGATTATTTTGTAGAGTTATAATCAGATTGGTATGTATTACCTCTCCAGTAGTAATGTATACCAAATATTTAGTTATTCATTTTGGAAGAAGGTTATTAAGAAATTGAAAAAATTAGTGAATGGCCCTTCACATAACACATTGTATACTTTTTTCTTTCCTTTTTATTTACTAATATTAGTTAAAAGTATTAGCCTTGGCTCAAAAATAAGCAGCAAAAGTTTCACAAAAAACATTAATGTAGACACTTTTATTCAGAATTGGTCTCTACCAGCCTAATAGATCACTGCCACATAACTCAATTTGTGCTTATTTATCTTTCAAATAATTTTCCAATTCATACGTTATTTGCGTGTTTATTTTAAAATGATAAGAAATTGTGTTCCGTGGTGGGTTGTATTTGTCATATCATAGTTGTTGGTTTAAAATGACAAAAGCAGATTTGTAATGAGTGGTTCATACTACTAGTAAGAAGAGTAATTAATATCTGACAAATTAATTTGTGGCTATTTGTATTGTTTCTTCCCATAATGCCTTTAATTGTAAATTCATAGTTTTTTCTTTTAAAAAAAGGCATTCAAGAAAACTTAAGAAAGAAAAATAAAATTAGTTACTACTCTTTGCAGGGATGTGGGTTTCTGTATTATAACAAAAAGGTATTTCTAATCTTGGCAGTTACTGACATATAATTTTTACTACTGATTCACATCCTGCGCAAAAATGATTTCAGCACCACGTTGTATCACTGTAATATCCAGCTTGTTTAAATGTCCCCAAGTTGAAAAGAATGGCCATATCTGGCCTCTGGTGAACTCTGGATTGGCTTGTACAATTATGACCTTACTCCAAAGGTAGCCTTGTGGTTCCAAAGGATGGCAAGCTGCCATTCTGAGAGTTCACTGACTGTTTTTCTCTGCAAGGGCGGTAGTTAACGGTTGTAAAGGCTGTAGGTTGCAATATAGAAATAACATCTCCAAATTTCACCTATTTTTCAAGCTAGATTTGCTCCTCCTCCCCCACCCCCGCCTAAAGGCAAACACATCACCATCAGATCTTCCAGATATGATCAGAACCAACCACAGTTCCTAATAGGAACACTGGTGTAAGCTCATGCACATTTCTTAATTTCCTTCTAATACATTTTCCCTCCAAAATGTATTATTATTTATGAATAAATGTTTAAACAGAGTGGCATGATGGAGTTGGACGAAAACTTAGATTTTGTAGTTAAAAATATTCTTTTCCACAGTTGCTAATAATTGAAAATACGTTCCTTGCTCTTTGTGCTATGGATTGAATTACAGCTATTCTGGACAATATCATATACTCATTTTCTACAGATTTCTCAGATTCTACAGATATTTTAACTTATATTAACTGAGAATTAGATAATCTTTGTTGTGATTTACTACAATGCATTATTACAAAATCTAGATCTATTCTCGGCTACCTATACACTAAGCATTCTGTGTCCTTAGAATGGTGGACTCTTGTGTTACAGAGATATTTACACATGAGTCTGGTTTGGCAAATTATGTATTCTTGAAACTAAGATATCAAATTGTAAAATATATCAACATAATCTATGGCAGTACAGAGTTGCCCCAGAACTTAATTATACTAATTATCTGAGGAATCAAATTGAGCATTACCCGGTGCTTAAAAGACTGTGGAAGAAGCTCTCTGTTGCCACCCAATGGTCAGTGTATAAAAAAGTATTTTTCTTGGAAGATACACTTCCACCAATTATAAGGTCCATATTGCTGCATATACCGATATATATATTTTAAATCCCTATATTTCTAAGAAGTGACTAATAGTGGAGCTTCTTTTTTCATATGCATTTAGCTCACCCATTTTTAATATATACATTTTCTCTTATAGATATGAATATATTATCAAAGCTTATTGTATGAAAGTACTAAATATTATGCAATGTACGCCCTGTTTAATTATGGTTGTCGGGTTGTTATTGTTTAAGAAACCAAACACAAAATTTCTGTGGCTATAAATCATGATAGGGCATGAATGATGGTACAGTGCTTTGTATGTAATAGCTAGCTTGACAGGAAGCTGGACGTATGCAACATGAATACACGAGTCTAACTAAGCACATTGTGAATTATTGTAGTTTAGTTCCCACTGTAAAGTGTTTTGTTGCAATAATTGTTTACACATACTTTCTCACACTATAAAATGCAGAAATGAATAATACTTGTTATAATAAAAAGCACTATATATAGGCTGCAAATGATCTAAAGTGATAATAGAATAATCAAAGTGATTCTTTTCGTTTTGCTCCTTTTAGTTCTGTCTAAAAAAATATTGAAACCTCATTTTGCTATTGGAATGTATATAAATCTTTATTTCAGATTGTAACTGCATAATTCAGTAAAGCGGCCTCCTTAACCTAGTAGCTTTCACATGTATTATGACTAAAACTCCTAAATTCCCTATTAGTATAGCTGGTGCTGGATGAAGTTTTTGGAAGAACACGAAAGTTGTTGGAGAAACATGTCCTACATTTATTGAAGTCAGCAGAATAGAGAAATCTCTGATCTTGGAATTAGAGTCAATAACTTTGTCTCTGAAGCTCCATAACTACTTCTCTCTCTCTCTCTCTCTCTCTCTCTCTCTCTCTCTCTCTCTCTCTCTCTCTCTCTCTCTCTCTCTCTCTCTCTCTCTCTCCCTCCCTCCCTCCCTCTCTCCCTCTCTCCCTCTCTCCCTCTCCCTCTCCCTCTCTCTTTCTCTCTTTCTCCCCATCCTCTTCCCTTTCTCTTTCTCTCTCTTTCTCTCTCCCTCTCCCTCCCTCCTTCCTTCTTCTTCCTCTCTCTCTCTCTTCACACAAACATAAAAAACACATACAGATGCACGTACATAGAGATGCATGCACACACACACAGGCACACCAGTCCCAACACCTCTGAATATTGCCAGGTTGAAGAAGGCTGATATCTCCTCATCTGTTGCTATGAAGCTGCTCAGCAGTTGTTGGCATAATTGCCTGTCCATTCCACAGGACTTGGATAATCAGAAAAAATGTGGTACAGGTTGGCTGAATTGCTCTTTTTCTGGAAAGATAAGGGCATGGTTTGAAAAAAATATCAAGGGAAACAAAACAAGTAGGGGCAAATAAAAACTTTGGAGAAAAATAACCTAGGTTAAGGAGAAGAGGAAAATAAAGCATAAGGTAATCTAAGAGGAAAAAGAAAATTGAAAATTATCAGGACTTTCATGGTGGGAAGGTGAATTTGAGGAGTGCTTAAAGAATTCAATCTTTGTCAATTCTGTTACAGAAGGATCTGATCTGTACTTTCTGATGTAATGTGCATATTAACACTTATCTACTGAGTTTGCACCCTTCAAATATTCTAATAGAATTCTCTACTCTAAACTTTCAAAATATGTTGTATAGTATATAAAATGAATGTTTTTAAACTAATTATATAAATTTATAAAGATTATGTGAATCGTTGCAGATTAATGGTAAAGTGCAATGGAAGAAATGTATAGCTGAGCACGTGTGAAAGCAATTCAGAATAGAATCTTCTCTGAAACTTCACATATTGATTTGAGATCATCAACCAAGCCTTTAGCAGCTGGTGGCTTTTAGTCAGTGGTGGGATTCAAGTAATTTAACAACTGGTTCTCTGCCCTAATGATTTCTTTCAACAACCAGTTCACCAAACTGCTCAGAAAGTTAACAACTGGTTCTCTCGAAGTGGTGCAAACTGGCTGAATCCCACCACTGTTTTTAGTAAGATTCATAAAGACAAAACTGGTATAGCATCTCATTTTCATAAGGTGCCATTCACAGTTGTTCTAACTTCTCATATTCTGATCTTCGCTTGGTATTTTTAGTAGTTATGAACTCCACCTCCTCACAAAGGACTTTAGATAAAAAGAACTTGTTTAGTTAAATCTTTATGTCTTTGCATACCCATATTTTTTGTGGAATTACAATTGCATGCAACAGGCTAAATACAAAGCCAAGTCAGGGCCCTTTGATTTGGTTTTCTCAAAAGGCAGTCATTGTCTCATCACTTCAAGTGGTACAGAAGTGCTAACAAATGGAAACACAAAGTAGTGTCTCAGCTGTCACTGCAATTTTATGTTCTGCAAGCCAGACTTCTAGAGACAGTCCAGTGTTTGATATCTGTCCAAATAGGTTCTGTTTCCACTTATGTGATTTGCAAAGATAGTTCCCAGCTTTCTGGATTTATAGGACTGAATACTTTTCTAAATAACTAAAGTAAAGTGCAGGTCAATGGTGACTGCACGTCTCACTATCTTGGGTAAAGGCCGATTTTTAATAGGGCTAAAAATGGTGGCGATTTGAACCGGGCTTCACTCTGTTTTGGTCTCAGAAATTGAAAATGGTTGGCTCCTTGTATTGCCTTTACTTATTTACTGCTTTAAAGTCCTTACTGTGAATATTTAAGTAAACTAATAATGCTCCATTTGAGTAACTCTTTTTTTTTTAATTTACTGAACACAGATGTGCTTGGCTAGGTTTTTATTTCAGTACATGGTGTGAACACAGCCAAAGGCTGCAGAATTTTCCACATACTGGTATATATTGATAAAATACTTTTAAAGTTTAGATTTAGCAGTTGGGTAAATGGAGATTCACCATTCTGTCCTAAACTAGAAAAAGGTGAACTTACATACACCAAAATGAAGAAAGAATTGTAGAATCAGAAGTATAGAGTATTTAATCTCATTTGATATGGGACAGGAAATTTTGGCCAGCTTTTCTCTGAAGATCTCTTTTAGCTGATTAGATAAATTGTCAAACTATTCTTCGGTCGGCCACAGTATTTATATTTAGGTAACATCTTCAGAAGATGCATGAAAATAGCTCAGAGCTTTTTTCCATTTAAAAAAAATATGTTTGACAGAGGGCACTTGTTGGTACTTTTGCTAGTACCTAATTATAAAGCTGCTGCTATATGCAATTTCTAGCAATGAAGTGTTTTTAAAAAACCCAACTCATAATAGCAAAATATGTTAGGAATCCAGATGTTAAAACTAAAGAGTAATTTGTCCATTCCTAGAAATTTACATGAGAACCCCAGAATAATAAATATGTATATAAAACAAGCATATGGTACAAAATTGGGTAAGGACTATAACCTGCCCTCCTCCAGGGAGCTTTACATTACATTGTTGATTTGGGGGATTTTTTGGGTATGGTCAAGATTTGTTGATCTAGATAATTCAGTAACACTAAATAAATAAATAAAGTATAAATACTTATTTGGCAGTCTGACCATGAAGATCATTTATAATTTGATATGATGTCCTACATTAGCAAAGAATAATTTAATGTACAGATATTTATCCCTTGTAATCTTTCCTTCCTTCCTCAAAACCATTAGTATGTCTGCAAATAGAGTTTTAAAATAAAATAGGCACACTGATCCTTATTTGTCTATGTTATTACACATATATACCAGGATATTGTTTTATGTGAATACTCAAGGCAGCTTACAAAAGTAAAACAAAATGCAAAAATAAAGGGCAGAAAAACCAAGGAAATTCAGATTAAAGTCAAGGTCATTGTAATTACCGTAATTGATTCAAAGCTAGACAAAAGGGGTTACATTTTTGCCATTTGCCTAAATGTTGGGCAAGTTGGAGCCAAACGTGTCCCTGGGTAAAGCATTCTGGAGTCTGGGAACTGTTGAGGAGGAAAAACTTTCCTGTGGGTCACAAAAGTAACCTTCTGGCCAGAGGGTACTCGAGAAGTATATTACTTATCTTTAGCCATCCTTGTAGATTCCAAAATAATAAAATGTGCTTTGTGGTACCATCAAGCAAGCTGTACCTTTTTGTAATCGTGTATCATGAGGCATGTCTCATGTAGGTGCCTAAAGGGAAGAGTTTGCATCCCAACATTACAGTCTATGTCTTTTCATTACCCTAATCTTTTCCTACCCCTTGCCCCCATGGACATCGCTCCTTGAAGGGGCCTTTATTGCTGATATAAACCATTAGGCAGGTTCATAGAGAGAGACATAATCCTGAGGCCCTAAGCCTTATTCTGACAAAGAGAACAAATGCTATTGTGTTCCATTCAGCCAATATGGATTTAGTGTTTGTGATCTATTACTCATGGAATTTAAAGTATTTATACTATAATAAGTGACATTTATAAAAGAACTGCCTTGCTGTATCCTATAGTAACACAACAACCAGCGGGCATACATTTTGTAACCATCCTTGCAAGAATCTGCAATAAATCGCATCTGGATGATTCACCATGAATTGATGCTGTATGGTTAATGTTAGATTAAGAAATGTATTCCATTATTCTTCACATATATTTTCCCCATTTCAGATACAAGGCAACTTCAGCCATCTCCTCCCTGGCCTTATGATCCATCTTACCAATACCTGGGATCAATTGCGACTTCTTCTGTTCATCCAGCCACACCGATCTCACCTGGAAGGGCTAGTGGAATGACTTCCCTTTCTGCAGAGCTTTCAAGTCGGCTAACAAGTAAGTGGCTTGGAGAATCTTGTCCCCTGAACAAGTAAAATGCTGCAGTTTTTTGCATGAATAACGGTATCAAGCTGTAATATAATTCAAGAAATTTGGTTCTACCCTGTTGGATTTCCTGTCCCCTCCATAACAATTCTTCTGATAGTTTCCAGAACAAAAAAAATGTTGTGTTTTATTGGGATAAATATATAATAAACAAATTAAAGTGTAGAAAAGAGTTCAGACCCAAGACATTAGTGTAGCCAGTCAGAGATGTGATATTAGCAGAATAATACTTTAGTCCCGTTTTTAAAACGCTAAGTTAGGAAACCAGCAAGTTAAGATATTACACTGGCGCCACTGGGGGTAGTGGTGGGGGTTATAGTCAACTCTCAAGAACAGAAGTTGATTGGGTAACTTTGGGCCAATCACTTTCTCTTAACCCAACTTACCTCGTAAAGGGTTGTTGTGGGAAAAGAATGGTATGCATGCTGCCTTGAATTCCTGAAAAGTGGAATATACAGTGGCGCTTAAATGTTTGTGAATCCTTTGAATTTTCAATATTTTGAAAATATGATCTAAAACTTTTATCTGTTTTCCCCAAAATCCTAAAATTAAATGCTAGCTTGGAACTCTTTTACTGGCTTCAGCTTGAATAAATCACACCTGGATAGGAGTTGCTAATTATTGTTGTTGCATGACATAAGAATAGATAAGCTTGCCAGTGACTTTATTTCCCCATCATTTCATCAGCATGATGGGAAATTCCCCTACTGGTTTATCTCAGTCATGGGCACTGTTTTCTCATGACCCTGTGTACCCCAGAGCCAATTTGGCTTAGATACAGCTCAGCTCAAATTGCAAAAGTTCCATTTTGTGATTTCCAATGCAGCAGTTCTATATGGCTTGGAGGCTGACTGTTTTCGTATTCTTCACCCTGCCCTCTGCTACCTAAATTTGAAGGCTTGGTTTATTTTATAAATTTCATCCATACCAGTGGACTCCATTGTAATCTTTCAACCCACTTATCAGTCCCTAAAAATGCATACCATTTTCCCCTGCTCTTATGAATAAAACGCCTGAAATTCTGCCTTCCCCATCTTCTATTGTTGAGAGGTTCATCTGGATGCAAAACAATGGCATTCCTGACATCACAGCTCCATTTATAGATACATGCGGCAATCAGATGTTCAGCACATGACATTTCTATTACTATATTTCCCTGCTGGATTACAGCCTCAGCAGTTGAATTTCTGCCTCTCACAGCTACTACAAGGAGCACAGGAAACCTTCCCAGGGAAAAAGTGGCAGTCCTCTTTACAACTGGCATTTAGACTTGAAATCTGATCTGCGAGGGAGGCATTTCCAGGTGTTCAGTAGCATTGTTTAGAAGAAAGGCAGATGGTGATTATATATGGCACATCCAAAATTACGACTATAGGCTGTCACAGAAACCTTCTGAGAAACTTTTGAGGGATATCAAAGAAGTCTGCTTAGCGGGCTGACAAGCTTTCAGAATCTGACACTATATTTGCAGCACCCTTTTTAATCCAGTCGCAGGGCAGACTGTTTTTGTTTTCTTTCTCCCACCTTTCTGACTCTTTCCCTTCTGTACGCACACATTCCTTTTAGGCAGACTCCACACTGTGTCTGAGGAGGGCTTGCCATGAGGAAAGGTTGCTTTATTGTTATTTTAATGCCTTGTAATAGCTGGCAAGGAAGGGGAGCCAAAGTCTCTGTTAACTGGAGCCTGTCTCCTAGCTCTCTTTTAAGAGGCCATTATCTTTCATCTGTGGGAGGGGGGAGGCCTTGGAGGGGAAGTGAGAGTTCCTCAATCAGCAGAGGAAGGGAGCTGAAGTTCATTATTTCAAATGGGGAACAAGCTATTCAAAATGCTTTTAGTTCCTAAATTTATAAACTTTGTGAATTTCTGTTGACCAAGCAGCCAGTACTCTACCTAGTCCAGATGAAAGGAGTAAAGGAATGAAGATCGCAAATTCTTTCTCTCTCTGTGTGTGTGTGTGTGTGTGTGTGTGTGTGTGAGAGAGAGAGAGAGAGAGAGAGAGAGAGAGAGAGAGAGAGAGTGCTCCCCCCTTCCCCCCTTCTCTTTCTTTCTCTCTCTCTCTCACACACACATATAGTTAACAGTCTTTAAATGATCCCTGCAAAATGAACAGAAGTGCCTGCTTGTTTGGGACCAGCTTGGCTTCTCTTCTCCTCAATTTCATGATTAGGATTACTGATGTGAAAGGTGGATGTGTGGTAAGGTTCAGCTTCGTTTGTTTTTCAGTGTGACCAACTGTCAGAGAAGCCTGATTCATTTACTACTAATGAAATATTACCACACTTCCCATTAACTGCCCGATTTACAAAACGCATCAGGAAACGGTAGTTCCAAGCAGCTAGGTGTTTAGTGGGCCAAAAGGCTGATATTGCAGCATTGAAAAGATAACTGTATGACCCCTTTCACTGGATTGGAGAGCTGATTGCATTTGCCACCTATGAGTAGGTTGCTTATAGACTTCGTATAGACTAGTATAATGAAATAAGGAAATAGTTTTTAGAAAATACAGAAGGTAAAAAAAACAAGCTATATTAGACGTATTATATTAGAATATATATATGCATTTAAATAATTACTGTAGATAACTATAGACTGCTAAAATAATATACTTTTTTCTTTCAATTTTTAATTTTTTTACTTAAAAACCACTGTTAATATATATATTTTTGTTTTGTTTCTTTTTCTTTTTTTATCATTATTTTAAAAGCAAAAATAAGATCAATTCTTGTTGGTGGTTTTGTGACAGGGGGCGTGGTGAAATATTTCAAGCTATACCTTCCCAATAACACTATTCTTGGATGGAATACTGAAGGAAATGAATAGTCAGCAGTTTCCTAAATAACTGCCCAAACATCGTAGTCATCTGTTCAGGAAAAACTTTGTTTTGACAAAGCAAACATGACCTACAAACCTTAATATTGAAAAAAATTTCTTGGTTCTTTCTTTCTTACTAAATATATGACTATCACAGTGCTCTGTCACTTGCTGCTATCACTCCATATTCTATTTATCATTCTTTATTTTCACTTAAAGCTCAAAATCCAACTCTGAGTTCGGGGTTTTCCACATTTTACATGATAAATGGAGGTTCTCCATGCAGGATCTCCAGGGCTTATTGTATCTGAATAACTTTAGGCAAATAAATAAAAATTCCTAAAGAGAATCACATGCAATCCTTGGTCTTTTCTTTTGCTGCTAAGGGAATATATTTGATTTTATATCATGTAAAGTGTGGATTATTGAGCCCAATTGATGATTATAGCAAAGAAATGTCTATTTGAAACAGGACTGGTGAATAGTGGGACAAAGCTAAAGCTGCTGCCACTTTCTAGGAACAAAGTCACAGTTTTCTCACTAATTGGATCTTAAACAGGATTACTGAATAGAAAATTAAGGTTAAATTTATGACTTTGGTGGTTAGATGAAAGACTTTAATATTAAGTTTAGAAACAGAACACCTCCATAGTACAACTATTAGAAGACTGGTAAAAAGTTATTCATATTCATGTCTCCAATAATAACTAGACATATATACTTACGGTAATTTTCGATACTGTGTATACTAAAACACACTGGAGAATAATCCTGTACCCTAGAGATCATGGCTAATTTATTTTTACTTAAGGCATACATTTCAAAAGCATTCAAGAGCATTACAAAAGCTTCATTGTTAATAGGCAATATTTTGTTTTGCTATTTTACATTTGTCAAATCTAATTTTCTGTTATCCAGCATAATAACTGCGAATATGAGCCCTCAAATAAATTACTTTTAGGCAGGTGGAAAAGTGTATCTGCCATTTTGTGCAGGCATAAAATTTCCAAAACCACTCCAAATAGCATCCTCATAACAGAACCACATTACACAAAACATTTCACTGCTGATAATGAGGTCTTGTCTACATTCATCAGTTGCTCATATGTAAAACTGCAGGCTTGTAATCAGGCTACAAGTCATGAAGGCCACCTGTGTATCTGAGTGATTTCTCTTCAATGAAATAAAGTTGTGTATTTTTCTTACAGTTTATATCTGTTTTATGTTTATATTCTTTCTCCCAAACCAGGTGCTTCTGACCTAACAGCGTTCAGTGATCCAAGAGTAGGAATTGATCGTCCATTTTCGGCCATTCCTTCCATTTCTGATCCTCGTATGCACTATCCTGGAGCATTCACCTATACTCCAACCCCAGTCAGCTCAGGAATAGGAATTGGCATGTCTGCCATGACCACCGCCACCAGATATCACACATACCTACCACCTCCCTATCCAGGTTCTTCTCAGGCTCAAGGTAGCCCATTTCAGACCAGCTCTCCTTCGTATCATCTCTACTATGGAACATCAGCAGGATCTTACCAATTCTCCATGATGTCTGGTGGTGATCGGTCTCCCCCACGTATTCTGCCTCCTTGCACTAATGCTTCCACCGGATCTACTTTACTCAATCCCAACCTTCCAAACCAAAATGATGTTGTGGACACTGAAGGCAGTCATAGCAACTCCCCCACCAATATGGGAACCACAGCAAGATTAGAAGAAGCAGTGTGGCGACCATATTGAATTATTATTACAGGTGTCTATTCTGGTAATATCCATGCTTTTATATGACAAATGAGAGCACTGCCATGTTTGTCTTTCACACAGAATAACAATCAGTTCTGAAGTCAGTATTTCTGGAAATATTGCTATGATGTTCTCTGATTGATTTTACTCAGTGAAGTGATTACATTCCCATAGACTTCTTCCAAGTCTGAACTTCAGAAAATAATAACATTTTAAGATTGTAGTTTTGTTCACTCAAAACTACAAAACACTTGTAGTTTTGTTGGCTATAAATATGGAAACGGATAGATTCTTAATATGTGTCGACAGAGAAATTCACGTCCGGTGAATTATGTGTCCAGAATTTCAGACTTTGAAATTTAAAGTATTTTGTTTGACATCTGGTGCTGAGGCATTTAGTCTTACACAATCTTAAATAATTTAATCAATCATTTTGACCTGTAAGTTAAAAGGAAGTATACAACAATTCTCAGAGAGAAACTGTGAATGCTTCTAATTTAGCAATGCTGTGAATAAGAGTTTTTATATCCTGGAAATAATTTTTTAATCAAGTTGTATATCCCAAAGAATACAGGAATTGTTTTTATTTTTATTATGTTTTTCAGCTGCAACTCATCCTTCTTTATGTATCATCTTCCTTTATTGGCACCTTAAAATCTGCAGAAAGATTTAATCCTTTTTTTTTATAATGTGCTCGCTTTTCTTGTACTTTGTCAGCTAAATGCATCTACAAAAACCTCTTTTCTAGAAAAGTAATTTAATTTTTTTAATATAAAGGAGTGACAACCTACAGTCCTTCTCAACTACTGAAAAAGTACATGATGAGTTGCTCAATATTTATGCTCTGCATTGAACTTTTGTGTGTGATGCTTTTATTTAAATAATGCTTTGAAAATAAGCACATACATTTTGTAGCAACCAAAGTTTAAAATTATTACATATAAAATGGCTGGAATAATTACGGATAATGTGACTTTTAATTATTTAGAAATATTGTTTACATTTAGCTCCATTTCATTCTCATCAATAATTTAAACAAAGTCACTTTTGTCCAATTGAGAAGCCAGGTTTCTTTGAAAATGTTATGATGATATAATGTCTTTGAATAAGAAGTTTAAGTTCGCATTTGGATGCTGACTTGGGCACTGGAAGCAAAGATTTGCCTCAGAGTATATATTTTGGAATTTCTAGCACAGCATGATATTTATATTCCATCAACTTTCTTAAAGACAACATAAATGAAAAAAATCAAACAACACAACTAAATATTAGCATTCTAAATGACTATTAAATTCCACATTATGGTCAAAATACAATACATCCCAGTTTTCTCCCTTGCCCTAGTAGGAGATTCAAAAATTCATTTAAGGCTGTATCCTAACCACAGTTTTGAAGACCCAAGTTCATTGTGGTCAATAGCGGGCTGCTGCCGGTTCGGACCAGTTTGGCCACACGCCCAGGCGCAATCCCATCCTATATCGCTGTGGTTTTGACACCGCACGCATTTGCGGATGGCGCACACAAGCGAATTGCTGTGTTTTTTTTACCCTGCATGCATGTGTAGACGGTGCACGTGAGCAAATTGCCGTGTTTTGTGACACCGCACACATGCGCGGATGGCACGCACCCTCACATTTCCAGTGCTGGGCAAACCTGTTGTTATAGTATGTGAGCCCACCTCTGACTGTGGTCCCTCCTCCCATATGACACACAATTCAAAGGATTTTCTAATAATCTTACATAATTGAAGTTCAAACAATAATAACTTAAGTGTGGGATTCTTCATATTTACTCATTCATCCTCAGCTACTTTGCACCCTTATAAAAGAGAGGTGTGGGCAGCCTTGAGACTACTGAACCTGTTTTTGGTCACCTGAATAACTCCCAAAGTCCCCACTAAAATTCATATATTCAGAATATTCAAATATTCTGATTTTCAGAGGAAAATTAATAAAAGTATGCTATATTTAAAGTGCATTGGGGGAAGGGGGAGCAATCCAAATGGGTAAAAAAAAAAGGTCAAGAAACCTCATCTACCACTCCAGAGAGGTGATTTCACCATCACCTGGGAACTAAGGTGTAATTTATGGACACACAAATAACCGTTCATAATATATAAAGAAAAATGCAGATACTTTTTCTCTCTCTAGGAAAAGCACCCCACTATCCACAAGTAGATAGAGGCAGAGCATATACCATAAAGTAATAATGTTTTTAAGAAGAGATTGGATAACCATTTGTCTGAAATGGTTTAGGGTTTCCTGCCCAAGCAGCACATTGGACTAGAAGATCTCCAAGGTCTCTTCCAACTCTGTTATTCTATTCTAAGTCCTAAGCAGCCCTACCCTGACATCTTTCCAATATCCAAACTTGCAGCCTTCTGAGGATGCTTATGGTCCTTAAGAACAACTGGTTCATATGGAATGTAGGCCTCCCATCTGTATGTATGTTTATGTTTGCATATCCCACCCTGTAACTTGGTGTGCGTTTTTGTTTGGTTCTATTTGGATTTTATAAAATAGCTCAACTTGGTAGTTGTTTAAAAATGCCATTGTTTTCTAATACATCTCAAACATACAAGACATCACTTTAAATTAGGGTAAGCAGCACTAGTTTATGTGGGATCTGAATGCAGTTGTATTTCTTAAGACCACCCAATGCTGTCAATTTCTATCAGAAGAATTCATATCTAGGCACATCCATGAATAATAAATAGCACACTTCTCTTCCGATTTATGAAGAAATAAGTACGCTTTATTCTTACTTGAGAATAAGCCCCAATAAACACAATTCACTAGCTTCTTCCAGAAACAGACTGGATTAAATCCATTTTAGCACTCTATGTTCTGAGAATGTAACAATAAAAAGCACTGAGCTTGAGTTGGGTAAGATTCTGGAGAAGCCAATAAGCTTTAAGTGCTTGGTTGGCATATGCAGTGTTATAGATGTCAGCCAGGTTCAGATGAAAAGTTGTAAAAGGCCATGTGTAAGCACTTTGCATGTATTCAGAATGCACTAAACTTACAAGAATCGGGGAAACTGCCTTATACCAGACTAGTTGTTCACATAGCCCGGTATTATCTACTTCAGAATCAGCCAATATTTCTGGCATTGAGCACCATTGGCAAAACCTTTAGCGCTCTCCTATGATGTTGCTATCATTTCACAGGGTTCCCAAGAAGTTTTCAACAATTTTAAATATTGCTTTAATTTGAACAAAAATTACTTTGTGAGGGTCTAGAAGATACCATGCTACTTATAGACAGCTTGTTGCTGATGCCTGATGTGCTATCAATAACAATTTTCCACGATCAGACATTTTTCACAATAGTTGCTAACTGTCCTTTCAGTTGACAATGTCAGCTATTTAAACCAAGGTCCTTCTGTATGCAAAGTATGTGCTTCACCAGTGAGCTATGACTCAGTTTTTGCAGGTGTGCCGGTTTCCTCTTACATGTGTTCCATTCTATCCTTTTTTGTACAGTATATCGTAAACATTCAGAAAACAGTGCAGTAATGTAGGAAGGTCTTAAATTGAGAGCACTACATCTAATATTTCAACTATTATCTTTTCATACCTTTCAATATCTTCCTGAAAGTAAACTCATATAGCACTCCCTAGATTAAAATGTAACAGTACTAACAATTACTTATTTCTTACTTTATTATATTAATCCTTTATTATCCATGATGGGCTCTTTACCTAATATTTAAGATGTCCTAATTCATTGCCTTCCCTCCCCCCCAAAAAACTAACCAGATTTGCTTTTCCAAACTGTCTTTCTCATGACATTGTCAGTATTAGAATTTGAAAGGCAATTAGTCACAAATGAATGCCAATGAACTTTTAAAAGTGTATATTCAGGATTTCAAGTATGAACCTGACCATAAGGCACAGAGAGTCTACACTTTTTAAACTTGATATCTTCCAGATGCGTTGGATTTCATCCGTCATCATCCCCATCCACTTTGAATAACTGTAATGGTTTCATAAATATTTTCAGTAGTTTGGTGGGGGGAATAAAGTTCATTGAACTTTAATTTTATAAGATGATCACATTTGATTTTATCCTGCAAAATATTGTTGTGTAATTAGAAATGCTAAAGCAAAGTTACTCCTAAAGATAGAGCTTTACAAATATACAGACATCACATGATAATAAATTAGTTGCATTTCTGTTGGATCTCATTCAGAAGGAACAATTGCAAGGTGATGTACTTATAGTCGAGTGTTTTTGCCTGCCTTTAAATAGTATGCAACCTCTGTGATGCTTCCACTTTTGGAGCAGTGGTTCTTATGACGACATTCTACGAAAAAATATGGGAGCACTCTCTGGTGAATAATCTTCCCTAATGTTATATGGCAGCCATCCCTAACCTGGCATTTGGGGAGATTAAATGCAATAGCTGAAAGATACCAGATTACACTAAATCTCTCAAAATGGCCACCTCAGAGGAAAATTCCTGTGTTAAGGAAACATAGTTGGGTAGACTTCATTTAGGACTTACTGGTCCCATTCTTGAAGTGCTTTGTTTTCCTGAAACATAGAATCAAACTTGGTAAAGCTGATTTGGAGAGCATCAGCTGTTCTATATTCTATACAAACCAATTATACATTGGAGTTCCTTTTGATCCTTGAAAACAGCTATTCCTTTGACAGCAATCTGCTTTATTTTTCTGTCTGACAATTTTTTCCCCTCCAATTCAACAATATTACCATCTTGTAAAACAGATCATGAAATACCTGGCTTAATAGCTTTATTGAAATGAATTTGATTTTAGTTGAGCTGAACTGATTTTTTTAAAAAAACCTGCTGGGCTATCAAATTCCATAACTGAGATTATAAACATAGTTATCTGTAAAAAGAAAAAATAAGACTTATTTCAAATGACTAAACGTTTGGGGTTAAAAAACCTCTGATACTGCTGTTCAAATAACATTTTTCCTACGTCATAATTCAGCAGAGCAAATGGTTCTTATTTATTTCTGTATATTAAGATTTCTATTAAAAGGCCAAGCTGATTTCCAACAGATGACACATAATTATAAATAAAGTACTCATTACTGTCTCCAGAAGATTTTATTACAATTGCTTTAAAAAGAATCCAACCTTTGTTTCTAACATTTTGCCATTCTATCAACCTTTTGTTAATTTCCCTTGGACAATACTATCCACTAATTATTTTGTTTTCCTTGTCATAAAAAGGCTGTCATGAGACTTACAGTAATTGTATTTATGTATGTAAATAAGTTTTAAAAGCTTCATAGAACATATTGGTAATGCTTGTAAGTATTTGACATTTTCCTCCTTTACAACACCTTTTCTGAATTCACTTTTCTTAAATACTGTAGAGAACTTTCTTCCAGCTTAATTATTTTAGGTTTTGAGATGAACTGTTTTAGTTACTTTGTAAACAGTTAAAGCATGGTTTTATGTGGCACATTGAAATGTCTTTGCTTTTTTGTTGTAGGAGAATGTGCAAGCAACTGTGGGTTATTTGTGGTATTTGAAAAGTAGCAGACCCAAGTTATAAAAGTGAAATGTTTCAGGAGATGTAAAGTGGTAAATTTGATGAGTGAACAACATAAAGAGAAAATTGGGCTGCTTTTGAGAACTATGTTAGAACATGTGAATTCAACTCTTCCTGGGTATATTTATGATCAGCTTATACAGTGTACAAGAATTGCCACACCTTTTCCTGATCTGGTTATATGAGTCACTTTTAGAAGGGGTTCTCCCCAAACAATAGTGTTTTCTTCCATGGGGGAGAACAGTCCATTTTTACCCACTCAACTAAGCTTCCACATGACAAGGTCAATGTGTCCAGAAGAATTTATTGTGAGTAGCATGCAGAGCAGCTGGACTGTTGCATTACTTCTACTGGAAACTTGCTTTCTTTGTACCATAACTCTTCTGTACATTCAATATTACAGTTAGTATCAATGACAAATAAACTGTTTGAGAAGTATATAAGCATCAAATTGCTTCATTATTTCACTGAATTTTGTGAACGCTAGGTTGGTGCTTTGATTGCAGTGCACACTAGAGTGTCATATATGGTGTCTAGCCTCTGCTGGAACACAGCCAATATAGGAAGTTCAACGTCTCTCTGGGGAATTTATTTCACTGGTAAACCAATTTCTGCTAATTGTTCTGGCATTTTCAAGAGCCCCAGAAGAACAGAGAAGATCAATCTCTTATTCATCATAAGTTTGGAAACTCCCAGAAAAATGGAAATCTTGCTGTCCAAAGAACATTTAAATTTCCATTTGATGAGAAAAAAAGCTCAAATGTCCCTTTCCTAAAGTTTCTTGTATTTTTTTCAGGATGTGCTCTTAATAACCAGATTCATATCAGTCCAAGATTTGCCTATAATTCCCAAGATTTTGACACCTGAGACAGAAAAATCCACAAGTATCTTTCTATGGGAATACATATCCATGAATATTTTTTTCTTGACTTCACAATAGCTCAACTCAGCTTTGGACATTAGCTACATTCCACCATGGGCTGCCCTTGTATCCTCAAGTGATGGGTTATGCTCTGCCTTTCCCAGCCCTGTGAGACATGGTTGACAGTTTGCTTCCAGGTGAAATTGAAGCTGCTGATCATTATCTATACACTCTTGCATGGAATTGGGCTTGGTTACTTGAGGGATTCCTTGTCTCCCCTAATATCTGCTGTCAAGGTTGGCACACTCTAGGAGTTTTGATTAACCAATGCCATATATCGGGACACTGGAAGCACACCTTCTCTGTAACACACTTGGTATGCTGTTTGGTATGAGGTTCTCCCCAAGATCCAGGTGATCCCCATTCAATTTATGTTTTGAAGTGCCTTGAAGACCTGGTTCTTACCCCAGGCCTTTGGTGAAAGTGACTGAAGTCCCCTTTAGATTGTGTGAGTTGCTTGGCTGTGTTCCATTCAGGTTTTCTCATTTTTGCCATCTTTACTCTTCATTTTTGTCTTTTGCTATTTTTTTTATGTTTTAACTTGTAATTTATAATTTGTAATTTGTAAACTATCCACAGTTCCTGGGTATCAGGCAATATATTAATATTATTTTGTTGCTCACACCGTCAACCAGATGTTTAGACTGGATTGTTTATTATTATAATTGCTCATACAGAAAACCCTGGAGAAGAGAGAGATCTCACTTTATGATGAGCAATTTCTGCAACAATTTTGCATCCCAATTTATCTTCAGAACAAGCTAGTGAGGTAGTTTAGGCAAAAAATTAATGACTGTCCACGTTACCTAGTCAGTTTTGTGGCTGGTTGAGGATTATATATTGGAATCTTTTAAGCATTCCTCCGTCTAACTACTTTATTACATTTCTCACTTTGGTGTCTCTCCTTAACTCTCACTGAAATCAGTGAACAGAAAAATGCTTACTTGCATTTGAAGCATTTGCCATATTTAAATTAGCAGTTTAGCTTTGGAAATGTTTTATTCATGACCTCACAAGTTTGCTCTCTTCTTTAAAACTGCAAAGACCAGGAGTTTCTCAGACTACTATTAATCAGTTCGAGTCATTGTCTGGGAATGGCAAAAATTGTAAGAAAAAAGGTAAAATAAAGGGATAAAACACAGACTTTAAAATAAAGGTTTTTTTTTAATCTGAACTCTAATGTTTGGTCTCCAACTTTTAGAATCATGGTATCATTGATTTAACATGCAATAAAACTCATCTCTTTCTCAACATGTCAGCATTTTCCCTTCTGAATGCCAGTTTTTCAGGATAAATTTAATTTCAGTCTCTCAGGAAAGCTTTCCCTTAATTTTTATATTGACAAAATGCCATATTAATAAAAAAATGATGGTCGTTGTCTTAATCTGAATAGCATTTCATGATTGGTGGATAAGGCACTTAGGAATTAAACAAAGTTCATTCTCAGTTGAGAACCTTGGCCAGTTGAGACACATATAGATAGTAGAGGAGAGATTTAATGCAGGGAGTGGTAATGTCCAGTTTTTCCTCTCGTTTAACATTTGAACCCCACCATAAAAGATATTTATTTCTTGGAAAAGCTGAGTCATTGGTATGTGATGCCCTGAATATGATGGAAATGGCAGAAGCACCTACTTCTCCACCCTGAGAATGTAACCTTCAGCCAACCATCAGCAATATGTTGGGCTTTTGAATTAGTGAGAGTCAGCAGCTAAACCCAAATGCCAGATTTGTCTGCAATTATCTAATTTTGTCCACAAAAACGTATGAATGAAATGCAGACCTAACATGCACCATTAAAGCCTGGCTGGATGAGAAATGAGAATTATCCCTCAGTGAGATTTGTCTGACTAAATTTTGGGCATTGCATTGGTAATAACCTCAAGGCAGAGAAGGTAGAGTAATAATTGTGTATTGAGAAGCTCTTGGCAGTTATGAGAAGTGCTGTTCTATAGCACTAATCTGGGTGTGAGAACAAACTGGGGATGTGGCTATTATATCCATCCTTCCAGCTGCATACTGTTGTGGCCCGCCAGCGGCCACTGGAGCTGGCAGCAGATTTGGACAGTGAGAAGGTTGGAGAGGAACATGGGCCAGTCCTGGAGTCTGGGAAAGGCTCTGATGAGGGCTCTGTGTCGGAGGCAGAGAGGGGGCCAGGGCTAGATGCCAGTTATCAGCTGCCTTCAGAGTCAGTCATCAGTGAGGCAGACAAACAGATGGAGCCTGTTCCCAGTATGCGCATGTGCAGAATTGCCAGACGAAGGGAACAGCTAAAGAACAAGGGTCAACTTGGAGTATGGCCACAGGTGGACGATGAATGGCCCCTCCCAGAGGGAATAAAAGAGGAATGAAAGGGGAGTGGAGTTTGCAGGAGACAATTAGTAATTGGTTTGTGACTCTTCAAGACTCCTTGCCAAGTTTTGAAGATATCGGCCTGGCAACTGTCCAAGACAGATAAGGTCTGTGACTGTAAATTCTCCCTTTAAAGATTTTTCTGAGTGTGAATGAGAGACATTCACAGTAACTTAATAAAAAGGGATTTTTATCAGGATAAGGAGTCTGCTTCGTGGTTTGGGAACGCCTGGGTCAGAGCTCAGCATCCCCTCCTGAGCTAATCAGTCTCATTGTAAGGATGATATACCATAGATACAAGTTGATCGTCCTGGGGGTTTTAACATCTGCTATCTGAGCTGGGTGTATCTTGAAAAGTCATGGTCCTCATGACAACTCTGGTCTTAATCTAGGTCATCCTGGATCTGACTCACAAAGCTGGCCAAACATTGGATTTGGTCTTTACCTTGAGAATTTTCTCAGAGATCTGGAAAGGAATTCTGTTAAACACTGGTCAAATTTCACATATTCCCTAGTGATAAAGATGAAGAAATGGGATTATTTGCCGTTACTGCCATTACTATGGGATTATCAAAATAATGATTAGCAGACAAGCATTTAATTGGTAAAATTGATCATATTTTCTATAAGTGGAAACTGAGTGGACAGAATATGAAGAGATAACATACAATAGGTAATCTTGTAATGCTACCTGAGAAGTTTTTGAGCATGTCGTAAGGAAGTGAGGTAAGATTTGCCTCACATGAAATATGGATTCCTGACCCTGAACAAGAACAGCAAGAGAAGGAATAGGAAATTAGATTCAGGCATGGTCAGTGCCCCTCTCAGGGAGAGGACAGTTCCAATCTATCAGCTTTGAAAGACTCGGTGGCCCTACCATCTGCTCAATTGGTATATTACAGTGATGGCTAACCTTTTTGCCATCGCGTGCCAAAAGCGGGGGGAGCGCAGTGGGGTCACACGCACACGTGCCCATATCCATAATTCTATGTGCCCTGCCCCGCATGTTTTCCCCGCTTTTGGCATGCAATGGCACAGTGGGCCTGGTAGGCCCATTTTTCTCTCTCCCCAGGATCCAGAGCCTTTCTAGGAGCCTGGGGAGGGCAAAAACGGCCTTCCCCACCCCACCCCCAGAGGCCCTCTGGAGGCTGGAAACAGTGTGTTTCCTGATTTCTGGTGGGCCCAGAAGGCCCAAAAATCAGCTGGCCGGCGCATGCATGTGTGCTGGAGCTGAGCTCGCATGCCCACTGATATGGCTACACGTGCCACCTGTGGCATCCGTGCCATAGGTTCGCCATCACGGGTATATGAGTTAGGTCAGAGGCCTTATCTGGAACAACATGCAGTGAGGATGATGGTCCATGTCTTTATGTTACAGAAGGTCTTCGGAGGTTAAGGACCTCCGAAGTCCTTGTACAGGATTTCAGGACCAGAACAGTTGGTTCTACTGTTGTATTATCATTATCTCTATCTCTATCTCTATTGCTGTCTCTGTCTCTGTCTTTGTCTGCCTCTGCTTCTGCCTCTGCCTCTACCTACCTATTTACTGTACTATCTATCATCTATCTATCATCTATCTATCTCTATACTGTTATTACATTTTACATTATATATCAAGTGCTGTCACTTTCAACTGAACTGGTCAATAAACCTTATAAATAAATAAAATATAAAAAATAACCTGCCATTCTACATTTGCAACACCCAATGAAGCTGATAAATATTCAGGATTGCACTTAGAATTGGCACAACTATGAAAAGTCGGGGTGGCTGTATGCCAAACTGTCTTCTTTCACTTTCTATCAGAGAACTAAATTAAAAGATTCTTGTTTTTATATGGAATCAATGCAAAGAATGGATTCAGTTAACTCTAAATAAATTAAATATTTAAGGTACAACCTTCATATTACTGCTTCAGATTAACATTTAAAGGAGTCTCACTTCAGTGTTATTGTTCTATAATAATATAGATTATTTGTATGCAGATTCACTTACATTATCTGTTATTGTTATATCCATCCTAAAGAAGTTATTAATTGTAAATTAATGTTATGCTGGGAGTGGCAAGGTTGAGAGAAAGTATTTAAAATTATCTACTGAACCTGGAGTTTGAGATTAGAACCCAAAACCCAAAACCCAAAATCCAGAACCCACTCATTACATTATCTGTTACTTATTACCTATTAATTAGCTCTTCCTCTAAACTATGGTTGACAGTGAAAACTGAAGTCTAACATCTTTTACATTTCTCAAAATTAGTGTTATGATGCCACTTTGTATTCACAAGACAGACAGCTTTACCTTTGAAAGGGAATATATGAACTTCCTTCTTTCTTAGTCTCAAGGAGGATCTTCCTGAATTATGGATTGAAGCATGCAACTCAAGGATGTTTCTCTAGCATCTCCCCTTCCATAGAGGAAAAGATTTTATCTTTTACAAACCATGCCAAAACCTGGGTCCCAGCACAAGAAAAGGAATGGAGATAGCACTGCTTCTATGCCTTTGTAGAGTGACTGCAGAGAGAATTCTGTATGCACAGAAATGGAAAGATATGTCAATCATTATCTTTACACCCCTTTTTGTAATAAAGTGGATTTATTTATTTATTGTTTGTGGTGGGAGGGAACACTAGTCACATGCTTCATGCTACAAAGGCAGGTGATGGCATTGTAGAATTTATTTCATTTTATCCACTTTTTTTACTTTGACTTGCCTAGAAGTTGGCTAGGGATCTCATATGTAACTGGGTACCAAGTCAAGGCATCTCTTTAGAACAGTGTTTTTCAAACTCAGCAAATTTAAGATGTGTGGACTTCTAGCTGTAGAATTCTGAGGGTTGAAGTCCACACATCTTAAAGTTGCTGGGTTTGAAAACTAAAGGTCTAGGAGATACATGGTAGAACCAGGAAACACCAAATAGCCATATCAAATCTGCAAAGCAGGGCTGGCTGAGAGTGTATATTTGGGAAGCTTCTAGAAGAAGAGATATCAAACTTCCGATCTTTCATTCTAGAGGTTCAACCCTGTCATAATTCCTCAGATAGTTCTTGCTAAAATGACAGTAATTGGAACCAGCAACTCCACTGCTAAGCAACATGGGTGTATGATGTGATGTTAAGTGACTCCTGCACAGTTGCAGTTTCCTGTGGACACATGACCATGACTTGCAACTTATTGCCAGCTTCCCCGTTGACTTTGCTTGTCAGAAACTGGTAGTAAAGGTCACAAATGGCAATCACGTGACTTCAGGACCCTGTAATGTTGTAATTGTGAGCCAGTTGCAAGTGTGCATATCATGATCATTTGACCATAATTTGTTCATCGCTGTGAATGATTCAACTATGAGGGCTGGTGGTAAGTACCACATATTGAGTGCTATCATACCTTTGAACAGTTGCTGAACAGTCATTCCACAAAGACTACCTATATTAGGGGCTCCATATATCTTATCATATGATTATAGCCAGTTCTTGCCTTGGTTTCTGATTGTTGCCAACTTATTTTTAAAAGGTAGTAACAACAACTATGAATAGACAAGACTAAATGGAAATATGCAAAAAAAAAATGTAGGAACTTGCTACAATGTTTCATGTAAATTTTTAAAAAGTACTAATGCTATATCCCTATTCCATTTCTTTGCATAATTTTAACCTTTCAACTTACTTTCAGCTTACTTTTTGATAATAGTTTCTATTCTCCTCCATTCAGCCCAATCTTGGAAATATAGAGGATGTAAGAATCCATTTTGGAAAGCTGCTGTGTTCCTTTACAGTCCTTTTGATTTATGATAAATGCATACAATTAAAGATAAAAGACTGGGCATAGCTCCCACAAACAGAAACACACACACACTTTGAAGGGCTATTTTACTCATCATTCCAAGTTCCTGTCTTTTTAAATCATTCATTATTAGGAGTCCTGTAAGTAATTTGCTGCTTTACCTGTAGAGGGAAGTCTTGGACAAGACTGGAACACAAATCAAGCTAAACATAATGCCTGTAGAAAGCTGAGGAAAACAAGTGCCATAAAGCTATTTTAATTCTTGGAAAGTAAAGAGTGATGTACTGATACTTTGGCCCTTGTGCTGAAGAGGATATTATTAAATAACTAAATACAAAATTATAGGAATGCCACAGTGCTTTGCTGCCTTCAGCAAAGATAAATCAACATTAAATTAAGCATAGTAATTAAAAATATATTTTTAGAAATCAAAATATCCTACCCCACAGTCAAGTTTGCCATTAAAAGTCATATCAGAGCCCTAGAAAAAAAAAAGAATGAAAATCAGGTACACAGGCCCAAAGGTCTGTCTT
The DNA here is from genome assembly GCA_012654045.1 of Ptyas mucosa. Classification (NCBI taxonomy): domain Eukaryota; kingdom Metazoa; phylum Chordata; class Lepidosauria; order Squamata; family Colubridae; genus Ptyas; species Ptyas mucosa. The sequence goes on along the minus strand of WNWU01000016.1, from coordinate 32,287,615 downwards.
GTTAAAAATAATTCTTTATTTGATGGTAGAACATATTATTAGAAAGTTATGCAGTAGCCTATCTGCAGATACTGAGAAACATGAGAGTGAACTTTCTCTATTGATCTCCTTAATTTTGTACATTGAGCAAAATACGTGTAACAGATCTTTTCAAGTGTTTTCCCTTCAGTTTCATACACTTACCCTTTTAGTTGGACTATGCTTTCTAACTTAACCATTAGCTCCACAGGGCTTCAGTCCAGTGGTGGGTTCCTCCCAGTTCGGCCCAGTTCTCCCGAACCGGTAGCGGTGACAATATGATGTCACTGAACCGGTTCTGCCCCCCTGCTCCCCCCACCCCCTGCATTATTCTTACCTTTTATTTGGCCCCACCCCCAATCTATTGCTGCCTCCTGAGTCCCAGCTGATGGCTAGAGGGAAAAAAACTGTTTAAACTCTTGCTGTGGGGCTTCAAAGGGCCGCCCTACAGCTGATCAGTGTTAAAAGAAAACAAATGGGTAGACTAGTGCCTGCAAAAAATAAATGGGTAGATCGGTACAGCTCTGCAAGCAGTTAAAAGCCTGGTAGACTTTTAACCTCTGCTAAATCCTAAATAATTGACCCATGACCCACAAAATAAGCCATGCCCACAGAACTGGTAGTAAAAAAAATTAGAACCCACCCCTGCTTCAGTCCTAACTCTTGATCATCAGGAAGTGTATCCTTGCAGAGGACCTTCATCTACTTCTTCCTAATAGCCATTATGACTGAAGAGGCCTATAACTATTTTTTACCTTGATGTTTGTTCCTTTCGACAAAGGCGTATTGATTGCTTATTTGTACCCTATGACTATCATTAAGTTTTGTACCTTATGATTCTTGATGAACGTATCTTTTCTTTTATGTACACTGAGAGCATATGCACCAAGACAAATTCCTTGTGTGTCCAATCACAACTGGCCAATAAAAAATTCTGTTGTTCTGTTCTGTTCTGTTCTGTTCTGTTCTGTTCTGTTCTGTTCTGTTCTGTTCTGTTCTGTTCTGTTGTAAGCCCAGAAAATATGAGAGACTGATATAGTCTTAAAGCATCAGGCTAGAAACTGGAGACATGAGTTCTAGCCCCACTCTGGGCATGGAGTCAGCTGAGTGATCTTAGACCAGTCATTTTGTCTTAGCCCCAAGAAGAATGGATTTAGTAAACCAATTAATGGTAAACCTTTTCTGAAAAAGAAAACTGCAGGGACTTGTCCAGGCAGTCTCCATGCTTTCATTTTTTTTCCCTGTTTTTTGGTTCTCTGATGTTGTTATTACCAAAATATGGCTTGTTGTGGGTTAACATCTGAATCTAGTTCAGGTATAGCCAACTTCAGACATTCCATGTCAACTCTATAAAATACTTCAGATTAAGAAATAGACAGTGTGTAGATCTAAAGCTGCTTTTATGAGAACAGCTATAATAACAATATTGCAAGTGTGACTGTGCTTCTTTTCCTCTCTCTTTTATCTTCCTGTGAAGTGTGAGGCACTGCCAGACATATTTTCGTAAACCATTATTTCACCTGAGGAAATCATCTAGGCCAGTAATGGCTAACCTTTTTGCCATCGTGTGCCAAAAGCGGGGGGAGCGTGGCGAGGTTGCCCACATGTGTGCCCACACCCATAATTCAATGCGCCCTGCCCCTGCGCATGTGCGCCCCCCCACCCCGCTTTTAGCACATGACGGCACAGTGGGCCCAGTAGGCCCGTTTTTCACCCTCCCCAGGCTCCAGAGGCTTTCTAGGAGCCTGGGGAGGGTGAAAACGGCCTTCCCCACACCCCCGGAGGCCCTCCGGAGGCCGGAAACAGCCCATTTCCCAACTTCCGGTGGGACCGAAAGGCCCAAAAATCAGCTGGCCAGTGCGCACATGCGTGATGGAGCTGAGCTACAGCAATGCTCGTGTGCCCACTGATATGGCTCCGTGTGCCACCTGTGGCACCCGTGCCATAGGTTCGCCATCACGGATCTAGGCCTACACCATTTCAGACAAATCGTCGTCCAATCTCTTCTTAAAAAACCCCAATGTTGGAGCACCCACAACTTCTGGAGGCAAGTCATTCCACTGATAAATTGTTCTGTCAGGAAATTTCTCCTTAGTTCTAGGTTGCTTCTCTCCTTTTTTTTTTAAAATTTGATTTATATGCCGCCCTTCTCCGGAGACTCAGGGCGGCTTACAATGCGCTAAGCAATAAGCAATAGTTTCTTGATTAGTTCCTTGATTAGTTTCCACCCATTGCTTCTTGTCCTACCCACAGATGCTTTGGAGAATAGCTTGACTCGCTCTTCTTTGTGGCAGCCCCTTAAATATTGGAACACTGCTATCATGTCACCCCTAGTTAGGGCTGGTATTCACTTACCTTCGCTACTAGTTCACAAATGTGAGTGTGTGCGCAGAGCATCAAAAACAGGATGTGATGATGTCTGGGCGGGTGGGCGGAGCCTCCCACCACAGCCACTACCGGTTTGCGTGAACTAGATAGAACCAGCTGAATACCAACACTGCCCCTAGGGGCGCCGGCCCCTGTCCCGGAAGGATGATCGATCTGAAGACACTCGGTAGGATGACTGAAAAGGCAGGCGAAAGGAAGAGGCCCCACTGAAGCCTTGATCCCCCCGAAAGGGCTGCCGACCATAAGGAGAAAATCGACCTTCCTGGCGATGAGAATTAACCTAGACATACCCTATTCCTGCAATCGTTTCTATGTTTTATCCTTCAGTCCCCTAATATTTGTTGCTCTTCTCTGCACTCTTTCAAGATTTCTTTTATATCATGGTGACCAAAACTGGATTTTTTTTTACTTGAGGGTGGCTAGAGCAGTGCCATCAAAGACAAATTTGCAATTCCCCAGAAAATGTAGACTATTATTTTGATTTTGAATTTTTCCAAGAAAACTGTGATTCTGGAGTTAACATTTCCCCTTGAAGTTCAGTAACCTGATTTTCTGATATACTAAAATATGTGACAAACACATTTCAGAATACATCTGAGGGGGAAATTGCTCAAATCAAACTATATCAAAGAGGATTGTTTTGTTGCTCACAACTTTTCACATATAAATATTTCAGTTAGAAAATATTTTCAAGCAAATAAGTTCTCTTTGCTCTTTATTCAAATGATCTTAAGCAGATTTGAATAAAGAGAGCAGTTCCTGTAGGTAGCAGCATCCCATACTGTTTCAATTTTTAAAAGTCAGTCACTCATGGCCACTTGAGAATGAAAGGGAATAGGCAATCAACATAGGTTGGTGTATTAGAAATCCTAATCATTTGCCATAAGAATCTTGAGCCTAGAAGAATATGAGCCTAAAAGAATGCACATATGTTCTGAGGTTCTATAATTAATATTCACATTACATAATAAAACATTACTAAGAGAGACAAAACAGAGTAAATTGAGTTGTTTTATAACATAAACAAAAAGATATATGAATTTTTGACCTTACCATTTCCACTATATTATTTGTAATTGATAAAAATAGAAGAAAAAAGGGAAAAAAGAAAAAAAGACACCCCTATTAAATTAAATTTAACTTTTCCCCCCAGGTTCCTCCACATCTTTTGAGATGCTATCCCTCAGTTCAAAACATGTTACATGCAAGATGTGCTACACCCCCAAGCCCCCCCATAACCTTGATATAAAGCTAGTCAATCCATATAGAGACTCAAAATGACAGTTGTTTTATCCGTATAAATTAATAGTCCTTGCACACATACTGTACCTTCAAAATAGAAATTAGGGCATTTTTGCTCAATAATGCATGTGTTAATTTCCTTAGCTCCTTGACAAGATCAGTTGCTGCGAACTGTTTTGGTAACATTGTCACACACTCAGCTTTTTTAGATTAGATAACCTTCCAGCTAATGAAGGTTTCTGAACTATGAGAAAGGTAATCTTTCCACTATTCAAAAATTTGATTTGTCCTTGTAAGCTATTAGATTGATCATACTTTTCACAAGTCTTTCTTGGATGATTTGTCCTCTTGCACCCGTCTCCCCATGGCTCACTTCTATTACTTGTTTGCTTCTGAGATGTTTGCTAAGTTACCCAATGACGTCATCAGTCTGTTTGAAAATGTTGCTCTTTATGAGCATCCTCATTAAAAGTCAAAAGGGCGACATTGTACAATCTAAGGTTCTTTTCTACGTCTCTGTTACCTGACCTTTCCCCTTACTTCTTTAGCCCGAAGTTTGTGCATGCATTTTAGAAGTTCTCCTATTCAAGCAATGATAACGTAAAGTTAAAGTGTTTGCTTAACCAGAGAAAAGAGCTCTGACGTTAGAGAATATCAGTAGAAAGGCACAAAGCAAATCTCAGAAACAGAAAGACACATGTTGGCAAATGTCAAAATGCAGGTGTGGAAAATAGCTTTTGATTAGAGATTTATTTCCTGAATCACAAAAGAAGCAAAGGCTTATAAGTCCATGCCAAGTGCAGAATACTTAAACAGAGAGATAACTTGAAAGAAGAGAGTCCTCAGAAACCTTGGAAAAGGCAATCACAGTACAGATTTGGGAACCCTAATATTTCTGTTTTCTTGCCATGGAACTTCATCTCTTGTTACTTAGTCTCTTGGTCATCATACCAATTTCTTCAGCCATTCAAACAATTGTTCCACTAACAATACCTGACAATCATGAAGGTAAGATGAAGCTCTCTTCCCAAAATACCAATTAAGGCTCTTGGCTGTCTTTGTTACCTGCTTTGAAAAAATGAATGTTTTGATATCATTAAACGTTTGACTGCTGCCTTGTAGCAAAGAGCAACATCAAACTGAATCTATAGAACCACACTGATTTAATATTGATGATCATTGTACAAAAAGGTTTATTTCCATATAAGTATAGAAGTGATTGCAATATATTTCATTGATTAATGAAAAGTTGGCCATTTCTTACATATCAGAAAAGTATGGGTATTTTCCTTTATTTTAGGGTTATTTTTTCAGATTAGAACCAAAAAGCTGAGAAAAAGCTTCACTAATCAACAAAAATCCATCTTGAATTTTTATCAGCTTTTGATGAAGTACAGAAAACTACCAGCCATAACTTGATTAACAAAACTTCAATGTTTCAAGATAGCTAAACAAGTAAATAAAAGACCATTACACATGAAGACATATTATTGATTACAACAGATTATACTACATGTACTTAATTTATGGCATTATCATTACAAATTGGTTAGATTCTTTTTAGGTATTTGATAAATTGGTAATCTATTCTTTGAACAAAAATGTATTTACATATTAAAACTTGGATAATTCCATTATGTTTTTCCATTCTAAGATTATATGTTTACAAAGACAACATCATTATTATTTGACCAGATACTAAGACTTTGGAGAAAATATTAATGATCTCCTCTGCATTTCAGAATTTCCCTAATATTAAGATTTTGAATTTGTGTAGTAAGGCACAACTGTGTCCATCAGAATTTATTTCAATATGAGTATTTCTGTAATGAATTAAATGACAGTCCAACATCAGTTTGAGAAATAATGTTTGCCTTTTGAATAGAAATGAGGTTAGAAAATAATAATAATAATAATAATAATAATAATAATAATTTTGTCTGAATTGTCTTAAATGATGTTTAAGTAGCATTTGAGTGCAGAAAGGCAAGAAATAAATCCAGCGCATATTTATCAGATAGTAGAGTGCACCATGCTTTGAAAAATTAGGAGACAGACAATACTGAAATTAAAATTAATTTTAAAATCTGCTGTAACTTTAAAATGAAAGGCTGAATTGACAGTTTGAATATAGTTTACAAAACAGAAGAGAAAAAAAGCTTTCCAGCATTCTATAATAGTGTTTTGTTGAGAGCTACTGTATATCTATGCATTTGAAATTTAAATATACAAAACTACATTAAGACCACGAAGGAAATCTGAGTAAAGCATTTATGTATGTTTTAACAACCTTCATACTAAGGTAAAAGCATAAAGGAGGTCCGTATTTATTTAACAGTGAAGCAGAAACTGTATAACCACAATGTGCTGACTTCTCTGAAGAACTGAAGGTAATCCTATTGCTGAGAAACTGGAGGCCTTTAGAAAAAGAACGTAACTCCTCATTATTGTTTTACATACATTCCACCAAAGATTAGGGCTTGGGAGGAAGTCAAGGCAAGTGGGTTAGGCAGATAAATATTTTTAGCTCAGTTAAATTAGCTAAAAAGATATTCTGAGCACTAATACATTTCAAGGGACCAATACCTGTGATTGGAATGATATAATGAACTATTTTCACACTTTCTTCTATAGTAAAATTCAAAGTGAGTCAAATCTTCCCAAGTAAAATGTGATAGATAGATAGATAGATAGATAGATATTAATAATAATAACAATAATAATAATACAGATGGAATATAAATTTAAAAATGTAAATGAATGTATGTAACACCAACTAGCAATAAGAAAACATGATGAAAATCCTTAATCTCATAATACAAGGACAGACTCAGCTATAATTTTACCTGGGACACAGTCAGTATCCTGGAAATTGAGTCATGGCAACTGGACATCTTTTCTTTTTTGGTTTGAAATGTTTCATTGCTCACCCAAGTAGGTTTTTCAGTTTTAAGACGCTATTTGGATGAGCAGTGAAATGTTTCAAACAAAAAGAAAAAGAAAAAAGAAAAGAGTCCACTTGCTGACTCAACTTCAAGACAACTGTACCTGGATGATTGAGAATCTTCATTGACATCCTAGCCAAGCTAAATCCAAAACTGCCCCAAAATTCCTGGAAACTTGGCATTCAGAAAGTCAGCCATTAAGGACCATTCAGGAGACTATAAATAGCTAAAAAGGAAAGAAAAAGACCAGAATACCTTCTTGCCAGCAATCAAGCAGTGAACAATATTTTAGTCAGCAAAGTACCAACTCAGACAAACAATCAAGCAATAAACAACCTAATCAATGAACCACCAAGAAGAAAACAATACCCCCCACCAACACTGACAGAGTAAGCCATTAGTATGTAAACAGAGGACAAACTCCATTCCTTCCTAGCACTGAAGTTGTTACTAGTCGGGTAAGGAAACATCTGCAAGCAAACAACCAAGCTCTGAGAGCACCAAGTATTTTAAGCAAAGTAATGCCTTAGTGGGGAACAAGAAACAGAATTATGGTTACAGAATAAAAATTATTCTGTTCGGAACGTTTCTGCAGTGCTTATGAAGTGACAGCTGTGCTATGCCATAGATGCTGATCCATAATGTAAATGATGATTTTCTACTTGTAACTCATTTTCTCTACTCATTTTCTCTTTTGCCTTTCAGTTCATGCAAAAATATTTGGAAAGACAATCGAAAGGGTAAGAAACTGCCACCTAACCCTAACCCAACTTCCCCTCTTTGTTCTAACATTGCAAAAAAGGCCATTTTTCCTAGGGATATAATTACAAATTAGTTAATCAAAATAGATCTTTCTATGAGGACCTTTACACAATAAGTGCACAGTTCTGAGAAATGCATTTTGACGGTGCAGCACATGCACTTCCAAACCGGTAGGGAAGGTAAGTAGATTTCATCCCTGGACTAACATTTCTCTCAATGCTGCTAAACAATCTGCAGCTCCAGACAACATGGCTCATGGTTGAATGTACAGATTTTAAATCTAAACCAAATGGTATCACCTCCATAAATGAGGGGATATCAATACACATTCTCAAAATTGCTGTTTCACGAATAGCTTTATCAATTATTTTGGGATTAATCCATCTGATTCTTTCTTTTTTTACATTCTGGGTAGGATGTGTTGACTAAAGGGCAGACTAGTCCCCACTTTTCTCAACATGACGGCATTGTGGAATCAAGCAAGGATTTCTTGAAAACCTATCCGTTAACTGGGAAGAACTTCCAAAAAGCAGCACTCCAGCCTTCCAATAAATCAAAGAAAAGAGGTATACCTTTTGACAGGGAACAGTGTCAGCTTGATAGATAAGCATTAAAAGAATTAAAATTAATTCTGTATTAATTTTAAAATTAATTCTGTTGCATACAGAAATCTTGATTCTGAAGTTTCTGATAAATTATAATTGATCTTGGGAATCATCATTCTCGCTCAGCCATTACTGCATTCAGCCACTGATTGCAGAAAAACCATTCCTATTCTGAAAGTTTATATCCCTGCCTGCACCATTGCAATATCAGTTAGACTGGTAGAATCTTGCTAGTTTTCCCTTGATCAAAATAAGCCAGAGCTGGAGGAGAATACATGATGTAAATCATAGATCAATACAACTTTTCCCAAACTGGTACTAACCAGATACATTGGAACTGAATCTCCCAGAATTTTTGTAAGCATGGCTGAATGGTAGGAATGCTAGTACCGTGTTTTCCCGAAAATAAGACATGTCCAGATAATAAGCCCAATTGGGCTTTTCAGAACATGCAATATAAGCCACCCCTGCAAAATAAACCCCACCACCAGCTACTCGGTGCGCAGCCAGTCCTGCCATTTCCTCTGGTTGCTTGCCGTGCAACCAAAATGAGTTGAGGCGAGGCCGGAGGGGGGGAGGAAGGGGGAACATGCCCTTCCCTCCCTATTCTTCACACCAGCCAAGCGGCCCAACACGTCCCACCCCACCCCAATGGCAACAGAGCCTGACTGCTTCCCTTCCCCCTGTATCTTTATCGAGAAGGGTAGCAGGTGAGGTGGGGGAGAAGCAAGACGTGTGGAACGAGACATTGCTCCCCTTGCCGTCTCTTCTCCCACCCTCACCGGGCATGACAGGGCTCCTGCCCCTCGCTTAGCCACCCGCCCCTTTAGGGATGCAATTTCGGGGTGGCAGGTAGGGCTGGTTGAGAAGCGGGATACGCGTTTTACCTTTCCAGCTCCGTCGTGTTCCTCACCATTGCGTCCAGGGAAACACGCTGTAAAAGAAAACCTTATTGGGAGTTCAAGAAGTTTGATTGAACTCACGAGATTTTCTTTTACAACATGTCTCATGTTACAACATGTCTCATGCAGGCGGTCTCGTAGATAACCAGGTCCTAAGCCATGGAGCACTCTAAAGGTGGTGACCAAGACCGTGAAGCGCACCCGGAAGACCACCGGGAGTCAGTGCAGCTCGCGCAGGAGCAGTGTCACATGGGAATGCCATATCGTTCCCGTAACCACCCGCGTGGCCGCACTCTGCGCCAGTTGGAGCCTCCGGGTGCTCCTCAAGGGGAGCCCCATGTAGAGAGCATTGCAGTAGTCCAGGCAGGAAGTGACGAGGGCATGCGTGACTGTGTATAAAAAGTCCCGATCCAGAAAGGGACGCAACTGGCGTATCAGGCGAACCTGATAGAAAATCCCCATGGTCACGGCCATCAAATGCTCTTCTAAAGACAGCCGTGAATCCAGGAGGACGCCCAAATTGCGAGCCCTCTCCATGGGGGCCAGTGATTCACCCCCAATAGTCAGTGATGGCACCAACTGACTATATTGGGACGCCGGAAACCACAGCCACTCGGCCTTGGATGGGTTGAGTCTGAGCCTGTTGTTCCCCATCCAGATCCGTACGGGCTCCAGGCACCGGGACATCACTTCAAGGGCATCATTGGGGTGTTACATTTAAAATGTAACATTTTAAAAAGCAAATACAGTAGATGTGAATGGCTGGCTGAAAGTACCGGTATTCCTTGAGCAAAGGTAAACAAAAGCTATATTTGAGAGAGGTTTGTGTCACTTTAACTGGGCTTTTAAAGTGATCTGCTTTTTTTCTATTCCAGCCTGTTTTTGGAAATACTGTGTGCAAAGCAAGTAATTGCTTGAAAGTGTTGACTCAGCAAACCATTCTGGTGATTACAGAATTGAAGCCTGACAATGAAATCTTCGGAATCTGAAGACTTCTTCCACAACAGTATTAGTGCAAATAACAATTTGAGCATGTTTTGCTTTGTGTTCATATATATTTAAAACACATCCCAGTATTTAAGGCTTGTACTATTTTTAAAAAAATATAATAAAATAATTTTTATATGAATCATGGTATATCGATCAAATCTTGATAGGAATAAAGTGTTAAATCTTTCTGGATGACAACTGTCAGACTACACAGGTGGCAAAACATAAGTGTTTCTTCAAATAATGCAAAAAGAAAAAAAACATATACTCTCTAGGACCGAGGATATCCATAAAAGGTACTGGAAAATCTATAGGATACCTAAGTAATTTGTATGTCTGTAGCTTGGAATGTTATTATTCATAGCACTTCCTTTGATCCACAGGCTTTTAGATGTAACAAATCTGTGTCCAAAACAGATCTGAATTATAGATACGGCCTATACACATATACCGGTACTTTTTTAGTCTTCTATTCATACCCAAATTTATGACTGGTAAATTTCATGCAGCTTAGGAATTAGACTCAGAAAATTACTAACCTCCCCCCTTTTTTCTGTATTCAGTTACACCACAATAATTTTAATGTTGACACTTTTATATTTGTGCAATGTGATTTAAATGCCACTCGAAGTCCATGCACAATTCTCTGAACCATCAACCAACATCTTCATCCTTTCTGCTTCTTTGGCAGTAGCAGCCTCAATGTTCAAGAGAGTTCGATTGGTTTGCAGTCTGCAAGTCTCTTTGCTCCTGTCTAAAAAGCTTATATTACAAAATACATCAAGAACTTTGATGAGAAATATAGCCTTCAGTGTTGGTATAACATTGTGTATCATTGTGTGCATGGAACTTTTTGTGTCTGGAAAATAGATTTTTCAGGCTCTTGTGCCTTAAATGGTATCATGACAGATGTACCTAAATACAGTATTATAATCCATGAAATCTTGGTTGGAAAACCATATTTCCATGCTACGTGAGATGCTGTCATTCACTATATCAGTAGTAACAACAGTAGCACTCCTAACACATTTACTTCACTAATACTGTTTTAAAAAATGCAATAATTACAGTAGTAAGTAATGCTGAATACTTTGAGCAGGACACGTTCAAGTCAGAGTTAACTGTTCATGGCTTTAGGAAACTCATCAACCCTTGAGCATTTTTAAAACAGCCAGCTCTGTTCAGGAATAAAAAGTATTACAAGGTAAGTATATAATGAGGAATATAAAACATAGGATGTGAGAATCCACATGCACCTTTCAAAATCTTCTTTTAAAAAATCAGCTTTTACTCATAAATGGCTGCAAAGTGCTTGCAAAGTGACAAGGTTTTAGTCTGGTATTTGATTAGCAGGACCTTAGGAATCAGATAGCTACTTGTGACAGTTTTCTTTGAGCTGAATTATATATGAACATTTTATATTTTTACTAAAATTATTCCAAGAATATTCTGATTCAATTGTTTTATCATTCTTATTTCTGATTATGAAATAAACTAATAAAAGATTATTTTCAAGAAGTGTAACTTGTACAATGAGCTGCTCATTTTTTTCTATAAGTCTAGTAAAAGCACAATGTCCTCCTTCTTATTCACCATAAACCATGATTACACTTTTTGAAATGATATTGAAGCTAATGGAATAATATTAAGCAAATGGCTAATGTTCCGTTTAAATCAATCACATATATTTATTTTTAATAGTTTTGATATAAATGGTTTCCTAATTCTTCCATTTCCCTAGATTTAGTAACTACAAACTTAAAATACAGATCAACATATTTAAATCTTAATTTATATATTTTATATTCAACTATATAAGATATATTAACTATAATACTTAATTATATTGTTTGTATATGCTTCAACAGATTGAATTAATTGCCAACCATCTCATCCTAAGAATATTTGTTTCCTGTGTAATATATTAAATATAGCATTCATCTTGATTTGATTGCAGATAGGGGAAGGGAAAAATAATTTCATTATGTGCTAAATTAATCATGAGTGTAAAATAAGATATGAGTATAAAGTGTAAAAATTGAAAATGCTATGCTAGTAGTAAAAAATGGAAACAAAATAGACATCTCAATTTTCATTTCTGAGGTAAAATTTCTTGGTAGCCATAGAGGCAATTCCTAGCTACCATAAGGTACTCAGCGAATAGAAGAGTTGGAAAGGACCTTGGAGGTCTCCTAGTCCAACCCCGATTAGGCAGGAAACGCTAACCCCACTTCAGACGTCTATTTTACATCCTGGCGACCAAAATTGGATGCAGTATTCCAAGTGTCGCTTTATCAAGGCATTATAAAGTGGTATTAACACTCCACATGATCTTGATTCCATTCCTGTTTAGGCAGCCTAGAACTGTGTTGGCTTTTTTGGCAGCTGCTGCACACTGCTGGCTCATATTTAAGTGATTGTCCACTAGGACTCCAAGATCCCTCTCACAGTTACTACTATTGAGCAAAGTACCACATATACTGTATCTATGCATTTTGTTCTTCTTGCCTAAATGTTCAATTTTAATAACCTCTATGGATTTTTTTTAAAAAACCCTATTGAATGTGAATCACCAAAGCAACTATGTCTTGTGTAATGAAACTGATTTATTTAAGTAAAATATTTGGACGGGCGGGGGGTGCTACACTCACAGAATTAAACCAATTTTAATTGAAAGTGAATATATCTCTGACAAAGCCTTGATGCAAATATTATATAGAATAGCTTTTTTGTGCCTTTATATCAAAGTATTAAACCTTGCATAAGATGTTATATGTTCCAAATATGAAATTAAAGAGGTTCTTTTTCCATAAAAGCCAGTTCATATTTGGTGAATTTTATATAAACATCATTTGTTTTATTGTCCCATGTATCTTGAGAGAAAATGAAGTAATTTCTTTATAAGACTTCATACTCAGACTCAATTTGGCAATAGCTCTGAAACGAAACAGACTGTAACACATTTGAATGAGAACAGGAATCTATGTCTCCATATAAGAGACCTAAGAGGGTAAATGTACCCTTATAGTTAAAGGGATTATGAGTTCAACAATAAGGCCGTCTCGGCTGCTGTCTGGCTTTCCCTCACTAATGAATAACTTCCAGTGCAGGCAACAGTAGGATTACGAGCTTTGACATCTGCCTTGTAGGTCAATGTTAAATACTTGGAAGTTGATGCAGCAGTACTTGGGATTATACGCCACATGATACAAAAATGGGCATTTATATCTGCAGCCAGAATGTCCTAGAGATGTAGAACTCTGTGAAACAAGTGCACAGGTGCAACTCTCTATGGTTGGAATGAATGAAAGACAACAGATCAGAAATTACCAATGCAAATCCTACATTTGCAGACACCGAAGATTTTCCCCAGCATCTAACCAAATAAAAAAATAATTTAAAATAAGGCCAAAATGAACTTGCCCAATCATTTGCAAGATGATATACTTACTTACTTACTTATTTACTTACTTACCATACTTATTATATCCCTTTATTATTTTTATTGAGTTATTTTTACACTAACTCAAGGCAGCAAACATATCCAGCACACCCTCCTCCTCCTATCACAAATGTGCTTTTCAAAAGGCAACTTGACATTGTTGGTTTTTTTCCTTGAATTGAAGAAGCTTCTTGGATGAAAAGTGAAATGTTTTCAGGAGGAAAAAAACCCAACAAAGTCCACTTGCCTTTTGAAAAGCACCTTTGGGACAAGCATGACCTGGTTGATTGAGAATCTCCACAGACATTCCTCATACAACAACCCTGTGAGGTGAGAGGAAGTGACTCTCACTTCCTAGCCAATCACCTAGCTAACTCTCATGACTAAGGTAGAACTTGAATTCATGGTTTTTTGTTTTCTAGCCCTGCATCTTAACCACTAGAGCAAAAGAATAGCAAGGACTTGGCATTAATATATAAATTTCAGATGAAAAAGCTGAAATCCTCCAGTAACGGCAAGAGAAAATAATGGAATCTTATATATCAAAGGTGACAATGTTAAAAATTAAGTATTTATGTATGTATTTATTAATTTACATTTAATTTTATGGTGTCTGGTGCTATATAAATGTATCTGAAGTCTTTTAGTTGTTATTCCCAATGCCATAGAAGCTGGAGTGTATTAAATCCTCTGTGCCCTATTATCCGTGTATAAAATTGGATGACTTTAAGCAATCATAATTTATTTGCAGAACAACATAGATAATTATTCTTCAGTGTTCTTATTAGATCTGGAAGCATAGGAAAGGTATATGGCTTCAGTTAAGTTCATTAAATTTTAGCTTTACCTAACCTCTTGTGTTTGTAATGGAGGAAAATAATTACCAGAAGCCAAACACCTAATTATTATATAATGTAAATGTCATTGTTCTTGAGAATGTTTTAGTTTATATGAAACTTAACATACAATACATATGTCTTGATCTAGACATATGTATTGTATCCACCAATTGCACACACACACAAAGACTATGTATTGTATCTACAATTGCACACACACACACAAAATCCCCTGCACGCTATACATTGTAATAAGTAGATTAATAAAATAATTTTCCCAGGAAAATTCTCCATTTTTTAACCTTGCTGATGAATGGATGCTTTGCTTTTGATTCAATTTTTTTTAAAAAAAAACACTCATAGAACGAATATAAGACACAGAATATTCTTGATTTATTTCATTCTTTTTGCAACATCCAGGTAGGCATATTCTATTTCCCGATCTGCAGGGCATGTATTTATGAACTCATCCCTATCATATGCATTATTCAAATATCTCCAGATACCAGTCATTTCAGATGGAAATTCAAAATTTCTAAACTTCTTTGCCACAACCTTAAAAAAAAATAAATGAAATCATTATCAATAGAGTACTGTTCTTATGTAATTAGTAGAAAACAAAAATATGGTAATAGAAAATTGTACAAACTGAACTTTAATGTAGCACTATAAAAGGTATTTTAAACCTTGCGTTTTGAAAAACAGATAATCTGGAAAAAATAGGACATTCACAGTTTTTGGTCTTCATTAATTGTTTGGCTTGAATTAAAGGGATAAAATAGACTTAAAGTAAGGATTTTTAAAATATTAAATGTGAGGCAAATATGGGTTGAAATTATAATTTTTTGGACATGTCTTATATGACAAATTAGAACAAATACTACATTAACGTGCATGCAAACATAGTTTGAAGTATTCAGTATAAAATAAATGTAAAGGAGGAATTGTTGCATGCATTACTCATTTTTACATAAAGGGGGGAAAACAAACCTTGATGATATGAAGCTTTGGCAAGAGATTGCAATCTGCCAATGTGAGTTCATCACCATCTAGGAATTTCCTTGTGGAAACAGTGATGTCTTCAGTGCTATTGGCATCTATTTCTTCAGGCAAGGGGGTATTTAAGTAAGTATTCAGTTTATTTAAAGCCTTAAGCAGTGTTTTTTCTAAATCTAAAATAAAAAAGGAGAGTAATGGAATTCACTATTTGTTCACTGATAATTAAGTAGCCAAAACAGCAAACACCCATAAAGAGGAAGATAACAGTCTGAATACTTTGAGGGAGAAATCTGATGCGTGCTATAATAGAAAGATGTTGAGAAAATAACTTGAAAAAATACTGCCCATCCCACTCAACTCTCCACACATTCACCACACAAGTGACAAAGCTGCCAATGTGGGAGAAAGGAGAAGATATAATTTTCAAAATAGTGGAGCCAAGCTCTTGCACTATTATCAATCTGATCTGAACGCAGTGACAAATGGATCAAGTTTAATGGTAAAGAACAGAATAAAGGAGAAAAAAATAGGTATATTCAGGTAGCGAAATGGAGAATAAATCAGGTTGGATGGTGTCTTAACATATAATAACCTAAAGGAAACAAGTAAGCTACTAAACATGATGAAGCATGATCAATAGTCACAAAACATTAGCTACCATTTAGAAAAGAAACTAAATGAATAAAAGCAGGGGGAAGAAAAAAAGCAAATAAAATAAATTGCTCTAAAGGGGTGTTTTTGAAGCTGCTTTGCATATAAAATCCTTGGCTAGCTGTAATGATATGATAGCTTTGGGACAATTTTGCAACCAAGCACTTTTCTCTCCCAGGAGCTGTAACCAAGGTTGCATATTGCTGAAAGACTGCAATCTAGGCAGGAGTAAGATAAATGGCTATAGAAAGGCTTCTTGAACAGGGCACTGAAAGTTAACTCAAGGGTAGAACTTGTGAAAGAAATAATCTAAGGTAATGAAAATTATCTCACTACCTTCTGCATTCATCAAATCAGAACAGAAACACATCCTATCGTTTTTGAGACAATGACTCAAAAAACAAGCAAACAAAAAATCCAGAAGCCACAGCCTGTTTTTAGTCCATTGCTAAAACAAAGTGGGGGGTGGGATCCTCTTTATTAGTTTTCCCACAACTCTCTTTACTCTTTACTTAGGCTACTGGGCATGCTGGAACACTTGCAAGAACATGTGCAGAGTCAAGCTACCCAGATCAATCCCAACTGCCTTCTCCATTCCTCTAGTTCTATGTAAATAAGAATTTGTTTGTTAAGGGTTGTTGTGGAGGCCTGTAAATCAAGGCAGTATTCTCTTGTAAGGGATCTGTGACTTGAATGCTATAGTAGCAGAAGCTTATGAAAAGAAACAAACCTGAAAGTTCTGCAAAAAAATATATTAATGCAGTTAGAAGATCGCATTTTGGTCTTTGCAATTCTGGATTTCCTGCAGCTGAGTTAATAGATATAGGTGCCAAACACAGATGACATGGAGTTTATGGAAAATGAAGCAGAAACTGAAGCAGAGCAAAGTTTATAATACTTACGTTCATTGACATCTTCCCTTGTATTTTTTATGAATGCAGAAAATTTAGCAAACACATCATTTCCTGCAGAGTAAGATTCTGTATGTTTTGGTGCAAGTTTAGGATATCTGAAAAATGTAACATATAAGAATTTAATGCCATCTAATTATTTTTCAGCATTGATTTGAAACTCTGAAATAGAACTAAACTGCCTGTGCCAATCATATCCCTTACCTATCCATTAGCCATCTTTAATCTTTTTCAATCCACAGTCTCTTGATACCCAATGATTTAAAAATATTCAAGACTCATTCTATATAACATCAAACTAATCGTAGCACAGCAGAATACTGTACCTTGGTGGTGCTAACTTTTCTTCTAGAAATTCTTCAATTTTATTTACATCTATTTTAACATCATCATCAAAAGTTATAAATGGAGGATTTGTTCCTGGAGCTAATTTCTGTAAGTCTGCAGGTTTCCTATTCAAAAAAGAAATAACTTGTTTGAGGGAAAACAAAAACTGGTCAACTGTACAAATTATTGCATTTTAATTCAGCTACCTATCTTGGAATTTAAAATTGTGATTGCCAATGTGGTATTTAAATACATTTATTGGAAGTAAATCATATTTAGTTCAGACTAGGTAGACATCTTTTTCTTGTTTAGGGTTGAGGGAGTTAGCAAAATCTATCAATTATGTCATTCAAGGAGATTCAAAAGGGTTAATAGCACAACAGCTCTTCTCTGTGGAAGTGGAAAGATGCTATACTAATATAGCTTTGGAAGAATATGTCTTCTCTTAGCATTCTGACCAACATAAAGAAAGAGATAGCTTGACTAATCTTCCCTTTAGATGATAGTGACTCTAAACAATACAATATATATTTTTTATTATTTTCTGGGAAATGTGGTGGGAAAGAAATAGGGAAACGTGGTTTTCCCTCTCTCCATAGCATCTGGGAAGACTACAAAAATTGTGACTTTCTCTTTTCATTGAAATATCTGGGAACCAAGAACTGACGATATCCAGAAATGATCAACTGATTGAGAAAGTGACTAACACAATGTCAATCCTCATGTCAGCTGCTGACACAGCAACAAATCAGGCATTATATGAGGAAAGCCATATTAGTCTATGATGGCAAAATTTTGGTAGCATCTTTTCCAATTGACACATTTTCTCCAAAGGCATAAGCTTATTGATCTAGATTTCCTTTCATCAGACACATAGAAAGGCTATTCTAATATAGAATTTAATTAAGGGCGAGGCAGAGAGTGGGGAAGAAGAGTTGATTATGTAGTTAAAAGTTAAACGTGAAATGGATTACCAGTATTTTATCAATTAAAAACTGTATTAATAAACTATTATATTTCTTGAGATTTTCTGAAATTGCCTGAAACCTTATACCTGTGGAAGTTTAACCATTTCTCATTCAATGGTGCTGTTGAAGTCCTGTTTTTTCAAAACAATCACTTAGTGATATGTCATACAGTACTAAAGGAGTACTGTATTATCAAAATGCTTTGATAATAGTCACTGTTTTGGAAAAATTCCCAATTTTTTTCTCTAGATGGACAAGCATTGCTAGGAACTAAATCTTTATTGTAATTCCAGAATGGCAGCCAAAACAGACACTTGACACTCTCTAAACAGACAGAAGACATAGTTCCAAATTTATACCTAAAATTGTATAAAAATTATATTATACCTAAAACATGCAATTATTTCATGACAGTGAAGGAACTGATAAGAAGTCACTTGGATTTAGTGAAAGTTTACAAATACCTCTCTAAGTAATTAGAAATATAAATTCTGGGCCTGGAAGCTAAAAGATTTAATATTAAAAATAAATAAATATTTAAAAATAAATAAATGGAGAAAAAGCATTATAACTCACCGTTTTAAATCCACAGTGGTAACATTAAAAATAACACCCTTTAGCCAGAGAATCATGAAGAGACGTTGAGAAAATGGGCAGTTTCCAATACTTTCCCCATCACTGCCAGCCTACGGCAAGAATGAAGATTAATTGAACTACCGGCATTAATTTAAGATGCTCAATCATTACTTCATGATGCACATAGTCCAAGTCTCCCATAATTTCAGCCTCAATGTTCCCTTGAAGTTTCTTCCCTTATTTCTTCCAGACACATAATTAAATAACAGCAATATTGTACCATTTTTCCTGTCAGGTTCACCTCTACACCAGGAGTCCCCAATCCCCAGCCCACTACCAGGCTTTGAGCCTTTCAGAACCGGACCGTGGAAGTGACAGGCAACCGGGTATCCCCACTTGTGCAAGCAGCGGGCGTATGTGCTCCATTTGCATTAGTGGTGGGTGAGTGTGCCCATTGGTCATGCAAATGGAGCTGTGCACGTGCTTGCCCCCACTCACAGAGAACCATCCCTTTTCTCCCCCACCCCAAAGCTGGAAAGGTTGGGGAACTTTTCTCTAGATCTTTTTAGCTAAACAGAAGATAGGAATATTTCAGAATAAAATGTACAATGAGAGAGATTCAAGTCTCCTTGCAACTATGAAATTAAGAGTTTGCAATCATTTTCATGTTCAAATCAAATTTATTAAATCAAATTTATTAATTTAAGGATTGATATAATTAGGCCATGTGTAACTGACAGACTTGATGCCAAATTGTGGTTTGAATATAGATTTTATGTGTTATTATTTTATTCTAGAATTTTTAACTGGATAATCATTGAATGTTTTTATTTGTTCTAGTCTCTGGTCTTTGACTGTAATAATAATAAACTTGATTTGTTAATTTAATTTTAATGTAACTTGTGACTAGACCTACACACTTCTTGGGAGTGTGGCCCACAATAAAAGCTTTGGGAGATGAAAGGCTGCAAAAATAGTTTGAATTGGCATCTCATTCAAGATCCTCAGGTTGGCCATGCCTGGCTTATAGTATAACTTCTTGGGTAAACTCTACCAGTTGTAGTTTATCCAACAAACCAGTTAAAATGACTTGGAGTAATGTATGATGCTAGCAAAAAAGCTTATGTCAAGGTCTAGAGACACTAACATGGAAGAGAAGACACTAGTTGTCAGTTATGAGTTTTACATTTATACATAAAGAAACATATTAACTAGCTGCTATTCTTTAGTTATATATTCTAAACTACAAAAAGAAGTGTTCACTTCTTAAATATATGAAATAAGTATGAAATATATAAATTTGAGGGGGATGTTATGGTCTTCCTTGTAGTATCTGGATTATAATGTAAAAAGCACCATTTTCAAAGGTAAAATCAGAAAATTCAAGATGATGAATTAATCAAGGGTTCTTGATAGATAATAAACAGAAATAAAAAATATTAGTTTTTGGAGCACCACTAAATACAACCACTATCATTTCAAATATTAATTATGTATATACCGTAGCAATGTACACTGCATATGTAAATTCACCCCTAAAAGCCTACAGTGTGGTTGGGAGATTTACTGTATATAGTGGGATGGTCAGAAATGCATTACAGATGACTAAATAAGGAGATATGTATAAATGCATGTATATTAATTATTACCTAATGATAAAAACTGTAATGATGAAACCATTAAAGCCAACCTCTTTAACACATTCTTCAGCTCAGTCTTTGTAAATAGCAATGGCTCATGCCCAATATTTCCTAGTCGTACCACAAATAATTACAATGATCTAATACATATCGATTTTACAGAAGACAACGTTGAAAAGGCACTAAGCAGTCTGAAACCATCTCTATCTATTGGACCTGATGGAATATGTGCCTACTTCTTAAAAAAGCTTTCCGCTGCCATAGCAGAACCTCTAAGATAATCTTTGACAAATCTTTCAGGACCAGCTCCTTGCCCAACCTATGGTCACTAGCCACAGTCATCCCTATCTTCAAAAAGGGAGATTCCAACCTACTTGAAAATTACAAACCAATCTCTTTATATTGTAATACCTGCAGTCATGGAATCCATCATTAACCAATCCATTACCCTCCACTTAGAGACAAACAACCTACTCTCTAACAAACAATTTGGTTTCAGAAAAAAATTATCCTGTAATCTTCAACTCCTACATTGCAAAAACATATGGACTACAAATCTCGATCAAGGCAAAGCAATAGATGCAATTTACATAGACTTCTGTATAACCTTTGATTCAGTAGTACACGACAAACTACTTCTAAAACTAAAATCCTATGGCATTTCAAATCCTGTACCTGTCAACAGCGGAGTCCCCCAAGGCAGCGTTTTAGGATCAACACTCTTTATACGTTACATAAATGACTTTTGTGATTATATTAAAAGCAACTGCATTCTCTTCGCTGATAATGTAAAACTATTCAACACCACCGACAATACTGCTACCCTTCAAAAAGACCTTGACTATGTGTCAGAATGGTTAAACAAGTGGCAACTTCAAATCTCAGCCAACAAATGCTCTGTCTTACACTTTGGCAAAAAAAAAATCGGAACATAAAATACAAGCTGGATGGACATGACCTTGTAGATGATCCTCACTCTGTCAAGGACCTTGGAGTACTCATCTCTAATGATCTAAGTGCCACAGCCCACTGTAACAACATTGCCAAAAAGGCATTAAGAGTTGTTAACCTAATCTTGCGTAGCTTCTTCTCTGGTAATATTGTACTGCTAACTAGAGCATACAAAACATTTGCTAGACCAATTCTCAAATACAGCTCATCTGTCTAGAACCCACACTACATATCGGACATTAATACAATTGAGAGAGTCCATAGATATTTGATGAGTCCTCCACTCCTGTGCTCACAACATAATACCTTATGCCACCAGACTTGGAATTCTGGGCTTAGAAAACTTAGAACTACGCCATCTTCAGTATGACCTAAGCGTAGCTCATAAACTTTTCTGCTACAACGTCCTACCTGTCAATGACTACTTCAGCTTCAACCATAACAATACACGAGTACACAATAGATACAAACGTAAACTGAACCACTCCAAACTCAATTGCAGAAAATATGACTTCAGCAACAGAGTGGTCAATGCCTGGAATACACTACCTGACTCTGTGATTTCATCCCAAAACCCCCAAAATTTTAACCTAAGACTGTCTACTGTTGATCACACCCCATTCCTAAGAGGTCTGTAAGGGGCGTGCATAAGAGCACCAGCGTGCCTACCGTTCCTGTCCTAATGTTTCCTCTATTTGTATCTATTTTATGTATTCAATTCATGCTTCTACCTATATTACCTAATATGTTCTTGACAAATAAAATAAATAAATAAATAAATAAATAATTTAAAAAAAAAAAATTATTAGGAGCTTCATGTCAGCACATTCCAAGTGAAGCCAACTCTGACCCCATGTAATTTATATTCCAGCTCTGACCCTGTTTCCCGCCTCCCCCCCAAGGTGTGTCATCAGTCACATTCATCAAGGAAGCAATTTCATGGTTTGTAGAGATCACTCCCCTCCAGCCACTGTGGGTGACCGCGGAGATGGCCTTGACAGAGATACGGCTGAAATGTGCTTTTGTTTTGACTGACGTGCTGCAGAGTTCGTTTTCCCATCCCCCTTACCTATGGCAGCTGCAGAGTTCATTTTCCCATCCCTCTTGCCTATGGCAGCTCTAGAGCAGGCCAGGGATGCTTTGCGAGTTGACATAAAGGTGCTGGTGAAAGGCAGGAGGATTCCAGAAGCCAGACATTCCAGATGCCAAATGCTGTCAAAATGAAGAATTGGACAGGAGGAGGTCCTCCTCATAGTCACCAGCTTCCACTCAGTATAGGTAATCTTCGACTTACAACAATTCATTTAGTGACCATTCAAAGTTACAACGGCACTAAAAAAAAGTGACTTATGAGTTACGACCTTTGTAGTATCCCCATGATCAGGTGATGAAAATTCAGATGCTTGGCAACTGGTTCAAACTTATGACTGTTGCTGTGTCCCAAGGTCATGTGATCACTTTTTGTGATCTTCTGGCAAGCAAAGTCAATGAGAAAACCAGATTCACCAGAAACTGGGTTACTAAACTTATCAGCTGCAATGATTCACTTAACAACTGAGGCAAGAAAGGTCATAAAACAGGACAAAACTCACTTAACACATGTCTCACTTAACAACAGAAAACTTGGGCTCAGTTGTGGTAATAAGTTGAGGACTACCTGTACCCAGTCAACTGAGGTCATACAAGTAACTGTGATAGAGAATGGGTGGGAAGAACTGGGGGGTGAGTTAAAGGGCTCAAGAGTTAAGATTCCAGAGAGGGTTAAAAGGAAAAATACATTAAAATACTTAAAATAGGTATAGTCGGAAGAAGATATTGTGTTGGAAATACGGGGCCATAATAAGTGGACAGACTATAGAATGGTGAATAAATCAGAGCTAAATAGAGAGGGAATAATTCCTGGGAATAAGAAAAACAAAATAAAGACTAAGAAAAAACAAAACTCTTTTCATTATAGAGGGATTTTTATGCTGAAATATAATAATTTTCTTTCTGAAAAGACTTGTCTCTTGTCTGGCTTGGACACCATCTCCCCAAGAAAATCCACAGGACCATTTGTGTTTGTATTGGTCTTAAACTCGGTATAACCAAGACAGAAGTGCACAAGCAAGAAATTAATATTACAGTATTTGCCATTTATCCTATTACAAGAATTATGGTTCTAACAGACCAATGCTATTTCTAATCCGTATTTAATAACATGCTAGGAGACCAACTAAAGATCATACATCAATAAGGAAAAAATATAGCCTTGTTAAATTCTTAAAGGGAATTATTTTAACAAAAGAGCATTGTATTCTGGAACACATTATAGGGCTGGGAAAAGGAGATTAACTGGTATTTTAATTACATGTCCTTTAATTACATATCCTTTATACGGTTTCCACTATCCTTAGTGTAAATATCATTTAAAATAAAAATCCGTAATGAACTGTGAATAAATGCCCTTAATAATATGAGAAGTAGGGAGTTGAAAACAACAGCAGTGAGACAAAAATGGGGAAACAATCTAAAATTGATAATCCTAACCTCTGCTCTAGAACCAAATGGTGAAATTAAACATGAAAAGCAGGTAGTCTTTGCTTGTGAGCTGGAGTTTTAAAGCTTTTACTTATTTTGGTTATATATTATGAAAAATAGTCTTTCACCAAAATTTAAAAATTAAGAAAGGAATTGAAAACAATTACAGGAAATCAGTAAAAGGTTACACTCCTCTGCTGGGAGGATATAGGAGGGGTCATGTAGGCATCTAATCCAATCTTTTGCTCAGAGGAATCTAGATTACAATGTCCCACCCAAAAATGACTTCCCATCTTCGGGGCTTTAATAAGCCAGTAAGAAGTCACTCTC
Source organism: Ptyas mucosa (assembly GCA_012654045.1). Lineage (NCBI taxonomy): Eukaryota > Metazoa > Chordata > Lepidosauria > Squamata > Colubridae > Ptyas > Ptyas mucosa. Next base: position 32,263,609 of record WNWU01000016.1, on the reverse strand, counting down.
CAGATCATTCTCTTGGTTTATCATTTGTATTTTCTAACTTTTCTCCATCACATAAGGTTTGTTTCAAATCTTTATCCTGTAGATCTTCTAAGGCAGTCTCTTTTAGATCTGTCATTTCTTTTTTAATATCTTTGGGACATAATCTGATAGTATATCCACAGAAACAGAAAACATAGTTGGCATTACAATGATGAAAGATGAAGTTCACAAATATTTTATGTATGTGTCTGTCTGTCTGTGTGTGTTTATGATTAGTTTATGAATCCTGGCAACTGTAAGGACAAGTCCCTGCAGTTTTCTTGGCAAGATTTTCAAAATGGTTTGCCACTGCCTGCTTCCTAGGGCTAAGAGAAAGTGACTGGCCCAGTCACTAAACTACTTTTGTGTGATTAGAACTCGCCACCTTCCAGTTTCAAGCCTGGTTCCTTAACCACTTCATCAAACTGGTTCTCAAGTAGCTGGCTTGCCAATTCTTTTTTAAAAAACATATTTGAAGAAATCTATCTGTAGTTCTTAGCACTTTTTGCCAACTTCAACTCACAATGACTTTTAGTTTTTCTGATATCATCAATGCCACGCTAAATACCTGTCTTCTAAGGTACAAAGACTAAATATTGCAGTATAACACTGATAAGTGCTGCCAAATGAAAAATCCTACAGAAATTATGTTTAAATTCTCTAAAGCAAAAAAAGATTTGCCTTAAGCAAATATCAATATCATCTCACATTCTATTTCTGTCATTAATAGTGCTTTAAGTACAGTATATGAAAAGAACAGTGTGGACCAGTGGATCTGAGAGATATAATATCTTTATTTCAGATTCTGAGCTAAGAGACTAATAAAGATACACCCAGATAGTGTACCAAAATAGCTCCCTTGCAGCACCCTACAAAGGAACGGTTGTGTATAAATACTGGTGGATCCAGCTTTGCTTCCTTTTCCTCAAATTGGGAGTCAGAACTGACTCTCCCCAAATCACAAAAGTTTCAGTTTCATTCTTCCAACCATTATTTATTTATATATAAACACACACACACACACACACACACACACTCTACACAAGTAAGCTAAAGAAGTAGAAATATATGCTTCAGAGATTGATAGTTACAAATGTTTTCCATGCTGCACAACAATTCTTTAATATATCAAAAAGATGCATTGGCTAAAAGATATTAGGCAATCAACCCTTCCTGTCTTAATTGACAACAATCTACTTCATTTATGTTATTCCCAACTGAATTTCATGCTTTCATTTTCCCTGGAGGATCGCATCCCGAACACATAGATCAGATTAATTACTCCCCTGCATCAATATTGCAGAGCCTACAGTTTGTCTCTTAAGCAGAAATAACAGATAGAAATACTGGATGACTGTGATTAGCAACAATATTTCTCACTCATTCACTTACATATTATTATAAAAATAAATTTAATTTAAAAATCACGTACTACTATAACTGCAATCCAATCTAAATGGACAACCAAATTACATGTACATATACATGTACAATAAAAAAATTACTTAGCACACAGAAGAATAACATTTACTTTAGAATAAATGTAAAGGAATGGGTTTTGTTACATTTCTAAATTGGCAGCAGAATTACAGGACAGTATAAACATACTAAATAAAGCATAAAGTACACAACAACAGGTAATCATAGAGCAAAACTGATTAAGGTATAATGTATACTACACTTAGAATGCACCAGACTAGAGAAGGTTGTTTCATGGCTACTCAATAGAAAAAGGTGAAGAGAAAAACTCTTCACCTGCACAAAAATAATTAAGCCTACTACATTTTAGAAATCTAGCAGAGTATTTTACCCATGATTTTTTTAAAAAAATATTTATACAATGAGATATGATGTTTCATATAGAGATTTCTTTTGCAAAAAATCTGGAGAATCACTAGAAGGCAACAAAGTTTTTTCTGTAACTGTTGCCATCTAACAGTCATCTGGACTTGACAGCCCAGATCTGGTAGCCTAAAATCTGATGGGAAAAGCATTTGTTTCCCAGGATTCTTATTCCCAGTACAAGGGCATAAGTATAACACATTTATCAGCAGCAGAAGTGATGATTTAGTAATCTCTTGGCAGAAAACATTTTCACCTTTTATTAGTACAAGTGTAAACATAGCAGAAATGAAAATCCATACTGTTCTTTACTACATCATGGGTTTTTATTATCAACACAAAAATCAGATAACCTTCATATGTTATTTCTATAACAGAGTTTAAAATAACTAGGCTGTACAGAACAAAAGCTATGTGATCCTTTCAGATAACAAGATGCCAGTGTTACATGGCTCCAAATATTTATTGGCCGCAAATAAATAAACCCATCTGCGTTCGTTATAAGATTTTGTTATAATTTCCAGTGATTCTGAACATTTTCTTTGTTGGCATTTCCTACTATTGAGCTAGGAACTTCTTAAAGTTCTACACATATTTGGGGACGGGGGAAGGTAATTTTTCCCCAACATACAAAGTAAATCTTTACTTTTACTTCTCAGAGAAGAGGGGCAGCAGCAGAAGTCTATTGCATACTGTAAATACTGAGTGATCCTTAAGATGATACCTGCCAGATGTAGTTTGGAATCTTTAAAAGTAACACCCAACAATTTTGTCCAGTATCAAGTTCAGGAAGACTGCTGTAGTTTGATAATCCGAGGGAAAATCTAGAAGAGCTACAAAATACAGAATAACAAAGTTGGAAGGGACCTTGAAGGTCTTCTTGTCCAACCCACTGCCCAAGCAAAAGACTCTATACTGTTTCAGACTGTCCAATCTTCTTAAAAACCCCAGTGATGGAACACTCACAACTTCTGAAGGCAAGCTGTTCCACTGATTAATTGTTCGCACCTTAATTCTAGTCTGGAGCTCTCTTTGATAAGTTTGATAACCTTTGATAGGTTGACCTCTTCTCTGTGGCAGCTCCTCAAATATTGGAAGACTGTTTTCATGTCACCTCTGGTCTTTCTCTTTGTTAAACTAGACATACCCAGTTCTTACAACTGTTTATCAGAGGTTTAGCCTCCAGACCCCTAATAATCTTTGTTCCTTTTCTTCACACTCTTTCTAGAATCTCAACATCTTTTTGTAACATGGTGACCAGAGCTGGAACAGTATTCCAAGTGTGGTCCTACCAAGGCAGTATATAGCAGTATTAATACTTCATGTGATCTTGATACTATTTCTCTGTCACAAGATTAAATTATGGGAAATATTTTTTTCCAGGGTAGATACAAAGGAGAACCAAATTTCTCCCAAATACTTGTTCCTATTTATTTGTTTGTTTGTTTAATTTATATGCCACCCATCTCACTGTTGTAGTGATTCAGGGAAGTGTATAGAATGATAAAAATATAACATAAAAAGTTAAAAATTAAGTAATTAAATAAAGATAAAAACCAAGAGAATAGGTCACATGGGAGTGGGGACCTTCTCATTACTCCCTCAGTCAACTCCAGCATACAGCACCACTATTAGGGCCCCAGGCCAGTCAGCAGAGCCAGGTTCTTAAGGCTCTTCCAGAAGACATCTCTGGAGGGAGAATATTCCAAAGGGCAGGGCCACAGCAGAAAAGGCACTTCTCTTGGATCCCACCAACTGAAATTCTTTGGCAGTTATGATCCAAAGTAGGCCTCTTCTGCTTGAGTGAGTGGGTCAGGACAATCCCATTGGGGACAGACAGCTTCTCAGATATTCTGTCAAGGCAAATAGGATAGAATTTCAAGGCAGTGGAATCTTTGGAGTCTTTCAGCTTTTACAAAACAGTCATAAGCATCATAGCACCTGTGGCTGCCATGGTGTCTATAATACCTCTCTTTGGTATTCTAGAACTTCATAATTAAATAACTCTATTAAAAAAACCCAAAAATGTCAAAAATCTTACATGATGTCAATGTTCATGTCATGTCTATCACATTTTTAAAACAAATTGATGCCCATCTGAAAATTTGATAATTCTTACTATAAAACTATGTACTAACTCAAAACCAGAAGCATTTTAATTTTTAGAAGTCAATGAAGTACTTTCTAAACCACATAAACCAAACTTGTATAAAATCCATCATTTTCCACCTAAATCTTGCAATTAAATATTTTCAGTGGTCTGTGAGGAAATATTTGAGAAGACTATGTATTTAAGCCTTGATGTACACTGAACAAAACATGGATTTTTTAAATGCATATAATACAACACAATTTAGTAATGTCACAAAACTTGGATTATTTTAACACAGCAAATTGTTAATTAAGAATCAAGTCTTCAGATACAACAAAGCTAAAACAAATTCCCTAGGATGCATTTCCTAAGATCATCCTCCATGAACCCAGCTGTTGAGTTTTAAGTCATACGGTTAAGCATACTGTATTGTATAAGCCAACCAATCTCAAGATAATAGTTGTAACATTTTCCATAAATGGGAAAAGGTACTTTCTATCAAATCATATCAAAACTCTATTGACTTCAATGAAACTTTTTGGGGGGAGAGGGTGCCTTTGAGTCATTACTGAATACTGGTGCCTGCGTGGACAAGTCCCTACCGTTGTTTTGGCAAACCATTTCAGAAGTGGTTTGCCATTATCTCTTTCCTAGGGCTTGGCAAGAAAATGACTGGCCCAAGGTCACCCATCTGGCTTTGTGCCTAAGGCAGGACTAGCTTTCAGAGGCTCTCTCCAATGGAACTTACTTTTAACTTAAATGTGAATTCAATATAAATTCTAAATAAATCTGTAAGTATTTAAAATGCCAATATCCAATATCTAACAAATAACTTTTAATAATTTACAAGTATAATTTTCAAAAATGTCAACAGATAATTAAATAAATGACCAGGTATGTTATGCCTAATGTAAATTGAGAAAATACTCTTTTAACTAATGAACAATGAAATAAATAATGCTATAGGAAGCAGCCCAAAGAGCTTAAAATACCACAATCACATGAAGGGTATGAAAGGAATTTATAATACCAGCTTTCCCTAAGCTGCATTATGAAGTCCCACATTTTCTGTTGGAATTTTTGCATTTTCTAATACAGGCTTAATATTTGTGAAAGATTAAACATAAAATTGATGGGTTTGACATCCAGACTTAGGATGTCCATTGGCTCAGTTATATCAAACCCCCACAGCCTCCAGGCACTGGAAGTGTTCTTGATAGTATCACTTGGGTGGCCAGAGGCAGATATTCAGCTATCGTCAGCAAACTAATAATATTTAACCCCTTGCTGATAAATGACCTTATCTAATAGTTTCATGTAGATGTACCATAAGACCTACACAACCATAGTACAGCTCTAAGCAGGTCTGGGTGATTTTATTCAATAAATGCCTAAAGTAGTCTTCAAAGTGACTTCCTAAAGTTTTATCGAAGAGGGCTCAAGCCACTGTAGACAGAACTGATGGCAGGTTATCTACAAATGCAATCAGTGGAAAAATAAGCATATTTTGCAATATTTATCACCCCAAAGAAAGTCTTAAGAAAGATCCTTCCTTACCTGCAATCAGTTAGATTTCTTCTTTGTTTTCTTTCAACAGTGCTGTAGATATCTTTTCTTCTACTTAAATTCTGAAATTCCTATAAAAACCTTGGAACCTACAGGATAACTCACATTGGGAGTCCAGATGGATCCGAGCAACCAACACTCTCTTATTCCAAACAGTAACTAAAGCCTCAATTGAGCTGAGCAGTCCTAACCATCTTCTGAAACCAGTGGACCAATTGAATAGGTCCGTCCTCCCTGCACCACAAGCAGCCATAGAGAACGTTGAGTGGTCTCTCATGACAAGGAACTGGTGGCAACATCCCCCAACTCCAGATCACTTTATTATTGCCTTGCCACAAAAACCAAACCCAGTGTGTGACACCCTTTGTGAATCAGGTCATCAATAAACGTGGTCATGGCCATGCTGGCCATGAAATCCCAAACCACCTCAGATTGGGCAGGTTGAAGTTTTCCAGACCATAACTTAAAAATATATGTTTAATGGGGTGCCTGTGGAAACTGCTAGTCCATATCCTTTCTGGGAAATTACAACCATCTATGTACCAAAAAGCCACCAAGTATAAGATTTACTAAGTTAGAGTACATCTGGATCTTAATTTTTGTCAGTAGGAAATTGATTCTACCACTGCAAAATAACAGGAAAGTTTTTTGTTGAAGGAAATTCCGGAACCAGCACTTTTATGGTCAGTGTGCGATGCCCACCTTATCATTACTTTCAGGTAGGCAGACAATGACAAAGGCCCTATCCTTAACTTACTGAGTTTGTATTATTATACATACTTAGCACATAGCATGCTGACTCTGTAAAACAGCTTAGAAAGGACTGTAAAGCACTGTGAAGTGGTATATAAGTCTAAGTGCTATTGCTGTTAACAGTATAGCATTTTCCTACTCCTGCTGTGCCAGTTACAAGCCTTTAATTATTTATGTATTTGAAGCAAGGCAATTCATGCCTCTTAACTGAAATATTAGTTCTCACGGCTTTGCTGCCTTTGAGAAAATGCTTCAGAAATAAATGTTTCTGGCTGCATGCATAGGCAACAGCTGCCTACTGTTAAACTGCTTGACTTTTTTTCATGTTTCCAACGAGCAAAGAGAAAGACACTAATGTTTTAAGAAACCAACTCATTACAGTGAATGAAAGTTTTAAAACAGCAGTACTTTTATCAGCAGCTTGAAAAAAAATTAGAATACTTTGTTGAAGAACGGACAGGTGCCTTGCTTTCATGTGGTTCAAAAAAATTTTCTGAAATATTGCATGTATTTATTTAACATATGTAGTCATTTGTCCAACAAGGCATTCTGGGCAGCAGACAGGTAACAGCCACAACCATAATCTATAACATTTTAAAATAGCATAAAAGAAATAGCATTGAGGAGCCTGAGTGGCGTAGCAGGCTAATGCCTCCTATTAGGGCAGCATTTAACATCCAGCTGCCTGCAATTACTGCGAGTTCTAATCTCACCAGGCTCAAGGTTGACTCAGCCTTCCATCCTTTCTAAGGTGGATAAAATGAGGACCCGGTTTGTGGGGACAATAAGCTGACTTTGTATAAATATACAAAAAGTATGAAGGCTATTGCTTAACACATTGTAAGCTGCCCTGAGTCTCCGGAGAAGGGTGGCATATAAATATAAATTAAAAAAAATAAAATTAAAAAAAATTTAAGGCCCCTAAATCTGCACCCACATCAAAGCTCCATTAGCACCTGATCCAGTGCCCAGGGCAAAATCCAGGACTTTACGGCCTTGAGGGAGCCTATCAAGTCAGGGGCATCCATATGAGGGGGATGCTGCTTCACAAGACAAGTGCCATGAGAGGTGCCTCAAAGCAGTTGTTCATTTAATGATGGTTTGAAGCTAAAGAAAAAGTGAGGATCCATCCTTGAAGTTACAACCATCACCCCAGCCCCAGTCACATGATCACAATTCAGGCATTTAGGCAGCCAGCTCACATTTATACAATGGTTGCAACATGTGCCAACCATACAATCGCAATTTGCGACCTTTCCAGCCAGCTTCCAACAAAGAAGGTCAATTGAGGAAAGTGGATTCACTTAACAACCAAATGATTCACTTAACAGCTTCATGGTTCACTTAATGACTATGGTAAAAATGGCCATAAATATGGGTCTTGTCATGTGAAAACTCACTTCATGATCCCACTGACTTAGGATAGAAATTGTAGTCACAAATGTGGTCGTATGTGGAGGATTGCCTGTCCAGAGTATACAGGTAGTCCTCGACATACAACAATTCATTTATTGACTATTCAAAGTTACAACAGCACTGAAAAAAGTGACTTATGACTGTTTTTCACAGTTACAACCTTTGCAGCATCCCCATGATCATGTGATCAAAATTCAGATGCTTGGCAACTGATTCATATTTAGGACTGTTGCAGTATCCCAGGGTCATGTGATCACTTTTTGCAACCTTCTGACAAGCAAAGTCAATGGGGAAGCCAGATTCACAACAACCAGATTACTAATTTATCAACTGCAGTGATTCACTTAACAACTGTGGCAAGAAATGTCATAAAATGGGACAAAACTCACTTAACAAATTCTCACTTAACATAAATTTTGGGCTCAATTGTGGTCATAAGTTGACGACTACCTGTACAGTAGCTATATTAAAATAAAAGTTGAATATGAAAATCATTGAAAAATTTTGTCACTGTTATTTCTTATATCTTAGTACAATAGTATCGGTTGAGTTTAAATAATATTCTCATAATTTATCTAGATTAAAAAAAATCGTAATAATATTCACATTAAACTCATGAAATGCATGATTTTCCACCCATTTGAATCATGTACACATTTGTCAACTATAACCTCAACAATACAAATCTGCCAATATTTGGTTAATATTTTGCATTTACCTTGTTAATTGCGAAGTCATGTCTGATCCATCGCGACCCCATGGAAAACTTTCCTCCAGGCTTTCCTGTCCTCCACCATCCCCACCACCACCACCATTTAAGCTCGCATAGACTGCTTCAGTGACTCCACCCGGCCACCTCATTCTCTGCCGACTCCCTCTTCTTTTGCCCTCTTCTTTTTTTCACGACTTTTCTGCTATTTAATAGACTACATACTCCATGCAAGAATAAGTAAGTTTTTCATATTACCATGGACTTATGTCCCAAACTATCAAGTTGAAGATAAAGGATAGATTTACACTGCAGTCTTCTAAAATTTGATGTTCTCCATACCTACTGCTGGCTGGCGATATTGGAATTTTACTCTGAATACATCTTGAAGATACCAGATTTAAAGACATGATACAAAGATAAACACCCCATGTTTACACCATGTTTCCCACAGGATAAACAGATTACATGTCTGTTAGAATTTTTTTCACTACATTTTTTTCTACTATTTCTAGTGAACATTTTGATGTACACTTCTGAGGATGCTTTCCACTCAGCTTATTTCTAAAGGTACTCTTTTGTATTCAAAATGATAATTATTGACACTCTAGAAAAACAAAATTATTAACAATTAACTAAAAACTGTTATCAACCATAAATCTCTCTGAAGCTCAGCAGTAGAATTTGGTCCCAAGTTTGCTATACTCTCCACCCCCAAGTTCAAAACCAACAATGAAAACTCTCACAATCTTACTGGCAAGTTCAGCAGCATCCAAATAAATACACAATACTTAGTTTCTCACCTATTTCAAACCTTTATATTTAATTCACTAAACGATAAGTTGATTATGCTGTGGAAATCCTCAAGCACCACTTTGTTATCAAAACTTTAGGTGTGATCTCTAAAGCATTGAAGCCATCAATATGTAACTTCCCTGCAGGTACACAGGATCCTACTCAAACGAATAAATTATAGACAGCGCAGTTTAAAGGGGAAAAAATGCTAACTAAAGAGAAGCTCCCTGATTCCAAAATCTAGAGTTACCTAACTGGCCCAAAGTTGTAGCTTATCCAAGTAGTTTCATTAAAAAGCAGCAACCTGCAATATCACCATTTTTATTATTGCTGATACCAAAAGCTGCCATTCCATGAGCAATATTCTGCGATGGCTAACGACACCGATGCTTATGTAGTATCCTTACTTTTACAAAGAGAGAAATGTCATGTTCCTGTTTCTCTTGCTCAGGTGCATCGTGGGGGACGGTCTGCTTCCCTTCTACAGTCGCTTCTTCTTCTCTTCCTTGAAGGCCATTCAGCCCCAGAGCATCTACTTCTTCAGCCCCTTCGGGGGATCCGCCAACAGGCTCATCCTGCTGTATGTGGCTGCTGAGTTCATCAGCCTCTCCCGGAGATCCCACCGCTCCAGAATCGGTGGGCTGCTCCTCCTCCTGCTGCTGCTGCTGCTGCTCCTCCTCCTCCTCTTCCTCTTCACTCGCCTCAGGATTATCCTGGGCGCCAGCTTCCTCTGTACTGGCATCTGGCGCTGGTGGGCTTTTCTGGTTTACTTCTGCCTCTTCCACCGCGAGAACCTCCTCTGCCGCCAGAGTTTCTTCAACGGGGCTCCCGCTAGGAGGGCTGTCTCCCCGCAGAGTCTCCTCTCCGGTCCGCCACTGCTCCTCCAGCTGGATATTACTCTCCGCCTCGCCCTCCTCTTGTCCCCCTTCTCCTCCTCCTCCTCCTTCTTCTTCAGCAACTTCAGGAGATTCTTTTTCGGAGCTTTTTTCGGCCGTGTCTTCTTCTCTCTCACCCTCAGCGCTCTCTTCCAATCCTGGGATTTGCTCAGCTGTGTTCCTTTCCTCCGCGGGCTCCTCTCCTTCGGAGGCGTCTTCTGCGACGGTCTGGCTTGCCCTTCGGCCCCCGGCCGACTCTCCGGCCGGCTGCGGAGGCTCCTCGGGGACAGGAGCCTCGGCGCAGGTGTTGCCCTCAGATTCTTCCTCGGGGCTTTCCGCGCTAGTCGTTCCTTCTGCGCTCGGACTGCCTGCTGGTCCAACTTGCTCTGCAGGTGGCCCCGCTAAACTCGCCTGATCCTCATCCTCGGTTTTTGGGGTCGTCTCTCCGCTGCTCTGGCTCGGAGAATTCGTCCCGTGGCTCCCGCCTTCTTCCTCCCGGGCTGTTTCTTCAGATGCTTCTTTCAGAGGGTCGCCCTCCTCGGCGGTGCAGGCGGGGCGCTCCTTCGCCTCCTCGTCTTCGCCTGAGTCCACCGGCGCTCCATTTTCGCCCACGCCTTTCTCTAACGCTTCTTCGTTCTTTTCGGCCGGAGCTGGCGGTTCGAGCGACTCTCGCGCCTCTGCCATGCTGACCTCCTCGGGGGGAAAAACGGACCAATTGCAGGTGGCAGGTTTGCCTCCTCGCTGCTAAGAGCGCCGAGCTCTTGGCCGGCTCGCCCTCTCGCAATGGCGACTCTGTCCTCCCCGCGCTCTGTGTGGGGATTAAGACTAAGACTTGCCCAGCCCCAAGGGTCACATTCTTTGCTCTCCACTAGGTAGCCTGCCCCGAGGGGTGCGCGCATGCTCAAAAGCGACTGGTGAAGCTGCCGTCCTCACCTTTGCCTTTCCAGGGCGCTGAGGGAGAAAAGATTTAAAAAAGGGAAAGGAGCAAAGAGGGGGCCAAACCTTTATTCCCAAACTTTTCCTACCTAAGACTGCACTTTTTTCCAAGTATTGTTTAGGGTTCTACCTGATTTTGCGTTCCTTATCTTGTTTTTAAAATGCTAACAAGCCTGTAACTATAGAGGTAGAGACAATCACCATATCCTGTTAGAAAATGGTTTTGGGGGAGGGGCAAGTGGTATGAAATGTGCTTGAATAGATTTGAATTGCCCTGCCTGTCCCTCTCTGGATTCAGGTCTCTGTGTCTTCATCTACGTAGCTACTGAATGCACATTAGAAGAGAAGTTTTCTGATGTGCCATAAATACATGGGACTCAATGCACATTTACAGCATATAGATTGCTACTTACAAACTTTTAAAGTGGAAACTATTGGCAGGGATGGGGAATGATTTGGTAGGTTTCTTTTTAAAAGAATAGTAGTATGACAGAATGTGAATGTTAAGTTTTCAGTAGTCTTAATTCACTTACTTCACTTTTTTTTTAAAAAAAGTCCCAATCAAAAGAGAAAAAATTGCCTCTGTCTCTCTGATGATATCACTGCTACTCATTCCTAAAAGCAGTGGCAATAAAATGGAATGAAACTTTACACTCTAAACTTAGAACCTCTGTACAGGACATTTATATGTATAAAACTCCCATTTTTTCCATCTGAATTTCTTGAACTGCCTGTGATGTATAGACAGAACTGGCTAAGGATAAAGTTAGAATGGCTTCATCAGTAATGCAGATCCATCCATTTCAATTTGTCAGAAATGGTTTCCTCTCCAGGTTCATATTTATTGTCTTAAGTGCCTCAACATAACACCACCATCACTTCACAGGTGGACTACTATAATATGCCCTAAATGGGGCTGTACTTGAAGACATTTGTAAGCTGCAATTGATGACAAATGCGGTGTCCAATCTAAACTGAGGCAACTCACTATTTTCATATAGCACCAATTCTTTAAGAGCAGCATGCAGGTTTGTTCCAGTGAATTCAAAGTGCTGATACTAATGTACCTTTAAAGTCCTATATGGTTTGGCATCTGGCTATATCTGATACTGCCTAATTCAAAGAGAACTAAACCAGCAAGTTGTGCCTGTAGTGACTGTTTGCTTAGTGTCTCCACACCTCATAAGATACAAAGAGGTGAATGTCCTCTATAGCAGCTTCTTCCCTGTGGAATGTCAGCTCCCTAGACTTAAGATCCATGCCCTGGAATTAGGTTACTGAAGACCTGATTCTTTCAAAGAGTGTTTGGGAAGTGAGGTGTGAGTGGGTAAAGGTAATAGGGTATACTGTATAATGAATTTTGCAATAAGTTCATATGATTTATATTTCTCTGGCTTTATTACAATTATTTTATTATGTTAGTATGTATTCAATGTCATTATGTATTAAATATATTTTATACATTAAATTGTATTAAATTATTCATAGTAATACTACATAATTAATATTGTATGGTTATTGTATGATTGTGTTATTGTGTATTATGTTATTCCAAGTCACTTGATATTAAAGCAGTACAAAAGATATTTAATAAATGAACAAACAAATAGAATTATACTGAGCCACTGTGAATTTAACTACAAAGCAAAACAGCTGGAGTCTCCAACACTAAATTAAAACCCAGCACAGCAGATGATTGTTTAGCACATAAATTACATAGTGGGAGACTGAATTTAGCAATTTGGGGATTTATGGCACTCTTTTTTATTCATTCCTTTCAGGGTAGCCCTAGAAATATTCACAGAAGAGAGATGTGCCATGATTTAATTATACAACAAATCACTGGGTGCAGAAGGAATCTAGCTTAGCTCCTGTTGTCATGTTTGTTTTAAAGATAAAAAAGATTTTTGACTGAGCTTGGGTAGACACTGTCAATCAAATTACAAAAAATTGGACTACAAGGACAAATACAATTTTGAATTGTAAGCTGCCCAGAGTCATTGAGTGAGATAGGCAGCTATAGAAATTGAATAAATAAAATATTTTGACCTGGGAGAGGTCACATGCACCAAGAAATGTTCCCAGTTAAAATTATACACAATTTAATCAATAAAATCTAGAACATAAAACATAGAATATTAGAGTTGAGGAACCCTGAATGTTTTCTATTTCAACCCCTGTTTGAGTATGAGACCCTGCACCATTCCAGACAAATGTCAATCCATCAAACTCAAGGGGAATTCCAGGGAGATATGTGGAGTGCCCTGATTCATTGCTATCATGAAGGAACCTCTATTGGCTGATATTTTTGGCAATAAAGACTGAATCTATTAATGTATTGATTTCTATCATTTGTGCTTAATCATGTTAAATGTCATGCACATGAGGATCCAAAATATTTTTTTTTCTTCTGGGAAGTTCAAGTTTTATAAAATGAGGTATAATTAGGAGATGAAACCTATGGTAAAGGCAAAAATGCAAAAATGAGAGGAGAGTTCTAACATGCCACAATTAATGCTTCTACACTTTTTTTTTGTTTGCCTCATTTTCTGTTTTGTAGTATAAAATAAAATTCATAAACACCCAAAAGACTAACAGTTTCAAACTGCAGTTCTAAACAGAGTTCACCAAAGAAAGAAAGATTTATATTGAGTAAAATTGCACACAATTGCACTGTTATGGCAGAATCTTTTGTGGCTAATAATGTTTTATATAGTGCATTGTTAACTACAGATGTGGCTGCTGCAACACAGAATGTCGCTCCCAAAAACATTCCTTCACACAAACCATCTAACAAGGGATCACTGAATTATTTGAAAGTGTGGAATAATATTACAGTACATGAAATGGATTCCCACTGAATCATTGATAACCTTGTTGCTTGTTTATTAGCATAGTGGCTAGTATAATTAGATTGTAGGATAATTAAGTGATTTTCATTCTGTCATTTACAGAAGAGCTACTGTGAATAATGTAGAGAATAACATATAGAAGAAAATTTGAAAGGTTCTAATGTTGAGGTGATTGCCTTACAAGTAATTGCAATGATGTTGATACACAATTCTTATAAATTGTTATAATTCTTATATTATTCAAATTAGTTAACTCATATATATACTACAACAAAACCCATTTTTTTCTAAAAAATATGAAGGCTACAATTAATAATTAAATAGGTTACCAATGAAAGACAATTTCAAGGACAGACCCATACAATCTTAAATAGATTAGCAGTATTTACTTATGAATGTTCAGGAGGGTTTCATGAAACAATAGATTAGCTTTACAAATAATTGCTAGAGTCAGGCAAAGTGTTATTTGAAAGTGGTTTAAAAATTACCTTTGCAACAAGTAAAAGAATGTAGGACATAGATGCAGACATTTGTTTTTCAGGAAAGGTCAATAAACTGAGAGCTTATTTTGGTCCTATAATATGTGAACAAGCTATAATATTACCAAGCAAAATAAACCCTTCTTTAAAAAAAAGCATTATTGTAAAAACTCATTCTGGACTATAAAGTGCTTAACACTAAACAAGCCCAATTTTTATATAAATATGAGATGTACTTGAAATATGGATTTAAGAAGCAGAATAGAAAATGATCCATATTTTAAACAGGAGTCTTTGCAGATTTGATTAAGATCCTTACGGTATATTGAAGAGAGCATGGAAAAGTTAAGGCTGAAGTGCAATTTTTCTAGCATTACCATCACTATTAAGGACTTGTATATAATGATTCACACAGAGGGGTTTTGGTAGAAAACATTTTGTTTAGGCAGAAGGTTAAGGAAATTGTTTTCACAGAAATTCTTGAAGGATGTACAGAAATAAAAATTTGCTTAGTCCTTTTGCCACCAGGCAAACTTGCCGATATGATGAAGCAACAAAGAAACCAATCAAACCAACAAAAAAAATATCCTGAACAAATGTTGAACAATGGTTGTTATGTTTTATAGGTTATGTAATATTTTAAAAAATCAAGTCAGATTTGCTCATTAACTTTATATACATTGAGACATAAACATTATTTAGATATGGAGAAAGCAACACAGAATTTTCATAAATAGATATGTTAGAACTGGTTAGATTGACAGTGTATTGTAGCCTGAAATCATGGAGAGTATCCAATATCCAATCAAAAGGAAATGGGAGATACCAAAAAGAGAAATATTGAAAATAGAGCCAAAAATGATATCCATGACATTGAAAAAAGGACAAAGCTTTAAATGACCTAATGTAGAAATGCAATTTCAAAGAAGCAAAAAGGAAACAAGGAAGCAAGGATTGATAACTAAACAGCAAGTCAAACTCATAGTTTAAGACTATCAGGATAAAATGTGAAAAGCTAAACCTCAAAGTAAAATGAAGTTGATGATATATAAAAGACATAACAAGGATTTGCAGAAATAAATGAATAAATAAGATGGTCTGTTGTGGAGGAAAGGTGTTGCTTGTATAAAGAGTAGGAATTTTGTGTCTTTTATTCTTCATAGAAGAGGAGAGACCCCATCCTAATACAGTTGTATGGAAATAAACCTCAGGATTGATCAACGTGTAATAAGAACATACAATGCTATCTTAAACAATGCAACTCTCCAGGGCTAGATGTTGAATGAACTAGCACATTATATTAAATGCAGGAAATTCCGGTATTTATTTGAATAAAAACTCTGAGAACTAATAAAAGTATTGAACAATTACAGAAGAGAAAACATAAATTTACTATTCAAAAATGTAAACTGCAGTCTGGTTTGCTTAATGTCTATGCTAAACAAGTGAATATAGGTAGTCCTCGACTTATGACCACAATGGAGCCCAAAATTTCTATTGTTAAATGAGACATTTGTTAAGTGAGTTTTGCCCCATTTTGTGACCTTTCTTGTCACAGCTGTTAAGTGAATTACTGCAGTTGATAAATTACCGTATATACTCGCGTATAAGCTGAGTTTTTCAGCCCGTTTTTCAGGCTGAAAAACGTCCCCTAGGCTTATACGTGAGTCACGAAAAAAATGACTTTTTCCCTGCAAGCTAGGAAACAGCGGGAGAACGGGGTTTGCTTACCCCGCCCACTCCCAATCTATTGGGACTGCCTCCTGAGTTCCAGCTGATGGCTAGAGGAAAAAAAAACTTTAAATTCTTGCCGGGGGGGGGGCTTCAAAAGCCCCCCCTACATCTGATCAGGGTTAAAAGAAAAAAAATGAGAAGATCGGTGCCAGCTGCAAAAAGGTGCCTGCTGCAAAGAGCACATTTTTTTTTCTCCTTCTGCTGAAACCAAAAGCGAAACTAAAACAGCTTGTTGGCTTTGCTGTTTGCTAAGGCACATTTCTTTTCTATTTCCTCATCAAAAAAGGTTGGTGCAAACAATGGGAAATTTATGGCAAATGGCAAAAGAGGGGAGTTCAAGATTTTAAAACACAAAAGAAAAAAAAGCTCTATTTAAATAGGGAATTGTAATAATTGAGATATTATTAATTGCATATTGTGTTGAAAGCAGAAATGGTTAAGTTGTGGTTTGGAAGAATATTGGGGGAAATTATTTGGTTTATTATTATTGGTAAATATAATTAATTGATTTGTAAGAAATTGGATTGCATGGAAATAATTGGAATATTCACGTTCATATTGATTAATATACAAAAAAGATAGTTATATAACTAATTGATTTATATTAAAATGTTGAATTTGTATTAAACAACTGTAATATTACATAATTAAGCAATGTGAGGATTGATATAAAAATAGATGACAATGGGAAGGGGTATAATATAGAATAGAAGTGAAAAATTGAATTTGATTAAGATTAGAGATGAGGATGAAGGGTAATATTGGTTTTTTAAAAAATAGATGAGGAATAAATATGGCAAAAAGGAAATATAGAAACTGTAAATTTAAGTGAAATGACTAAACACTGTTTAAATTTGTGAACCGGCCAAATATTCTGTTCAAAGAAAATACATTGTATGTTTGTATGTGTGTTTCTAATTATTGCTATTTATTCATATTTGTTCTCTTTTATTCATTAAAGTTTAACAATTCATTCTTTATCTTAATATCTTTTTATGTGTTTGGGGTTGGTTTTCTTCCCTTTCATCTTTTTTATTGAACAGCAATCTTTCTCCTCAAACCTACCACCTCTTTTCTTTCCTTCTTACTTTCTCTTCCCCCCCTTCTTCTCCTCCCTACTTCCTCTTCCTTTCTTCTTCTCCTCCTCTCTTCCTCCCTCTCCTTTTATGCACATGGACTGCTTTTATGCACATGGACTACTCAGAGGGCTGAAAAAGTTATTTTTGACTGGTCCTCGCACTTGTGACCAGTCCTTGAACTTACAACTGTCCTCACATTTTACGTTTTGGCCCTATCTTGTCACCATGGTGAAGAGAAGCAGTTGTGAAATGAGTGACACCGTTTTTAAGAATGCTACAATGGGCATAAATGATGACCAGTCATAAGTGCAAAGACCGGTCAAAAGTGCGAGGACCTGTCAGAAATCACTTTTTTCAGCCATTTGAGTAGTCCTTTTGTGCACGTGGACTACTCAGAGGGCTGAAAAAGTTATTTTTGACTGGTCCTCACACTTGTGACCAGTCCTCGCACTTATGACTGGTCCTCACACTTATGACCATCCTCACATTTATGCCCGTGCAGCATTCTTAAAACCATGTCACTCATTTCACAACTGCTTCTCTTCACCATGGTGATAAGATAGGGCAAAAACGTAAAATGTGAGGACAGTCGTAAGTTTGAGGACTGGTCACAAGTGAGAGGACCAGTCAAAAATTACTTTTTCAGCTGTCTGAGTAGTCCATGTGCACAAAAGGACTACCCAGAAAGCTGAAAAAAGTGATTTCTGACAGGTCCTCGCACTTTTGACCAGTCTTTTTTTATTTTGAAATTTACCAGTAGCCGCTGCATTTTCCACCCCCGGCTTATACGCAAGTCAACAAGTTTTCCCAGTTTTGGGGGGTAAAATTGGGGGGGGGGGGCTTATATGCGGGTCGGCTTATACACGAGTATATACGGTAGTAACCCGGTTGTAAAGTGAATCTGGTTTCTCCATTGACTTTGCTTGTCAGAAGGTCACAAAAGATGATCACATGACCTTGGGACACAACAAAGGTCATAAATATGAACCAGTTGCCAAACATCTGAATTTTGATCACATGATTATGGGGATGCTGCAAAGTTCTTCACTGTGAAAAACGGTCATAAGTCACTTTTTTCATCTAAGTATAACTAACTAAAAGATAAGTCAATTTTAGGTTTAAAAATAGAAAGCAAATTTGTGGCTGTTTAACCTTTAATATATTAAAGCTGATTTAATCCAGTTTATCCTCTTTCTCTCTCTCCTTTTCTTTTCATTAGAAATAGAGAATGTAAACAATGGGATAGAACACTAAGAAATAAGAAGTGCAACCCTGATGTTTCTAAGTGAAGCTAAAACATACACAAGATAAGCATGAAACCTTACACAATTCACAATAGCAGTACCTACTGATAGTGCTACCTTTTCATTTTCCTGGGTTACACAAAAATGCTTCTGACTGTTCTCAAATAAATATAGTCAGACCTACTGATAAATTCTCACTGATGTATTATAATGTTGAAATATTCAAGCTTTTACGCTTAAAATGTTGATTCCTAGTTGAACAAGAGAGTATTTTAGAAGATTGGGGGTTTTTTCCCCATGGCCTCTGAACATTGTCTGTGTTTATGACATTTATTCCTTTGAATGGAATTCTTTTAGTTTATGTAGACAACAGTATTAAATGTTCAACTTAGTCTGGCAAAACTAGCATAAAGAATGTAATATGACCAGCTACTGCTGTTGCAAATAATCAGAGTGCTTATCTTATATACAGTTTAATGTTATATAGTAATTATCAGATACTACAATTCCACCATTTTAAGTCTTGATGATTGACTGATTGATTACATGCCATAAAATTGTTCTTGACTCTTGATGACCAAAAATATTTTCTCCATGGTGATTTGTCCCTAACCTGATGCTTCAGCTCTTTCAATGGTGCACTGATGGTTATTACAATTGAATATAGAGCAGGGCTGTCAAACTCCTGGCCCATAGGCCGGATGTGTCAAGATCCACAGACTCAAATACAGTATCTCCCTGATAATACTACAGGACACCAGCATGTCAATTGCTTGGATTTTAACCATCAACTTTCCAGCTTTTAGCAAATATGAGCAACTTTATCTATGAAATGTCTGACCAGTGGTTCACATTTCTTCCAACTATTTGTCTGCGCTCCAAAAAAACCCCAGTGCTGATGGCCATGTGCAATGATGTTATAGAAGTACCTTCACTTCACTATCTTTAATCACAATTTCATAGGCTCATAACTGTGTGCGATTATCATCAGTAAAAGTAGAGCAAGTGGGGAAAAAAGAAGTGAAAAAGTAAGAGGCTGAGCCTGAGTGGCGTAGCAGGCTAATGCCTCCTATTAAGGCAGCATTTAACATCCAGCTGCCTGCAATTACTGCGAGTTCTAATCTCACCAGGCTCAAGGTTGACTCAGCCTTCCATCCTTTCTAAGGTGGGTAAAATGAGGACCCGGATTGTGGGGGCAATAAGCTGACTTTGTATAAATATACAAAGTATGAATGCTATTGCTTAACACATTGTAAGCCGCCCTGAGTCTCTGGAGAAGGGTGGCATATAAATATAAATTTTTAAAAAAAGAGGAAAAAGAATAGTGGTTCAAACAACAGGCAAATCGGTTGAAAATTGGAATAGGTAGCTTGATAACATATGTGTATATATGATAATTAAACATTTTTTCTCCTTCAGATCCATAAATATATTGAAGAATTATATCATATTTTTTATATTTCCTCTGCATTTTGGATAACCAGATATTAAATGGATAAGATTAAACAAGGGTATATTTATCAAACTGTACATTATTATAGTTTGTAAATTTAAATGCATTTTGTAGATCAGCTGTGCCTGGTCATATTTGTATGTGGATTATAAGATTTCTAACAGATAGGAAGCAACAGGTGAAACTAGGTAAAATCATATCAAATACCTGTTCAATTAGCACAGGTGTGTCCCGTGTGCTCTCTCCATTATTCTTTTCTCTCTCTCTACCAATGACTGCATATTAGTACATTAAAGTACTGAAGTTTGCAGATTATACAACGTTAGTCTCATTCAAGATGGTGATGAATCTGCATATAGATGGGAGCAGTAGTGGGTTCCACTTACCTTCGCTACTGGTTCGGAACTGTGAGCGTGTGCGTGCGTGCATGCGCATGCTTCATTCATGCGCAGTGCTGTGCGTGCGCAGAACCTTCTGTGCCTGCACAGAGCATCCGTGATGATGTCCGGGCGGGTGGGTGGAGCCTCCCGCTGCCACCACTACCGGTTCGTTCGAACTGGGATGAACCGGTAGAAACCCACCACTGGATGGGAGGTTGAACAATTGGCCCTGTGTGCAGCCAGAACAATCTAGAACTGAACACACTTAAAACTGTAGAGATGACAGTAGATTTTAGGAGGAGCCCTCCCAGAGTTAGGCTGCTGCCGGTTCGGACGTGTTCGGTTGCAACCTGCCCCGGCACTATTCCGTCCTATATCACCATGTTTTTAAAGCCGCGTGCATGCCCGGAAGGCATGCACGTGCTCACATTTTCGATGCTGGGCGGAAACGGTTGTTACAACTGGCAGCAGCCCACCACTGAGCCTCCAGTTCTAATATGTCTTACAATATTGGGCAACACAGTATTAACAATAGAGACCTTCCAAGTTTCTGGGTTCTATAATCTCCCAGGACTTGAAACGGACACCTAACGTTAGAACCATCATTAAAAGGCACAACAAATAATGTTCTTCCTGTGTCAACTTAGAAAGCACAGACTGCCCAAGGAGCTGCTAAAACAGTTCTACAGAGGAATTATTGATTCTATCCTTTGTACTTCTATAGCTGTCTGGTTTTGTACAGCAACTAAACAGGACAGGCACAGAATTCAAGGGATAGTTAGGACTGCAGAAAAAACAACTGCATCCAGCCTTCCTTCCTTCGAGGACCTGTATAGTGCACAAGGTATCTACAGACCCCTCATATTCTGGACATAAACTGTTTCAACTTCTCCCCTCAGGACACCACTACAGGGCATTGCATGCCAAAACAATTAGACACAAACACAGTTTTTTCAGTACTGGGATCCTTCCGGTTTAACAACCAGTTTGGGGATCGTGCGCTATACGTGTGCACCAAGTGTACACCAGACGCGTGCTGCACGCGCATACACAGTTCAATGAAAAATCACCTTCTGTGTTAGTGCTAGGGAATTAAAACAGCTGAGGCGTGGCAATCCACTGTGCCACGCTAATCAGCTGCGAAGATAAAGGTAAGTAAAGCACAGGGGCGGGTTGGCGGGCCCAGCTGATTGTCGGAGCGAACCGGTTCGCTCCCAGCTGATAGTCGGAGCTACCAATTCGCCCAAACTGGTCCAAACTGGTAGAATCCCACCCGAGTTTTTCCCCCATGCCATCACTCTGCTAAATACATAATTCCCACAGAACTATCTATGCCTTAGGATATCTAACTATGAAGCAGGACAGTATTATTATTATCCTTCTCATCCTTCCTATTACCTATTGGTATGTTACAACTATCACTTCATTGGTTATATATTATGATTTTAGATTACTGATTAACAGAGTTGGAAGGGACCTTATAGGTCATCCAGTCCAAGCCCCCACCCAAGCAGGAGACCCTACACCATTTCTGACAAATGGCAGTCCAATCTGTTCTTGAAAGCCTCCAGTGATGAAGCTCCCACAACTTCTGAAGGCAAGCTGTTCCATTGGTTGATTGTTCTCGCTGTCAGAAAATTTCTTCTTATTTCTAGGTTGAATCTCTCCTTAATCAGTTTCCAGCCATTATTCCTTGTGCTTTAAAAATAGCTTGATTTATGATTGTATCTTATGATTTATGATTTATCACTTTCTTGTTTGTATTTGTATATACTGAGAGTTTATGTACCAGAGATAAATTCCCCATGTGTCCAATCACACTTGGCCAATGAAGAATATTCTATTCCATTCCGTTCCGTTCCATTCTGTCCCATTCTATACTAGCCCCTCTGGCATAAACAAAATTTCATTTGTCTGTATACTTCACCAACTACCACTAGATGGTAGTATTTGATCATCCATGATATTCTGATAGTCTGAATGTTTATCCAATTTAAGCTGCTCTCACTCCGATTTGTTCTCTCTCTGCACTGAAATCTGCCTGACTTGCTTTAAAATAAACATATTAAGGTTCATGTTTAAGGTTCATTACAGGTTTTATTAATAATTATATTAATAATTATATTTGTATCTACAGCATTCCAGAAGGATCAATATTCCTTTGGCATTAGTATCTAATAACGTAGTACATATTATTCTGAATTAAGAAAAGTCTCAATATTTTCCTCAGATAATATCGGATTTGGTGATCGGACCTCCCACAAATATCTTTGAAGTACCTTTGCCCAGAATGCTTACTTAAATATTAAGAAATACTAATACAATGATTTATCGGAAGAAAATAGCCAGAATGAGGTATCAGATGGAAATAAATGATATTTGATGTCTAGAAAAGAACAAAATATTGAGTTTCTGTTGTTGCTTCATTCTTCAGTTTTCATTCTGTATCATCTAAGCATGCTTATTTTGAACGTTGCATTCCCTTGATTTCTTTTTTTAAAAACTAGAAATGGTTCTGTATAATTGATGACTAGAGGCTAATCATTCTTATCCCAATCCAGTTCACTCTGCTGTTGTAGGGTTAAAGGGAAAGGAGCTCTTTTGAGAAAAAGTAGATAAAAATCTCAGTAAAGAAACAAATTTAGTTGCTTCTATTTGTAGGCTTCATATCCCTGCCTTAAACAAACAAACAAACAAAAAAAGTATCCCTATTTAACAGAGGCAGACTTTGATAAAACACATTTGCTGCCTCTGGTAGCTTTTTATGCAATAAATGTCTGAATGTGGAATCTTGAGTTGGGACACATTTATGTCAGCATATAGACCTCAATATAATTCACAGATGCCTTCTTCCATTATATGTACATAAAAACTGATGGGCATTTGGTTTCCAGAGTAGTCAGGCTGTCATCAGAGCTCCACGCTTGTTCCCTAGCAACTGCTAAGGATGCTTACTGCCTCAGATACCTAGACTTCATGATTTGTAGCCATGGATTTAATTACATGTATCTTATTTTTGTTTCATCTAATTTAAAAAAAACACCTATGTCTTAAAACTATTCAAACTAATTCCCTTCTCCCTACCCTTCCGATAGTCATAGAAACTATGTCCCAAACGTGTTTTTCTAAAAGGCAACTGGACTTTCTTGGTCTTTACGACCTGAGCTGATGAACTGAGGAAGCTTCTTGGATGAGAAGCAAAACATTTTCAAGGGGGAAAAAACCAACAAGAAAAACCAGTTGCCTTTTGGAAAAGTACCTTTGGGACAACCATGACCTAGATAATTCAGGATCTCCATAGACACAGGGACTATGATGCAGTCTTTATGGATTATGACCAGGGACACCCAGGATCAACCCTCTGCCAAGGAAACTCACCAGCCAAGTGACTTGGCTCTTAGCTCTAACCTACCTCACATAGTTATTGTTGTGGGACTACAAGAAAAGGGGATGCAAAATAAGGTAAGATACAAAAATGTCAGCCACAATTCGGAGGAAACTACTATTCTCTCTGTGCTAAGATGGTGATTTTCAACCTATAGTCCATGGACCCCTGGGGGGGGGGCACAATGTCATCACAGGGGGTCCGCAAAGACTTGAAGAAGTGTCATGATTTAAATCCTGAGTTAAGTCTTGGGAGTCCATGGGCATGGTCCGTGGCCACAAAAGGAATTTAAAGTGTGCCCCTAGTTGAAGAAAAGGTTGAGAACCACTGTGCAGTTGCTCCCAAATGAGTGAGGACAAGGACTGCAATCTAATCATTGTAACTGAGCATCTTTACAAAAAGCTGTTGTAGTGAACACTATATTTAGTGAATACAGCACCCCAAGAAGGATGTTTATCTTTGTAAGTGTATTTCCAGGCAATGACCAACGTTTGAAAACAGCCTTACAGTATATGGAAAATGTTTGAATGGTTGTCTCGATCACGTTAGGTTAAGAACTAGATAAATAACTTAAATGCAGCCTTAACGCTCAATAATATGGCCTACACAGGCTACAAAACGCCTTTCCTATTCACCTAAAAAAAAAAAAAAAGCCTTCGGGACTCTAATTACTGCATCTATGCAACGAAAGCGAAGGAGATTCTCGGCGCAGGACGCAGGAGACCAAGGCTACGCTCTTCGCAAAGCAGGGAACCGCGAAAGGGGCGGAGAAGCAAAGTGGACGGTGCCCTCACCTAAAATGGTTGTTGTGGAGCCGAGACGCTTCACGATAGGTAACCTGTTGAAGTGGCGTCCAGGACTGTTTGATTGGCTCGGGACAGGCCTTGACGTGACGCCCATTCGACCTCAGGGGCCGAGGGGGTTAATTTTGGGAGGGCGGCGACGACGCTAATCCGTGTTTCTTCCTCCCTCAGCTGGGCCCAACCCGATCGACTGTGTTGCCACCCACTGACTCCTCCCCTCCCCTCGGCATGGAGGATCGGGGGGGTGGCTGGGAAGAGCGGCAGGAGCCGTACGAGGAAGAAGGCGGCCGAGGCGAGAAGGCGGCTGCGGCAACCGCAGAAGACGCAAAGGCAGCAGCTGCCGTTGGCAAAACGCAGCCAGAAACCAACGAAAAGGCGGCGGAGCGGGAGGTGACAAGGAAGGTGAAGCTTGATTCGGACTGGATCTTCGTCGACATGGAGACGGTCTCGCTGCACGATCTGCCCCATGCGCTGATCGCCTGTAACCTGCCGCTGGCCGTCTTCTTCGCCGATGGCCCCTGCAGGGTGGGTGAACCGACGGGAAAGGCGAGCGGGTGGGGAAAGGAGGGGTGGAGAAGCTGCCTCGCTTTCCGAGTGCGGCGGTGGGCGGGTGGTCGGTCGTGTGTATGTCCGCGCGTGCTTAGGGTTGTCTGCCCGCGAGGGAAGCGACAGATTCAGGCCGAGAGGAGGATCGTGGCCGAGAGAGAGAGAGAGAGCGGCCGAAAGGCAGGCCTGACCGCCGTCCAGGAAAGCCAGCCGCGGTTGTAGATGGCCCCACAGGAGGTGAACATCTGGAAGGCGGTAGAGCGGCTGCCGTGGACCAGGAACACAGCGCTTGTGAAATAAGGGGTTAGCGGCCGAAAGGGTCTTTTCCGTGGTTGTGTGAATATTCTCTGCGGGAGCGTTCGTGCCCTTCGGAAAAAGAAGT
The DNA here is from genome assembly GCA_012654045.1 of Ptyas mucosa. Classification (NCBI taxonomy): domain Eukaryota; kingdom Metazoa; phylum Chordata; class Lepidosauria; order Squamata; family Colubridae; genus Ptyas; species Ptyas mucosa. Next base: position 32,238,270 of record WNWU01000016.1, on the reverse strand, counting down.
GTGCCAAGGACGCCCGAAATCCTCGCTTGAACATTCTTAAGGCAACAGTTTGGTTGGTTTAGATGTCAGCTGCTCATCCTGCGTGGATGGTGTTCGCCCAGGAACATCTTAACGATTTGAGTTGGATAAGAAATCTTTTGACTCCTCACATAGTTAGGAAGGGAAAAACAGCTGGGCAAAATAGGATGCCCAGAATGCTGTGGCTGCATCACCAAGAAATCTTGGAGCTTTCTAATCTTTGGCATTCCTTCTTGGATGAAATGAATGTAATATCATCTCTTCTATGCTTATTTTTTAATTTTTTCCAGCTAGTTTAGATTCTAGTAGGTGCATCGATAATTTGTTACCTTGCATTGGAAAGATATAGATTGGTTCCCACCTCATTAAGAATTGGAAATTAATGTGCTGACCACTTCTGGATATCCTACATTGCTACTTCAGTGGAGGGAGAATACAGTGGAGTAGTTATTTGCCAAATAAATATGTTTATGTTATTCAGTGTAAAAAAAAAAGATCTTCAATTAACTTTTTTGATACTGTTGCCATTGTAAATTATATGACCCTTCCACTTGCTAAGTTATTAATTATCAATCCAAAACTATTCATGATCATACGCCCTCATGATATACCATTACAATGTGTAAAAAAAAGAGAGTCTACTTTAGCGTTGCTTTTAATCAACTTTTATTTGTCAATTCATGTTCTCTGGCTTTTGCTGAAGAAATACACACTAGCTTCTATACACCTTTTTTTTGACCTGTAACACTGCTGTCTGTCCTGCTTCCAGATTAATATCTGAGAAATTTTTCATCTAATTTTGCAAGCCACTTTTATTGTACAGTGGCTCATGAATATTTTAAGAAATTACCTTTCATGCCTGTTTCCTTTTGGTAGAATAGAAAATAAGACACACTACCTTTTCTCCCCAGGAAAATATGCTCAGGAGTTTAGCTGAACAGAATGGTTCTAGCCCTCAGATACATTACTTAAGAAAATTAGAATAGGACAGTCATCATCTCCCCTCCCATCAGAATTAAAAGACCCATTGCTGTCAATATTTTGGTGGTTGCAGAACCTTAAAAATAACGCCTAGGCAGCAAATTAGAGGTGGCCTTGAATCCATATGAATCAAAGACCTTTTTGTTCGCCTTAAAAACCTTGTGACCATACACTTAGATTGCAAAGATCAGTAGGGAGAAAAAAGCGGAGGGAAGAGGTATCAATTTCATGCAAATTCCTGGCTTCTAGCATTCCACTTCATGCTTCTTACCAGTGAGAGTGTTCTGAAGAGATTTTTCTCAATCAATATTTTAGTTTCCATATAATTACTTTGAAACAGCTCACTCTACTGCTTAGAAGACTAAGGTTCTAAGAATTTACCTAAAATGTACTCTGAGCCAGTAAACATTTTTATATTCTTTAATTAGAATGTAAAAGACTATTTAAAAAACCTTGGAAACCTTAAATAAGCCACAGTACAGAAATGCTGTGTTGTTAACAATACCATGCTGTTCAAGACTTAAAAATGAAATCATGCCTGGGTCTACCACAAGAGGGTGAAATAACACCACTTGGATGGTAAATTGTCTTCCAAAGAAGTTGATTTAAAAACCCAGTTTTTATAAAACCTGGAAGTTTAGTAGAATATTTACTTCCTTTGAAAATTATTCTGCAGAAATTTCTATGATTACATATCCATATCCATCCGTGTGTGTGTATATGTATGTATGTATGTATGTATGTATGTGTATGTATAATTACATATACACACACATATATACATACACACATATTTATATATACACACACAAACATCTACCATACATACATATACAGACCAGAGGTGGTATTCAGCAGGTTCTGACCAGTTCTGGAGAACCGATAGCGGAAATTTTAAGTAGTTCGGAGAACCGGTAAATACCACCTCTGACTGGCCCCGCCCCCATCTATTCTCTGCCTCCCCATCTATTCTCTGCCTCCCAGCTGATCGGGAGGAAATGGGGATTTTGCAGTAACCTTCCCCTGAAGTGGGGAGGGAATGGAGATTTTACAGTATCCTTCCCCTGCCATGCCCACCGTGCCATGCCACACCCACCAAGCCGCACCCACAGAATCGGTAGTAAAAAAATTTGAATCCCACCACTGATACGTACACACACACACACACACACACACACACACACATATATCATCATTTATTTGTTCCAAAGAAGAAAGCTTTCAGGACTGTTTAATTTAATTTTTATGTATTTAAAGTTTAAAACTCTCAATAGCAGAGGCCCTCAGTCAACCTGGAAAAATATTTAGCCATAAAATGGTTGTTTATAGCACTGTAATCCAGAGGTTTTTCATTCTAGAAGCAACAATTGAAAAGAATCTAAGAGAAGTGAAAGCAAAAATGAAAGTAGTATGGGTAGTTTTTAAAGCTTTGGTGTTGTGGTAAGATGATCAACAGAGGAACTGTAAAAAACATGAAAAGAAGTAGTGATGGAATAAAGCATGTGTGTCAAACTCGCAGTGTCATTTTGCCATCACATGACATTTCATGATGTTTTTCTCTTCCCGGAGCTGGGGTGGGTGTGGCCTGCGCATAACACATCCGGCCCACGGGTTGCCAGTTTGACATCCCTGGAGTACAGCATGAGAATGAAGAGAGAGATGGTGGGGCTTCAGGATGCTTGTGAGCAGAGACAGTGGCAATGTTATGTTATATAAAACAGATATGTTTTATAGTGATGTCTTCATGGGTAGCAGATATGGCATGTGGGATCCAGCATCATGTTTGGTAGAGTACCTTGTGTTGTGGCTAATGCCATATTTAGACAGACTGCTGCCACTTGGAACTATGAACTACCATCAAATCTAAGCCTCAACAATGAAAATGAGCACCCATTTGACTGTATTATAAATGTTGAGAGGAATCATGTTCCACTTATTTGTCACAGAATGGCAGAGATAGGTTTGGATCAGCCCAAGTCTGAGAATTTTGTGGGTTATTTGTTGCCACAGTCAAATCTCAAAAGAGATTTTAAAGAAGGATTGGAAGGTAAATTGGAACAGTCATTCATTAGGTGAGGGAACAGGAATGACTATATGTTTTCTGCTAGAGTGAGATTACATGTTCCCTTTAAACTCAGGGAAGGCAGAGTTAGGGAGAAGAAATATGAAGGTGGATATATCAGGTGAGACTGATTGGTTACTAGTGCAGTGGATGCTGACTGATTGTTGGAAGTAGCCACCAAGAGATTGTACTAAGGTCTATGTAACCCTTGAGGGTACAGAACTGCACTGCTTGAAGAGAGTGGGATGGAGAGAAATAGAATTGAGATGGTGAAGGGTGGAGAGAAATAAATAATATGGTGGAAGCTGAGGAAGCAACCTTGACGGTTTGACTCTTCTGACACCACTATCTTGTCTCACATACAAGATGCCTATTTGGAATCTTGGGCTGTGGTTAGAACTACTTAATGCAAGATCTACCTAAAATAAATCTATAGTACCGTTATCCATAACAGATGACAGGACACACTTGGCCCATGGTACCCAAACTGGAGTAATAGGAATAATAGTCCTCTTTGCAAAACCAGGTAAGCTCTCACTGTTTGGACATTCAGAGATTGCCTTGATTTAATGAGATGAAGTGATAGAAGGAAGACCTATTGCTGATCATAAACCCAAAGTATATATCTGGACATAATTAGGAGCTTTACGCCTTCAGAGAAATAGTAAGAGTGGCAGAATATCAATATATTTCTGCAGTAATTTCATCCATATATTGTTTAGAATTAATTCTAATTTTAGGGCTAATAGTTGGCTGGTCAAAATATGTTGACACTATGACTTTTTTGTAGAGTCATCTGATTTTGATTCAAACTTATTGATAGAGAAAATAGGTTTTAGTTCTGCCACCATGGACTAAATCTCTTCCTATCCACTTTGTCAAAATTGTCAGGGAAGTAACAGGTTGAAGCTGTGGTGAATTTTTCTTTGGTAATGAGGGCGATGCCAACTTTCTGCAAGAGGCAGTGATAACCAGCTGTTATCCAGAGAAATTCTGGTGTGTTTCTTTTGGGGTAAAGTGGTGGGACAGAACTGTATAGGGCTCTTGATGAAGCAAATTATCTGAACCCTTGTTAGTTGGGATTCAGTCCGGTGTATGCCTTTGAGACTGCATTGGTTGCTCTTGTTGTAATGGATCTTGAATGAGGTGAGTAGCTATGATGACATTGATGGAGATAATGGAAGCTCTGCAAAATTGAATGTATGTCCTTGTACATTGCAATCCGAGGCTGTCAATGAGTTTGGGCCCTTGGTCGAACCGTTCACTTGTGTTCTTGTGGTTAGCTATCTCCCCATCTGTCCTACATAGCCATAGGACCAATCTATGCAGGGGCTCCAGGAGATTACATTGGAAGTATCTCCCACCTTCAAGCAATCTTAAAGATCATTTGGAGGTGAGAGATACTTCTAATGTAATCTATTGGATCCCCTACATGGATTGCCCCTGTGACTATGTAGGACAGATGGGGAGGAACTAACCACCAGATTGCAACAACACAAGCGAGCGGTCAGACAAGGAGACTTAAACTCATTGGTAGCCTCACACTGCAATGAACAAGGACATACATTCAATTTTGCAGCTACTAAGATTGTTGGATGGACAAGCAGGCACAAAAACAGCCAGGGAAGTGACTGAAGCCTGGGAAACGGATCCCTTGTCAGTCAATACGCTGATTTACGACCAGCTTAAGTACTTAAGAAGTGAGGGCTTGGCAGCACAAGGAAACAATAGCCAACAACTTAATAGCCAACCATCAACACCCCAGTCAGCATCAAAAAAGCCACATACAATAGGTATCATATAAATACCACACACAGAATAGCCCAAAGCATACATTCTGCTAGAGAGAAGTTCCTGAAGATGGGCTCTAGCATGAGTCCAAAAGCTCAGAAGACTAAACCCCTGATCCCAATAACCAACCTGATTGGATCCTGCATATGATACCTCTTTTGTGGGAGCATCATTATTTACTGATTGGCTTCTAGGTTCAATTAAAGATGCTAGCCCAATTCAAGTGAATTCTGTTGATTCAATAACACATCTTATAGGTGCTGCCCCAGAGAAAGTTGGCCAGAGGGAGCCTTGGAAATAAGCCTTCTTGGTGAAGGCTCAAGCCTTATTCTGGTATCATTTATCCTCAGAGACAAGTATGATCTCATCCCTATTGATATTTCAGAGGGAAATAGTTAAGATCTAGCTCTCCTGTGGAATAATGGGTGTTTCAGCTGCAGAGGAGAATCAGTCTGCCCATTGTTGGCATTTATTTTATTTATTTTAAATGTTTAGAAATAGTTTTTGACAAGTGTTTTGGGGAATATTTTCAAATTATAATGAAAATAATAATATGGGAATATTACAGAGAAATGATGAATGGAAAGTGGAAATATGTTCACTTTTAAGTCCCTTGCTTTATATTTAAAATCTTTCCTTCCTTTGTAACTTTTTCTTTCAAACTAATCTGTCTGCCAGGTTCCTCTTCTCTTTTATTTTTGTTTACCTCAATTTTATTGTCTAGAGATTAAAGGGATAATTGAGGAAGTCTGAAGAAATTCTCCCAAGTATCATTAACATACTTTGGATTCTTGCTTTTGCTTAAGGAAACAAGTTATTTATAGCTTTGCATTTTTTATGGTTCTAAGTTTCCATTTGAAGTTATAAGAAGATTGTTCCACTTATTTCTTTGTACCAGCTAGTCTCCATTCTTTGAGGTATCATATAACATAATAAAAGATAAATGCATAGATAGTGGGTACAGTGAAGTTCTGTTCTCCAAGGAGACATTCCTTTAATGGCACTTAATAGAATAAATGCCATAGAATAACACTTTATTATTATTTTAATGGCAGTGCTATACATAAAATAATGAGATTATAAGTACTTTTTTTCTGAAATGGCAAATAAAGAAGAAAAAATTATAAAAAATAAAAGTATCTAAGATCAATACTGAAAGTTTTGAGGCTCAAATGATAAGCAGAAAAGTTAATGCATATCAAACTATTTTAATAACATTTATTTTATACTAAATTGTATCTAGAACTAATTTAACTCTAGCTAGAAGGGAGGGGTGTGAGAGTGTGTGTAAATGTTGCCATCACACTTGCTTCAAATCACTTTTCAAAGTCTTGTCTTGTGTAATAATTTGGACAGTAGCTTTTAGCAATATCTGGAAATGAAACAGACAACCTGGGTTGTGTCATAGCAGTCGAAGTTCTACATATGCACCTAGTGAGAAATTTCAGAGTTCCTTGCTTTTTATATTATATCAGGGTTCTCTGGATCAATAGTATGCTCCAGAAAAATAATTGCTACTAGGGTTTTAAAATTTACACAGTGTGGCAGCAGAGATCGAGAAGATTGATATATAAAGAAAAGCAGAATTTAACTCTGTATACATGAACAAAAAATGCATTGAGGCATGGAAAGTTCAAACTCTGTTCCGTGTGCAACTGCTCTTCCTGTTTCCGGCGCTCTCCTGCACGTGTTTGCCAACACTGCTATAGAGCTAAAGAAATAAACCAGAATTAGTTCTCCTTTAGCAGGTTTCAAACTTTGTGTTAAAATATTTTCTTAAAAGACCCAGAAGAAACAATTGGCTGTGAAATATAGGTAAAGGTGAAGGTTCCCCTCACACATATGTGATAGTCATTTCCGACTCTAGGGGGCGGTGCTCATCTCCATTTCAAAGCCAAAGAGCCAGCACTGTCTGAAGACGTCTCCGTGGTCATGTGGCCGGCATGACCAAATGCCAAAGGCGCATGGAACGCTGTTACCTTCCCACCAAAGGTGGTCCCTGTTAAGGATATTATTGAGTTACACACGAAGTTGTGGCTTATAAAGCAGAGTACCGTTAGAGTTTTATGCACGGAAACAGTTTGAGAGTAATTGTGAATAACATACAGACATTTCCTAACAGTCCCTATTTTTCTACTTGCATTTTTTACGTGCTTTCGAACTGTTAGGTTGGCAGAAGTGAAATATATTTATTTAATAATTGAATTATTCCTTTCAAACAATTCTTCATTTGCATATGAGAAATTAGGAATCAGCTAAAGCAAAACAATTCAAATTACATCTTTTCCCAGTCCCAGAAGAAGAGGAAAGAGAACATGCAAACTCATCAACTCAGAAACTCATGCAAAGTTCATTCCTACTTATATGCACAATATTACATTACAATGATAAAAAAAACAATCTAAATGAAGACATTTGTCGGTAGAAGACAGAATTCAACAAGAACCAATTGTCTGACAGCAATGCACTGCTTGTTTTTGTTGTTTGTATTGCAGTTGTACATCTACTTTAGAAGTAGAAATCAAGTGGAAACATAAGATTTGTAGGTATGATAGTATAAGAAGAAAGCTTTACAGCCTAGGAGTGTTCAGGATCACTTGAAGCACTTACGACATAACTGGCACTGACTCTGGTAGCAAAGATGCAAGCTTGAAAATTTGATCTGTATGTTGTAATTAAGAACCTATTTATAGATTGGGTGTTTGTTTTAAATAGCTGCATTTCCATTTCTATGGGGAAATATAGGGCGGAGTTTGAAAAAAATAGTAAACTACATGAACGTAATTCTTCAAAATTAAAATTAGACAAAGATTTAAGCATTTAAAATTAATTTAATAAATATACACCTCAATTCTGGTGTACTTATATTGATAATGATTCTGTGCATTATGACGCTATCTTCTGAAAATCTAATTTTAAGGCATTGTAGTATGTTTGGAGTATAAATATTCCATTATTGGAAGTTCTAGTACATTGGTATTATTGTTATTTGTGACTATCATTTGGAAATTTAAAAGAATAAATTATAATTTTTGTAGAGAAATTATCTTTGTCTTTGTCTAAATTCATTTCTGCCTAGTTAGAAAAATGGCAGCAAACTCTTTTATTTCTAGCTACTTAACATTTGTAATTAAAGGGACCTAAAATAAAATGTATGTTAAAAGTGGTCCTAGTGATTATATTTTGTATTTTCTATTAAAGAAGGAAAGATATGAATGGATATTTTAAACAAGATATATACATCTGGATAAAGAACCAAAGTAAAAAAATATATGTAAGAATGTAACTTATTAGATGAATAATTGTTCTTCCATTGAAAAAGGGAAAGAATTACTAAAACAACTGAGAGTAAGACTGTGAATTCCTTTATGCTACTGAAACCATTTGCTAAACTTGCAGTGAAGACAATAGTTATCCAGCCCACAGTAATTATGCTGCATTGAACCTATAGACATACTAATATGTCACCAATATTACCAATACCAACTATCAGTCACTTTCTCTCAGCCTAACTCATCTTAACAAGGTTGTTTTTGTGGGAAAAATAGGAGGAGGAAGGTGTATTAACTATTTTCATCTCCTTGAGTTACTTGTTAAATAATAAAGGCAGGACAAAAAGAAAATATAATAACAATAATTAACATCATCAAAGAACAACATCTGCCTATCCCAGATCTTTGGAAAGGACTGGATAGGTGGACAAAAATGCCAAATCCAGTCTAAACATCTGCTTGTGCAACCAACCCAAATAGTAATAACAGGTTTCTGTACTATAAGCTTACCCTATGTTAGTGCTGACATAAAAGCCTTTTATGTTAACAATAATTGAACTTGTGGAAGCAATATAAAAATATACACAAAATTGTGTCACAAGTGTTGTTTATGCGGCTTTTGAAAATTTTATTTAAAAGACAATATTTTTGCTAATATTGGTTAAGGCCAACATGCAAATAATTGTATAATAAGAAGAGGTGCTATTTTCTCAGGGGTAGTAGCCCTTGAAATCTATTGCCTATTACATTAGCTGTTCATTGTATGCTATAAACTGAATCACTATTTTAATATGTATTTATTATTTTGGGGTATTATAAAAATGTGAGACATAATAAAAATGAATAAATTTAAAAGGTAAAGCTCCTGTAAAACTTACTTCAGCAGCAGCCTGAGTGGCGTAGGAGGCTAATGCTCCTACTAAGGCAGCATTTAACATCCAGCTGCCTGCAATTACTGCAAGTTCAATTCTCACCAGGCTCAAGGTCGACTCAGCCTTCCATCCTTTTTAAGGTGGGTAAAATGAGGACCCGGTTGTGGGGGCAATAAGCTGACTTTGTATAAAATATATAAAAGTATGAAGGCTATTGCTTAACGCATTGTAAGCCGCCCTGAGTCTCCGGAGAAGGGCGGCATATAAATATATATATATATATATATATATATATATATATATATATATATATATGAAACAAACAAACTTCAGCTCCTGCTGACCCTATGGATATATCCATGTATTTTTCTTGGCAACAGTGCAAAGGTGAGCTCCCCTCTTCTTTCTCTTCCCCCCCCCCCTTTTATTGAGAATCCATGTGCACACACACACACATTCTCTCCTAATCAGGATTGCCTCATTATCTTTGATTCAAGTGCTACCCTGGTACAATGCTGTTTTTTTAAATAATTTGAGTTTGGCTAGGTGTTAGGATGCTACTATCTGTTGAAATAATTAGTGATGTGAATAGATGTTTAGTTATTTTTTCCTGTTCTTATTTATAAGGTTAGTCTAGTTTAACAAATATTGGTATACGAAAAATCTGGTGGGCTTGATATTTATGCTGGTGCCCTTGTAACGGGCACACAAGTGTAAGCTAGATGCTCTTTTACAGTCTAATGTTTTAAAACTCTGTTACAAAGGATTATGGAAGCCAAATAAACTAATGCATAGCATTTTTATATCAAGGGTGTAAAAACATTACATTCTCTGTAGCTAGCTGAAAACTGCAGGTGGGAAGGAAAAGAAAGCTATAACTAACAGCTTAGTATGTGAAGAAAGTTACAAGAGAAAATTTATTCATATATTCGTTAGATTTATATTACATTTTTTCTCAGACGTTTGGGAATACAATTCCGCAGTAACAAACCTTTGAGGTACATTGGGTTTAGAGATAATGACTGGCTCAAAGTTAGTCAGCCAGCTTCCATGTTGCATGTAGCTTGAACCTGGGTCTTCCTGGTGTCAGTCCAGTACCCAAACTACTGTACCATGTTGGCCTTCCTTTTATTTTTCAGGCAAAAAACAACGATAGCTACACACATCTTCTCATTTGGAATCAATTCTCAGAGCTATTATGTGCCACCTGGAGGGCTGTTAGTCTTTCACAGCTAGCCCAGAGTGAAACTAAATACAGAGGCAGGCAACCGGTAATCCAATAACACCCGATTGCATTGTGTCACAGAAATTTGACAATCAATTTATGTGTTTCGTCAGTACAACTTCTAACTTTTTGTTATTGTTTATATTTTTTGTTAGGAGAGGTGAGTTTAAGATTGAGGAAGGAAGTGGTTTTCCGTGAAAGACCCTCCCATTCGATTCCATCCTGGAAAAAAAATGGGGTGAAGAGTGATATCAAAGCATCAGTATATGATCTCCTTTGGCCTTCTAGAAGACCAGGAAGCCAAGTTGGAATTCCCAGCTCTTCATATATTACTCACCCTTTATAAATGAAAGCAGAGGAGAGAATGTCCAAGCCAGGCTGATTCGCATTCTCAAGCCAGAAAAGTGCAATTTGTTCTCCAGTTATGGTTGGACTTCTGGACCAATCATTCCTCATCCTCAAACTGCCAAAGAATTAACAAGTTCTGAAGGACCTCAGGCTGCCCATCCCTGCATTTAAACAATAGATTTACATTACATTCAAATGCAGCTGTTGTGTTAGTGAACCAATGGAGTCTAAGTGATCCTTTTATCTAAAAACAATATGCTAGAGGTGTGTTTACTGTTTAAAAAAATTGTGTTTATAACTGCTAGCCATGTGAACATGAAGTAGACATTTGCTTTTTTCAATATATTGTTTGCATCAATTGGGACTATGGGATTGAGAGGCATTACTGATAGTCACTCATGCCCTAGTCATCTTCTGTTTGGATTACTCTAATGGGCTCTGCATAGGGCTACCAAAGGCCCTTTGCAAATTACAAAGTATTGACCTAGGAAATGAGGATTGTGTTCCAATATCCCCAGCAATGATTGTGCAGAAACTGAATTGGCTACCAGTCAGACACTAGTTGCAATTCAGGGTGCTAATTTAAATATCAAATATAAAAGGCAAAACATACATACATTACCACAAAAATTCACAATGAATAATGGAAAGAGTAGCTACTATGATGGGAATAATGCAGTCTCTGGTTAATACTTTGGAGAATTTGTAATTAGAACTACAACTTATCTATAACGGTCTTCAAGGAAATACTTCATGGTTTTTCCATAGAAATCTTGTATGAAGATTTCCAAGTTTCCAAGATGTGTGGAAACTGGAATATATTGTAAAGCACATACGGAAAGTGATTTGCCATTCTGTTGGTATTAGGAAACAGAGACTTTCCATAGTATTATACCATTCAGGTGACTCATTTAAAAGGACTGTTCACAAGTTATTGGCCAACTTTCCAATTTATTATAATTTTCCAGCAATCCATTCTTGGGTACAGCTTGCCATGCTTAAGTTTTTCCTCAAACAGGAAACTTTCATGAGTGTAAAGGAAAGCACAAACAGATTTGATTATTAATTAACCTAGGAAAATTATGTGGAGCTATTTTTGAGAGATGAAAAGCTTCTGGGGCTGTTCTTTAAATGTCTGAAGTTATGGTTCTACTACTACACTTCTAGAGCTCAAATTTAGTGTAGTGGTTAAGGCACCAAACTAGTAATTGGGCAGTCATGAGTTCTAGTTCAATCTTGGGCATGAAGCTAGCTGGATGACTTTGGCTCAATCATATTGTCTCAGTCCTAGGAAGAAAACAATGGCAAACCACTTCTTGCAAAAAAACCCTGCATGGATTTGTTCATTTAGCCACCAGAATTAAGACTGACTTAAAGGCACATATACATAACCCTCCTCTAATTGACTTTATTCATTTTCATGAAACATATACAGTCAGGTATATCCTGCCAAACCGTTCTGGGTTTACCAACTCCAGAATACTTTAGTTGTTCCAAATTTCATATGAAGCAAAATGAAGATGGGATAGGTAGATCATGGTTGGTGTATATATACACTTTCTTTTCTCCTCTCCCAACCAAGCAAATCCCTAATTAGGTGTCCTTGAGTCAAGCTCAGCTTCTGGTGACAGCATGCTTGCCACCTTAGTGCCATTACTTCCGCAGTTTAATGCCTATATCAAAATTGGCCCCATAGTTGAATCTGAACTTTATTTTGGGAGTTCAAATTGACCAATTGTAAGGTATGTTGGGAGAGTGGTCAAGCAGCAACTGAAGCATCTACCAACCTATTTTTTTAAAAAAAAATATGGATCTTTTATTTAAAAGAATATTTCTATATGGTGAAATCTTGTTTCCATGAATGTAAGTGGACCAAAGCCATGATGAATTCCCAGTGATAATTCTGATGAAAAACATCAGTCCTTGATTTAAACTAAGTATATTACATTAAAGAAGGCTGATATTTTGTTTTGAACTGTTGTGGTTCAGAGAATGTTTGCTACCTCAGTTGTCTTCTGATAAGATTAAATTCTGTGAATATTGCTTGTTCTAGTGCAAAGTTCTGAAAATTCTTGTTGGAGTCAAATCTTTTTTTAATGTTAGATTCATTCATTTTAGACTTTTTCTATTGTGATTCATGTAACAATAGGTTCCTAGCTTTTTATTTCCCCTTGTGGAATTGTTCTTGTGTAATTCAGGTGGAAGGGCTGGTATAGATCAAAATTCAGACTGTTCTGTGCTAGTTAAACTAGTTATATATTTCTTCCAGGCCACGTCCTCAGTGCTGTTTTAATCTTCAAAGCTTCTCTTTATTTATTATCTCAAGAACCATTTATGCTTCTTATTATTATTAATTTCGTAGACTGTTTTGCTAATGCCATCTTTTGGAAAGTACAGACAGCAGTAGTCTAGATGAAGGATTTTAATAATAACCATTGCAAAATTTTAGAAGCCACCAGTAGAACTGGCAGCTCACTTTTTCCAGGAACTAAAAGATTTGTTTATTTAAGTAATCTTTTTGGGGGGAATGGTATTTGTGGTTATTTCATTTGATATACTGGATTTTTAAAAACTGTATTTGTTACAGTGGCTTCCAAATCAATTTCAAAATGTAGATAGCAATAATAAAAACTTAACTATCAATCTACAACTGAGAATTAAAGAAATTCCAGAGCACAGTGTAATGCCATATAAAGCTAATCAATCTAGATTTGATAAGTAATCACATGGGAAACCACTTCAAATTCCCAGTTTTGAATCCCAGAATTTCATGATAGAAGAAATATGTAAAAGTTGTATTTTAGGTTTCAGTGGCAAAGCTGATAAAATGCTGTTAAGCTTTGTATTATTTATATAAAGTAAATTTCCAGCAGTTTTATTTTAAAAAAAATTCAAAGATAACAGATTGTGAAAGATTGATTTAATGTTGATTGTGATTTCTCATAATCTCAAAGCTGGTATAATTTTGTAATAATTGAAATAATTTTGTGTGCTTCATGGAGCTTTATGGAGCAGCTGGGAGAATAAATGGAACTTGTGATGAATTATTTGCAATGTTTTTCCATGAAATTTATAGCTATTGCTTTTTAAATTTTCCTCCCCCTCCAAACAAAATCTAGAAAAATTAACTTTCTTTTAACGTATAAATATTCACAATTCAATTTTTGCTATTCTTGTTATTGAAACAGCATGCTAAATTCACAGAATAGTAAAAATTTAAAGCTTATAAAGCCTGAAATAATAAATAATAAAGGATATTTGCCTGGTTTTGAAGATATATTAAGGTAGGCACAAGGTTAGTTTCTTGGGAAAGCAGAGGACAGCTGATGAGCCAAAGCTAAGAAAACTATAACTTTCACCTGCCCTATTATGTTTGAGAGGATTCAGAGAAGAGGCCTTTATTTCAGGGTTTGAAAAAATAAATATGGAAAAATTAAACCTAAAAACTGTAAAGATTATCACAATTTTCTTTTCTGATTTAAAATATAAATGTAATAAATAAAATGAAATGGCACTTGTGTATTTAGGGTTAGGGTTGATTATTAGCTCATGTGTTTTCAAAGGGCAGTAGCCCTGATTTTAATGGTTCTCACTACAAACTGTTGGACAGGAAACAGGAAAGAAGTGTAATTCAACCAAACTGTTCCATTAAAAGAATACCCAAATTAGATTTATTGCCCTCCATGTATACATACATAAAAAGTAAAATGTACAGTCCACAAAAATGTTTAATATCTTAATAATAAATAATTAAAATAATAATATTATTAATAATAATAATAATAAAATATCTTTTATTTGAAAGATAGCTGATTTATGATTTTGTTAACTAACCACTGCAAAACCTTTGTTAAGGTTTGTTAAGAAGCTTTGTTAAGGTCAAATATAAATCCAAAATGGGAAAAAATGCATTCTATAAAGTAATATGTAGAAAAGGGAAGGAAAATGCAGAAACATAAGATTTGGATCCAAAGGAGCTATTCTGCTTTTGAGTCCAGTGGCACTTCCATAAACTGTAGTGTTTGTATATATTGGGATGAGTAGAGAGGGAGAATAAATATTATTTTCTTCGCTCTCTAGGTAATTTCTAGCCATTTGTAGGTAACCTTAATTTTGTCAATAAATTAAATTAATGTTTGCAATAAAGCTCAAAGTGTACAATATGAAGATAATGCTAATTAAAAGTAATTTATCTTTCATTTTAAAAATTATGGTTTTAGGTTAATTCTGAAAATAGCATGTTATCACTATCTAATGAAACACAATTTCAAGTAATAGCTAGATTCTGTATTGCATGATTCCACTAATAACAACTGCCTTCTCCAGATCCAAAATCTGATATTCTCCACAGTAGATCAAAGGACTTGTCAGCAAAAAATTGCAAGGATAGTGAAATAAAATTGCAACTAGCTAATGAATCACATACCATATATACTCGAGTATAAGCTGACCTGAATATAAGCCGAGGCCCCCAATTTTACCACAAAAAACTGGGAAAACTTATTGATTCGAGTATAAGCCGGGGGTGGGAAATGCAGCGGCTACTGCTAAATTTCAAAATAAAAAAAGACTGGTCAAAAGTGCGAGGACCTGTCAGAAATCACTTCTTTCAGCCCTCTGGGTAGTCCTTTTGTGCATATGGACTACTCAGAGGGCTGAAAAAGTAATTTTTGACTGGTCCTCATACTTGTGACCAGTCCTCGTACTTACGACTGTCCTCACATTTTACATTTTTGCCCTATCTTATCACTATTTCTCTCTCCCCCTTTCTTTCTCATTCTTTCTCTCTCCCCCTTTCTCTCTCTCTCTCTCCCCCACTCTCTTTCTCTCATTCTCTTTCTCCCCCCTTTCTCAAAGAGAGAGGTGGTAGGTTTGAGGAGAAAGATTG
Organism: Ptyas mucosa; assembly: GCA_012654045.1. Taxonomy (NCBI): domain Eukaryota; kingdom Metazoa; phylum Chordata; class Lepidosauria; order Squamata; family Colubridae; genus Ptyas; species Ptyas mucosa. The sequence continues at coordinate 32,222,813 of WNWU01000016.1, read as the reverse complement.
CTGTACAATAAAAAAGATGAAAGGAAAGAAAACCAACCCCAAACAAATATAAAGATATCAAGATAAAGAATGAATTGTTAAACTTTAAAGAATAAAAGAGAACAAATATGAATAAATAGCAATAATTAGAAACACACATACAAACATACAATGTATTTTCTTTGAATAGAGTATTTGGCCGGTTCACAAATTTAAACAGTGTTTAGTCATTTCACTTAAATTTACAATTTCTATATTTCCTTTTTGCCATATTTATTCCTCATCTATTTTTTTAAAAAACCAATATTACCCTCATCCTCATCTCTAATCTTAATCAAATTCAATTTTTTACTTCTATTCTATATTATACCCCTTCTCACATTGGTTAATTATGTAATATTACAGTTGTTCAATACAAATTCAACATTTTAATATAAATCAATTAGTTATATAACTATCTTTTTTGTATATTAATCAATATGAACATGAATATTCCAATTATTTCCATGCAATCCAATTTCTTACAAATCAATTACCGGTAATTATATTTACCAATAATAATAAACCAAATAATTTCCCCCATATATTCTTCCAAACCACAACTTAACCATTTCTGCTTTCAACACAATATACAATTAATAGTATCTCAATTATTACAATTCCCTAGTTAAATAGACCTTTTTTTTCTTTTGTGTTTTAAAATCTTGAACTCTCCTCTTTTGCCATTTGCCATAAATTTCCCATTGTTTGCACCTACCTTTTTTGATGAGGAAAAAGAAAAGAAATCTGCCTTTCCAACGTTGCAAGCAAACAGCAAAGCCAACAACCTGCTTTAGTTTCGTTTTCAGCTTGAATTGCACAAGGAGAAAAAAAAATGTGCTCCAGCAGCACTCTTTGCAGCTAGAAAAAGACCCCTGCCCAAAACAGCTGAGAGCAAATCAGCTGAGAGTCGGGAGGCTGTTCAAATCAACTTATGGTAATTAACCTATACTGAAGCTGAAAGGGGCTGTTTTTTCTATTTTTGCAGACACGGGTCTACTCATTTGTTTTCTTTTAAAAAGGCATTTTTTCGTGACTCGAATATAAGCCGAGGGGCGCTTTTTCAGCCTGAAAAACGTGCTGAAAAACTCGGCTTATATTCGAGTATATACAGTATATATGTGCGCGTGTGCACTTAGGCTTAATGTAATAAAAATAGGCAAGAAGTTTTGGGTGAGAGTATCTATTTCAATTTTGAAATGTTTCTAGAAAAAGCTCAGGTAGGTTTTATAGTATTTAATAACAGTTATTAGTAAGTGATTTTTTTCCTTTTAGTAAGGCTCACTTTTGTAATTCGTCTACTTGATCAAGTACACCTTAAAATTTTGATTGTTTTTTCCTAAGTAAACTCGAGTAACAAGAATAGGGATGGAAAATGTTCTCAGAGAAACATGAATTAACACGCCATGAATGTTTGGGTTTCAAGTGCAATGTATGAGGATAAGTTAAGTATCAGAAATATAGGAGGACAAAAATGTGTTACTGATGTTTTCTAAGGCATTCAGTAAAAGCTGTTACTTTTTTCTTAAGCTTCACATATGCTAAGATTTGTTTATCTAAATGTGCCTCTAGAATTAACAGACCTGAAATTTAAATAGGTAAGTTTGTTTCTTCAATAAGGTAATATCTGTCCTTCAATCAATCTGTTATGCAGAGGAATTAAAAGAAATCTGGTGGGCTTGCGGACTGTAAACCTAAGCTAGATGAAAGATTTAGATGAAATACACTAAAGACATAATTGACAACTTGCCAAAATTCATTTGTGACCAACTGAAGAGGATCTCCACCCAAATCCCTTTGCCTTACTTTTAAATGGGCGAGCATCTTAGATTTGTCTACCTATTTCACAACAATAACCTCAATCCTATATTGAAAGCTGTAACATGATCTTAATTAAAGCTGATGGAATGCAAGTATTTCCTGTACCTTCAACTTACTTTTCTTGCATACAATGGAGAGTATTTGAATGCTTCAATAATGTCTTCACCCTTTAATAATTGTACAGAAGTATATGATGTGATTTAAAAGCAAGTGAAGCATTCCTCTGTTTTTCACAACAGTGAATCGGTGAAGGGGTATGGAATAGTAATTGTAGTGGTTAAAGTGTTGGAATGGCAGATGTACAGATGAGTTTCCACTTGACCAGCAGCCCCCAATCTTTTGGATACCAGGGACCAGTTCCAGGGAGAGAGCTTTTCTGCGGACCGGAGGGGGCGTTGTTTCATGTGCTGCCTGCATCCTGGGGGGGGTTCACTTGATTATGCGGCCCTGTTTCTGGTATGCCATGGACAGATGCCCAGGGGTTGGGGACCCCTGCATTTGACCACAGGCTTCATTGGATGGTATTGGGCCAGTAACTTAAAAGAAAAATGAGGCTCTTAGCCAGCATACACTTGAACTGATTTTTTTTCTAGAATTCATTTTTAAACTAGCTCAGTCATGGAAAATAGAAGTTTAGGAGTGCTATATTTGTTTCATTAAGACCCGTGGGACTGAATTCTAAGTAAACATATATAGGCTTTGCATAGTGACTAAAATTTGTTCTTAATTTTCCAAAGTCTTGAAATATTTCCTGCCAGCTAATTACTGTTTATTGCAGCTAACCTTAGTCCTCAAATAGTAATTTTTTCCATCTTAAAATGGGTTGTCCTATTCAAGTGAAGAGTATGTTGTCTGAGTGCTAAATGGAGTTACTAGCAATGGAAACTATGCTGCAAGAGGAGTTGATAAAGCAGCTGCCTATGAAAACCTCAGCTGTTTTTTCCATACTCCAGAGCAAAGTTAATTAGCATAGGGAAACTGACTAACATGCTTACGTCACCTCTTTCCAGCTGAAGCTTACATTTTGTCCCCGACAGCCTGAAACTATGTGGCAGAACTTTGCTCAGGAATTTGCTGTCACATATAGGATGCTCTAAAACTTGGGGTGTTGTGTTTTTTTGTGCTTGCCGAGGGGTTGGACTTAGTCTCTTTTATAAGCTGTCTTTCCAGTACTGAACTGCTTCTTCAAAAAGAGTTTTTCTTGGTCTTGTGCTGAGCTCCTGGCAGTCTTTACAAGAAAGCAAAAATGCATTTCAGGAACTTTGATTATATTTTTGGTTCCTTGATTGCTTGTGTTGCGGACCACAAGATTTTCAGTCAACCTGAAATTAGGGTAAGACTTTTGGACGTAAAAACTGCTTTAAGGAAATGTTTATATTGCATGCTGGGAAATGTGAGTGTGTTGAGAATATTGAATTGGTTAGAAAGTGGAGCAAAATAACAGATGCATTGTTAACATTTTAAGGTAGAGAAGATGATGTTCCTTTGATGTTTTTGTGTGATTTAGAAATTTCTCATGTTATCAGATTGCAAGATTGCAAAATATTTTTGTTAATTATTTGCAAGTTCTCAAGTATTTCTGGGCAGAAGATAAAATCTTTAATGCTTCCATTGGTTATGCACACAATGCTTCTGAGTGTGCTGGGAATGCAGCAAAATTAGTTGGCACTGTACAAATAACTGGAATATAAGAACTAAAGGTTAACACTCTATCTGTCTAAGAATGCCATGGGATATATTCTCATTATTAAAAATTCTTCAAGTTCCCAAATTCCAGCAGAAATGTACATTTATCTAGGGACATAAAAGTAAATGATGCTTTCCAATTATAACTGGGGATTTTTAGCATAGATAGAACAGTATTTTTGGAATTTAACATTATTTTCATTAGGTTAGCATTGTAATCTTTTTAGTTGCTAATTTTTCCATATTTTATGTTATATTTTGTGTCATTTCCAATATTTTACTCTATGCTTTATTTGTCTTTCATTCCTTTCATCTATTTCTACATTCCTTAGACCTCAAATAGCTGTAGTTGTAAAGGAACAGCCTTGCATTTTCCTGAATGTTTTAGTTTTTAAGGATGTTCCAATTTTCATATAATTTTTCAGGTTAGCTAAAGTGAGATAATTATTTTTTTACTCTTGCTGGTAAATAAAATAAGATATAAAAACACTGTCTCCTTCTAAATTCCACTCCTAGTTCTTTCACTATCAATTTTAAGATAGCATCTATTTTTATTAATATTGGAAACATAAATGTGGGTTGAATATGTACTTAATATTTCTAATGGCTATTTCAATAGCGGTGCCTCAGTAGGAAAGGCAGTTGTTGGCACATTTACGTACATGAAGGCAGACTAGTAAAAGTTATATTTTTGAGGGCCAGCAACCATTGTATTGATGAAGCTCTTTTTAAATGCAGACTTCACTTCAGACACTGAAGCACCCAGTATCCTCATTAAACTATGTCAAGTTTTACCCTGCATCATCACTAGTTTTGCATATTTCTTATATTGGCACATATGATTGGGAGGTGCTATAGAGTTTCTCTAGAGTTGCTCATTCAACCATAACAGCATTACTATCTTCTTGCAAGACCCATCCTATAGCTGCATAGGAAGCAAGAAGAGGGTAAACAAAATAGCATATAATTTTCATCCAAGGAATGACTAGGAAAGAGAAAGAGTGAGTTAGATGTTCTGATTTTGTAAGAGGCAACTAGCTACCTCTGTAGTTGATGCTGATTTTTCTGGAACAAGAATGATGGTGACAGAAATATATCTCTTAAACATTTTTCATAGATCTGTTAAAGTCTATGTCAGTAACACATTCAGTATAGCTTAAATTTTCTTTTATATATTACTGTATAATGCTACCCTGTTTCCCCCAAAATAAGACATCCCCTGATAATAAGCTGAATCGGGCTTTTGAGCGCATGGCAAATAGGCCAAGGGCATATTTCAGGGTTCAAAAAAATAGAAGACAGGGTCTTATTTTTGGGGAAACATGGTAATGGCTACTTATATGGCTAACAATGTAGCTCATAGCTAAATTTTACATTTTAGTTACTGTTTTTGAAATAACTGTCCTTTGAATTGGATGATATAGGTAAAATTTGCAGCCCTGCCAAACAGATAATCTTCCAAAGGACATTGAGCAATAGTATTGATAGTAGTGGTTTTTAATAACACCAGTATATATGTTGCCTTATTGTCCCATTTTTCTGGCCACCCCAAGATTAAAAATTAAAATATTTCAATTCAATCCAATATCTTATTGGGGGATTTTTGATGTCGTTGCTAAGTCATGGAATAACCATATAGCCCTTGTCTATTCTGATACAGTAAAAGCCATGGTGACACAAAGGTTAGAATGCAGTACTGCAGGCTAACTCACTGCTTACTCTAGGAATTCGATTCTCAGCAGCTCAAAGTTGACTCAGACTTCCATCCTTCCGAGGTCGGTAAAATAGGACCCAGCAATATGCTGACTCTGTAAACCGCTTAGAGAGGGCTGTAAAAGCATTGTGAAGCAGTATATAAGTCTTAAATGCTATTGCTACTGCTATTGCTACTATGGATAATATAATTGAAGGATTCCTCCCAGTGATTCTGAATTTGATCTGTTCCCTACCCTGCAACTGTAACAGTTTAAAAACAAACAATCAAAGATATGTTATGCATGAGTTGTAGAGTGACTGGTTTACAAAGAAAGGAATGTCTTTAAGCCATTTTCAGTCTTTTCTCTGCATTCTGGTTAAGTTCGTATGTAGTAGCCCATACCTTGTCGATGTTCATGTATAATTAGAATGGAAACCTGCCACTGGGGGTGCCTATATTTCCTTTACTTGGTTAAAAACAAATAAAGGTGTGTGCAGTTTAGTACTGATCACAAATGTTCTTAAGAGAAAACAAAGTAGGGAAATCGTGCAGAACATGGCTTCTTGGATTCTTTCTAGTCCTTCTTCTTCTATACACCGTTCTATTGTGTTGTATCCATATGTGTTTCTGCTTTCCTGTTTTGTTGTGTCTGCTGTTTTTGCCTATGTGTGCACTGAAAACCACAGGACAGGGAGCATATGCTCTGAGTCATGCGGCCAGAAGAGAGAGAGGGGAACTTAGAACGGGGCAGTCACAGAATTTTGATCTGCCTGCTCCTCAGTTGCCCCTCCCAGAGGATTGTCATATAACTTTTTCTTTGTCTTTGCCACTTTGCATTAATATACATAGCAAGGGGAATTTGGGGTGGGGTTGGAGGCTAATGCTACCAGACCTACAGGCAGTTGGGGGAGGGGGGAATTAACCTTCCTGGGAGCACTTGAAAGCTGACACATAAGCATTTGGGAAACAAAGTATAGAGGAAGATAGAGGAAGGGGTTTTCTTTTAGGTTCTGCAGGAGATGTTGACAGTGAGAGAGACAACTGGATCATTAAATTTGTTCTTATCTGGATTTATATTTAATTAACTTACCATGCAGTTGAATAAATGTAGTTATTAATCATTTTCTCTTACAATTACATTAAAAATTATAATTCAGTAACAACAATTGGGCAAGGTCTTGTTAGCTGTACTCAAAACTTTAGAGGCATAAGAGCCCAAGTATGCAGAAAATATGCTTGGGTTTTGGTTTGTAGATGCATTATTTATGAATTGTACTTAATTCAGAAAGTGAAACTGTATTGAAATACTTCTACCTTTGTTTATAGATCAATAAATGATAGGCAGGAATGCTGTATTCTTGTTAACTCTGTATTTATGTTCACATGTTTATTTTTCAGGGCAGATTTGAAGCTCTGTTTAGAACATATGACAAAGATGTCACCTTTCATTATTTCAAAAGTTTTAAAAGAATAAGGTTGAACTTCAGCAATCCTTTATCAGCAGCTGAGGTTAAAATTCGGTTACACAAGACAGAATTTCTTGGAAAGGAAATTAAACTATATTTTGCTCAGGTAAGACAAGGTAACCTAACCAGTTATACTTTAATAGCTTTTTAAACAGTTCTTATATTTTTATTTTTTGCTTAGTTTCTTATTCCTCTACTGCAGTATACATCATGCCAACGCAATATATGAGCTAGAAATCAGTGAAATTTACATTATTTATAACTATGTTTCACTTATTTCTATCTACTTTGCATGCATCTATTCATCTATCATATGTATGGTTTATTTGATTAGCTGATATCTTAAAACATTCAGACATACTTCAGAAAAAAGGCACGTGTTGCCTGGTCTGCTTTTCCAAAAAACTTTTCCATTTACCTATTGATTCTCTAGTAATATTAATAGAGTTGTTTGTAAGCAGAGCTTCCAGACCACCAGTTGAGAACTAAACTCTTATGTAGATTTGGTGTTTGGCCTCCTACTGCAGGAATTGAAATAAAAGCTGGCCATTAAAAATTACTTAATAAATTATGGATTCTGGGAGATGTGGAATTATCATGGTTCATTCCTAAGTGTATGTCTTAAAAAATAGAAAAATTGAGCTTGATGTGATCAGGGTATTTTCTTCTCTCCATGTCAGGATTTAAATTAGGAAATAAGTATATCTGAATGTTTTAGTTTTTATATAGGCTACTTAACAACACATATTCTTTAGGTTAATACAAGCAATAAAGTAATAAAATCAATATTAAAATACAAGAACAAAGGCAATAAATAAAAATAAATTGTACATGGTCAAAAGCTCAAATAAATGGGAAAATAACAAAAAACTTACCACAAGACAATTTGTACATTTGCAAAAATATTCTCTACAGATAATATTGTTTAGACTCCATTTACAAATAATGGGAAACAAAGGTCACCTATGTTATGAAGTGGGAAGGTCAGAGTACTGCATGAATTGCTAAGGGATCATGTAATCTAGAATGCTTTTTAAAATAGAAATGTGCTATAACCAAAATGAGTTATCAAATTGATATGTTTCTGTCTGTTGGTACTAATTATCTATTTCAAAATGCTTTATTAGAAGCAATCACTATTTTGCTCTTGGAATTGTTTTTCTAGCTTGAATTGTCCTCTAAATAAGCACACATAAGATACTGATCTGTAATTTCCATTACTAACTGCTAATATTAAGATCAACTGGGTTTCCATGCTTGCTATGGGAGAGGACAAGCGTCTTCTACAAATAACATAATCAGCAATCTTAGCATGCAGGCTGGTTGTGGAGCTGAATCAGTCTTTGCCATCTTGACCTGCAATGTCTCCTATTCTTACTGATCTAACTCAACCTCAGTCATCAAGAATATGACATTCTTATAGAACAGATTTGTGGATTGTGAACTCAGGTCACAATGTACCATTTGTATCCATAAGGTCATGTTTCAAGGATAACATTGCTCTAGCATTTGTCTTCTCTGGTTGTAGGATTCATTTGTTTTTGAACGGCTCTTGCCTAGTTCTTACAACAAAATTATTAAATATGGAAGATAATGTTGGATGATTATATTACAGCCACAGGACAATTAACCTGTAAATTTCTGTGTGGTCACATTTTATTCTTAATAATATTTACTATCTTTTTTTTTTTTTGAGATTTGGAGTGTGTTACCATGAGGATGCCTAGCTCTGTTTCTCTTGATTATGTAAACACAAAGGTATTATAGTCATTTGATCAGCATCTGGATGCAGTGGTAGGTTGAGTGAGAGCCAGTAAGCTGATGCTGAATGAAAACAAGATGAAGGTACTATGAAATTAGAGAGATTGCCCATTCTTGACAGGGTTGCATTCCTTCTGAGTCTGTGGTTGCTCTTGGAGTAATCGTTACCCATGAAGGGACAAGTGGAAAAGAGTAACTTTTTCAGAACAACACCAAGATTTAGTTTTAGACTTGGCCAGATTGATCTGTGAGCTGTTAACCTGAAGATGAGATTATTACAGTGAGCTTTACATGAAGTGGCCTATAAAGTTGGCCCAGATGCCACAGCTGAGTACCAAAGACTGAAGGAAAGGAAGTTGCTTGAACATATATATCTGTTTAAAGGAAGTGGACTAACTGCTGGTCTTGTTACCAAGCCAAAGTATTTGTTTGCATAAAACCTACATAGCCTTTTCTCATTAACTATGATTTCGTGTGAATGCTCAAACCTTTTATATTTTTAAGTTTTATTTAATTAGTCAGGTTTTTAACTGAAGTCTTGATCTTAATATTGTGAAGATTCTGTTCTTTTATGTCTTGAGTATTTATTGTCTTATGCTTACTCAATCCATGAGTAGTCCAGCAGCATTATACCGGCATGAGCCTGATCTTTTCTAGTTTTTCACACAAAGAGATAGTTGCCACTGCTGTAAGAGTCACTTTAATGAGTAGATTCCTTAAAGCAGTGGCATTGCTCTTTCAAGCTTGTACAAAAGCCTAAAAAATAATCTGGCTCTTTTTATAAGTAGAAGTGAGGTGATATGCAAAACATCCCAACTATATGCATGACATTTTTTTCATTTCATGGGTACTTACGAGATTGCCTTCTCACCGATAGCCTCCCACCGGCCAATACGCTCCCACAGAGAAGGACTCCTCAGGGTGCCGTCGGTCAAACAATGTCAATGGCGACCCCCAGGGGGAGAACCTTCTCTGTGGGGGCACCTGCCCTCTGGAATGAATTGCCCCTGGAGATACATATGATTCCTGACCTACGTACCTTTTGCCGTGCCCTTAACATTTTACTGTTTCAACAGGCTGGGCTGGCTTAAAAAACAAATTTTAATGGGTGTTTTAGTTTTTTTAATATAAGGGCCAAATTATTTAATATGTTTTAAATTGTTTTTAATTTTTTTGGATATATGTTGCTTTATTGTGACTGTGCACCATCCTGAGTCCCTTGGGAGAAGGGCAGTATAAAAATTTAAATAATAAAATAATAATAAATAATTTCATATAATGGTCATAGTAAACAGGAATGCATATTTTTTTTATAACTTTATAGAGATTGTATATTGGAAATACACATTTAGCACCACCTGATCCAGAGAAACAATTCCTGATTTCTCCTCCATCTTCTCCTCCTGTTGGTTGGGAACAAGCAGATGATGCTACACCTGCTATTAATTACGACCTTTTATATGCAATTTCCAAATTAGGACCAGGTAAGACATTTTAAATCTGAATACTTAATAACAAATTCATGTTAATTTTCCTATTTAATTTATTTAATCTGTGTGTGTGTAAGTGCAAAGTGTCTGCTCACAAAGTATGGAACTTCATTCTAGACTTCCATGTGAGTCTGGAAAAAAGGCTGCTCCAAGAAGTTGCTCTATTATCCATTAAAATACATGCTTAAAGAAGTTGTGTACAAGTAGTCCTTGACTTACAACTGTAATTGAACCCACAATTATGGTTGTAAGTAGTGATCACATGACCACGTCTGACTTTACAACCTTTTTTGTAGAGCTCATAAAGCAAATGCTGTTGTTATGAAGTGAACCCATTGTTCGTTATGGATGTGTTTTGCTGGAAACTGAATGTAGACGCTGGTTTCTGGCAAACCTGTAGATTGTGGTTACATACTGTGGGACACTGTAAATTGTCAAAAATGCAGACTAGTTGCCAAGTTCCCAAAACGTGGTCTCATGACCATGGGGGGGGACAGCCATCAGAATTTTCAATATGGGTCATAAGTACCTTTTAGAGGGTCTTTCATAATTTCAAATAGTCACTAAGTGACCAGTCATAAGTAGAAGATACCTGTATTTTCTTCAGACTCATGCAGAACATGGTAACATGCTGGACTACTTTAGGAGAAACTTACTTGATCCAAAATACTTCTAATTCATTTTCAAGGTATCATACATTTTTGTTTTAGATACAAGCAATAACCTTAAATATTCAATTTGTAGTACACATATTTAGATAGAGGAAACAAACAGATGGGAAAAGGAGAATGCATCAGTAAAAAGTTTTTCCATAATGTTTTTAGCTTCCTGTGTAACTTTAAAAATTGTTAAAAGCTTAAGGTAAATAAATAAATCCTTTAAAATTTAATCATTTTCAAAGTATATATGACCCTAGAAGTCATATTATATTTATGTTTAAAATAATGTAAAAGGGTTAATTAAGAACAGGAGTAAGGAATGAAACAATCAGGAACTAGTAACGGAATCCTTAACTTTTTGGGGGCCTATTTTTTATTTTATTATTAGTGAAGTAAAACAAACAAACGGAGAAATAATGCATCAGTTATAATGTAGTAAGAAACTACATAGGTTACTTTGATTAAAATAAAATAAACATAAAGGGTGGGAGAAAAAATGAGATTCATAGGATAAATAAAATTAATTCAGTCAGTTCTGGTGCAATTCTTAACTCAGAAATAATAAAAGAAAATATTTTGTTCTATCAAAATTGAGAAGATGTTAGATATTTCCTACTGGAAATCTGGGAGCAGCATTCTGGATTCAGAAAGTCAAGCAGCTAGGTATTATACACCTCGTCATGTTGTGACTGTTTTAATCAATGGTAATATGCAATCAATTCAATTAGGAAATTGTATGTGTTATTCAGTGTACTATTGTCACTTACTGTTTTTTAAATACATTTTAGGGGCTCAGTATGAACTTCATGCTGCAACTGAAACTACTCCTAGCGTGGTGGTCCATGTGTGTGAAAGCAATGAAGAACTTGAGTCAGAAGAAACAATGGATGTAATCAAGAAACCAAAACCAAAAATTATTAAAACTAGACGGCCAGACTATTCTCCAACTAATCAAAGCTGAACTCTATAAAGTTCTCAGTTCCAAACTGACATGTTCAAGGAAACTTTGAAGAGATAGCAGGCCACACTTTGATGACGCTAGTGGTGGAAGCAGAATTTGTTTTGTAAAGATCCTTTTCAGAAAGGGAAGTTATCATTTGCTGGTTGAATGGCTCATGAGACAGATTCCTGTATGAACTTTCTGAATGGTTATCTTGGAGAATAATCAAACTGGGGCATTGGGAGCAGAAATATATACTTTGTATTTAGGGAATTACTCAGATACTCCAGATATCTGAAATTAGCACGATGCCTTCCCTGTTAATGTATTCATTCTGTGATAAATTCCTCTAATTCATAAGACAATTATATTGTATTTCTAAAATACAGTCACTAGTGAACACATTGGAATCAATGAGTCATATAAATAAGTGTATTAGGAATTTCAGCTGGGATAAAGTATCTGGAAATACAGGAAAACATTTTAAACATGAAGTAACAAATCGTTAGTCATTTTCCATATTGGATTTTTGTGCATGCATATAGACCTAAAAAAGTAAACTTGTTCAATTTGATCTGTACTTTTAATTTATGTTAAAAATTATCTCAAATATTCAGCTTTCTTTCTGAATTGTTTGGTTTTTTAGTAGGGACAGACTTTTAGTATAACACCCTTAAGCTTAGTGAAATAATGTTTCTTAATGTTAATTGCCAAATGTATGGTTTTGTATAAAATGTATAAAATGTCTGCGCATATTTTCAATGGATGAATTGCTTTAAATTATTCTAAAAACAATTATTTATATTGGTTTAAGTTACCTTGACTTCTTTATTGACTGGAAGTAAAAGGAATTGCAAATACTGTTACAGTTTTCTCAACAGTTGAGAGGATATAAGCTTGTATTGTCCTAGTCACAAATGTATACATTTATAACTGTTCCTGTTAAGTGTTGTTAAAGTTGTTTGAGTATATTTACCTTGTTAAGAAACATGAATTCTGGCATTTGAGAAGATGTAGTGCCTTTTTTCTCCTCATGAATTTCAAAAGAGATTGTTGCAACAATTGAATGCTTATTTCATTCCCACCCCTATCCCAGTGGCAGTAACTGTTTGATAGAACTATATTCTGCTTCAATGACATCAACTAAACCAGAGATTTTCAAACTTTCTTGACTCACAGGGCCATTAGCATTTCAGTAATTTTTTCATAGCAGCTCTAGACCAAAGGAAATGTTTTAACAATTTCATTTATTAAATAGTTAGGTTCAAACAGTAAGATTTTATGTCCTAACAACTTAATAGTCATTTGAAAAAAAAATACTCATAAATTCCAAGGATTTTTAAAATTATTTTTAAATAACCACAATTAATTAGTAAAGCAATCTATGTATGTTTGGGCACACAACTTCTCAAATCTTGGAATCAGATTGGACACCTCCACCCTCGTTTCCTGTTCTACATTGATTTTCACACAATAACTGCTTTTTTCATAGCAACTGCCAAAAAAATCAGCTTCACAAAGATTGGACGTTGCAGACCCCAACTTTGCAAATTAATGGAGCAAAAATTTAAAATATTGCATGATGCCCCTGTGAGTTTGTTAACCGCACACAGCTTGGGAACTGTTGAACTGAACTATAATTCCAAGTCCTGCATTCAAAGTCACAGTGCTTTTCCTTAATACAGTACATTGTGGTAGATACTTTACTCCTTGTTTACTTACTTACCTACCTACCTACTTACTTACTTACTTACTGCCTGACTAGGTGGCTCAGTGGCTAAGACACTGAGCTTGATGATCAGAAAGGTCGGCAGTTCGGTGGTTTGAATCCCTAGTATAGATCTCCTGCATGAGCAAGGGGTTGGACTAGATGACCTCCAAGGTCCCTTCCAACTCTTACTGTTAGTTACCATTCTTTACTAGGGCTGTGCAAATTACAGAAATGATTCAAACCTTATGCCATTATAGTATTTTTCTGCTGGGTTTTTTTTTAAGTAAGTCAGCTTATTTAATTCTTGCATGTGAGCCTAAAAAGCAACGTGGCTGCTTTAAGAATCACATTATTGTTGCTGAATCAATCCTTTAAAATAGCCATTTTGTTGCCAGTCTCTACAGAAGCCTGAAAAAAAGACTGTTTTTCTGAATAGTAGATGCAGAGTTTGTACAAGATCTGAAATATTTCTTCCAAATTATTATTGAAGGATACACTTTAGACCAATTAGCTATCACTGAAAGACAAACTGCTTTTGTACCATATTGTCCAAAAACCCTCAACTGCCAAGTGGCATCACATTGTAAACATTTCTAGGTACCGTATTCCTTTGAGAATCAATTCTCAAATGGATTTTAAAAACTTTAAACAAAATACATTTTACAATCTCCCGATTATGAAAAAGTCTTTTTTCAGCCTTTTTAGCTGCTCACACTTTTTGAAAAAATTCTGGGTTAGGTTTTGTTGGTTTGGTTTTGTTTACAGATGTCAATAGGAGACATGTTGAAAAGAAGTTATTCTTTAGTTACAAGAAATTTTCACTGTAAGTTTTTATACCCATAAATAGCCAATCTCGAATAAATAGCTTTATAAAGTCAGCAGTACAGAATGGCTTGTATTTTAATAATCTAGTTTTGCCCTACATACTTGATAAATCTTTCTTAAATGTATGCTGAAAGCTCTGAGGAGTAGAAGATACCAATTATTTCACAAAAAAATGTTAAACATGCTGAGTGTACTGTATTTATTGATCAGAATGTGGAACTTGACATCTCTGTGCCTGAATTTACCCATTCAAAGTAAGGCATCTGTAATGCTGCAGGATGTGGAACTCTTGAATAGGTATACTCCAGTGCTTTGCTTCTGTTTTGTGTAACTTAATTGATTAAAAAATTATGGAGAGAGTCCTTTGTTCTTGCCAAATATTACACTCAAGAAAATATACTTTTTGAATTTAGGGTCTTTATTGTTTTCATTACATTTGGAACTAAGATTCCTCACAAAAATAACTAGTAAAAGAGAAGCATGTCTTCCTTAGTTGTCACTAATATTTATACAAAGAATCTTGCATAAATTAGAATATAAAATTAAATTTGTAAGCAGTTGTTTAAAATATATCAAGAATTAAGTTTTCAGAATTTTATTTAATATGTCCCATGCTTATTATTTGCATGGCAGGTAATACAAATTATTTGGAATACCTCTGTTGTCCTGCAGGGAGTGCTAAATACCCAATAATATAGCATTAATTGCTACAATAAGCTGGAGAAACTAACCTGCTAAGAATCCTAATTGAAAATAAACTACTTGTGCAAAGGCAATTTGCATAAACTTTTGAGATTGCTTAGAACATTCCATTTGACCTAGAAAACTCAGAACAAATGCATGATAAATTCCATTATGATGCATATTAAAATTTATTTTACCATTCCTGTCTTATTCCAAGGAAGTGGGTAGCCATGCACATTATGATTCCTATTCATATTACACATGCCACTGAATTATTAAACTTAATATTTAATAATATTTTGATAGCATGCATAAAACATCAATTGTCCAGTTTTATCAAGTGACATTTTCTCACAAAAACGTTAAGCACCCCAAAAGTATGACATTTGATTTATTTGATTTTTCTCCTCTTTTTAAGGAAAAATAGTGTTCTATATTTGCTCAGATGAGAAAGAATACATTTGTTTCGTACTCTTTTTATCTGTTTACTGTGACTCAATCCTGGAAAAATAAAATAATTATTTTTGCTGACTTTTATTGAGTCCAGGCAGAACCGGGGCTATAACAACATTGATAGATCTTCAACATTAACCCATCCTGCCTGGGGAATTCTGGAAATTGAAGTCCATGTATCTTAAAGTTGCCAAGGTTGAAAAACGCTGCTCCAAATAATAGTTCGTACAGTATATAAAATATAGGTTGGATAAAATAATAGCAACAGCAATAGCATTTATATACTGCTTTACAGTGCTTTACAGCTCTCTCTAAGTGGTTTACAGAGTCAGCCTATTGCCCCCAACAATCTGGGTCCACATTTTACCGACCTCAGAAGGATGGAAGGCTGAGTCAACCTTGAGCCTGGTGAGACGAACTGCCAAATTCTGGCAGCAGGCAGTCGGCAGAAGTAGCCTGAAGTACAGCATTCTAACCACTGCGCCAACATGGCTCCAAACAAACATTATACCGTATTTTTCAGAGTATAAAATGCACCTTTTTCCCCCCAAAAAGTGGGTGAAAATCTGGGTGCGTCTTATACTCCAAATGTAGCCCTGCCCAGCTTCTCAAACGGAGGTTTCAGAGGCTGAAAAAAGCATAAGACACGAAGCCTCAGAAAAAAAGCCCCCAAACAGAGCTTCACAACTAAGGAACCTGCTGCTAAAATTCACCTCTGGGAACAGCTGATTGGGGGTATTCCGATCCACCTGCCAGTCAGCTTTTTTATTATTTTCCTCCCCAAAAACTAAGGGGAGCCTTATACTCTAGTGCAGTGATGGCTAACCTTTTTGCTGTCGCGTGCCAAAAGTGGAGGGAGTGCGGGGGGTTTTGTGTGTGTGTGTGCCCACACCCATAATTCAATGCACCCTGTCCCCCTGCACATGTGTGACCCCCCCACGCTCCCCACGCTTTTGGCCCGGTGGGCCCGGTAGGCCCGTTTTTCGCCCTCCCCAGGCTCCAGAGGCTTTCTAGGAGCTGGGGAAGGTGAAAACTGCCTTCTCCATCCCCCCCGAAGGCCCTCTGGAGGCTGGAAACAGCCTGTTTCCTGATTTCTGGTGGGCCCAGAGGGGCCGAAAATCAGGTGGCCGGAGCACACATGCGTGCTGGAGCTGAGCTAGGGCAACACTCATGTGCCAACAGATATGGCTCTGCGTGCCACCTGTGGCACCCGTGCCATAGGTTCGCCATCATGGCTCTAGTGCATCTTATACTCCGAAAAATACGGTATGTGATATCTTTTTGCTAGCCATCTATTACTCAGTCGCGAAGGACTGTGGCGCACCATGTTGAAGTTTAGGTGCCCTGATAGATTCATCCTGATGATAACGTCAGTTCCACGATAGTATGATGGCTCGTGTTCTGGATGATGGATAAGCTTCAGAGGCCTTTCCTGTTACAAATGGAGTCAAGCAAGGGTGCATGTTGGCACCGACCTTGTTCAGCATAATGTTTTCAGCCATGCTGTCAGACGCCTTCCAGAACAGTTCCATGGGAGTTAGCCTGAGATATAGGACCAATGGGAAACTGTTCAACCTGTGAAGACTCCAGGCTGTCACCAAGATAAAGAAGACTGTGTCACATGACCTCTTCTTTGCTGACGACTGTGCCCTGAATGCTGGATCAGAGCAGGAAATGCAAGCCAGTGTGGGAAAATTTGCAGCAGCGTGTGCCAACTTCGGCCTCATCATCAACATAAAGAAGACCAAAGTAATGCATCAGCCAGCTCCGAAAGCTCAACACCAAGAGCCCACCATCACAATGAAGGGACAAAAGCTGCAAGCAGTGGACCAATTTACATACCTTGGCAGCACCTTCTCCCTTGCAGTGACAATTGACATTGAGGTCAACTGCAGAATCGTCAAGGCAAGCTCTGCATTTGGGAGACTAGTGACTAACATGTGGGACCGCTGTTGAATAAGCCTTGCTACAAAGCTCTAGTTTTCTATTATTGCATTCATGGGCCAGGCAGGACAGACTTGACAACATTGCTTTGTTTTGATGCAGTTCCTATTTCCTAATAACTAGCAGAATTGTAGAAATTTCCACCATTAACTAATGTTGATTTGGTTAAGGAAGCCTGACTACTTCATGGTTATTTGCACTCTATTTTATGAATACAAGTTAATAACAGATTAACAGAGTTGGAAGGGACCTTGCAGATCATTTAGTCCAACCCCCTGCCCAAGCAGGAGACCCTACATCTGGCCTCTACCTAGGATTGAATTTACAACCTCCTGATTGTGAGGCAAGAGCTCCACCTCTAGGCCACAGCAGCTCCATTTTCCACCAACCTTTTTTCTCAAGAAATGCTACGGGGGGGAAAAGTTATGTATATATTCTTTTTTTCCCCCCTAACAAATGGAAAATGCTATATGCGTGCATGAAATTGCCATTAATTGCCAAAACAGATTATCTGGCGTTAGCAAAGTGTCTGATAGCATTCAAAATGCTAGGCAGTATTGGCTAACTACCATTCTGTCTCCAACCTTCGCTTTGTGGCGAAGGTTGTTGAGAGTGTGGTCGCACGACAGTTCCCACGATTCCTGGAGGAAACGTCTCATCTACAGTAGATCTGTTCCAGTCGGGTTTCAGGCCTGGTCACAGCACGGAAACGGCATTGGTCGCGTTGGTTGATGATCTCTGGCGGGCTCGGGACAGGGGCTGCTCCTCTGTTCTGGTCCTATTAGATCTCTCAGCGGCTTTTGATACCATCGACCATGGTATCATGCTGCACCGGTTGGAAGAGTTGGGGATGGGGGGCACCGTGTTACGGTGGTTCTCCTCCTTTCTCTCTGACTGGTCACAGTTTGTGTTGACAGGGGGGCAGAGGTCGACCTCGAGGCCTCTCATCTGTGGAGTGCCACAAGGGTCGGTCCTCTTGCCCCTTCTGTTCAACATTTATATGAAACCGCTGGGTGAGATCATCTGTGGTTTTGGGGTGAGATACCATCAGTACGCTGATGACACCCAGTTGTACATCTCCACCCCAGACCACCCCAACGATGCCCTTGAAGTGATGTCCCAGTGCCTGGAGGCTGTATGGATCTGGATGGGGAGGAACAAGCTCAAGCTCAACCTTCCAAGACTGAGTGGTTGTGGTTCCCGGCATCCCGATATAGTCAGTTGACTCCATCACTGACTATCGGGGGTGAGTGTTTGGCCCCCGTGGAGAAGGCGTGCAATCTGGGTGTCCTCCTAGATATGCAGCTGTCTTTGGAGGAACATCTGATGGCTGTAGCTAGGGGGACTTTTTGTCAGGTTTGCCTGATTCGCCAGTTGCGCCCCTTTCTTGATCAGGATTCCGTGTGCACAGTCACTCATGCCCTTGTCACCTCTCGCCTGGACTACTGTAATGCTCTCTACATGGGGCTCCCCTTGAGGAGCACCCGGAGGCTCCAACTGGTCCAGAATGCGGCCGCGTGGGTAATTACGGGAGCCGCATGGCGCTCCCACATAACACCGCTCCTGCGCAAGCTGCACTGGCTCCCAGTGGTCTTCCGGGTGTGCTTCAAGGTGTTGGTCACCACCTTTAAAGCGCTCCATGGCAAAGGGCCTAGTTATCTTCGAGACCGCCTTCTGCCACCGATGACCTCCCATCAACCCGTGCGCTCCCACAGAGAGGGCCTCCTCGGGGTGCCATCAGCCAAGCAATGCAGGCTGGTGACCCCCAGGGGGAGGGCCTTCTCTGTGGGGGCTCCTACCCTCTGGAACCAGCTGCCCCCAGAGATAAGAAGAATCCAAGACCTCCGTGCCTTCCACCGTGCCCTTAAAACTTTCCTTTTCCAACAAGCCGGGCTGGCCTAACAAGTCCTTTTAGATGATTTTAAGTTGGTTTGTCTTTTTTAAATTTTGGCCAACTGAGATATTCCTTTTAATTGTTCTTAATGTTTGTATTATGTGTTTTTATTTGGCTGTACACCACCCTGAGTCCCCAGGGAGAAGGGCAGTATATAAATTCGAAATAAAATAAAAATAAAAAAAATAAAAATGACAAGTTTAAAACTGGGTTTATTATGGCAATCTTGAATTTTTAACTAGTTTGAGTGTGAGAACTGAAAAACTAATTGAGCTTTTAGTCACATTCGCACCATCATGATGTAAAATGATGACAAGTGAAGGGGGGAATATTTTTTAATATTAATATTATCCTTTTAATGCACCCTGTATATATATTTGGCTCCCAACATTTCACACCACTATGTAAGTTACTGCATTTGCATGCGGTCTTCAGCTTACCTTACATATTCAGGCATTTGCCCCCTTGCAAACTCCCATGAGTGCACTAGCTGTGTCTGGTGAATTGTACACAAATTCAGATCTGTGAGGAACTGACTGTAGTGTTTGCACACCTTGTTAGTTCAAGGCAAGATTAATAGAAAGAAATCTCTTGATTATAGTCCCTGTTTGTTTCAACATTGACTTTGGTTTTTGCAAACAAATCCCACCTCAAAAGTAAAGGGGTTGCTTTTGATAAATTAAATAATTTTTATTGGCTCTATATCAAAAACTATAAATGGTATGTATATTTGTATAAACCTTTAAAAATAGAAATTAATCCCTTCTGTAAGAAAGATCTTTTGATTTTGAAAAGCTGAATTTTTTTTAGCATCAGAAGACTTTTCTATTGCTCATGCTTCAATTATGCGTTTATTTCAATTTAGATTTTTCCCCTTTGAACTCTGCTTTTTTAAAAACTATGATGTTTGCTAAATGTATAGAAAGGGTATCCATTTTCTTTTCTTCTTTTCCTTTTAAAACACATTAATTGCTTCATTGCAGAATACAAATAATACATTGTAGAACACAAATAATAATTACTGTAATCCAGTGTCTATATACAAGTAGCCATCGACTGATGACCACAATTGAGCCCAAAATTTCCACTGCTGAGTAAATCTGTGCAGTTGTTAAGTTAGTAACACAGTTATAAAGTGAATCTGGCTTCCCCATTGACTTTGTTTGTCATAAGGACGCAAAATGTGATCACATGGCCCTAGGACCGTGATGGTGAACTATGGCACGCATGCCACAGGTGGCACGTGTAGCTATATTGGTGGGCACGCGAGCCCAACTCCGGCGCGCATACGTGTGCTGGCCAGCTGATTTTCAGGCCTTTTGGGCCCACCAGAAGTAGGGAAATAGGCTGTTTCCTGCCTCTGGAGGGCCTCTGGGGGAGTGGGGAAGGCTGTTTTTGCCCTCCCCAGACTCCTAGAAAAGCTCTGGAGCCTGGGGAAGAGCAAAAAATGGGCCTTCCAGTCCCACCGGAAGTTGGCAAATGGGCCGTTTCCGGCCTCCAGAGGGCCTCCGGTGGTGGTGGTAAAGGCTATTTTCACCCTCCACAAGCTCCTAGAAAGGCTCTGGAGCCTGGGAAGAGAGAAAAACAGGCCTACTGGGCCCACCATGCCATTGCGTGGCAGGAGCGGGGGGGGAGCATGTGGATGCACCAGGGCGTGCATATAGAATCATAGGTGTGGGCACGCATATGCACAACCCCTCTCCCCCCGCTCCTGGCACATTATGGCAAAAAGGTTAGCCATCACTGCCCTAGGACACTGCAACCATTATAAATATAAATCAGTTGTCCAGCACCTGAATTTTGATCACGTGACCATGAAAATGCTGTAATAGTTGTAAGTGTGAAAAACGGTCATAAGTCACTTTTTTCAGTATCATTGTAACTTTGTATAGTCACTAAAAGGTTGTAAATCAAGGACTATCTACTAAAAATGAAAGTATGACGATTAAAAAATTAAAATATAAATTTCCAAATATAAAATGTGTATCAATGCTAAATATAATTTCTAAAATATACATGAACATAGAGTTGCTTAAATTTTAGTTGGTGCTTAGTATGACATCAATAAGAAGTTGCAAAGTCATGAATTACTTTGTAACATGAAAATAATTTATTTTTTTAATTCTAAAACCTTGCTGCTGATTCTTTAAAGTTTTGCATCTGTTTTACTTTGCAGTTTTAATTTGTTCTGCCTCTACATCGTATCTAAGAGTTTACATATATGCCCTATAAATAATGTTGGTTTTATATAGGCATTTTGAATTCTGTCATATTTCTTAATGTCCCTTCATCTTATTTAAGATCAGATTTTATCCTTGTAAATCAGCCCGGGTATGGACCAGCCTTCATTAAGTAACTGTTGCTGTATATTTAGTCTTGGACTCTGAATGGACCATATTTGCACATGCTATTTCTGACCCCCCAAAAAGTTCTATCCAAAATTCATTTCCTCTACAACATATTTCTAATATTGAATTAACCAACTGTTGTGATTGTCTAACATGCTTTAGGTACCAACACTTACTGTAATTCTCATTGTCTCAAAGACCCACTTTGAGACAATGAGTTTTTGAAAAGCATGGAAAACTTTCCAAAAACTATTTATATTATATAACCCAATCACTTTAATGTTAAATTGAAGCTATAGAACGTTTACCAGTCTTTGAAATTAATGTAACAGCACAAATCAAACAAAATTGCATAAACCATATTCTTTGGGTAGAAAGGTTGAGTTTGAGGATGTTAATTCTGGGTGTTATTATTATTATTATGGTTAATCTTCAATTTGATTCACAGTCTGAGACATAGTGCAAGGCATCACTTGATATTGCAATATCAGTGAACCAAATTTATTAGTAGTAGTAGTAGTAGTAGCAGTAATAGTAGTAGTGGTAGTAGTAGAACAATGTGAAATCACATTAGTCAGTTCTTTAGCTGCTGTTGACTTTCATTCACATTAAGTTCTTTTCAAGAACCCAAGAAATGTTGTAGTAGTGTATTGGTGTAGTATATGTGCAGATCCCAGGAGTGTGGCCTTTTGTGGTTGACAGACAGAAATTTTATCAATGCACAGATTTTCTATGTGCCATCCAGGTATGGTTTATGCCATAATTGTTCAATTTCAATTTTTAGATCTTGATACCTTGTAATTGTCTCCACTTCTTTCTTTTCTATTCTACCATCCTGTGGCATTACCACATCAATTATTTATACTTTCTTCTTTTCAGCCACAGTTAAATCTGGTATGTTAAGACTTTATCAGTCTATATTTGGAAATCCCATAATATTTTAACTTGCTCATTTTCAACTACTTTTTCCACTATATGTTCTCTGGTTTTCATCACTGATATTTGATAAATTTTAAGGACATTCCAGTGAATTATTTTGGTGTGTTTTTATAATCAGTTTGTGCAATCTTCTTGCACGAACTATATATTATCTACTATTTCTTCTTGCTTCTTTGCACTTTGAATCATTTGATGATTTTTCAATTCTGGCTTTGATTGCTTAGTTCTAATAGCTTGCTCTTGAGCAGCCAAAATCAAGCCTTCAGTTTTTTGTCTTTTTTTATGTTCTAGTTAAGCCATTACCAGCTTTTAGCTTTATTCATATTCCCTTCAAACCTTTTTAGAAATTGACCAGGTCAATAATATAATTGAGAATTATATTAAATAATCTAATTATATGCCAATTTCTGAAGTTCAAATCTATCATTCTTTGTATATCAGGGTTTTATTTGTCAAGACAAATAATAGATCTGTTCTTGAATGCTATTATCAAATGTGTATTTACACATGCAAAAATTGTGGTAGCCATTTTTACTCTCCCCACCAAATGAGCAACAAAAAAAAGCTCAAAACATTTTTTTCCTTTTTCTTTGTTTTACACTTTTCCATTTCCCCTTCCCCCTTTCTTCTTTTCCTCTTTGCACTTTTCTCTTTAATTTTTATTTTTCTTAATTTATATTAGTTTTTTTTTACCTTTGTACTTTAAAACTTTAATAAAAATTATTATAAACGTTCAAAATAGTGAAAAAATACACTTTTTTCCCTCAGTGTTGCTCTCTAGAAAAGACTCCCCACAAATATACTTGTGGCAGTTTAAGCACACATCAGTGGTGCAAGATGAATGGAAACCACTGAAACTCTAAAAAGTAAAACATCATTTTGCATGCCGAATTTCCTGGGTTTACTTCATCACTTCTTGAGTAATTCAGAAGATTCTAATCTGAAACTCTAAGATAGGAATGTTTTGTATATGGAAATTTTAATGCAACTTTAATTATACATTGCAATAGAATAATACAGCTTCAATATATAGGTCAGAAGATTTCTTCCTTCATATTTCTGTGGTCCTCTGTTGCTACAGTCACCTGTAAAGAAAGCCTGATACATTTGCTTGCTTAAATCTTGTACAGTTCTTAAATCTTAGATAGAAAGAAGTCTTATATTAATCTTATTATCCTAATGTAATGATTTATAAAATGTCCAGAAGCAATTCACCTCAAAAGCCACTTAGAGAGCACTAAAGAAGATTTTTAAAGATATTAGTTCCTTGGTAAATCATCTGACACCAAACTGCTCTACTGCTATTTAGCCTAATTTTATGTTGTATTTTATGATGGCCAATCTTCTCAAAGGAGTTTCTTCTGTCTGGCTCATTCTAGACTTTCACAATCCAGAATGAAGTAATGTGGTAATCTATGGCCTCAGGTTGCACCTCTAAGAAGGTGAGGGAAGGTGTGCCTTTTTCAATTTTTTGAAAGCTGCTTACTTACTCAAGTGATCTCAGCATCATTGAGGACCTTCGTAGGTATGGTGGTGGCTTTCACATTGTGACAGATTTCCTTTTTGAACTGGAGTTGTGCAAGGGTGGCAATTGACCCAGAAAAATAAGACAGTGGAGACTTTTATGCTTTTTTTTAATGATATAGAATGACAATATTTACAATAGGTGTTTGCAGTGGTGCGTGCAACACAATACTACTATTCATCTGATGTCAAGCTTTCTCCTAAATCTCCTCCCAGAGACTATTCTTTAGCTCTCCTGCTTTCTTTTCATTCCTGCCCCCCCTCCCCTGCATCTCCCTTCCCCTTTCTGGAGGAGAGTAAAAAGAAAGGAAGGGATTGGAATTTATTGCTGTGTGCTCACCACGGCTTAACTTCCTCCTGGATCTGCTCAGCCAAACACCTTACTGTTTCTGTCTTGGGAAAGAACCTCTTTCAGGGTCTTCTGCCCAGTCCTTCCCCTGAGACCAGGGCTTCTCACCCTGGTGAAGCTGCTGTCTGCATCCAACCAGGTCCCTCCTTTCCATTCTTGTGGAGTCTTCACTTCCCTTCTTCCAGATATACCATCCATGTACCTTTTTTCTTTCTTCCCAAGCAAGAACCTTCCCAACCAAGAACACTCAATTCTTCTCTTCCACTTTTCTCTCCTGTTTTGTACATATTTTTATCTCCTCTCCCCTCCTTCTCCCTCCCTCCCTCCCTCCCTCCCTTCCTCCCTCTCTCTTTCTCTCTCTCTCCCCCTGTCCAGTTTTCAGGTTAAACCAGAGCAACTAACTCAGCAACAGTAGAGGTGGCTATCTCTCCAGGGCTCTAATCCCCAACACTATATGCCAGGCTGGACTAATGAGACTATATGCCTCAATAAATCAACATACCAGCCCTGGTTAGCAGCCAGGTCAGCTCATCATGCTTCATGACAGTGCATCTGTCCTTCAGGGCCAGAATTGAACTTCTTTTTCCCCCTTTAACTCATTCCAATGGCTGGCTAATGCCAGCAGAATAGCAGCCAAGCCAGGCCACTAAAACCCATATGCCACAGTGGGAGTTTTTACCGAGGAAGCAGAGTCATCCAAGTTGTGGCATAATACTCTGTGATTATTATGCAAATATAATCATCCTGTAGCAAGTGCACACGTGCTTCCCAAACATGCCAGCTCATGGAGTCTATTGTCTAAGGAAGGAAACTGAAATCAGTTCCATTTGCACGAGTCACAGAATTACAGAGCAGGAAAAGACTCCAAAGACAACCTAGGGCAATTGCTCGCCCTGAGGCAATGGCTACTTTAGCTGCTCCCAGAATATCATCGATCTGATCTTGGTAATTTCATGAAAAATATTTGCAACTGGCACTTCAATAAACAGGAAACAGCTTTTTGATGAACTCGGACCAGCTCTTCCAGAAAAAAATGTAGCTTAGTTGTTTGCATGTTTATCAAAGGGCAGATGATTTGGGGATTATATGATTAAGACAATCCAAGATATCAGACTATATCAAAGAATGAAGACTCCTTGTAAAGCAGAGAAGCACCCTATACAACAATATGTATACTTTGAGTTACTATGGATAACTCTGCCACAATTTCTGCATGTTTATTGGGGCATCTATAATCAGAAGAAACAATTTTCAATACAGGTGCTCCTCAACTTATACTCATTCAGTGTTAGTGTTACAACAGTAGTGAAAAAGTGACATGACCATTTTTCATATTTAGGACCATTGCAGCATCTCCATGGTCATGTGATCAAAATTCAGATGTTTGGCAACTGGCATGTATATATGAGGGTTTGCTGTATCCTGGGGTCATGAGATCACTTTTTGCGACTATCTGACAAGCAAAGTCAATGAGGAAGCCAGACACACTTAACAACTGTGATACTAATTTAATAACTGCAGCGATTCATTTAACAATTGTGGCAAGAAATGCTGTAAAATAAGGCAAAAATGACTTAACATCTGTCTTGCTTAGCAATGGAAATTTGGGGCTCAATTATGGTCATAAAGTCGAGGACTACCTGTACAAACTTTTACTGTATATTCAACACACAGTCTCTGAGGTTCTCCCTCCCCTGGATTTTGATTGTGTGTGTGCCTCCTTCAATAATTTTAGAAAAAAGTGCTTTTAAGCTAAATTTCAGAGAACATAATTTGGAATTCTAGTATGATAGTTGTCCCATTACCCCTATATTTTCTTTTCCTTAGTAAATTCCTTTTTATATCTATACATTTAGCATTATTAGTTTTACAAGGGAATAAGTTTACCATGTGCAGTGGTATCTACACCAGTGGTGGGTTCCTCCCGGTTCGTCCCAGTTCCGCCAAGCCGGTAGCGGTGATAATATGATGTCACCGAACCGGTTCTGCCCCCCGCCCCATCGCATTATTCTTACCTTTTATTTGGCCCCACCCCCAATCTATTGCTGCCTCCTGAGTCCCAGCTGATCGGCTAGAAAAAAACTGTTTAAACTCTTGCCGTGGGGCTTCAAAGGGCCGCCCTACAGCTGATCAGTGTTAAAAGACAGTGTGGTGGTAGACCAGTGCCTCCAAAAACAAATGAGTAGACTGGTGCCTGCAAAAATAAATGGGTAGACCAGTGCCTCCAAAAACAAATGAGTAGACCGGTACAGCTCTGCAAGCAATTAAAAGCCTGGTAGACCAGTACCTCTGCTAAATCCTAAAGAATTGTCACATGACCATCAAACCATGTCCACAAAATAAGCCATGCCCACAGAACCGATAATAAAAAATTTTAGAACCCACCTCTGATCTACACCAAATGATTCCAAAATAACACATTTGCAAATGCAGAACTACATGCCAATATCTCAACTTCTGAGACAAGTATAAAAGCCATACACCACACGTTATCATTTCATACCCACACTTATACCCAGTTCCTTTTATAGGTGCCTTTGCATGTATGCAAGGCTGTATGGTTACAAGGCAATCCCTTGTGTTTCCAGATTGGCCCAAAGTATGCTAATGAAAGCAACTTTCTATTTTTCTACAGATTGGCTGAAGGGGGGGGGGGAATCCCAGATAGAAGACTTCAGAACCACCACCACCCCAAATTGGGCAGATCAGGGAATATTAGAAGTTAAAATCTGACCAATGGCAGCCTATCATAATTACATTTTACTTGGGAATCCTGGGAATAATGTTTTTAAACATGGGGCTACCCTTGAAAAGTGTTCGGAGACTACAGTTGGTCCAGAATGCAGCCGTGCGAGCTGTCATGGGTGCACCTAGATACACCCACATTACACCAATTCTCCACGAGCTGCACTGGCTCCCTATTGGTCTCCAATTGGCACAATTGGCACAATTCAAGGTGTTGGTTATTACCTTTAAAGCCCGACATGGCTCAGGGCCAGGTTATCTTCGAGACCGCCTTCTGCTGCATAGCTCCCAGCGACCAGTAAGATCCCACAGAGTTGGTCTCCTCCGGGTCCTGTCAGCTATACAATGCCGGCTAGCAGGCCCGCAGGGAAGGGCCTTCTCTATGGCTGCCCCAGCTCTCTGGAACCAGTTACCTCCTGAGCTCCGGACCATCCCCACCCTATTGGCCTTCCGAAAAGCGGTGAAGACCTAGCTTTTCTGGCAGGTCTGGAGCCGTTGATCTCGCTCTTGTGATCTGGTGAGACACGGCCATGAATGGCATGAATGAGTTTTTAATGTTTTTAATGTTTTAATTTTAAAATGTTTTTTATAATGATTTTTTAAAATGTATTGTGAGCCGCCCTGAGTCTTCAGAGAGGGGCGGCATATAAATTGAATTAATTAAATTAAATTAAATTAAATTAAATTAAATTAAATTAAATTAAATTAAACATCCTCCTAGTTTGAATCTGAAGTGCTGCATAATACAAGTAGACAGATATATCTGAACAACAATTTGATTCCCACCATTGAACTTCTCATAATATTTGCAGCCATAGACTTCTGTTGATGTTTTTCTAAACTGCACAGTAATGTTAGAAAAACATTATAAAGTCCAACATGGTTAGCTAAAGACTGAGACAAGACTAATCACAGACAAAAACTACTGGACAATAAAATAAAGCAAGCACAGAAAGAAAGAACAAAAACTACCTGTTCTGGTGCCCAGGTTCCTGAATGGTGCCAAGATAAACCGGTCAGGAATTCACCCAAATGGAAATATAATTCGCACTGTGCAGTGGTGAATGATCAATGAGAACATTTCTGAAATGGTTGCAAGTATACAAGGATTTTGTGATGTTCAACACTGGCCATACTTAAGGAACATTTGGTATTCTCAAAATCACAGACAAAAGTTCTGAAAAGTAATTAATTTATTCCAGAACTGAAACAAGTTTTTAAAAAAACCACACATGAGGAATTAGAATGACACATGAAACTATGAATCATCTATAAAATATAGTAAACATAAACCAGCAATATCCAACAGCAATGAAGTTTCAATTTCTGAACTGGAATAAGTATGAGTCTTTCTTTCATTTCACCAAAACAGTTAGTAAATCAAAAAATAAAACTAAGAGGATCCATCCAGATTTTGGAAATTGTTGATAGGGGTATCCATCACAGAGAGAGATGAAAGACAAAGAAAGAAAAAAGGAAAACCACTTCTCCTTCCTGGGCTGAAGAGAGAAGAACAAAAAGTCTTCTCAGAATACAAGGCTGATTGCAAATTAATAAACTGTAATGAGAGACAGATTTTTACCAATGGTTTTTTAGGAATAAACAAATATGGCTGCATCAGGAAGCCTTGGTATATTTAAACTGATCAGGGGTGGGCTTCAAAAATTTTAGCAAGGGGTTCTGAGCCTGGTTGCTGGGTGGGCATGGCCATGGTGGGTATGGCCTAGTCGGCCTCCTGCACTACCGTGGGGGACGTTTTTGCCCTCCTCAGGCTCCGGAGGCTTTCCTTGAGCCTCCAGGAGGGCGAAAACGGTCTCCCCAGGCTCCGGAGACCCTTTGGAGTCTGGAAACAGATCCCTTTCCGGCCTTCTCAAACTTCCGGTAGGCCTGTTTTGCGCCCTCCCCGAGCCTCCACATGTACCCTGCACTTACCTGCATCCAAAATGGCCTGAGAGGGGGCAGCCAGGAGTGGGATTTGGGGGTTCTCTGAACTGCACAGAATCTTAGCTAGAGGGTCTCCCAAACCCCTGCGAACCCCCAGCAGCCAACCCCTGAACCTGATAGATTTTTCAACTATTTAAAGATTTTTGAAGTACAGAAGTTGTGACTGTGTACTAAGTTACTTATAAAACCAACTTTACAGCCCTTTGGTTTAAATAAGAAGTTTCAAGTCCACGTAGAGTACCTAGTGACTACTTTTATGGCTTTTGCTTTCAGCAATGTAAAGTATTAAAAGTAGAGCTCACAAAAGGAGCTTACAGAAACCCCAGGCTATGCTTTTGCTAATAGAGGAGCTTCTCTTGTGCCTTTGCCGACGTGAAATTGGGCCTTTTCTTTCAATTGCTACTATTTTTTAACAAAATGCGTGGGAGTTTCCCAATGGACAGGTTTAGTACATCAAATGAAAACAATACTGATTTTTAAAAGACGTAACAGAAGGAAAAATGGGTGGGAAAAATGAGGATGGAGAGAAAAAAACGATTCTTTAAGTGCTAGTATTTTATAATGAGAAGGATACACTCCAGGGACAAAAGAAAACTGATGAAAATGGTCTTTCGGCAGGGTTAATAGATTGGCTGATGTCAATATCATTTTCCTCTGAGCTGATGAAATAGTTGCAGCCTACTGACAGTGCAAGTTTGTTGTAAATTTCTCCTCATAACATTACAAGTTGAAATTCAAAGCAGGACCAAGGTAAAGCTGTTCCACAACTGAAAATTAGATCTGTCAGTCATAAAATGATAATCCTCTTCTCTCCTCCTACCCAACCTAGCCTTTTTTTTAATACAGGAAACTGGGGGGGGGAGGGAAACCTCACTATTTATGGTCACCTATTTTCACTCACTGATTCCCTCCCATGCTTATTGCAAGACCCTTATTGTAAGGGATTTTAAACTGTCTTCTGAAGTGAGCAGTACACACAAGTTTGCCATGACTGAATGAATTTAAAAAATCCTGAATCTGCCTGAATCAGCATAATTCAATTTAGAATTCATTTTTAATTGAAATCCTGCATGCCTTTAGTTCAGTAATTTGTCACCCACAATTTAATCCAACTGCATGAATTCCAAAAGTCTGTTTTTAAGCATGGTTATACACCTAGTACAATAGTTTAGCTGGGGTTTCACCTAAATGCTTCTTCATAATAATAAAACTGACATTACTTGTGAAATTATAACTCAGTTGACCTGGATTTCTCCAAACAGTTGCTTAGACTTTGCAGTTTACAATACCACAAAGGCACTAAACAAGAATGCTCTTCATGCTTCCCATTCGTATGGGAAAAAATAAAAATACAGTTCTTCATATTTTTCTCTCAATCCTACATCTTTCACAATGTAAATGATCAGATGCAGCTGCTCCCCAGTTAATGAACTGCTGATAATTTCTACATTTTTTATTAAAGTAGGAAATGAGTTGCTAAATTTTAACATCATTATGATGCTTTGATTGTTCAAAAAAGTCCATGACATTTTGGAAAATCATATATACACTTTGAAACTATATACGCACGCAAATCAATATTTGGTCAATATTTGTGTTACCTTGGCAATTCTCTTACAATCTACAACCCCCACCCCCACCCCAAGCCTTCTATCAGCAGCATTACCAAATGTTTCACAGCCATAATTCCACCCAATTTACATAATTCAACTAAGGAATATAACTTGATGTACATGTTGATATCATGAGCAAAAAATGAATTCTGTGGGGAAAAGTGCCAACAATTTCTTGTTCTTATGTGACCTTTCTATTTACCTCCTACATCATTGTGCAAAATGAAATTTTGGACTTGCTGACTTCTTCTCTCAAAGACTTGTTTTTTAATTTTCAAATGATACTGCTTTATCTTTGGCTTTCAGTATTTTGTTCTAAGGCAAATGAGTCATTTCCATCAACAAATGTAATTTATTTTCCCTTGTGATCATTAATAAGAACAAGAAAATTATATTGTTGGTAAAATCTACTCTCTATCACTTTAGAATATCAGCCACAAGTCTGCATATTTTCCCAAATTCTAAAGTTCTTTCCCTGAAGAAAAAACTGCCATTGTGATTTAGTGGCATCATTGGCATTGGCATCCTTCAATCTCAAGAGACTATGGTATCATGCTCTGGAACGAGGTCCTAAAACAGCATCTATTGTGACTAAAAAGGCCAATTTGAGAGTGGTAATCCCTTCCACACTGAGGGCAGATACATTCTGTCCCTTGCCCAGCCCCCAGATTTTGCTGGTTCCGGGACTGCCTCTTTGCCTCAGCCTGCTGAACAAGTGTCTCTTCAAATTGGAGAAGGCCATGCTGCGTCTTTAGCCTCCAAGCTGAACAATCAAGGTCAAGGTTTCCCAGTTGTTGATGTCCCTTCCCAGGGCCTTTAGGTCCCTCTTGCAGATATCCTTATATCGCAGCTGTGGTCTCCCTCTGAGGCGCTTTCCCTGCACTAATTCTCCATACAGGAGATCTTTCAGAATCCGACCATCAGCCATTCTCATGACATGCCCCAGCCAGCGCAGACGTCGCTGCTTCAATAGTGTATACATGCTAGAAATTCCAGCACATTCCAAGACGGCGCTATTTGGAACTTTGTCCTGCCAGGTGATGCCAAGAATTCGTCGGAGACAGCACATATGAAAAGTGTTCAACTTTCTCTCTTGCCATGCGTAGAGAGTCCAAGACTCACTGCAGTACAAGAGTGTGGCAACCAGTCAAATTATAGTAATTAATCATTTATTTTTTCTTTCCAAAGCCAACATCATTTCAGATTTAATTAAAATGATAACTTTGTTATTTTTCCCAAAGTGGATCCATTAAGATGATGGAAAATTTTGGCTATCTGAAATATTCAGATGTGTTGAGATAGTTTCTGAGCTATAATAATCAAGTCAGGAAGGAATGATCTGGCGCCGGACAGATAATAAGGTCCTTTCACAGGAAAATTCCATTCAAGCTTAAAAGCAGCTCTCCACCTCTATTCCTAAAGCATTGGAAAGCTGAGCTCAATTATTTCCATCTTAGATATAGTGTGGTTG
The DNA here is from genome assembly GCA_012654045.1 of Ptyas mucosa. Classification (NCBI taxonomy): domain Eukaryota; kingdom Metazoa; phylum Chordata; class Lepidosauria; order Squamata; family Colubridae; genus Ptyas; species Ptyas mucosa. The sequence continues at coordinate 32,190,832 of WNWU01000016.1, read as the reverse complement.
AAACTACTGGAAATCTAAGGTTGGTTGACTGGTTTTTAAATACTACAGCTATTCCCCAGTCGAATAAATTCTTACATTGCTCCTTACACTGGCTTCCAGAGCCATTAGATCTTAGACAACAAGAGTCCAGCTTTTTCACACAGGGTTGTCTTTCTATGAAGGTCAGATCTCTGTGTCTGTTTGGAGAATAGAGTCAACTAAAATAGCGACTGACCAGAAGAGATGATAAGGCTACATTGTGAAGTGGAAAAGAGAGCTAATCTCTCGCTGCCAATTATAGAGCAACACTGCTTCACGCCTTTCAACTGCTATTGAGACTGCTTAGGAATTCAGGTTTAGTGCTCTTCTGGAAGCTTAATAAGCCCAAGTTTAACAGCATCTGTTAGCTAAGGTGGCAGAGAGAACATTAGCAGGTGCAACCTCTACCACCATTTCTCTTAGCTATTTTTCATGCTATTTGGAATGCTGCTCTTTCAGAAGGGCAATAAACTCAAGTAAGACAAATCTATAGGGTTAGCATTTCTGAGTTTTATTTTGAGTTTAGATAGTTCCAAACCAGAGGTGGGTTTCAGCAGGTTCTGACCAGTTCTGGAGAACCGGTAGTGGAAATTTTGATTAGTTTAGAGAACCAGTAGTAAAAATTCTGACTGGCCCTGCCCCCGTCTATTCTCTGCCTCCCAAATCCCAGCTGATTGGGAGGAAATGGGGATTTTGCAGTATCCTTCCCCTGGAGTGTGGAGGGAATGGAGATTTTACAGTATCCTTCCCCTGGAGTGGGGAGGGAATGGAGATTTTACAGTATCTTTCCCTTGCCATGCCCACCAAGCCATGCCCACCAAGCCACACCCACAGAACCGGTAGTAAAAGAATTTGAAACCCACCACTGTTCCAAACAGCAGCTGACTTAGTGAGGATTGTAATACAATGAAGTAGAAAAGACAGAACTAGTTAAGGTGTATACACACACATACACACACAGTCTCACACACACACACCCCAACACAGACACCATCTGTTTTTGTTCAAGCTGCTAACTATATGGGCTGATGATCCAAATAACTCAGTTTGGAGACCTAGCAAGTAAACACCTTCTTCTTGCCCTTCTTCTGTTACCAAGCTCTCCTATCCTACTGTTCCTCAGCCTATGAAATTGTTTTTACTGGGTATAACAACAGAATGTACGGTAGTACAGATTAAATTGATTTTAAACTTGATATCAGCAGCTAGATTGCTGATTGCACAACATTGGAAGAAGGACTCTTTGCCTACTATTGATGATTGGATACTGAAAGTGACGAATTTGGCGGAAATGGCGAATATCTCAGCGTACCTGAAGGACCATACTCAAGAGAGATATTCACGGGAATGGAGAAGATGGATTGACTACATTCAGAGTAAATACCAGACAAGAAAATATCAAATAGCTTATGAATAAATGTTAACTTGAGATGTATTATATTATCTATAGTGGAGTTAAGGTTTTAGGGGAGAATTGTTACTTTAAAATTAGCTAGTTTAATTTAGCTTATGATTGTCAACTGAACTACCCTGTATTTTGCTCTGGGAAGTCAGGGTGGGAGGGTGGGAAGGGGGGTTGGGGGGGTTGGGGGGAGGGGAAAAGGGAGGGGGGAAAATGATGAATGACAATTTATTATGTAATGTTTGGCTGTTTGAATGATAAAAAATAAAAAACTTGTTTTTTTAAAAAAAATGTGACTAAAAAGGAGGCTAGTTCTGAGAGATGGTTAAACGGAGGATCTAGCTGTCTCTTAAAACTCTTTCCAGTTACAACAGCGTTATCATTGTTGAAGAGCCTGTTTGGCATACATAGTGATATCCATTGCTAGAAACCAGGAGAGAATGAGTTCTAGTTCCACCATAGGCATAAAACCTACCTTGGGCCAGTCGCTCTCTTTCAGCCTTTGAAAAAAAAGCAATAGCAAACCATTTCCGAAATTTTACCCAAAAAAACTGCAAGGGCATATCCAGGCAATTACCAGGAGTTAATTCTCACTCAAAGGCAACGAAAGAAAAAAGAAACATCACTGTTCGATTGTTTTACTGCTGCTTGGTGACATTGAGATGTTTCAGTTGGCGATGGGATCAGTGGTGGGTTCCTCCCGGTTCCACCAAGTCGGTAGCGATGACGATATGATGTCACCGAACCTGTTCTGCCCCCGCCGCCCCCCCCTCCACCGCCCCCACATTATTCTTACCTTTTATTTGGCCTCACTCCCAATCTATTGCTGCCTCCTGAGTCCCAGCTGATTGGCTAGAAGAAAAAAACCTGTTTAAACTCTTGCCACGGGGCTTCAAAGGGCTGCCCTACAGCTGATCAGTGGTAAAAAGCAGTTTGATGGTAGACTGGTGCCTGCAAAAATACATGAGTAGACCGGTGCCTGCAAAAATAAATGGGTAGACCAGTGCCTGCAAAAATAAATGAGTAGACCGGTACAGCTCTGCAAGCAGTTAAAAGCCTGGTAGACCAGTACCTCTGCTAAATCCTAAAGAATTGTCACATGACCATCAAGCCACGCCCACAAAATAAACCACACCCACAGAACCGGTAGTAAAAAAAATTAGAACCCACCCCTGAATGGGATCATTAAAGTCTGTGCCAGTTTGTTTTTCTGTTAACTCACAGATGGAAAGCAATTTAACTGAGATATGGAGAGTGGCTCTGGAAGAGATCAATACATGTGGGAGATTGCCTTTCAGTTTTTGCTAACCTGCCTATTCAAATGTATGACAAATATATTTTCTATTATGCTAGCCTAGACAGGACATTTCTTTAGTATTATGATTTAACCTTGATGGGGTTCACTCTGTGCTCTCTTCTGAATAGGAAAGTCTTTAATTAGCCAATGCCAGCACAGGAGGATATCTACAATTCTTCAGTACTTTTAATATTGTAACACAGTGTTCCCCAACCCAGTACTTTTCAAATCTTTAGACTTGAAATCCCATCATTCTCAACTAGCATAGCCAAAGGAATGGGGATGAGGAAATTTGGTATAACACAAGAGGAGAACAGCAAATTGAGAAGGACAATAGTACACTATAATGTATCATGCAGAGATTTGAATCAGCATTCCATATTTCAACCTTGATTTAATGAGATGATATCACCTATTCAATGTAGATGCCTGCCAACTTATTTCATGTGACTGTCAATTTCACAACAATTGTTGCTGTAAGTCATCTTAACCTTGGCTGCCATATTATTTAATTTTTAGTTAGGATATAGTATTCGTTTGTTTGCTATGTCACTACAGTACTAACCACTATTGTTCTATTGGGGGGAAAAAAATCTCTTCCGGGCAAACATCTCAAACAATCTGAATAATTTTGAATGGTTGTTCACCCCACTCTATATGGTAACAATAAAACAAATAATGTTGCTACCCAGCATTTACAGTATATTTCAGATTTTATTTTTCCATAATCAATGAACTGGAAAACTTTTGCTGTTTCTCTTTTTTGGAGAGGGTTGCTATTTTGGAGGGTGAGTTATAGTACAATCTAGTAAATTGGAATAATGGGAATATAATTTCAATATATCTGAAGGCAACAGATTGAAGGATAACAGTTCCACCTTCTAAAATTAGCATGTGGTTGCAAACACTCATCCTCCTCCAGCCAATCCCATTTCATGGAATGTCAGCATTTTGTTTAGCACAAGAACTTACCGAAGCATTGAGACTTAAAAATATTTGTTCCTCTGAAAAAACAACACTCTTATGACATGCAAGACTTGCTTATTCCAGCATAAGTACAGGCATTGTGTTTTGTCCATTGTTCTGCAGAGTTGCTGATCTACCATTGTATATTGTCAGACTGGGTCTTATTACTCTTCTCAATGCGAGATAACAGATTTGAATTGCAGCCATAATTACAGATGTAATTAGAAAGATTAGATTCCATTCTCATGGCTCCTTTCTTGCTGAATGAACTACAAGATTCAATTCTTTAATTTTTGTGTATGGTGAGGCCACACTAAAAGGAATATGGGAGATCTCTGACGGTCAGATTCTCCTCAGAGTTGTATCTAACTGCCTCTCTAGTAGCCTTCCAAATGCATTGAACTTTCCATCCCGTAATCTCCACCACAAATGCCCAATGGGATGGTTAGAAGCACAAGATTGGTTGTTGTTGTTGATTTTGTTTTCTGTAGGAATCTGCAAGTTTAAATAATGGAAGTAACATACGATATATTAACTCTTTCCCAGGGACTTGATCACGATCCATTTTATCCTCTATTTACCAAACGCTTGCTTTTATATCTCTAAAAAGTATTAAATATTCAGTCACAGATCTCTATGTCAGTTGCAATATATATATATTTATTTTACCATCGAGTTATTTGAATGAATGAATCATTAATGCCAATTATTCTTAAAGAAAGTTAAGAGTTCTCAAAAAAGAGCAAATAGTTTTAAAATAATTAGGCGTTTCATAGTTCCAGGTTACAAAAATTGTAACAACTGCTTTTTGCAATAAAGAGTTATTCTGCATATTTTTGCACCGTCCATGAAGCCAATAGGAATGGGCTCAATTGAAAGATTTTTACTTTTTATTTTTTGTATATGTTTTTCTTTAAAGGCACACACGTTTATTTGTTTATCCCATTGAAAGGCTTCCTGATGTTTTTCAAACCCTTGCTTTGTGTTCCTATTAGGATTAGAGTAAGGGCAAAATCGACTTGAGTTTGCCAAGTGTGCCAATCCAACATGTTTTTCACTAAGGACAAATGGCTCCCTTAAACTTAATCCCTTCACTGTCAGGGACTCAGACGAGAAAGCCAAATTTTTGTTGTAAAGTTGTAATTAACAGAATCTTGCAGGTCTAAAGCATTTCTACTTTCCCTTGATTTTACTTTCCAGAAAACTAGGGACCGTCTCTTCTGAGATGCTTTCTCCACCCCCATACCTTCTGGGGGTTGAGGCATCTCATTAGATGATTGCTAGGCTGTGACTCTTCCTCCAGTTTCCCAAAGTTATTCTCAAAGCCCATTGTACCCATATATTCAGGAAAGTTAGCTATCAACTAGTGTTTCATAGTGTTGGCTATTTCAGAGAGCTGCTTTCTCGGATCTTTGCTGAGGACCAAAGGAAACAGGCCAACCATGGATCTGCTGACTCCAGATTTCACAGAATTCAGCTATGTTTCCCTTCTCTGGATTGCACTGAATGCATGTGAGTGATGGGGATAATAAATTATATGGATGTATTTGAGAAAGAGAGAATGTGAAACAAGGTGTTTGTTTGAGGGAGGGGAAAGCTCTAAATTATTTGGCAATGCTGATCTCTCACTAAGAAACCACCTGGTCCTTGTAAAGACAATTTAAAATGAGGGGAAGGGTAAAATTTTAGGGCTCCCCGTCATTTCTGAATATATAGGCCTTTGCAGGCATACCATTTTTATTTGCTTCCCCATAATTAATGTGGCCTTGAAGTAAAAAGAAAAAAATATTTTTCATTCCTGGTTTAGGGGATCTGGATTTCTTGCATTTGTGTCAATATTATTTAGCACTGGCTTAGTTTAAACAATCATTGGGAGTGTCTTAAATATTTCTGGTCAATGTATTAGGTGTGATTTATCTGTGTTTATTCTAAGATTATCACATATTTTGGTAGATATTTGTTTTCTTTCTGCAAAGACTGATCTCTATGCGTATCTGTGCATGTGTGTGTGTGGTCATTCATAGCTTCATTTGAAACATAGGCATAGTTATTAATCTGCTGAAACAATGTCAGGTCTCTTAACCCAGAACTTGTATTTATATTATGTTTTACATACATAATGAAAGAGGTTTGCAGACATTGTTCCATAAGTTCAGTAACCTGTGAAATAAACCTGAGAAGCATGTCTAAGAGCACTCAATAAATTCATGGCTGATGTGAGATTTGAAATGGAGCTTCAAGAATGCATTCTTTCCATGTGACTTACATATATGGAGACAACCAGGCAGTATTTCTTGTACTTAAAACAAACAAACAAATACTTCTATCAGGAAGATGCCTAAATGATTAACCGATCAAAGAGATGTTTGAAGAGTCAGTTCTAGGTGTCATGGTTTTAAAATGTCTTCACACGAAGTATATTTGCAATGGCTATAATCCAGGACAAAGTGACCCAGCTTCCAACTGATCACAGTAATTCTGAGAAACCATTCACAGATATTTCCTTGTGCATAACTGTGGCTGACTTGGTAGTATTGTTCTTGAAATAATTATGAGAGAGACAGTCATTTCCACCATAAACATGAGCATGGATGTCTCATATAAACAGTTTCCCCACAACAACTGCTAAAGGCAACATCTTTTCAACAGAGGTATGATCATCCATAAACATTTCCCAAAGTGTTACTATTTATAGAGGTATACCTTTGACTTAGTTTGTCTGTTTATATAGGTATACCTTTGGCTTAGTTTGTCTCTGATGGCATAATTTAATTATTTAATCCACAATCTCCAACTTGAAACTGACTTTGAACTACAGACTTCCTGAGCAAACCCACTGTCCTAATTTTTGGACTGGTTTACCTTTGCCAATCCCAATTTTTATAACCTCTTTTTTGGTTAAGCATTTGAAGAACTCAAAAACTTATATACAGTTTGTGAGATTGTAGATAGTGCTCTATGGATTTTGGATGCTTCTTTCATAGAGCAACTCTTCTTCTTATCAATATAACAGAATAAAGCAGATGTCATTGTGTAACTCCCAGATATACAGCATAGGCTGTACTATACTGTATGGCTGAGAAGCTTGGAAAATAACTGGGGTAAAATAGATAAAAGGTTTTCACACAGGCAGAAACTCTCTCACCCTGAAGGAAGTTAAAATAGGCTAAGGAGCTGGTAGCAGAGTTGAAGAGATGGAGAAGTTGGCTGGTAAACTAAGTGGAATTTAGCTAGTTTGGGCTGCTGCAATTCTAGGGTAGATGACTTTAAATGCTTCTAAGTGAATAAAATCACAAAGATGGTGGAGGATCAGGTTTCGAGGGATTACCTGGAGGAGAAGTGGACCCAAAGAAAAGATTAGCGTTCTGCTAACCATGTGAGATTGTCAGCTAAGTTTATCTGAAGTCCTTTATTAACTCCAAAGGGACCCTGGTTATAAGTACATAAGTCACAATAATATCAACACAATGAAATCAGAAGAAGTATTATTTTGCAGGAAAGTAAATAGTTAATCACTGAATGGCAAAGCAGTTACAATTATTTCCTGCTTTTACTATCTTCCAACCAAGTTAGCAAAGGAATCCAAAGTTATTTATTTGTTTTGGCTGTATGATACTTACAGAGCTATCTAAATGCAAATGTCAAACTCCTGGAGAAACAATTTTTTAAATCTTACATTGTTACAAATAAATAAATATAAATTTGTCCTTAAGATGGTTTGTGTTTGATGTGATTTCATCTGTGGGATCCCGAGAAAGATGCATTGTATCAAACTCAATCAGATGCAGAACATGTTATATATAACTAGTCTTCCCCATTCTGATGCCTTCAGATACGTAAGAATTTTAACTTCATGCAGCATAGAATCCAGTGGTGGGTTGTTCCTGGTTCGATCGGTTCTTGCAAACCGGTAATAACGGCTCTGCCCACCCACCCGGATGTCATCATGAACGATCTGCACATGCGCAGAAGCTTCTGCACATGCGCACGTGCGATCCCGTTGCAAACCAGTAGCAGAGGTAAGTAGAACCCACCCCTGATAGAATCCTATATATTTAGAAGTGCCAGTTTGTAGGAGGGGGTTAATTTGATTTTTTCTCATTTACCCTTGCCCATGGCCAGTGAAGAGTTTACACATTAAACAGTTGTGCAAATCTGGTTTTTGAAAAAAATATGTAGAGACTGAAAGTAAAATGAGAGGTTTAATTCCAATCCAACTCATCAATTTTTTGTTCTATACAAATTCATATACATATGAAAAAACAGTGTGGATATTTAAGCCTATGAAACACAAGATTTAGGATACTGGTAAATGAACATTAATCATACATTTATTAGTGCTACAACAACATCTTCTTATCATTTACATTGGTTCTCTAGTTTTTTCTATTCAATGCTGCTAGTTATTTGTAATTTCCTCCTGGTCCTGAGAACATGTGTCTAATAACAGTACCTGGGAAATCTTTAGCTTTGAAGATCCAGGTTCACATTCAACTTCAGCCATGAAAGCATGCTGAGTAATTTTGGATTAGTCAGTCTCTCTCAGCTCAAACTACCCCATAGGGTTCTTTTAAAAAATATGGAGGTGAGAGTTTATGTATACCTCCTTGAGCTCTTGGAGGAAAGGCAGGATATACATTTAATAAACAATTAAATGCAATTATTCAGTTGACTAATCACAGGCTTATTGTAGTTTTATTTGTGAAAACAGGCAAGCATCGTTCAACCTAGGGATCCAGTTTTTGAAAGTCTTTTCAAAAGTAGCATGAGAATGAAATTTTTTTGTGATAGAAGGGGAAAAAAGAATCATGCCTATTGGGAACAATTGTATAAATTGCATCTAAATAATTTGATTTCATTTTAGTTCAAATTTAGATTTGACCCTGGCAACATCCACTTGTCTGTGTTGGCTTAACCTCTAAAATCACATAAACTGATAAATGCATTCATTTAAGTTACATGCTTGAGGCAAATGTACAAATTTGCTTCTGCTTGCTTGTTTGGATAAACCAGTTCTATACATGTTTGTGTTTTTCCTTCATCCTCTATACCTCAAGCTACACAAGTGCTGACTCATTCATTTCAGAATTAATATAGATATGTTTATAGTTCATATGATTTCAGTGCCCTGAAATCTACACCAGTGTGTTCATCATGCCATGAATCATTAAGCCGCTATGTCCCAACAAGACAATCCTCCGGTGCCAATGATCCTATAATGGCCAAAGAATGAACATACCTCAGTTGTGGATGGCCAACATTTTTATGGTCATGAATGGAAGTTGATAGTTCTAGCATCTACTCCTCTTTGGTTGTTCAAGCTGTTTTTGAAGCTGAGTCTCTTTCCTTTGCTAGAAGGTCACCAAATACCGACAAAACTCTTGGTTGTAAAAGAGAGATAAAGCACTGCTTTATTTCTCGCTGGCTGCCCAAGATACTGCCAAATAACTGAAGATCTAAGGCACAGATCTAGAAAGCAAAAGACATAAAATATGTACAAGCAAACATCTAAGTATTGTTTCAAATTTACAGTGTTTGAATTCATTTAGTTTTCACCTAAATGAACAAAAAGATTGCCTCTGAATTTGCAGAAAACACCTTTTTTTTGTTCCTAAGCAGTTACAACCGTATCTTGCTTCCAAAGATGGCAGAACTTTCATACAGATGATGTCTCAGCATTCCACTGTTACCGATTAAGCACTGACTCATTTTGTTTTTCAAATAAACTATATTTACAATACACAAAAATAAGGATCCCTTAGACATAACACTCTCACCTTGGCTTTCCTTCTTTCTGCAATGCTTCATAAATAGATTCTTTCTCTGCTCTTTATTTTTAACTTAAGTTGTGCCATGATTTCATTGTGAACCCTTTCAGAAATGACTATATAATATTAAACTTAAGTATCTGGAAAGTATCACTGGGTACCAGCAAAGCATTTTTGCCCATGCCACATACAGTACTAGATACAGCTGCCTTTTCTTCCTTACCCACAAAATCTATCACTAATACCCGCAATTTGTTTTGATGATAAAATCAAAGGGATACAAAAGAACATGGTTTAGTTCACACAACTAGACACAAACTGCTGCCAGCTGAACATACAGAATGGGGTGAACAAACCGATTGCACACAATGCTTTCAGCTGAAGATTTACTTAAAAATTATAGAAGCTACTGTGTCTGGTGGGATGCTGGTACCTTTTTTTCCTTTTAAACTTTTTAAAAAGTCCCTGTTTTTAAAAATGTAAAAACTTTCTTAAAACGTTCTCAGAGTCATTGCTCTCCGAAAGCCCAATTCTGAAGCATTGTGGGAGAAGCAAGACCCATTGTGTTGCTAAAATGATTTTACGGTGCTTCTGTAGAAGAAACATTGCAGTTAGAGAGAGTAAATTCAGATGCCATGCAAAATATCATTATTTCATGCGAATCATGATAAACAACATTTTGCTTTACATAAAAATACATCTGGAGAAGGACTCACTGGAGAAGAGCCTAATGCTGGGAAAGATTGAGGGCAAAAGAAGAAAGGGACGACAGAGAACGAGGTAGCTGAATGGAGTCACTGAATCAGTCAGCGTAAGCTTAAATGGACTCCAGAGGATGGTAGAGGACAGGAAGACCTGGAGGAACGTTGTCCTTGGGGTTGCGATGGTTCGGACACAACTTCACAACTAACAACAACAAATATACACCTCTATGCATTCCTTTCAATATATACCCTCATGCTCATCTTTCTCTCAAGGAATACTAGGAAAAAACCAGTAATTCAGTCAACACAGATTAGCTGATCATGGTCTGTTGACTATCATTTTCCAGACTGGGAGTGTTCACATGACATATTTATCCGAGGCAAGTTAGATTCAATTTATTTAATAAACTCAATGTTCAGAATTTGCACAGCACCCTGAACCACAAGCTAATTATTGCATTGGATAGATACTCAAAATATTCTAGGGTAAAATGTGGTAGGTGTTTGTGCTTTAATATGGTGTTATCTAGCTTCCTGCCATTAGCAGCAAGAATCCAATGATCCAAGCTGATCAGGATAATTGTAGATGGGGTAGTTGTTTTTTATTTTTCACAAGACAGAAAGTTAAATGAGAGACAAATAAGATGGGAGAGTTGTTTTATAAAGTCATAAGGAAAAAATTCATCCCAGCTCAGAACTGATATGTGAATGCTAGGTGGGAATTCTGGGAACTAAACTCTAATAGACCTGGAGCATATCAAATGACGTAAAACTGCAAACTCTTTGCCAAATTTGTCTCTTGTCCTGGAAAAGAACTTTAATGCTACCTTTGTGCAGGTTTACAACTGCAGTCAGAGTGATGAGGCTTTGCCTAAACTTTCTAATACGAAGTTGCTTGGTCTACCCTGGATCTCATCACTACAAAGTGATGCTTAAGGCACCAGGCTAAAACTGGGAGACCTAAGTTTTAGTCCTGCCTTAAACATGAAAGATGGCCAAGTGATTTGGGACCAGTCATTCTCTCTTTTTTTAAAAAAGTAGCTCCACAGAACTAAACCAGTGGCTTTTTAAATTGCGTCAGCCTATATGTTCAGTAATACAAGTCAGAATTATTTTGACCCTTGTGTTAACAGATGATTGACTGATAGATTTATATAGTGATTGAAGTGATTTATATAGTCCCTCCAAATTGCAATTCTGGAGATCTATCTTTTAATGATTTTTTAATTAAATTTTTACAAAGAACATAAAAAGTAACACAAACTAATAAAGAGTAAAAGCATTAAAGGAAAAAAGAAGGGAGTCGGAAGAAAAAAAAGTAAAAGCGCAGAAAGAAAGAATAAAAGGAAATGCATACAAAGAGGAAACTTCCAATTTCCTTTGCAACACATATCAATACAACTACAAAATTATCTCGTAACCTATGAGTACGAGCGAATCTCGACAACCATTGTAGGATTAAAGCTAAAGTAAAATTAAACAATGAAAAGCATGAAGAAAACCAGCCCAGTGAAATGACTGATGATGCCACATGAACAGCAGGATCTTCTCTGCACATGGCCCATTTCCTTACTTGTTTGTGTTCCTGAGCATTCCTTCTCTGCCTGGAAGTCTGTGTCACCTTCCTCTACCTCGTGTTGCTGTTCTGCCAGCTGGTTATAGGCTGCCTTCTCCTCCTGTGCCTCAGAGCATGAGGCTGTGTGCTCAGTCACTAGGTCCCTCCCAGGAGGCACAGCCGTACAAGCTGGGTGGATTCCCAACAGCCAAACTTCAGGCTTCTTTCTAGCCATTCTCAGAGTGTGAGCCTGACTCACAGCATCCAGGTTGCAGGCTCCCTCCTTCGCACAACTTGGTGAGTTTGCATGTTTTCCCAGTTTGCTTCTGCCCTCGCTTCTTGCTAATCAGAAATGTAAATCTTGTTTTCTGTTGGGGCACCTGAGGCAGTGTCTGGCATCTCCTGTGCTTCTTTTCATTGGCTTGATTATTTTTATTCCTTGATTGATTTTGTCCTGAAGTCATTTTATACTGTAAAATTCATTTTCTGCTGAAGAGAGAAGCACGGGAAGAATTTTTGCTTTGAAACATCACAACACTTGAAATTATAGGTGAACTATAGGATTTAACTTTTACATCCACTGTTATATTGGTTAATATGCAATATTGACATCATGCCTGAAACTTCACAATTCAGATATGTGCATGTGTAGAATCGCTATGAAGAATTTTGCAAAAACACATTATACATGCAAATTAGAATGTGGCAAACAACTCTAACTGTTCACACCAGTATAGTAATTCTTTACAATATTAAATCCACTTGTTTGGAATTAAATAATATTTTTAAAAAGAGAGGATTACATTGTATGTAGACATTGGAGCCTTATATTAGAAAGACTATACAGCATTTGTTTTTCTTTTTTCTTTCCTTAATCCTCGTAGGTAGATAGCCTATCCTTTTAAATACCATTTGATGTAAAGATCCGCAGCTGCTCTGAATGAGCATGCTGCATATTATTTGGGGAAAGGGGGGGGCAGAAATAAGATTTTGTGACATGTCTCCTGCTCAGTGGAAAGATGATCACTTTTTCCAAAAAGTTAATATGTCCAATAAGTCAATATCCAAGGAAGATGGAGTAATTTGACACTAATCAGTTGTAATTATATATACCCAAGAATGATTGTATGGGCAATCTGCAATGGATACAGTTACATATGCATAGATATTAGGTGCTTCTAACTTCCTCAAGGTCTTGTTCTCCAGTTGTGTTTACAATTCTCTCCCCCCACCCCAAGTTTTCGCAGGCAAAGACCATACTAAGCCAAACATTCAAGGAGCTATAATCCCAATACATTTGGAACATGCTAAATTGAGGAAGGCTATTCTAAAATGAGATCTCTTGTTATTCTCCTGCAACTTCACACAAAAAGCTTCTTCAGAAAAGTACCCCCAACCTAATCAATTTAACACACTTGTGCATATAAGCCTATACACACACACACACGCACACACACACAGAGTACAAAAAATAATCAAGAACTACAAAAGCAGTCCGGTGTACATATGGCAAGCATATTGCAGACCTGATCAATTTTTTAGAAACTGAAACTAATGACAGAATTAGTTACAGAATTGAATCCAACCCAATTATTTACACTAACAAAAGCACATTTTTCAACAAACAAATATCACCCAGCATATAAATGAGCTACTGTGGCCTTCCAGATTTCACTTTATAGCTCCCAGAATGTTATGGTAATTTTGGCTAGGTCTGCTGTATTACATAGAGTCCCTTCAGGCTGCCTTTGGATGGATTGAATAAGAGGAAAATATTTTTTTAACATTGGGATAGTTTAGGATATCTTAAAGCTATGTCAGTCATGGGCTAGGGATGTAATAAAGGTAATATCACAAGGTCATGGCATTAAAAAGATATTGCCAATGCATGTTTGAATAGAATAAAATAGAATAGAATTTTTTATTGGCCAAGTGTGATTGGACACACACGGAATTTGTCTTGGTGCATACGCTCTCAGTGTACATAAAAGAAAAGATACGTTCATCAAGAATCATAAGGTACAACACTTAATGACAATCATAGGGTACAAGTAAGCAATCAGGAAACAATATCAATATAAATCATAAGGATACAAGCAACAAAGTTATAGTCATACAGTCGTAAGTGGAAGGAGGTGGGTGGTGGGAACAATGAGAAGATTAATCGTAGTGCAGTCTTAGTAAATAGTTTGACAGTGTTGAGGGAATTATTTGTTTAGCAGAGTGATGGCATTCAGGAAATAACTGTTCTGGTGTCTAGTTGTTCTGCTGTGCAGTGCTCTATAGCATCGTTTTGAGGGTAGGAGTTGGAACAGTTTATGTCCAGGATGTGAGGGGTCTGTAAATATTTTCACAGCTCTCTTTTTAACTCGTGCAGTATACAGGTCCTCAATGGAAGGCAGTTTGGTAGCAATTGTGCCATGATTATCTGAGTTAGGGGCATGGCCAAATAGTTGAAAATCTGGTACAGAAGTAGGATATATTCATTTTGTATTAGCACTATAATTTTATAAAAAAGTTAGGGCAGGGTGCAGGGGAAATTTCCAAGAAATACATCCTGAAGAATTAAACAATAATAGCAGTGGTGAAATCCTCCATGGATTGCCACTGGTTCGCTGCCCGCGCATACGTGGTGCACACCAAATGAGCACTTTGCACGGAAAAAGGAGGCTTGGGAAGGTAAGTAGAACAGCGAGGGGAGGAACAGCTGTGCCACGCGATTTAGTTTTACTAGAAAGCAGGATTTCCTGCTTTCTAGTGAATATTAACCACACGGCACAGCTGATCGACTGAAATACTGGTTCGGACAAACCGGTAGCTTTTTTTAACTACTGGTTCTCCCAAAATGGTAGTTTTTATCACTACCAGTTCGCCCGAACCAGTGCAAACCGGTAGCATTTTACCCCTGAATAATAGTCACACAAAAATAAAGAAACAAAAAATTCTGAAATGTATTTTTTCAGTAAAGAATAATTCTTAATCACTATCTCATCCTATGATTCCAGGGTATCATAAACAAACAAAAAAAAAAACAAAATGTGCCACAAATATAATATAAAACAATGATCACTTCATAGACAAATGGCAGTGTACACTAAGAATGTACTAAGCATGTGAAAAAGACACAAATCTATGCAGCACCCATGTGCTTCATACTAGGTAACTTTGTATTCATAAAAGGAGCTTCTCCTACAGCTGAGCCAACTGCAATATTCCACCTGTGCCCTCAAACATAACCACCATCTTCATTTTTTAAAAAAAGGAAAGTCCCAAAACTTTTATGTTTCTGAAACACGGTGGATCAATTTTTGTGGTTCTTATTGGTTGTTAGTATGTTAATTCAGTAATCACCAGATTTCTGAATGTTTTAGACACACCACATTTTGGGGAAATTAAACACACTTGGAAGCCTGGATTATCAGCAGAGTGCCTGGAAATAGATGCCCAATCATATCAGACCTGATCAGATATCCTGCATGACTTGGGTCCCCAACTGCATGAAGAATCATCCCTACAACTCTTTTCAGAAACATTGATGGGAATGAAGGGTGGAACCAGCAGAGCAATCCATTGTCCATTTTCCCTAGAACTCCTAGTCTGCATTAAAATTATCTGCCTATAGCACAAATTATCAGCCTAATGAATTAAACAATTTCATTCTCCTGCTTCTAATTTTATACCTGTGAAGTTAATTCATAAAAAGGAAATTGTGTTAATCTTTCATATTGCTTCCTACAAGGGTCTTGTTTTGAATTTAAAACCAAATCCAACCATCAGAGTTATACATTGATACAAAATGGGTATTGTGTAGCTTAACTAAAATTTAGGAAATGCCTAACCATCCAGGGAATATAGCAATCCCTCTATTGTTGATTTCCTTTTTCCTTTTACTAATTTCTATCCAACACATAATGGATAGAATAACGTAGTCTTCTAGCAATTTTAGTTACAAATATTGATGAGGGAAATGTTTATCGCATTCTTATGAAAAGTATGAGTAGATGATAAAATTATAATAATCAACAGACTACAGTAGATACAGAGGAATAAAGCAATATATGTTGTCAGATCTATTTCATCTCCACTACTAAGCATATTATCATTATTGTTTCACATGGAATATCTTTTGGTTACAAATAATGGCAATATTTAGGGGAACAGTGGGCACATAAGTCATTCAAGAAAGTCAGTTTGAAGACAATATTGAAGAAATATTATAATTTTCATGCATTTTTTAAACTATATTTTTTCAAACTTCTCTATTCCTATAGAAACAGCTGCATCCCTCATGACACAATGGCAATGCCGTCCAACAACACAGCCTTAACCTTGATCCTCTCAAAATTGCTAGAAGACTACGTAGAGAAGAAAAACCACCCCACGCCTGTACCCTTCATTGATTCTAGTGACCATCTGGAAGTAGTGTTTATACTTCTGCTGCTTGGATTTTTTGGATTCATCACCTTTGGGGTCATGATCAGCTATATCCGCTCCAAAAAACTGGAACATTCCAATGACCCCTACAATATCTACATTGCCACTGATCTCTGGCAGAAGAGGGATAAAGCCAACTTGAAGGCCAAAGTGGCAGAAAATTATAAATCATGTTGTATATGGAAAAATGAGCATGCTGTCGAACAACCTACTAATCATATCCCTGAAGTGAAATCTTAATAACAAGATGGTCAGCCTGTTGAAGAGACATTGTGCTGTCCTTTCAGAAGTACCAGAGAGACAGCAGTTGGACAATACATTTCAAAAGCAAAGGGATAGAACCTATAACCTCTACAATTGCCCCCCTTAAATTGCTGTCATACTAATGTGTTGGATGACACCTTCCAGCAATTCCTGACCAATACGTTCTTACTGTGTAGTAGAAGGAGTTGTTATTTGAAAAGCTCATTATGAGGCACCATGTTGGGAAAGGCAGCTATTCTAACCTAAGCAGTAAAATATAGGAGGTATTTGTAAGTTATGATTTATCCCAGCATACTTTTTCCACTTCAAAAATCTGGATGTGCTATGAATAGATCCTTGTTCTAGACTTGATTCTTATTAACAAAACAACAAGCATGAAAATGTTGCTTCAGTTTGACATTTTGCAGGTATCTCCATCTCACCAACAGAAAACATGAAACTGATTCATAAGAGATGGAGCAAGACCAATACAGTTTAATATAAATCACATAATTTATTTGTATATAATATAATATAGGCCATCCAAATGGATGGGCTTTTAATCAGTTAAAATTTATGGCTGGGGACAGATTTGTTTAAATTTAGGAATTTTTTTTAAAAAGATTTTAAAAAAAATTTAAATTTAGGAAATACAGAAACAGCCTTTAGCAACTGTTCAGTTTCACAAAATATGAATTTACAAGGAAAAATGTAGAGGAGAAGCAGCTATAATTAAACTTAGCAACATTATATAGCTAAGAGCACTTCAATACCAACATTGGACACCATTTGGGGATCAATTCTGGCTCTTATTGATCTCATTATATTTGTTTTGGAGAGCTCAGTGGATTAATGCTGACTTTTGGCCTTTAAATCTCAGTGGTTCGCAAACCTTGTGGATGATTTGCTTTGTCATTGGCAGGACCTCTTGCTTCAATCTGGTCCATGGGCTCCATTTAAGCCAGTCCTTGCTCTCCCTTGCCCCAAGGTTCACATAGAGTTTCTCTTTCTCTCTATGCATTGCTTGGAACCTATTCCTTTTCTTACAATCCATAGAAAAGCAACATAAATATACATAGCTGCTTAGAGTCACACACTAGGTGAATTTAATAAATAAATAAATAAATATGATTTTATATATGATCAACATTTCACTGATAGATTTCTTATGAAATCAGTAGAGTGCAATTCTCCAAACCTTTCAGTTACTGATCTATCTTTTTTATGATAATTCACTGATTCTTGTTTTAATTTTTATGATATTTCTCATTTTCCTTTAATGTGATTTCTATTGAAGGACTTTGTAATTTCTAGTTATTATATAACTTCAGTAGTATTTCAAACAAATGGTTTATTTTACTGTATTTTTATTCAATATCCTCTATTGAGGAACAATTGATTGGGAATTGGTAAATAAAGGTATACTGTAAGAATATATCATTAAGGCTCCAAAAGACCAGAAAAATGGTTTAGTTTGTTCTTAAGTCTTGATTTTAGAAATCAGCAAGTAATTAGTATACCATATAAATGCTTTCAAATAATTTCAACTTCAATCATTTTATGTACATTAAGTGATTGTAAGTAGTCTTTATACATTTGTACTTTTTCATCACAAAATGTAATAAAAATGCTAATCTCGTGTTGCATATTGCCCTGTATATATAGCCAATTCATGACAAACTTACCTTGGTTGTATCATCTCCCCAGAAATAATCTTTCCCTTGCTAACTCTTTGAATTTCACCAGGTTTCTGTTGGTATTGCAGCCTATCACCATCAAAATAAAATTTTAGAAAAATCTATTTTGTGTCCTCCCTTTTCTAACTGCTAGAATAAATGAGTGTTCAATATTTCATCCACTTAAAACAGTTCTCCTCCTAATTTTAGCCACCCATTGGTCCTTTTTGGTATGAGGAGGGGAGGAAAAGCTAGCTAATCATCACCCAGAGAATTTCAGGTCTGAATCCAGATCTTGTCTCATTTCCAACTCTGGATCCCCAACTTGGTGCCCCCTCAGTTGTGTTGACTATAGCTCCCATTGCTATTTCAGCTGGGGAAAATGAAATTTGTAGTCCAATACAAATAGGAATATTCTAGGATCATGCATCATATGATAAGGAAGTGTTTATAAGAAAATGGCAACTAATACAAAAAATTAATGTAATTTGTATAAGAAATTGTCTATGGAACCTGATTTCTGATACACCCTGTATTATATAGAGCAGAGGTTCCCAATCGTTTTCGGTTCGCGGCTCCCATAGCAATCCGACTTGCAACTGCGCGGCTCCCATAGCAATCCGACGTGCAACTGCGCATGCGCATTAGACGTTTCAGAAATGGCGCATCAGCGTTAGACCCAGCGGGCGGAATATTTCGCGGCGCCCTTATGACGATAGCGCGGCTCCCCAGGGAGCCGCGGCGCACAGTTTGGGAACCACTGATATAGAGTATTGTTTTCATCACCCATTCAAAACAATTACATTTATATAACTGTAGTTGTCAAATGAATGGAGTAATGCATTTGTGTGCTTGCTTCTTTATCAGTTCATATAACCAGCTTGGTAAAATACAGGATAACAAGTATTTTGTTTTAGAGAATTATAACACAACTTTATTAATATTAATCATATTTTGTGTTCACTGAAGTCCCTCAAGACCTGGGTATGCTACTAGACCTGGGGGTCCAGAGACTGGGGAGATTTTGCAATGACTATAGTTATTATCATTTCTTGTTTTGTGTGCCTTTTAATAGTTTTAAGTGTGATTTTTTAAAATGTATTTATTTGCTTTTTTAATTAAGTGTTGTACACCACCCAGAATCACATTCTTTTGAGATAGGCAGCTACATAAATATGATAGATAGATAGATAATAAATCAAATAATATAATCTGAAAAAATGAGATAGATATTTTCCCAAGTAAGCATCATGTTTAAGCATGACTCAAAATATATATTAGAAACAATTTAATTTCTCATATTATATTATATAATGAAATTACTTGCTGTTTTTTTTTCATGCCGTAAAAGCCATCCATCCTGTTTGTAAAAATTGTAAAATTGCTACCTGGGATGGATTACAACATTTACCACATTTAAACTGAAGTTCTTGTTTAAACCTGCACTAGGGATCACCATTAGTCTAATATGGGAACCTGGACACTGAGTCATTGATGTGAGGTTCCATTAACATTTCTTTCATGTTTTACGAACCAGGGGAAAGACTAGAGTCCTAAATATTATGTTTAACCATATTCTTGTTTGAAATAATACTAATTATATTGAAAATATCTTTTATTACCTGGTGTTTTCTGGTCAGCCAATTCATTCTGTCACTATGTGCATTTAAAAAAATTATATTCTCACCAACATTTTATTTTATTTTTAATTCCTAATGCAGATTTTAAGAAACCTAAGGTTTCAGTATTGTACCATGATATTCAAGTACTCACACTGCTTAGTTATAACAATATACGCTTTCAAGAGATTTTTTTTAAAAAAAAATTATAGCAGCATATGCCTAGAATGTAAGAAAAACATGAAACACATCAGGATTCATTTCTTCAGATTTGCAAAATAAAAAAAATGAGTTTCATTTTGTGTGAGCACCATCTGCTGGTGGAATGATTGTGTATAAAGGCAAATGTAACATCATCATCATTCAAACTGCTGGTAACAGATGTTTATTTCTTTGTTCACTCATTTCAATGTATATGGTTGCCCATTAACAACACTGGGCAGTCAATTTAAAGCTAAATTTAAAAGCAACAACAACGATAAATGTATATATAGTAGCAGTTGAGGTCAACAACAATCACTACAAATAGCATCCATCTTATGGGCTACACTGACCTCCCAATCTCCACTCCCAGGAAAATAGCCAAAATCTTTCTCAAATGCTGGCAGAATCTTGGAGATTATGATGTTCCAGAATACAGGCATGGCAATAGAAAAGGCTTGTTTCCTAAATTGCACCAAGTGACATTCCTCAATAAACAAGAATTGAATGGATACATTGGAGGGGAGCTGAATTTCTTTCTGATATAGGAGTCATAGCCTAGATCAGTGTGCCAAAAGTGGGGGGAGCGCAGGGGGGTCGCGCCCACAGGTGCCCACACCCATAATTCAGTGCGCCCCACCCCCACGCATGACACCCCTGCGCTCCCCCCACTTTTGGCACATGAGGCACGGTGGGCCCAGTAGGCCTGTTTTTCACCCTCCCCAGGATCAGACGCTTTCTTGGAGCCTGGGGATGGCAAAAACAGCCTTCCCCATCCTCCCGGAGGCCGGAAACAGCCCATTTGCCGACTTCCGGTGGGACTGGAAGGCCCGTTTTTCACCCTCCCCAAGCTCCAGAGCCTTTCTAGGAGCCCGGGGAGAGCGAAAACGGCCTTCCCCACCCCTCTGGAGGTCCTCCGGAGCCGGAAATAGCCTGTTTCCCGACTTCTGGTGGGCCCGGAAGGCCTGAATCAGCTGGCCAATGCTGAGCTAGGGCAACACTCGTGTGCCCACCAATATGGCTCCGTGTGCCACCTGTGACACACGTGCCATAGATTTGCCATCACAGGCCTAGATAAACCTTTTCCCCAGACATTGTTTGAGTAGTCATTATATGCATGTTGACATTAGTAAAATGTATTTTCGTAATGCCGTGTCACTAAAAATATCACCTATGAAAAAGCAATGTGCAATGTACAGCTTGGAAAAAGTCATTTTTTTTCCTTTAAGTTATTAATGTAACTGAAAAGGAATAACCAGAATTTTAATTCTTATCATAAAAAAGTTAGGCTACATATCAGCCAGGAGTCTAAATTGCGACTTTCTTGTATTTCCCCAACAAGAACATAAGACCCAGAAAATTTCTGATTTGATCTAGTTGTAATAAAAGTCTGCTACACAGTTGATCACATGACATAATCACATTATCCATATTACAAAGTACGGTACATGCTAGGACCTTCTTTTGAGAGGAAGAGGAGATCTCAGCAGGCCTTCTTAAAATATCATGGCCAGGAGGTCTTTACCTCATGTGTGCTGGAACCACCCCACAGTGCTAGAATCAATGGTCTTGTGCTCATGATGGATTTCCACCCACTGTCATTCCTTCATGAAGGAAAGAACAAACAAGCCGCAGATGGACGCAGTGAAGAGGCAGAAGCATTGGAAATTTACAGCATTTTAGATATTTGGTTTTTTACAGGTATATGTTAAACATTTATGGAGGCAAACAATATATTTTCAGCAGACTAACAGTTTTAGAAACGTGTCCCAAACGTGTTTTGTCTCTATACTTGCCAAAAACTCTAGATTCATCATGCAGCCACAGCCAAACATACATTAGTATATTTGATGCTTCACAGAATATGTAAAGATGGAGTTTCCAATCTCAGAGCTAAAGATAATGGAATAGGAAGTGGAGATGAGGTTAATTGGATAGAGCAAAGGGGAGTTGTTTCAAGCAGCCATTTAGATCTAGTTCTCTTGGGAGTAAACATCCACAACTAGATGGGCCTTCCCTGGTATCATGGCTGAATGGAGCCAGCATTTCTTCCTGTTGCATAAATGTATTGTAATACCACCCATGCTACTGCACCATCCTGTAGGATAAGGCCATCGGTCCCTGCCCTTCCTTCCCTATTTTCATTGATCTTCCAGGCTCTTTGCATCCTCCCCATCCTAGTAAACAGGATGCAACTGAGCACACACATGTACAACCTTGTTTAAATCAATTCCTTCTCTTTACCTTGGTGGAAAGGGTGTTATCATTGAAGTTATTGTGGCCTCTCCTATTGAAAACACTCCCCAGCCATTTCCTAACAATCTGCTCACATTGAGGAAGCATTTAGTAATTATTCTGAATTACTGAAATGCAATTTGCCTGCCAAAAGAAATGGCCAGCCTGCCTGGTTAATCATCATCACACTATTATTCCAAACTAATCCAATAATCTGAAAAAGAAGAAGTGCCTTCAGAGAAGGATATTATTCTGCTTCTGAAACTTACTTTCAGTGAACTATTAGGTTACCTGCTAATTCTTAGTCCCTCTCTCTGCAATCAGGATTTATCAGTTTTTGATAAGAGAAAATAATCTTGCTTTTCTCTAATATAAGACAGAAAGATTATGACTACATCACAGAATTACTGATATGGTCATAGAGGAGAATAAATTCAGGGCAACTTTCCATCCGTTTAAAAAATTGATTAAGAACAATTATTCTTAAGAGCAAGAATAATTGCCATTCTCAAGAATGACTGTTGTAATTTGGGGATAGAAATGCACTCGTCTGGGATCTGCTGGAGGATAACATTTTTAAGTTCTATTAAAACAGTTGCCATTATTGAGAAGGGAAGCAGTGGGCCTCATGAAAAAATAGTGCTTGGAACTTTCTGAATCTAGAATAGATTTTAAAAAAAAATCTTGAAAATATTTCTTATGGCTTCTTCTGGAGGAAAGCTTTATATCTCAAAAAGAGAGCAAGGTAATCTGAAGTTTCTGAGAATTCAGCAGAGTCTTTTTGGGAGAAGATATCACCAATGCAGAGCATTACAACTGAAAGACCATTCTCCCTATAAAATAGTATAGCGTACAAATATGCAGGCTGCTTAAATCATATGTTAATCTTCCTTCAAACAATTGCTTTTATTTACATTTGCAGTTATGATCTAACTTCAGGTAAGAAATCGAATCAATAATTGAAAAAAGAAACTTAGTGAAGGTTTGTGTTATGGCAAAAGAGGCCAGGAAGTTTTGCTAATAAATCCAGATTTTGCAACAAGTAGGATCAGTCAAGTATTCGTCTATAATCATCTATTTCCTTGTTTGGAATTTTCACCTAGTGTTTTAATATTTAAAACAATAAATACTATTCTTTTTTTTCTTAACTTTTGTATTTTTTTCTGTACCCAGCTTCTCATTGCAACATTGTGCAATACTTTATTTTCTTTATGCACTGTGTTTCTAGAGTTTCTCAAAACTTACTCCATTATAAAAACAAAATTGAAAGTCATTTCTTTATATTTCTTTTTATAGTCTCTCTCTTGCTCTCTCAGTTTTGGCTTTGTTTTCTTTCTTTCCTTTTTTCCCCTTTATCTTAATTATTAACTTCTGTTAGTTTTTTGTATCTTTTTAGTGTAAAAAAATAGTAAGGTTATCTTTAAAAAAAGTTATTCCATATGGATGCAAATGTAAATGTAAATATTTCAGTATTTGAATATTCTTCAGTTAAAATAATTATTTGCACATGGTCTTGAGTTACAAATTGTAGTCAGCAATTTTAACATTGAATTTTTTTTAGTTTTTCTTCACTACTCCAACATTTGTGTACTGGATATTTTTGAATAATTTGAGTACATGTATCAATTGTTTGTAAACAAAATAGTCTGCTCTGAATTCCAAACTTGTTAAAAAGAAAATCAATATTAATTTTTCCGTTGCATTCCTTAGCACCATTGCATAACAATAGCCATTCATGTCTTTCTCCACCATAATGGTTTACTTCTAGCTCGAATATTAATTTTTTCCTTATACCTTCATCTAATGTAATTCCTGCCATAAGTTTTGGCCACCAGTAATAGAAAGGAGCCTCACATACTTTAGTCATGTGATGTGGGGAATTCGCTGGAGAAAGCAGTTATGTTGGAACAATTAGCCGTAAAAGGAAATCAGGCTGTCAAAGAACATGGTGGCTGGACACTATCAAAGCTGATACTAGCCAAAAAACAGAAAAACTCAGAAAAACAGTGTAAGACCGGAAGATGTATAGAGACCTGGTGCATGAAATAGGCAAGAGTCAGATTCAACTGAATGGATAACATCATCATCATCATCATCATCAATAGAGGAATACTTATTACCCCCATCACAACAGAATATTCCTTCTGAAAGTAAATAAAGAAGCTAATCTCTTCCCTTTGAACATTCATGGCTCCATCCAAACACTTTTGGGCTAACAAATCTTCTGTTTCATTATCACATTTATGTATATATAATTTTTAAACCTGGGAAGATACATTTGGTTTTTTTTTTAAAGAAATGTTGAAACTGGGAAAATATTTAGATAAATAAATTTAATCGCTTCTTAAATTATTCTTTTAAATTGTTCTTTTAAAAAAGTGATAAGCTAAGTTGGAATGTATTAGGAGTTTTAACAATATTCTCTTGGATTAAAGTAATACAATATACTAAATATATTAATGCAAGAACATTTATACCACACACAACCACTTCTTCTAGTGTTTCTATATAATGACAATTTTAATGCCTGTATTTTTTTATATTTTATTATCTTCTAACATCAATTTTTTCTAATGTTCTTGTGCTAGGTTTCCTTTTTTTAGGGCATCATGCCCTGCATTTGATGAAGTTAACTGTAGCTTATGACATAATAAGCATGTTAATCTACTTGAGGACACAAAGCTTGCATTTTGCTATCTCTTAATACGTTTTCTTTATATTATCTTTGACAATTTTTCCTTCAGTCAAATTTCTCCAATATCAAAAGATAAGATAGAACTGGTTTATTAAAGTTATCTCTTATTGGGCAACTGAAAGAAACCTTTCTCTTCACACAGATAAAGTTCTTTATTTTGATTTTATTTTGGTTTTATGCTGTTTCTTATCTCTCTCAATATATTAAAACTTATTATACCTACTGTAAGTTAGAACCTGGGGCTGATCGAGTTATTGTGCAGAGCCTAAATTATCTTTCTAAATTCCACGCCCAATTGTACATCCTTAATTTTGACTATACAAGTAGATAAGCATCACATCTGCTTCTGGTAATAGACTACTCAGCAGAGTTGGCAAAGAAGTGCTTCCTTCAATTACCGGTAAGTAAGTAATGAAAAATATAGGATTCTCACTCACCAAACCTAAAACAAGTGAACTAAGTAGCTTTTGTTCCTTATTATTTGGGTTTTGGATTGATCGCAGAGTACAGGCTGGGAAGGCAAACGAATACAATTATTATACATTTCAGAATTTCAGAAATCATTTTCACCTTTGCCAGTTACTGTTTCTCTGCCTTGAATTCAAATATAACCTTTTGTTGCTTTGAATAATTGTGAATAAAATACAAGAGATTTGTCTGAGCTGTTCTAATTCAGACTTTCAGACCAGGAATTTTTATTTCAGAATCAATGATTTCAGAAATTTCTAGACTGGGAGCCTCTACTTCTACCAACAAAAGGCACTGTCCAACTATAGGTCTGTGACTTTTAAACTGATTTGAACATAGCTCAGCTCAGCTTTCCATATATTATCTACTGTTTCCACAAGAGTAGTACTTTGAAAGTGTTTGTATTTTGAATGTGGATCAATATTATTTTTGTCATAAATAGATATGTGGCATTATCTAACTTCAGTGAAATAATAAATGAGTTTTGAAATAACATATCTAATAAGTAAGTGCAGATTCTGTATGACTAATCAGAAAGACTGCAGAATTTGTTAACATTCTTTTAACCCAAGGGTTTTTTTAACAAAAGAGAAAAAATGGCAGAATTAATTGTTCTTTTTCCAGTTCATCAAGTGATTCACAAACCTTATGTCCCTGGATATATTGAACAGCATAGTGTAATTCAATGCCAAGATCATAAAACATTATCAGGTTTTCAATCTTGGTCAGCAGAAAGCCTGTAAAGGATTGCCAAAATATCGTAAAAATATGGCTTATTTTAACCTTAATCAAATAAACCAACTTTACATTTTATTTTCTAAAATCTTAATCTTTAGTTTATTCAAATATTGTTGCACGATTTGACCTCTCTTCAATTTTTCTTGCATTTCCCTTTAATTTTTAAAATTTCAGGCAACTTTCTTTGTATAACTAGTAGAGAGTCCTTATCTGGATCATTCTCTTGGCCTGCCACTTGTATTTCTATTTTACATACCTTCTCTATACTGAAATCCATTTTTTAAAAATCCGGTATTTCTGATTCCACTACTTCATATCTGTCATGCTTTCATTAACATCCTTTAAACATAGAAGCAGATGTCATTATTTGTGATAATTGTAGTTAATAATTTCTAGCTCCATTCTTCAAAGAGCTCCTTTAATATTTTAAATGCTGTAGTTCTTCATGTCATTTTGTAAATTCCAATCTAAGACAAAACCACAGGCAAGGGTTTTTGGCTTTTGGCCTGGAATCCTTAGCCCTCTTTAAATCATACAGTCTCTATTCAAAGTTTTGTTCAGAAATATAGACTCACCAAATGTCTTTTCAACTGACATTACAAAGATCTTTAATAGCCTTAAGATAGCTAAACAGGCAATTCCTGAAAGTACTTAGAAGCAAGGTTAGCAAATGAATTGTCCTTTAAAAAATTCTGCTGTGATTGTGAGCTTAATTATTGATCCCTATGCCTCCTTCCAACACTCAAATCTATGGGGGACCACTGCCTTGCAATCTCCTTGTGAAGAGAACCTGCCCAGAGTATATATGGGTGATCTCTCATCCTCTCCTTAACCAGAGAGGTTCCAATGGTTCTTGTGTCTTTCCCATGGTCACTATCTCTGCTCTCCATGGAGATCTGTTTAATTTTCCATGTCTCCACTAGAAATCTTTTCCTTGTTTCTGTTTCTAAATTCAGTTACTTAATATAAATCTGTATTAGGAATGATTGGATGGATAGTTGATTGGATACACAATAATAGTGAAAAACTCAATTGGTTCATTAGTAATTGGGGAACTCTGTACAGGCAAGGCATTTTAGCAACTCAGTCCTTCATTTAGTCTTACAAAAGCATCAAGACAAGTTACAATTTATAAGGACTGGCCTTGTACTGTAGCTGAGAGGAATTTGTTGGTAATCTTCAAAATAATGCCAATTGAAATATTTAGCTAAAGATGTCAGTCAAGAATATAAGCACCAAACTACCACTTACATTCTGCTTGTTTTGATTGCTTTAAAAATAATAAATGCGTGTGTGTCTGTGTGTGGCAGGGCAAAACACTGATGAAGCCCTGATGTTAAATTCATATGATCTTCTAGTATGAAGATGGTGGGTAGGAGTCATATATTATATGTAAAATTCCAGAGTTGTCACAAAATTCTGGACAACAATATATATTCTATTGTTTGTAAAAATGAGACTGGTTTAACCAAGGCATTGAAAAGGCTGCTTGTCCCCCACAAATCATTAATGATGTTAATCTGCTGTTTCATAATGTTCAAGGTCTTTATTACGCAAATACAAAATCCACACTAATGTGCTGAACCCTAATCTATCCTGAATCAATATAACCATCACCAACATGATGTGGGAAAGAAGTGATGATAGGTTGAAGGTATCTTGAAATTTAAAAATCTGAATGGTCAAATGAGGATCTATTAAAATTTCAGTCAGGACTGCTGCAATATAGATAACTAAACTAAACTAAATTGTGATTGATTTGCTTATGGTTACTGTAATTTCCTAGCAGACACTGTGCCATTTAATCACCAGATTATAGGTAAACAACCCATAAGGTGTCTACCTAACCCCAAAAAATAATGGCGGATTCCCCCATTTGTGAGATTGCACAATCCATATTTTTATTTACACAATCTGAATTGTTAAAATGAAGTAGAAAATAATGCTGGCTCTCAGGAAACTAGAAAGTTATTATCATTCAGGAAAAAGAAAATTGTTTAGGTTGTTGGAACTCTCATGGAAAATATCAGGGCTTGTATCAGCAAATACTATAATCTGTACTGTTAGTCATGAAATGGGTGTATAAACAAAGTGGTGCAATATACACTGATACTTGAAGGATGTGCAAACACGTAGCCAGATGCATAGCAGGAAAAGCGAGTAACAGGAAGGTGCATCACATCATTACTTCATCTCTGTCTCTTGCAGCAACGCTCCTTTCTTTCTTTTCTGTCAATATTTTGGCCTGAGGTATCAGTAAATGAACATCTTCATTTACTCTATGTAAATATAGACACCAGACGCTCAAGGAGAAATTGTTCTTTCAAGTATTATTTTTCCTGTAATGGTACTCCAACTTCAATTCATCACTGTGTTTGAACATTTCCAATAGGCAGGAATCATTCTGTACCTCCATTTCTAGAAGATAAAGCAAGAAGTAACTAGTGTTTCCTAAAATCCACCAGTGAACTGTAAAACTTCCTCAAGCAATTCATAATTGAACTCACCTCATGGATGCCAGTAAGACTCATTTATGAGTAAGCATGCTTGGGATTCTAACTTCTGTCACATGACTTCCTTGAGTATTTCTTAGAATGAAAGACAAGACACTCCCCCTTTCTTATGCTCTTGCCACAGCCAATTCAAGGCTTGTCATAAAGTATCTCTGAAAGGGCAGCTCTTCACACTTGACAGACTAGCATGAAATGTAAGTATATTACTGTGCTTTTCCCCCACATGCTATTGTACTAGATTTATACTTAATTTGGATTTGTTTCAATCTCAGAAAGCAAAAGCACACAAACAAAAAATACAGTAACTTTTTCTTTCTTTTGCTAGAGATCTTAAAATTACTTTTCATTGATAATAAATGAAGATGTCCAAATGTTATATTTATATGGAAAACAATCTAATTTTCTTTATTTTTTTAAAAAATGGAATGTTCAGCCACCTTTTGAAAGACTTGTTCTTTAGTCATTCAATCATGTCTAATTTTTTTATGACAAAAAGGAACATTTCAGCAAGATAGTCTTGTAACATTAAATCACTTTGTCTTCTGAGATCTCCTTTTCAATTGCCTTCAGCTTTCCTATCATTAGCATATTCTCCAATGGCTGTTGTCTTCATTTCATGTCTCCCAAAGACTTTTGCTTCTTTATTAATGTTGCCATGGTAGATTTTAGCTTAGCTCCATCTTTTCTTAAATAATTTGTTCTTGCAGTTCAAGGTACAGTATTCTTAAAATTGTCTCCAGTTTCACAATTCCAAAGCATCATTTTTTTCTTCATTCTGCCCTTCTCATAATTCAGATTTCACAGTGATAAGTTACAATTGGAAAAAACAGTCATAACAATATGTAGTTTTGTAATCAATATGATATCCCTGCAACCAATCAATCAATTTTTTATCTATGCCTTCAGTAAAGAAACAGACATCTGTTTATTCCATGGATACAGTCACCATCCCTGTAAAAGTTTGAGTCCAAGAAGATAAAGTCTGTTATTTCAATTGTTCTCTGATTCTTTGCATGGAATTGGCACCACCCATCCACCCACAAGCACACAGACACACAGACACACACACAGAGAGAGAGAGAGAGAGACTGCTTTTTTGCACTTTTCTACTTTGAACAAGGGACTCCTTATGTCTTTCTTACTTACAGCCATCAAAGTGGTATCATCAGAATATCTGAGATTACTAATATATTGAATTACTCATTTTAATACTAATTTCTATTTCTTGTAGGTCTGCATTTGTCATTAATATTCCACATGTAAGTTAAATAAATACACCGAAAGTATAGAAACTTGGTAAATTCTTAAATAAGTCTCTTCTCTTTTCCATTCAATTCTTATACTCAATTTCTTTGCATTGCTTACTTAAATAGAAATCCATGCCACTTCATGTTCTCTAGAACTCACATTTTGTTTAGCAAATTTTCCTACATATATACACACATATTTTTTTTTATTCTGGTTCTGACCACAATATACAGTAACTACCAACAACAGGTAGAACAGAATACGACTGTGGTTAATTGATATAATCAAAGTAGACCTAATTCTGCAGAGAGAGTAATGATATTTGCCCACTGTGGAAACTCAGTTCTACTAGTCTGATATTAATAACGCTGTATAGAATAAATTAAGGTTGCCAGTTTATTCTATACATTATTAATTGGGGAGTAATACAATTCTTATATAAAAAATAGAGCAAGATATAGACATTGGTTTTATTTTATTCTACATCAATAGACAACCACTTAATTCTTTTACATTTCAGGGTATTTGTCTTTGTATCATTTTAAATGATGCAACCAATTTTATTTCCAGTTTCTCTAGACATGTTTATGACTCTAATTCACTTCATCTATTCAACATATAATCATAATGAATATTGCTTTGATCATATCTGACTATTTTGTTTTTTCTATTCTGTTGTTATTTCAGGTGTTTGTAATCTACACTGTGGTCTTCTTTTGCTGACTAGACTAGAGCTTCCATTTTTGCTTGTAATATATGTAGATAATTTGATTTTGGGTTTGTCTGTCTAGTGGAGATCTTGTGCAATTTTTTAGGTTGATAGAGGAAAGTATTTGCTAAAAACATTGCAACTTTTTTTTCCAGAACTGTATTTTTCTCCTGTTTCCTTTCATATACCAGAGCCAAATGATCCCATTACTCCAGTAGCTATTTTACTTCCAACTTTAGCATTCCAGTGTCCTATATTTATTATGGCATTTTTTCTGGAGTTGTGTTAATAAGATGTTGCGAGTTATAATGGAATTGTTCAGCTTCCACATCCTTTGTATCTGTGGTTAGAGCACATACATAGATCACTGTAACAGTGATTAGCTAGCCTTCAACTTGAATTGAGATCATCTATCTTTTGGGAACTGTATCCAAGCATTTGTACATATTTATTTATCTATTTACACATTTATATAACCAAACATCTACCCAGGAAACTCTAGATGGCTATCAGACATTTTTAAAAAATCATTCAAATTTTACGAATTAAAAAAAAAAGAAATATTTGCATACTTTTTTAGTAATAAGAACCAGTTGGGTTTTTTTCTATGATTTTGAAGTCTGCAGCAGAGGATCTGGTGGGATCTGCAGAGGGTTCCTTTGATGGGAATTCCAATAAGTTTCAGTTACTTAGTTCCTAGAATGTTGATATGCAGCCTTGGCATTTCTGCCTGGACCACATCAAGGTTTCCTTGATTCATAGTTCTGGCATTCTACTTACCAATGATATATTTGCTTTCGAAACATCAAACTGTCCTAATGCCTTTGGGCACATCACATCTAGATGTCCACTCAGTTTTAATGTAACTGTAAAATTATCAGTGCTACTTGCCCCCTACTTTTCCTTGGTTGACTGTTCAATACCTCCCAACACAGAGGGTGGCTAATTTCCTAGTATCAGGGTGGCATTGCCTTGGCTGTAAATGTCTGTTTGGTTTCTTAACAGAGTACTGTTAAATATTTGAAATAATATTCAAATAATATTTGGGGAAAAAGCTTGAAAATAAAGATCCTTGATTGGAGCACTGAAATGATTTTTTGAAAATAACATGCTCTGCTTTGAATAAGCCAGTTTATTGAGACAAGAGACCTCCTATCAAATCTGGTACCAGAGCAGTGCTCCAAGAAGCTCAGCAGCTCAGGTCAAGTCTCTCTGCAGTTGGAACGCCAGCACTCCTCCTTTTCCCCAGCTATCACTTGCTGTAAATAAAACAAAAACAAAACAAAACAGGACTTCCTGGGGTGAGTTTTTAAACATGAAGACTCCTCCAAAACAAAGGCTGCCCCATCCACAGTTAGCAGGTATGCAAATGCGCTTGTCATGATTTGAAATGATGAAAAAAATATTGGTGATACTGGGGCTAAGATGCTATTAGGAGGCCCGATGTCCTACTGTATTGGTTTTATTTGTTACAACTATTTGTATCCTGCTTTTCAAAGCAATGTTCTTCCTGATACAATATAAGCCATTACAAACAGAAACATAATACGATCCCTTTCACGGGGCAGTTTATGATCCGACACATACAGGAAGGAATATATTCAACTTTTATTTCCATGATTATAAGTGTTCATGGAAGTGATAGGTGGGGGAAGGGACAAATGACAAAACATACATGGATATGTCACAATACCTTTCTGTGACTTACCTGCTTGCTTTTTGTGCTCTTCCTAAATGCCTATTTAAATGTTCTTTCCATTCTCACTTTTCTTATAGCATTTATTACTTGTTGGTTTGTTTATCAGACTTTAGACGCCTCTTACATCATAGACTCTGGGAACTTACACTCCTAAAAATATAAACAAACAAACAGTTCCCAGATAAAAAAACATAAACTAGGAACAACATACTGGATGAAATGAAATATAAAGCATCACCAAGCCTAACCACCTAAATTTCCAAAGTCCAGCCTAATTGGATTGAACAGAAACAAGCCATTTCTACAAAAATCACATAAATCAATTCTTCCTTCCTGGCTTACAATGTTAAGACATTCTACATAAGAAACCACTGGCTGAGACCTAACAGAGAGCATCTCCACATTCTCTATCAATAGAATAACCAATTTTTCTCATTTTCTAGGGAGTACTGAAAGCTACGGGTAGTGAGTTCAGTTATTTTCCCAATCTATGCAAACTATTTGCAGCACTCTTTGGACAAAAAGTCTTGAAGGTAAATAGGCACAAAAGTGTATTTTAAAGTACAAAGTACAAAGATAAAATGTATTGACTTCTCCAATCAAGGATGTCTAGCAGTCACTGAGAGGGGCAGAGTTTTGTAATATTCTTTTCGTTTTCCATCTTTCAATTTCAGAAAAGTTGAATGTAATGCTTACGACAAAACCTTTCTGTTCTAACCTTTGTCTTTGCCACCTCTTTACATCCTGAAAAAAATTCTTCTTGTACCTCTGATGAGTTAATCTTCTGATGTTATCTGACCATAATTATCTATTACAACATTATGTTTAAATTAATAAATCATCAGGAATGAATTGTAGAGCTGCAGTGTCCCACACCCCAATCAATCACATTTGCAGACTAAAACTGGAGTGAACTTCAGCAGTTTTGAAGGGAACACATCTGGGCAAAATATTCACCACATGGAAAATATTTCAAATCCCAACAGCTGGAGATAAAACTTTTCTTCCATTATTCTTTGTTACTAAAGAGCTCAGAACAACACCTCACCAAAAATATTGTTGGGGTCCTAAAGTTTATATAACTGATAAGGTATTTACCAAGTAAATTTAGCATAAAATAATTATCATTACTGTTCTTGTAATGGGATATGGTGACCCCCCCCCCCCCAATTACATATTATCATCAGTGGGTTGCAACTGTGATCAATTTGATATCTGCTGTTCCAGTGGCATGGTATCCATAAAGTAAAGGTAAAGATTTCCCTCACACATATGTGCTAGTCGTTCCCGACTCTAGGGGCGGTGCTCATCTCCGTTTCAAAGCCGAAGAGCCAGCACTGTCCGAAGACATCTCCATGGTCATTTGGTCAGCATGACTAAACACCAAAGGCACCCGGAACACTGTTACCTTCCCACCAAAAGTGGTCCCTGTTTTTCTACTTGCATTTTTTACGTGCTTTCGAACAGCTAGATTGGCAGAAGCTGGGACAAGTAACGGGAGCTCATCCCGTTACGTGGTACTAGGGATTTGAACCGCTGAACTGCCGACCTTTCGATTGACAAGCTCAACGTCTTAGCCACTGAGCCACCGCATCCCTATGGTATCCATGGGCCATATCAAATCAATGAATGGCATTTCACTGGAAGAGATTCTTGGTTTCCCACCTTCTAGGACCTTGGAATAGCATGATTAGGTTAAGAAACCAAATCCAAAATTACTGCTACACTATGGGCAACTGCACATTACAAGACATGGAGCTTTGATTACATTGTCACTTTTTCCATCTTGTCTTTTTTTTTGACACCCTCTACCTCGATACCCTCATTAGGCACTTGAAAAGCAATGCAAGTTTGTCATAGTAGTTAACAAGAAACTTTACGAACAGTAGTAATTCAGTTCATTTTTTGTGATGGGAGGGAAATTGGCATGTGTACATACAACTCAGAGGAGGCAAAGTGAAGCACTGAGTTAGTAATAGGTGCTTCAGTAAAGCCTTGTCACTGATCTTATCTGATCAAGGAAATGATGAAACAAACAAGGGATTTGAAGATGATATAATTTCTTAAACGTTTTGTTACCATGTGTCAGGCCCTCTTGTAAAGGTTCTCTGGCTCCTGGATTTTTATGATTCTAGGCATAGTGATGTTCATTTGCCGATGACTTAAACCTGTGTCATTTTGTTTGTTTCATCTGGAAATCCTTTCCTGGTTCATGAAAATAAATAAATAGGCCTATTAAAAGTATGCTTCATTATAAGAACTAGGAAGTTTATCTGGAATTTCACAACCATTTGGCTAAGGTCGCTATTGTCTTCCTGGAAGCACAGAGACACCATACCACTCAACACATTTTAAATTTATTTTCTTGCAGCTATTATTTTGGCTGACAAATATCTATGGATTCTATAGTATGTAAAACAGTGGGCTGTGCCAATTTTATTGACTGTCTTTCTCTTGACAGACACAATACTGTCTCACACATACATACACACAGAGGAAGCACCCAAAAGGGCAGTCAGACTGATTCATCTTACAAGGAAGGGATGGCAACATTTGGGATTTTGTAGCTTAGAAAAACAGTAAAGGGCATGATAAAAGTATAATGTAGGAGTAGAAATGATTGATAGAAAAAAAAGATTTTTCAGTTGAAGCTAAATGAGGATCATACAGGACTGAAAAAAAGAACTTCCTTATTTACACAACACTTAAGTTAAACTATGCAATGTGTTGCCATTCAATTTGATCCATATCAATTTAGGAAGATTTAAAAAGTGACTAGATCAATTTCTGAAAGTTGTGGCTACAATGGCTACTAGATCTATGGATCCATAATGTCTCCCAAATCCCAGCAGTCTCCAGTTGCTGACAATGGAAGTAGAATATTATCCTCAAAGCCTATTTGTCAGCTGTTTAAATGCAGGAAGGTGCTGGGCCTTTAAGGAAGGTAGAAAACTAACCTAAATAGGTATCTGAGCTGATCCATCTGAACTCTTATGTTCTGATATTCACTCAGAATCCTATCCCTGTCCCCATTCTTTCATCTTTTAATCAAAGATCCTGTTTTAATTTGGTCTTATTGCCAACACCATTCTTTTACTCCTCCCAAATTATTGTAATGCTTTTACCGTCAATTTCCATGAGAAACTTCTTTCTCCTGTTCGCCTGCCCTCCCTCACCTGTTTCTCTCTCACTCCACCTCTTTACCTTTTATCTCTCACACACAGCATGGGTAACAAGGTATTATTGCTCATAGCTCCATTGGGAAAACAAGAACAAGTCATATTCTCAACTGAAGATTCTTCTGGTTGTATGCTCCATACCGTACAGAGGGTCTGTTTCTCTGACAACTTACTATGGGTACAAAATAAAGATCAAATGTGTGTGTCTGCTGTTGTAATACTATGAGCTTTACTATTAAGCAACCCTCATGTATGAAGTGGAAAGTTCACTCCTTCAACTCATGGAACCCAGGGTCTGTTTAGTATTAATGGGTGCTAGATTCCAGGTGGCTCAATCACAAGCCTCATGCAGAGTAAACACTATCATTAAAATGTAATAATACCAAAGGCGGAAGATGAGTTGCTAGCAATAGCAGAACTGACTCATCCAGGATGTTCCCACAATTCCTCGTGGCCAATGATAACTCCTATTTGGACCTCACAAAATAGTCCATGGAAGGAAGTACCTTGCTGTCCACATTCAAAAGTAAGATTTGACATAGAGTCAGAAGAGCAAATGATACAAAACAAGTGTGGAGGCCAGACAGGAAGAGAGCAGGTGAGATGTTTCATTAGGAAGATTCCAACTGGAGCTGCAGTGTATATTAAGCATGCTGCTTCACTATGATTTTTCCCCAAGGCATCTATGGCCTGTATATGTAAGTCTAACATATTTATTTATTTCCATACGTGGCTTATTTCTTATAGATTTTTAAATAGAGATAACCTTTGGTGGGGTTTTTTTGGGTAATTCTAAACATAAAATTATATGAGTTTTGAGTTATCACAATGCACGGATCTCTGGATCTACATGTGGCATAAACTGATATTTGTCTTAACAATTTTGGTGATGTTGGATGAGAAGCATATTATTATGGTCAGGATTAGACAATGTATCTGAAAAGTAGGAGTATGAGAAATAAACATGTCCTAATTTGAGGAATTATGAGGAAATGGTTTCTCCGGATTTAAAAAAAAAAGAGGTGGTAGGTACTAAGCACAAAGAACCAAGTAATTCTTTCCAGGAGTTTTCTATGTTGAGTGATGTGATGAAGTGTATCTACAGAGAGGGAAGATGGTGTGATGAGCTACAATGATGTGGCAGTTTCCCAGAAAGACAGAAACACATTGAGGGAAGTGGGGGGAGAACAGAAAGAGCAGTCCAGAGCTGAATCAAAGAAAGAGGAAGAGATTGAGCGTAATTATTCCCTAGAATCTCCCCAGTTTATATCTGTTAGAGTTAGAGTAGTATAGGCTTAGCTTGGTAAGTTTCTATCTATATTGTGTAAGTAAATTATTGGCTGGATTGTTCTATGTCATTCTTGGGCGTGGCTTGACAGTATTGGTATTCTAGAAATTAATATTTTTGCTTATAAATCTAGCTTCTGATATCACAGAACACAGAAAGATAAATTATTACCATGAATTATGTTAAGTTTCTAGACGCAAGGAGCACTTTGAAATAATCTAATGGTTTCCAACTGGCAACACAAATTTGATAAGTTGAGTCCTCTTTATTTATTACATTTACATTTTTTTCTTTATAGACTCAAGGCAGTATAGGTTGGGCTTTCCTTAATTTTTGCTCCATAACTGTGTGAAATAAATTGGGCTAAGGGGGCAGTACTTTTGTCAGTTGGAAAAGGTGCTTATCAGACCCTTTCTATTGTTTGCCCAGTCACCCAGTTGCTCAATAGTCCAGTTAAGGTTTCAACATGATCCATGCTTAGATCCTCAATTCTCACATCACAGTGGCACATGCTTGTCATTATAATTGCCACCATAGCAATACTTGTATTTCACATGCAACTCCTTGAGAAAAAAAATGGTAGAAGAAAAATAGTTTGTTGATATTTGGTGTCTTTCTCTTATCCTAATGGGAAGTAGTCAAACAAGTACCTGAATATTATTCTGTTTTTTTCCCTTTTTTTGCAGCTCAGATGATGTTATAAAATGAATGTCAACCCCACAGAAGTCAAATCTGTTCTGAAGAGTTTGCTATCTATCTATATGCAAGACAGGGAAAGGAAACTGAATTATACAAATCCATCTCTTGTACAGCAGGAAGAAATCTCAGCTTCCCTATACATCCTGATTATTATTGGGTTTTTTGGCTTTCTCCTTTTCTCTATGATGCTCAGCAATATTGTTCTCAGGCAGCGGGAAAACTACATGGACTATCTCTTTCAAAATAAATTTCCAGGAAAGAGGAGGATGACTTCCTGCAACAGTATAATGGTTAATGTTGGAAAGGGTGTTACAACAGAAGCTAACACAGATTGCCAATGCCAAAAGACTGACAGTTGCCCAATGGCAGAAATTCCAAGCATGGAATTAGTGCATAAAAATGTATGAAGGTGCAGTATCATGACCTATTTTTAACTGTGGATGATTTTGTTGCTGTCTAAAGTATTAGTTCTGATTGCACTAACTTGGGCCATTCCTGGCAAGCCTCATTTGGAGCAACCTTCCTATCTACAGTGCAAGAAAAAACTTGTTTATCTCTAAACTGCATTATAGTTTTCCTATTTTAAGCTCCATTAAGTTTCCACTAATAGTTTGGTAATCAAGTTCAAACTTGTATGATTTCTTAATATTCATGCTCATATGCACTTTTGTGATGTGTCCCACATAGACTAAGTAAGCCATCTTCCTTCTTTTTCTTAATTGTGTGTTTTGTGAAGACTTTTGTTCTTGTAACTGTGTTATGTTGTGGAGACCTCCTCACAATCTAAAAGAAATACATAAAGGATGAAAGAGTCAAATCAAGCAAATGTTCATATTGTCTAGAAATCGAACTCTCCTGCCCTGGTTCATTATTGGCCCATTATACAGAAATAGAAAATTCAAAACAAAGGGGTATACCTGGAACCCAGGGCTGCAAGTATTCCCTGAAAATCAGCAGAATCTGAAAATTGTCAAATAGTCATGTTTAATGTGGCAAAACAAGGAACTTTATTAAAATCCATAACTAGAGAATAGGCAGGTTAATTATACCCAAGTTTAATTAAGTTTAAATGGAAACAAACTGGTCAAGTTTAGATTCTAACTCACTATTCAAAAGTGTGACCCTTGTCAAGGAAAAGTTAAGCATTCCTGGCATTATATAATGTGCTTAGTGTACCAGATCTTGTAACACACTATTTCATTTGTACATCACAAAGAAGGGGGAGGGGAACCATTTGGAAAAGAAAGGATTATAATTAGGCATCATTTTTCTCATAATGTAGATCGGCTTTCTTTCAACATGCTGAGGATAATGGGACTTGTAGTCCAACATACAGGTGAAACTCGAAAAATTAGAATATCGTGCAAAAGTTCATTTATTTCAGTAATGCAACTTAAAAGGTGAAACTAATATATGAGATAGACTCATTACATGCAAAGCAAGATAGTTCAAGCCTTGATTTGTCATAATTTTGATGATTATTGTTTACAGCTCATGAAAACCCCAAATTCACAATCTCAGAAAATTAGAATATTGTGAAAAGGTTCAATATTCTAGGCTCAAAGTGTCCCACTCTAATCAGCTAATTAAGCCATAACACCTGCAAAGGGTTCCTGAGCCTTTAAATGGTCTCTCCATCTGGTTCAGTAGGAATCACAATCATGGGAAAGACTGCTGACCTGACAGTTGTGCAGAAAACCATCATTGACACCCTCCACAAGGAGGGAAAGCCTCAAAAGGTAATTGCAAAAGAAGTTGGATGTTCCCAAAGTACTGTATCAAAGCACATTAATAGAAAGTTATGTGGAAGGGGAAAGTGTGGAAGAAAAAGGTGCACAAGCAGCAGGGATGACCGCAGCCTGGAGAGGATTGTCAGGAAAAGGCCATTCAAAAGTGTTGGGGACTTTCACAAGGAGTGGACTGAGGCTGGAGTCAGTACATCAAGAGCCACCACACACAGACGGATCCTGGACATGGCCTTCAAATGTCGTATTCCTCTTGTCAAGCTGCTCCTGAACCACAAACAACGTCAGAAGCGTCTTACCTGGGCTAAAGACAAAAAGAACTGGTCTTGCTCAGTGGTCCAAAGTCCTCTTTTCTGATGAGAGCAACTTTTGCATCTCATTTGGAAACCAAGGTCCCAGAGTCTGGAGGAAGAATGGAGAGGCACACACTGCAAGATGCTTGAAGTCCAGTGTGAAGTTTCCACAGTCTGTGTTGATTTGTGGAGCCATGTCATCTGCTGGTGTTGATCCACTGTGCTTCATTAAGTCCAGGGTCAACACAGCCATCTACCAGGAGATTTTGGAGCACTTCATGCTGGAGCTTTATGGGGGTGCCGACTTCATTTTCCAGCAGGACTTGGCACCTGCCCACATTGCCAAAAGTACCAAAACCTGGTTCAATGACCATGGGATTACTGTGCTTGATTGGCCAGCAAACTCACCTGACCTGAACCCCATAGAGAATCTATGGGGCATTGCCAAGAGAAAGATGAGAGACCTGAGACCGAACAATGCAGAAGAGCTGAAGGCCACTATTGAAGCATCCTGGTCTTCCATAACACCTCAGCAGTGCCACAGGCTGATAGCATTCATGCCACGCCACATTGAGGCAGTAATTGATGCAAAAGGGGCCCAAACCAAGTACTGAGTACATATGTATGCTTATACTTTTCAGAGGTGCGATATTGTTCTATGTACAATCCTTGTTTTATTGATTTCATGTAATATTCTAATTTTCTGAGATTGTGAATTTGGGGTTTTCATGAGCTGTAAGCCATAATCATCAAAATTATGACAAATCAAGACTTGAACTATCTCGCTTTGCATGTAATGAGTCTATCTCATATATTAGTTTCACCTTTTAAGTTGCATTACTGAAATAAATGAACTTTTGCACGATATTCTAATTTTTCGAGTTTCACCTATACAGATAGTCCTCAACTTACGACCACGATTGAGCCCAAAATTTATGTATTAAGTGAGAAATTTGTTCAGTGAGTTTTGCCCCATTTTACAACTTTTCTTGACACATTTGTTAAGTGAATCATTGCAGTTGTTAAATTAATAACCACGGCTTCCCCATTGACTTGCTTGTCAGGCTGCAAAAGGGGACTGTCATAAATGTGAGTCAGTTGTCAACCATTTGAATGTAAATCACATGACCATGGGAATGCTACAACAGTCATAAGTGTGAAAAATGGTCATAAGTCACTTTTTTCAGTACTGTTGCTACTTCAAAAGGTCACTAAACTAAACTGTTGTAAGTCAAGGGCTACCTGTATCTACTGGGTAGGAAGGTGGGAAAGAAGGTTCTTTCAGGCATTTTACTCCAGGAGTAAAATAAAAGTCAGCTGAAATCTTCTGTTACCCTCACTATTTATCACTTATTTTATTTACTAAATTCTTTAAATCCTATAGCCAAGTTCTCTGGATGGTTTCAATACAAGTAAAAACAAAAACATATTCAGTT
The DNA here is from genome assembly GCA_012654045.1 of Ptyas mucosa. Lineage (NCBI taxonomy): Eukaryota > Metazoa > Chordata > Lepidosauria > Squamata > Colubridae > Ptyas > Ptyas mucosa. The sequence continues at coordinate 32,150,004 of WNWU01000016.1, read as the reverse complement.
CAGTAAAATGTAAAATAAAAACACCCATAAACTATGCAGTTGAAAGCTTGTCGGTCAAAGACTAAAACAATAGAAATTAAAATGGGATTAAAACATACTTAAAACCCAGTTAAAAGGCAGAGAAAATGAAAAGATTTCCATCTGGAGTGAAAATGATGCTGGGGGGGAGGCGAGGTGGGGGGGCAGGCAAGCCTCCCTGAGGAAGAAGAAATTCCATTAATGGAGTTCCACCAGAGAAAAACCTCTCTCTCTTGTAGAGGCCGATCTTACCTTCTTTGGCGAGGAGATCTGGAGGATTTCAAAGGAAATTTTTAAAGTCTGGGTAAGTACATATGGGAAATGGTGCTCCTGATCCTAAATTGTTTAACAAGTTAAAGATTAAAAACAAGCACTTTGAACCTGGTCCAGAAATGGACCTGCAGTCAGTATAGATAGCAAAGAATCATCATAATCAATTTATTGACCAGTCCCCAAAAAACAGTCTAGCCACCATATTTTGAATTAAAATTATGTTTCTGAACTGTTTTCGAAGGCAGCCTGTTGTATAACACTATAATCCAATCTGAAGTTACCAGAGTGTGAATCACTATTGTGAGACTGTCTCTGTCCAGGTTAAGTTGTAGTTGATAAATCATAAATGGCACTCCGTGCCACTGAGCCAATCTGGATTTGTAATGATAATGATGGACCTAGGTGTATCCGTCCCCTTATCCGTCCCCTCCTATGCTTCCAGGATAGGTACAACACCACTTAGCTGAACTGATGCATCGCCCATGAGCAATGTTTTCGGTGTTGCCTGGACTGAATCCCAGTTTATTGGCCTTCAACCAGTCCATTATCCTGCCCAAGAACTGATTCAGAATACTGACTACCTCATCTGCATTAGATGAAAAGGAGAAGCAGAACTAGGTGTCTTCTGCATATTGATGTCACCTTAGCCCACTTCCCTAGATGACCTCTGCCAGCCTGAAACTGGATTGAAATGCATCTAGATGAATCAGTCTCAATCAAAAGAGCCTGAAGTGGATGAGCCAGCATCCATTCAAATACCTTGCTGGGAAAAGGAGTATTGGCCACAGGCATATAGGTTTTCATTCTCCGAGTCCAAATTTGGATTCTTTAGAAATGGTTTAGAAATTTTGGGTTCTGAACACGTCATTAAACAAAGACAACCTGTGTAGTTGCACCATAGTAAGACAGTAAGAAACCCCAACATTCCATCTTCAATCAGCCTGATGACCTTTGACATTCCATCTCCTTAACAACAGACTTCCCCAGCTTTGTTGCCACTTTTGAAGGAGCCATTTTGCCTAACAATAGACTTAACTTCAGATATACAAAGACCTGCCTAGTTTCCCCTAAGGGGGCAGCAAATTAGATGCCTAGGATTTCCTACCATGTAGTTCTCAAACATCTTTACTTTCTCATTTTTCAGAATTCCTCATTCTTGGAAAACAGGCACCCAATGACATGCAATAAAAATGGTTCTTTCTCCTTGGTGTTGGATTCTGAACTTCTGAATTTTCCACAACAGCTAATATTCTGGCTGCTTTTTTTTTTTTAATTTATATACCGCCCTTCTCCTTCTGGACTCAGGGTGGTGCACAGCCAGAAATAAAAAACATTCCAATACAAAATTTAAAAATTTAAAAGAATTATAAACTTTGGCTGAAAATTTAAAAAACCTCCCAACTAAAACCCATTAGACAATTAAAAATCTAATATATCAAGGGGGGGGGGGTTTACACCAGCCCTGCTTGATGGAAAAGAAAAGTTTTTAGGGCACGGCAAAAAGCCCGGAGATCTGGTATCCTCCGTATCACCGGGGGCAAATCGTTCCAGAGGGCAGGTGCTGCCACAGAGGCCTTCCCCCTGGGGGTCGCCAGCCGACACTGCCTGGCTGACAGCACCCTGAGTCCCTCTCTGTGGGAGCGTACTGGCCAGTGGGAGGCTATTGGCAGCAGAAGGCGGTCCCGCAAATACCCTGGTCCGATGCCTTGGAACGCTTTAAAGGTGGTAACCAACACCTTGAAGCGCACCTGGAAGTCCACTGGGAGCCAATGCAGCTCATGCAGGAGAGGTGTCACATGGGAGCGCCCCCTTGCTCCCATAATCCCCCGCGTGGCCGCATTCTGCTTTTGCTTCACAAAATTCTTGTGAAGCCATTCTTCTATCTTGGAAATATTTTTTTTCTTTGATATTCACTTTTAGACTTTTATAAGAAATTAAGATGTACCAAGGAGTCATTCACTGCACTTAGTTGAAAAAATCAACTTAGCTGGAAAAATTATTCTGACCACACACTCCATCCCCAAAAGAAAACTAGACAGAAGAAAAAGAAGTGTTGCTTAGTAACAGCTGACCTTCAGGCAAATCTTCAGATATGTTCTTGCTTTTCAGCAGGGATGTTTGCAGATGTTTGCACCATCAACCCACTCCTTTCTTACCAACTGTTACTTCTATTCTTATTAGAAAATGTTAAGATTGTGCCTCATTCCTACCACATCCCTTGCATAGCAATCCAGATGTAATGGTTTGGGGTATAAAAATTTGGCTTCCTATCAGGATAAGTCATGCTGTTTGTTCCAATGTACTTTTTTTCAGATGCACTTCATTTTTCCCATTACATTGGACAACATTTTTTTTCAAATTTGGTTTTCTTAACTTGATGATTAGGATAGACCCATACCGTAAATATAATTTCAGAATGACTTATCACACAGGAATCTTGAAAAATATGAAATTAACTTTGGATGACTATAATGTATTTAATCATGTAAAGTTTCTGACATATGGTGCATGAGTTCAACAGGGCTAAAAGTGTTTTGCTGCTGAATTTCATTTCTGTTGTCTCCAATGCGTCTCACTGCAACATCCAACAATGGTCAGCCAGCATTGATGGATTCCTGTTGCCCAGGTATCATTTTTCTTTTGTGGAAATGTCCTGGTGAAACCTTTCACCATGCCCATAGAAAGAAATCCAAGTGTGAATGCAGAAAATGAATCTTCAGTGATATGTTGCATTAAATGATATTGTATGCTGTAAGTAGTTTGACAACCAGGTGAATGTAGCTCTGTGGTTACCAAGAAAATTCTCAACAACATTCTTGAATGCAATTTTCTCTGGCCCCACTAACAGATCTTTAAACTGCTCATCACTGATAATGTACTGTATCTGATCTGTAGACCAACAAAACTGCCCTCTTTAATCTTGGCATCAATTATTCTTGAAAACATTTGTCTCAAATAACAAAAACTTTTATTTTTCATCAGTCCAAGATTTACGTGATGCAGAAATAAAAGTATCCTTGTCACATCATCAAATGGTTAATGTGCCATATTTTTCTGTCCCAGAACCAAATTATTTTGGGATGGCCATTTCTTTTTAATATAATGTGACTCTCTTTCACGTTTGTTCCATTCGTCTATGCAAGAACAGTATTTGGCATATGAAAGTTGCATTCTATGCAGCAGAGCCACTGCCCTTAGACCTCTATAGATATTCTAGTTGTTCTTGGTGTATTGGATGTGCTTTAACAGTAGTTCCATATTTTTGTATATTTCTTTTATATGTGCAGCATAGCCAACAGATACTGAAAGGTGTATATCGCCATTGTGTAAAAATGTGCGGAAGACTTCTATAAAACAGTACAAGATAAGTTAAATTATGGGTTGTTTTCATAATTAGCAGCCTTAAACCTATAACATACACCGAAAAGTATTCAGGAAACAAAATCCTTATTGGCCAGTATTATTTACCCATGACACATGAATACATAATTCAGTTTTTGTTTCATTTTTTTTTCTTTTGATGACCCTTTAATCCCTTTATTCAGGGTGGAATTGGGGCGACTGAATGGAGCTGAGCATTTACTGGCTGGATGCTCTTCCTGACGCCTTTAGTTTTTATTTCAGTATTACTAAATAATACAGGCAGTGAAATCCATTATGAGATCATCAATATCCCTGGGCATCATTAGAACTTTCTGTGGAGTTCAATTTTGCCAGGAAATCCATGATGCATCGCGTTGTAAACCCACTATTAAAACACATTATTCATCGGAGTTCCCACGACACTACATCAAGAAAACTATGTCTGCAATATTTGAAAAATTTAAGAACTCTGCACCTTAATGACTACAAGACTATATTTTTAGGTGAAACTGATCTTTCTGAAAGTCTCATAACAGGAGACAAGTTTCCTTATGAAGATAATCTCAACTGGCCTGTATGGACAGTTGTACATGCTGGCAACAGCCAAGGATGGGTACCCTGGAGATACAGAGTATATCTAAGGGATGACTTACCCTTAGGGCAGCAAGACGACATGTTTCAGGAATTCTGTGACTTTCTCTCTATTACTTATGGGAAGTGTGCCATTGTGGTCAAAGAGAGAAAACGCTTAAGGGTGAAGACTGAAGCATCTAACCAGGAAGGGGACATAATCGATCCTCAGGCTCTTTCTCATCCCTACCTGTTGAACATCAAACACTGCCCTGAAATTGCCAGGGCTACAGGTCATGAACTTCTTTCAGTGCCTTTTGATTACAACTACTTGCATCCTATGGATGCTGTCTGGTCATCTTTGAAATGGTTTATTATCAATAACAGAAAAGACTTTTCTTTGACATCCTTGGAAAAGACATATTCATACCAGTGCATCCTCTTCAGCGACCTGATTGGGAAAGGAATAGAGAAAACAAGCCCAACCAAATGGAAAGTGGCTGTTAACAAAGTGCGGAGATGGGAAAATTACTATTTGGATAAGTTTTCCTGACAGCTTCCAGTCATTTGTCAAGTAATATTTGGTTGAAAATGGGCTAATTCAGATACTAAACGTGCATTTTTCACTTTATAATTCTAGGTCAATGGTGATAATAAAAAGAACAGTTTTAAAGTTACTTTTAGTGTTATAGTACTAGATTCACATGCCATTTAAGTAGATTAATTTAATTTTGTCGAGATGTGGAAAATAGCTATTTGTAAATATGTACAGACTTTGAGATAGAAGGAAAAAAAGAAAAAATAAGGACAGGCATTAAGAATTAAGAAATTAAGATTTCTTAAATTAAATTACATTAAGTTAAATAACTTAAATAACTTAATTTAATTTAATTTAATTTAATTTAATTTAATAAATTAAGTAACTTAATACCAGAACCAAATTCTTTTGGGGTGGCCATTTCTTTTTAATATAATGTGACTCTCTTCCATGTTTGTATTAGATATTATCGTATTAAAATAGGTATTAAGAAATTAAGTTTTGTTAAATTACATTACTTTAAATTAAATAACTTAAATTAATTATTTTAAATAAATATAAGAAATTAAGAATTAAGTTATTAACAATTAAGAAAAACAAAAGTATAATCCATATCCCAAATTCATAAAGATGTACACTTTAATTGGATCACATTGATTCTCATAATGGTGTTAGAATAAATTATAAGAGCAAAAGAATGGATGGGTTCCAATAGAGATATTTCCTTCTCTTCTAGAACCTTTCCACATTTTCATGAATAGCAAAGAAGTAATTAAGTCAGTCAACAGACAGTGGTGGTCACCCCAATAAATAGGTGGGTGGGAGAAAAGTATGATTAAATCTTTGTTTTTTACAAATACACTTCTCTGAAAACTTTTTCTCTCCCTAAATCTAGTTACAAATCAGAATTCCTGGCTCTTGGCTACATTGTATTTTAAACTGACTTATTCTGGTCAAATTTCATCCAATTACCACCAAACTCCAATGCTTTTTGAGGTGACCAAGAGATTTGTGGATTTCATATTTCAGGTTCCTAAAATGATTACATTTTATTTTTGGTAGTACAATTCAGAAGAATAAAAATGAATGGAAGAGTCCAACCAATGCTAAATAAATAGGGGTACTTTTCTGCTTAAATTTGATCCACTATTGTGATGCTCAAGTAATAATCAGCCACAATTATACTCTAGCAATCCATATAGTCAAAATAGCTTCCAAAGATGTCTTATGGCTATACCCCTGAAAACACTAAATAAATATGAATACTGAGATTCAACTTCCAAATAGGAGGCATTTGGCAGAACACTGCCCACATCCAGAGCATAGTTCCATGGTTTTAAAAAATAAGGCAAAAAATAAATCTATGAGATACATTATACAAGGAAAATGAATTAAACACAATTTCTCTCTTGAGTTCTCTGTGCTCTACTGGTCACCCTCACCTCCTTTTTGGTTCTCTTTTTTCTCATTTCAGACTTTCTATGTACCATTTCTCCCCTTGGAGTTATGCTTATACTAAGTTTGCCAGTATCACCTGAAAAGACACTTATCTCTTCTAGCAATTGACACATTGGGGGATGCTAGTTTAGTTGGATAAATGGTTAACTGCGAACAATATTCTTGAAAGACTCCCGCATGTTTATTGTATATCTGTTTATCCAAATATTTTTTTAAAAAATAGTGATACTGGTATGCTTCAAATCCATCTTTAGATGGAGAGGATACAAGTGATTCTTGACATTTCTGCTCTACCAGCAACAATAAAAAGACCTTTTGAATTCAGTAATAGTCATTTCCAAACATATACAGTATTCCATTGTCAGCCTATGGTATTTTTTTGTATTTAGGGTGACTTTCATCATGGTTAGCCACAGCAAATCATCACATTTCCACAGGATGGCAGTATATGATATCAACGTGTCATAGACCTTTGTGTTCTAGTGCAAGCAGTGCCTCTCATTCTTAATTCAAATTGGTAACATGGGTTCCTCCAAATGTTGTCCAGTTGTGTTTCTCAAAAGCCCTGGCTAGGATGGCTGATGAGAGTTGCTTTCAGCAACATCTGGAAGCTGACCCATGGACCGCTTTTCCAACTTGTTAATTAAAACAAAATAAATTGAAAAGCAGAGATCAGTTTTCTAAGCAGCAAGTGGAAGAATATGTCTCCCCGCTACAAAAAGAGAAACAATCTCTCAAAAGCCACATCAAACACAAATGGAGATTAAAAAAAGAGCCAAAGTAAAATTCTCATCAGACTCTCAATATGAAAGCTTGTGTCCCAATTGATGTGCCTTGTCTGGAAACAGTAGATTTGTAAAACAAATATTCCGCATCTTCCCATTTTCATTCGTATAAATTGTACCTGCTGATATGACGTGTACTCTGTGCAAATTTAAAGTACTTTTATAACTAATCTGGCTCTAAGAATAAATCAAATCATCACATTAGATTTAAGTGACTTCTTCTAACTTTAAACATGAAGATTAAAACTGAATCTAATGAGCCTTATAAAGTAACAGTACGGTCATTATTTCACTTGTATAAAAGAGGCAAAGGAGGAAGTTTTTAAATTTTTTGGTAAGGCACTACATCTTCTCTCACATTAATAAGAGACCTATAATCTCTTGGTTATTAGAAAATATGAGATGAATTAGTAATTTAAAATTTATTTGCAATTATTAGGGCAATGCAAACAATCACACACTTTTTAAATTATGTATTAATTTAGAGCCCATATTAAGGATTTTAAAGTTCTATATTCATGTTTAACTTCAAGTGCCAGAAAAAGCAACACAAGAGCTTATCAAGTTTTTCTTCAACTCAGTAAGGTTGCAGCACAAGGCTGTAATATTTACTAATATTTACTGAGAAACAAGCCCTATTATATTCAATAGAACTTTCTGCCGTGCAAGAGTGCAAAGAACTATAGCCTTTAATTTTGTGATATATTGTGCCCAAAGTTACGAGTGCAGTCATTTGCAGGCCCATTCAAAGGTTTGACTCAGTTCAATAGGAATCACAGCATTGCAGATTATAGACTTCAGCATAGTTTTTTTCTTCCACATATAATTTGTACCTTCATCTTAAAAAAACAGGACAAGGTGAAGAGTAATGACTTAATCAAATGTGAAATGTTAAGACTGCACCTTTGTACTTGCCCCAAAGTGTCTTTTCTGAGCAGATACTGGGGAATGAAGGGTTGGGGACTGTAGCCATAGAGCATAGCTGTTCTACTAAGCATTATCTATTTTACTGGGAGACAGACAGCAGTAGATGTAATATCTGGTTCTTTTTCCCTTCCAATTCAAAATGTAGTTTTAAAACCAATGGAACAGTCAGGACCAATCTAATTATTTCTAGTAGGATGTATTCATGAGCAACACTAACCAGATTAGGCTGCAAAGGGAATAGTTTTCCTCTTGCATGGGAGAAAAATTAATTATCTATCTAACTAGAAGGTACCCTGTTTCCCCCAAAATAAGACATCCCCTGATAATAACCTCAATCGGGCTTTTAAGCGCATGCGCTAAAATAAGCCTCCCCCCGAAAATAAGCCCTCCCCAAAAATATTTAAACGCAGAGCTGGAAATCAGGTAAGATGGCAAGAGGAGCCCCATCTTGCTCCACATGCCCCAAAATAGTAAGACCACCCCGAAAACAAGGCCAAGTGCTTATTCTGGGGTTCAAAGAAATATAAGACATGGTCTTCTTTTTTTTTCTTTTTTTTTTCCGGGGAAACACGGTACTTGAACAAATGATACCGGTACCAGTTTTATAAAAGAAGATTTACTGAATAAATAACTGACAATGTCCTGCTACTATCTGTAACAAATCAACAATAAAATTAAAATACATTGTTGTTTAAATAAATCTTGATCTTAGGGAATTCATTTCTCCAAGCGTAATTCTCCATTTCAGTAAAATCTTCAATGCTTCCCAGAAAGGCATCCAAGTCAGCTGCCATATGTCTGAAAATCTGCACACAAAATAGAACGGTTCTATTTGCAGCAACTAGTAAGTCTCCATCTTCTCATGCAAAAAGCAACATGCAAGTTCAAAATAAAAATTTTGCTTTGATGTCATGGGCTCCTAAGTGATACTGCAATCCCTTACATTACAACTCCTAATGCTACTGTACCTAAGGTCCAGCTGACTGCTTGGCTGCAACTTCACGGCTCAAATCTCAGCCTACCCTATTCTCTGCACACAAAAATTTAGGATTGGGAAAGAAGATGGGAACTTGAGGTGTCACTCTTCCTTTTCTTGCTACTTCCTCCCAGCCTACTTTTTACACAACTTGAGATCTTTATTTTGTTTGCAGAAGACAATGCCAAAGTTTTATATCGTAAGCCAAAGGGCACTGTTACCCTACCTGGTAAGTTACATTGCAGTATGCAATCTTTATCCATTTGAAAGCACACAGTGCTGGAACTAATTTGAAAACTGCATGCCAAATGGGTGGAATGTGAATTGCACAATCCATTCTCCTTGTTTGGGTTTTTTTCCTTCCCTTCCTTTCTTGTTAGAAAATAAAATCAAGAAAGAAACAGACCATTTTTATCAAAAGTCTGAACTGATTGTTGATAGAGGGATTTCAAAATTAGGATAAGTCTCACTAGGAAGCAATAGCAAGAGCAGTTACTTATATACTGCTTCATGGTGCCTTACAGCCCTCTCTAAGTGGTTTACAGAGTCAGCATATTGCCCCCAACAATCTGGGTCCTCATTTACCAACCTCAGAAGGATGGAAGGCTGAGTCAACCTTGAGCCAGTGAGATTCGAACTGCCAAATTTCTGGCAGCCGGCAGTCAGCAGAAGTAGCCTGCAGTACTGCATTCTAACCACTGCACCACAACGGCCCAAGGAAGTAACAAGAAAACGTTATATAAGGTAGCAAATGCTCAGCCCTAGATTAAAGTCTTACTTTTATAAGGTCTTACGCCAGATGCCATTCTAATCTAATATATGAAATGGTCTTGTCTTCAATGGCTCCCATGATAAGCAATCTGCTGTCCAAGAGATTCAAGTATTTATTTATTTATTTTATTTATTTATTCGGCTTATAAGCCGCCCTATCTCACAATGGACTCAGGGCGGCTCACAACAATAAAACAAAGCCACAATATAAAATGAAGTCTAAAAATTTAAAAATTTAAAATTAACCCTTAAAACCCCATTATCAGTCCAGGTCGAGGTCGAAGTAGCTCCCATTCTCCTTTCTCTCAGAAGATGATACAAAATTCTGCCTGCTACTATTCAATTTTTATTCAAATATTTTTCTTAAATTCAATTTACAAAATGTAATTTATATTTGGGGTTTAAGATTTGTTTCTTATTGTTGCTTCAGATTTTGTGATGCGATGTTTTAGCACAATATAATTTTATTTTGAAATGTTTGAAATAAAATAGTTCCAGAAACGTAATCATTTAAATTTCTAAAAAGTACCAGAAGGCGGCATTCAAGCCAGTTTATGAATGCGCATGCCATTTGAGGTTCAGAGCACCATATAACATTTCATAATTTCACTGTTTTCCTAGGAAACCAAAATTGTTTCATGTTCTGAAACTCACCTTTGTAAATTCCCATTCACACAAGTTCTGCATGCAGCAATTAACATGTATCAAATAATAAAATATGCCAATCAAAAGCACAATAATAAAAGAAGCCTTAATAAGTTCTCAGATCATAAATTACTGTTCCCAATTATCGAACAGAGTGTTAATCACATTTTGCACATATTTGTTAATCATCACATTTTTGCACGTTAATCACATTTTGCACATATTTGGTAAACGATTGGACAAAGTTGTTCTGTTCTCATAGGGTGAGGGGTGTGTGTGTGTGTGTGTGTGTGTGTGTGTTTGTGTATTAAGTGCATGTAGATGCGGGGCAAATATTCCACATATAATAAAAGCAATTATTTCCAGTTCTTTAGAATGTCCTGAAATTGCAACGCTTATTCTTTCATTTAAAAAAAGAGTTGGAGCTGTTTCAGCCTTCATTACAAGATTGCCCCAAAGAGGCCCAGTAAAACAAGCAGTGCAGCTTATTCAAATAAAATTCCTGGGTCAGGATGTGTCTAACTCAAATATATTCTTCTGCTGCTCCAGTTCCAACATGTTTTATGTACTAAGTTAAATATTTTAGTTGACATTTTTCCCATAGTGAACCTCCAGATGATGATCTTGGCATAAGCCTTCGGCTACAATTGAATAGGAAGACTGGAAGATCATGACCTGAAGGATGAGACATATGGGGTTTTTTTCTTTCTTGGAAAGAGTTTTGTCTTTAATCAGGCAAAATCAGAGAATGGAAGGTGGCAATGGGAAGATAGCCGGCAGGGTCTTTTTCTCATATTAATATTCCCATACCAATGTATTTCCGCACAAGAAAAGAAGAATAAATTATCTCGCAGTACATATTATTTATGGGTGATGATCGTATTTAAAGGGGTGGGGGAATAGGAATTTGAAAGTGCTCCTTCTACTATGACAGTTGACGTTTTCAAATATTCATTAGACATATAAAATCTAAACTGAAGTTCCAAAGAGTTCTAGTAAACTCACCAAGCATTAAATTATTCAGAGGAATGTGAGTTACGACAACACTCCCACACCCTGAAAGGTAGGCTAAATTCAACAATGAACCACTGATTGTTTAATTATAGTTTACTGCATATGCCATAAAAGCCTTTTACAACTCAAAACACAGTGTAAACACCAACCCATTTCTAGTTGCATTTTTACTAGATTGTATGCTTTTAGCCCCATAATGTTTTTGGGAGCTGTACAACACTCAGCTGACAGATTAAAGTCCCTTCAGTCTTGAAACAAATCAATAATCAATGTGTGTGCATTTGTGTATTGAGACCATGGGGCCGTCTATATGGAGATCAGCAACATAAATCATCCAGGTTTTCAGAGCTTGCAAACTAATTGTTTATATGCACAAGTGTAGAAATCCTTCATGCAAGAAATTGGGGGGGGAAGGGGGGAGGAGGAGGTCTTCTGACCAACCTGAGAATAAAATGGGTCATGTCACTTCACAACTCCCTTCATGCATTGTTTCAATCGATGGAGTGTTCTCTTTAACTCCTTATAAAACATCATTGATTCCAGTGAAAATATACCTTTAGATCGTCAGTTTTCTTTTTTCTCCATTTCTCTTTTCTGCTTTTCTACTTGTTCCCTTTTCAGCTTCTCTTCAAGTCTTTTCCTTTGATATATTTTTACCCCAGCAAATGCTAAGCAAAGAATTAATGTTTTAGCAGCTAAAATGTACATTAGTAGTGGAAAAGTTTCCAGTGCCTAAAATAGAAAAAAAAATCACTGAGTTATTTTAATGTAATAATGTAAACAGAATAGCTAGAAAATGAACATTTGAATTTGTCAAATTCAAATTACTTCCTTGAAACAGCTATAATGATTCAGAAGGCCTTCATAGTCATGGAATAGTTACAATTTTCATCACATTAACAATGCCTTATGAGGATGATCTCAGTTAAAATACTGTACAGGCACTTTATAATAAATTCTCTAAAAATTCCTTTGCTTCGTGAGGGCTCATTTGTGATGGTATGGACAACATTCTTTTAATATTCCAAATAGGCTCACTAAAAAGCTAATCATAGGGAGCCCCCAATAAAGGTTTTGCTGGCTTTAACATCATCAATTAAAGAAGAACAGAATGATTATGTAGTTCTTTATTCAAAAGTGTGAAAGTAAAATCCAACTCATGGAAAAAGAATCTGTTCTATACAGAACTAGGATAAGTTGACCGCACGGATAAAGTACAAGAATATACAGCCTGAAGTGTGCAGTCATTGGTTGAGATATGTTCTTGCACAGCCAGTCAAGAAACAAGATAAAGAGGCCATAGGAAGAACCTGCTATAACCTTTTTATAAAACCACAAATCATACAGTACAGATTGTAGTTTTCTAGAATGTTGTTCTCTCTCAGAATAGATGTCGATGTATACAAAATATACAGGGTTGTTTCTTCCAGACTCAGAGACTAAGAAATCAGGAGACTAAAATTTAAGATACAAATTAAAAATGTTCTCACCTTCCAATTCAAGAGCACCATCTTAACTTTGTATTACTGTAATCTTCAGTTTAGGGTGTTACAAGGCAAATATGTAAGAATGCAATACTTTTTTTTGTGAAAAGTCACCTGGGGAAGAAAGAGAAGTGATATATTCAAAGAACCCATTTCAACCACAGATAAATGGAAAATTGCTAAGGGCAAAACCATCTGCCAAAATAGCTCACTGATTTGTTTCAACAGCTATGCATTAACGAGATGTCAATATTAGTGACATGGGCTTAATATTTAGTTATTTATTAAATTTATATAGTCAGCCATCTTACCAAAAAATACTCTGGGTGGTGCACAACTATTAGATAAAATAGCAAATGTAAAAATAACAGATGAAGATGTAAAAACTATAAAAACCAAAAAGATACAAATGAAATGAAGGGAAGATAAAAATGCCCCCCTCAACAATAGAGCCCTCAAAGCAAGTCTCTGGTACCTTGGGAACCCCAGGTCTGATAAGATAATCAGGTCTTGATGGAGGGCTCATGGAGTTTCAAAAGGATGGAGTTGATCTCATTTCAGAGGCAGGCAAAGATGTTGTTCCTATACATAAAAATTCCCAGCACACTTCTCCTCAGATACAAAACATTCAAGAAAGGGAAATGTGTTTCCACTGAGTGACAAGATCAGTGACCAGTTGCAGTACAAACAGCCAAGACTTGACTTGGTTGGTGACAGGGGTCATATTCATCGGCACATGACTATTCAGCAGCTATTCAGTTTAAGAGATGAAAAAAAGAACAAAAAAAGAAACCCTCACTGGCAACAATTAATCCGTTTGTTAAAATACTGGTCAAGTGGTAACTGAACAGCTGTAGGCTCCAATTCATTTAAAGTTAATTGCATATAAACCCAACTGAAAACCATACTGTAGGACAGTGATGGCTAGCCTTTTTGTCATCACGTGCCAAAAGTACGCACATATGCAAGCACCCATAATGCAATTCACGTGCAACCCCCCCCCCCCCCCCCTCCCCCCCCCCCCCACGCCCATGCCCCCCAACCCTCCCCCATCCCCCCACATGCGCGTGCGACCCCCCCCTGTGTCCCGTTTTGGGCCTAGCAGGCCTCCCTGCAGCCTCTTGGAACAAAAAATGGGGCATAGCACTCCCCCACACTCCCCGCACCCCTGTGTGTACACGCATGACTCCCCCGCACATGCACACGCATCTCCTGCATGCGCCCCCCCACGCATGCGCAGCAGAGACCCAAAAATCAGCTAGCTGGCGGGAGACACGCACACATACGCAGTAGACCTGAGCTGGGGCGACAGTTCACATGCCCACAGAGAGGGCTCTGCGTGCCACCTGTGGCATTCGTGCCATAGGTTTGCCATCACGGCTGTAGGGTGTCCAGTACAACTAACTTGTTTTTAGGGTTTAAATTCCAATAATGCTTTTTACACTTTGTATATGCAATACTAGCAGTGACCCTCAATTTTAATGCTAAGTGAATGAATTTTTAAACAATATTGTAATTGAATACATCATCAAATAAAGCAGACATAAGCTGTCTAAAATGAAGGTACTATATTTTATTGGGAATAAGTTATAGACCTCAACAAATTCCAAACAAGTTTGCCCTTTGCATTAGGAAACAGTTTTAATTTGTTAAGACCTTGATCAGCCTGAATGATGCATCTTCCATTATAGATTTCTTGTTTGGTAAAATATTGAAACTCAGACCTGTATAGGCATGGATGCCAATAGAAGCTTCCTGCTATCATGATGAAAATGATGAAATGGGATAGTGCTTGCATTATGACTGTCCAAAACTGCTTCTGTCATTCCGATACCCCAAATCCCCTCTAGACGTCACAGTGTCTGGATGCATGTTAAAATGGTACAGAATCCCATCTGAAAATATACATCTATCTGACTTTATTTATTTTTTTTTTTTTAAATTTTTTTTTTATTAAGACATACAAAACAAAACAAAAACAATAACATATAGACATAAACAACAAAAATACAACCATTCCCTCCACCTACACCACTCGTACTACATATACATATACATATTTGTTGTCAGTCATCTACAGATCATATCTTTTTTTTTTTTTTCAAATTACATGGTCGATTGTCATGTGTTTCACCTCAAAATTGTAAATATTGATATTATGATACTCTTTTTGTTCTATATCTCTCTACTTTATGTAACCCTATTTGTCGTGTTTTAGTTTATTGTTATTTTGCTTTCCAGCCATTGGTACCATTTGTGCCATACTTGGTAGAATTCGCTTTCTTCTTTGTCCTGGAGTTCTAAGGTTAGCTTGTCCATTTCGGCACATTCATTTATTTTGGAAATGATTTTTTCTCTGCTCGGGATCAGGTCCGTCTTCCAATTTTGGGCATATATGATTCGCGCTGCTGTGAGAATATGGGTACTGAGGTATTTTATTTCTTTATTATATTGTGTTGTCATCATTCCGAATAAGAAGAACTCTGGTTTATTTGGTATTTGCAAGTTTGTTATTTCTTCTATTATGGTTTTGATTTCTTGCCAATAAAGTTGTGCTTTGCTACATTTCCACCACATATGAAAATACGATCCTTTTTGTTTTTTGCATTTCCAGCACAATGCAGATGTGTTTGGGTAAATTTTGGCTAGTCGGGCCGGTGGTAAGTGCCATCTGTAGAACATTTTTATTAGATTTTCTTTATAGGACGTGGCTTTCGTCATTCTAATGTTTTGTTTCCATAGTTTCTCCCAATCTGTAAGTTGAATATTGTGTCCTATATCTCTGGCCCATATTGTCATGTTGTGTTTAACTGTTTCTTCTAGGAGCACGTCTCTCAGTAGAAAATTATATAGTTTAGTTATTAATTTTTGGTCCGTCCCTAAAAGAATTTTGTCCAAATCGTTTGAGTCAATGGCTATTCCATATTGTAGTTTGTCTTTGTTATATCTTGATTGGATTTGAGTATAGTGCCACCAATCCATATTTTTGTTAGTCTCCTGGAGTTGTTGTCTTGGAAGAAGTTCACCCTCATCGTTTAACAAATCTTGATATTTCATCATTTTGCCTATTTCTAAAGTATTCGGGAATATTAATGCTTCCATCGGGGACCACCATCTCGGTATTGATGTATAGTATCTCTTTCTTATTCCCAGCCAGATTTTATACAGTGAAGCCCTGATAATATGTCTTTGAAAATACATGTGTTTTTTGTCGGGTCCGTCCCAAAGAAAAGCATGCCATCCTCTTATAAGGTCAAATCCTTCTAGGTATAATGTTCTCTTATTTTCCAATTTTATCCAATCTTTAATCCAAATTATACCGGACGCTTTGTAATATAACTCCCAGTTTGGTACTGCTAGGCCTCCCTTGTCTCTTGTATCCTGTAGTGCTTTAATTTTGATTCTGGGTCTTTTCCCTTGCCATATATATGTTGCTACTATTTTGTTAAGTTTTTTTAAAAAATCCTTCCCTGGATATACTGGTATGACCTGATATAGAAATAATATTCTCGGTAAAATGTTCATCTTTATTGTGTTAATTCTACCTATCAGTGAAAGTTGAATTTTGTTCCATATTTCCAGATCTCTTTTAATTTGTTTTAATAATTTTGTGTAATTATCTTCTTTAATTGTTGTGGATTTCGCTGTCAGCCAGATACCTAAATATTTTATCTTCTTTACTATTTGAAGTCCAATTTTTTCCTCTAATTCTGCCTTCTGCATCTGGTTCATATTTTTGGTCAATACTTTGGTCTTTTGTTTATTTATTTTGAGGCCCGCGACTTCCCCGTATTCTTCTATCTTTAATATTAGCTTTGGTCCTGATTGTCTCGGATTTTCCAGATTAAATATCACATCGTCTGCGAAGGCCAACAATTTGTATTCTTCTCCTTTAATTTTTAATCCTTTAATATTCTCATCTTTCCTTATCTCATTTAAAAGGGTCTCCAGGACTATTATAAATAATAATGGTGACATAGGACATCCTTGTCTTACCCCTTTCTGTATGTCGAAAATTTGTGTCAGGTCGCCATTTATCGCTATTTTTGCTGTCTGATGAGTATAGATTTTTTGTATTAATCTGTTGAATTTCTGTCCACAGTTCATTTTCTCCAATTGTTTTATCAAAAAGTTCCAGTTTACGTTATCAAACGCTTTCTGTGCATCGAGCGAAATTATTGCTGTTTCGGTTTCTATCCTTTGGTCATAGTATTCCAGTATACTGATAATTGATCTAAGATTATTTCTAATTTGTCTGGTGGGTATAAAGCCGTTCTGATCGGGGTGTATATATTTATGTATTATTGTTTTCATTCTCTGCGCCAGTATTGCCATTAATAATTTATAGTCAGCGTTGAGTAGTGATATCGGTCTATAATTACTAATTTGTGTCGGATCTGTATCTTCTTTGTGTATTAATGTTATGATCGATTCAGTCCAGGATTTTGGGATTTCTGCTTCAGATAGTGCTTCATTAAAAACTTGTAAAAGTATTGGATCGATAATTTGCTGGCAGTACTTATAGAATTCGGCTGGGATTCCATCCGGACCTGGCGTTTTGTTATTTTTTTGTTTTTTGCGGGCTTCCACTAATTCAAACATCGTTATGGGTCGATTCAATCTTTCTCTGTGCTCTTCTTCAATTGGAATAATTTTGGATTTCTGCAAATAGGCTTCGATTTGTACCTCCGAGACATTCTCCTTTCGGTAAAGTTTTTTATAAAATTCTATCACTATATTTTTCTTCTCTAGATGTGTGTAATGGGGAATTCCAGAATCATCTTGAAGTTGATGAATAATCCTTTTTTCTGTCTGTTTTTTTAATTTATACGCTAGCCAGCGTCCCGTCTTATTTGCGTGTTCAAAGTTGATCTGTTTCGCCATTCTTATTTTGTGGGCTATTTCCGTTTTTGTAGTTAAATTTAATTTATGTTTGGCCAGATTGAGTTTTTGTTGTACTGTCTTGTTATTGGGTTGCTTCTGCAATTTGGTTTCTTCTACTTTTATCTCATCCAGGAGCTCATTTCTAATTTGTTGTTTCTGTTTTTTCCTTTTGGCTATGTATGCAATTGTTAGACCCCTAATATATGCTTTCGTTGTGTCCCATAAGTTTTGTGTCGTTGTTTGATCGTTGGTATTGATACGCAAAAATGATTTCATTTCTTTTTCTATCATCTGTTGGTAGTCTTTTTCCTTTATTGTAGTTGTATCCATCTTCCATCTTTTCTGTTTCCGCAGACCTTTCCATACTAGTTCGATAGGATTATGGTCGGCCCATATGCTGGGAGTGATTTCTATCTCTTTTGTGTCTGTACTAAGTTGTGGTGTCATCCAGGCCATGTCTAGCCTGGACCACGACTGGTGTGGGCCTGAGAAGTATGTGTATTGTTCCGTGTTAGTATGTGTATCTCTCCATGTATCGTGTAAGCTCAATTCTTCTACCAGGTCTTTGAATGTTTGTGGTAGGGTTCTTCTCTTGGGCTTATTCTGCCTAGTAGTATGGTAGTCATCATTTAAATTTACTATAGCATTAAAGTCGCCGACAATACATATATTTTCATAGTCTAATTCCTTTAGTTTATTATGTAGTTCTTTGTAAAAGTCAATTTGATTCCCATTTGGGGCATAGATCGCGACTATCAAAATTGTTTTAATTTCCAATTTGAGTTCAATCATCAAGATTCGACCTTCTTTATCATTGTAGATTGGTTTTGTTCTTAATTGATCTCTGGCATATATTACCACTCCCCTCTTTTTGCAATCTCCTAAGGCTGTGTATAGTACTCCGAGTTTTTTATTTTCAAGGAGTTTTCTCTGTTGTCTCCTTATATGAACTTCCTGTAGCACAATTATATCTGACCTTAATTTCTGTAATTTTGTAAATATTTGGTGTCTCTTCGTTGGTGAATTCAGACCGTTTATGTTTATGGAAGTAAGTTTTATCACTTCTTCCATTTCTTTGATTATTTATTTATCCGTTATTTTCAGTTTATTTGTGTTTCTTGTAACTCTTTGTGTAATTTCCGTTGTTTCCTCCCTCTCCAAACCCCTCTTCTTTTGTTCTTTATGTTCCTTGCTTTTCAGTTGTCTCTCTTGATCGCTTACATTTATTTGTTCTTTACTCCCCGTTTTTCCGTCTTGCTTTTCAAATACGAAATGTTGTTCCATAAATTCTTGGGCTTTCTCTATGGAGTCTATGCGAAATTTTTGTCCTTCCCAGGAGATTAGTACGCCTTCCGGTATCAGCCATCTAAATTTTATTTTTGATTTATTTAATTGTTTCGTTAAGAAGTTATAATCTTTCCTTCTCTCTCTGGCCCTTCTTGGTACTTGTTTTAGTGTAAGTACCTCCCTTCCTTTATACTGAACTGTCTCTTCCCTCATTCTTCTGTATATTTCTTCTTTTAGTGTTGTTTTCGTGAATCTTATGTGAACCTCTTTGGGGAGTTTATTTCTTCTGGCAT
Organism: Ptyas mucosa; assembly: GCA_012654045.1. Taxonomy (NCBI): domain Eukaryota; kingdom Metazoa; phylum Chordata; class Lepidosauria; order Squamata; family Colubridae; genus Ptyas; species Ptyas mucosa. The sequence continues at coordinate 32,130,718 of WNWU01000016.1, read as the reverse complement.
AGTTGGTGTAGGCTCTGTAGATTTCGTCAGTTCCATTTCTGATTTCGTCTTTGTCTATGCCTGTTGTTTTAGCCAGCAGTTCAATCATGGTTTCTCCTAGATCCTCATCTTTTTGTTCTTCAATATTTTGGAATCTTAAGAAAAAGGAGGCCTTCTCCATCTCAAGATATATTAGTGCATCTTCTGTATCCCGGGTCTTTGTGACTTGTTGGTTCTCTACCCTCTCCAACCTCCTAACTGTGGCTTCTGCTTTTTCTTCCACCCTATGTATTCGTTGTTCATTTTCTGTGATATTTTGTTGGATTTTAACTATTTTCTCGTTTATAACTTTAATATCGTCTTTGATCTCTCCTACATCTAATCGCATCTGTTCTTGGTTTCTTCTCGATTCCTCATGGTTTTGGGCCATCTTCTCTTCCATTCTTTTCTGCCCTTCCTGTATCATTGCCAATGCGGCCTGTATGTTTTGCATCCCAATTATAGTATTTGTCTTCTCCTTATCACTCATTTCTCCTGTTTTTTGATATACTGGTGAAGCCACTAATTGTGTTTGTGTTGCAGGTATCCTCTTGGTTGTTTTTATGGTGGTGGATGTACTAGATGTTGCCATGTGTAATCTATGTATTATTTCTGCCCACAATTTCATACAGTTTAATTTGCTTAGTGTATATTAATAGGCTATATATCCAGCTACTATATTAAATATTCTTATTTAGATACTTTCATTAATAAATCAGTAATACAAAAATAACCAGGAGAAAGGTAGTGGGGGTGGGGGGTGGAGAGAGAGAAAACAACGAAATATAAGCAGATTTTAACAATTCATCTTATTACCTTCTTCTTCAATTAATTAGAAAATACAATATTATCCACTAACAATTTATATTAATTCTCAAATCCGTCAATCTATATCAATTATTAATATGACTGTAGAAGAATAATCAATCAATTAAATAAATTCTATCAGGTCTTTCTATTGTATTGTTAATCAGCTAAATTAATCAGGTTTCTTTTCATATATTACTTTAAAATATACTTTCTTTAATCAAACCACTACAGAAATAATTATATTTACTATATATCTTCCCTTTAATGTCTCTCACTCACTCTCTTCAGTCCAATAGGTCTGTTTTAAATAGTTCAGTATTTAATAGTTAATAGTCCAATCGTATAAAGTCAGTACAATTAGAGTTTTGTGTATTTCTAATGATCTATAAAGTTTGCCTCCGGAGCAATAGTAGTGTTTGTATCTCTTGACACTTCACTCCAAACCACGCTCTCCTTCAGTCACTTCTGCTTTCACTCTCCAGTCCACTCAATCAAATCAAAGTCAATGATATCCGACAAGTTCGCCCCCAAAAACTTTCCCCTTTTCAACAAATAATCCTTTCGAAAAAAAAAACCAGCTCTCTCTCCGTTCTCACAGGGTAGTTTAAAGTTCCTGCCGATTTCTCTCCTCCGATCTCTCTTACGCCACGCTCACTTTTTCGGCCAACCGTCCATTCGAAAGCAACCAGCTCTCTCCGTTCTCACAAGGTAGTTAGAAGTTCCAGCCGGTTCCTCTCCTCCAATCTCTCATACACCCCGCTCACTTTTCCGACAAGCAGTCCGTTCGAAAACAGCCAGCTCTCTCCATTCTCACTATGCAAACAGAAACCTCAGCCGATTCCTCTCCTCCGATTTCTCGTGCTCTACGCTCCTCAGTCCGCTTCCACTCTCCCTTCTCCTTCAGTCTCTTTTACTCATTCGGTTCCTTACTTTCTTTATTCCGCTCGCACTTCACAGTCCAGTCCCGGACCCTAAGAGTCCAGGGATCCAAACTTCATCCTCTATACCCCAATCACCAAGCATGCGATCGCTGGTTTGTCAGACTCCCTCCGTGCACACCAGCTGTCTATAATTTATGCGCTGTCACTGTAACATTCAAAATGGCTCCACTCCGCTCGATCTTCTCGTCGCCGCTTCGCCCTTCTTTCTCCGGAATTTCTATCACCAGCGTCCACTCTTTTCTGTCCACCAAATTTCGGGTTTCTCTCACTTTCAGTCCTCTGTAGATGACTTATTTTCTTTTTTCCGATCCTCGCTTCCCACTCACGCAGTCATCAGCACTTCAAGCCAGCCTGAAGAGGTTGGTTTTTCCACGCACCGGATTAAGGTATTTGTCTTGTACCTTCGGAGGATTTGCGCACCCCTCCGAGGTCCTAAGACGTTCCCCTTTAAACTGATGATCCCTCCGAGATCATCAGCGCCTATTTCGGCTCCAGGTACAGGATTGTTAGGCACCCAGGAACGGAGCCCCGTTCCTTTCGTCCCTAACGCGCTGAAGTCGCCGCCGGAAGTCCCTACATCTATCTGACTTTAGATGAATTGAACCAGCAGATTCTAATGGCCATAAAGCAGTTGCAAATTTTAAGGAGCTGCACTTCAGTTACAACCATTAACTTGGCCAAAGAATAAACTATTCAATATCCTCCAAATCTGATATATTACTTGCCAAGCTGCCTACAAACTGCTTGGAAGTCAATAACTGGGCTTCAACTTACTCACCCAATTCTTAGCCAATAGAAATCTAATAGAAATAGTTAAGATTGGCTTTCTTAACAATAATTTGATTGGCTCTCACAGTAGACAAGAGAATGAGAATTGCAGTAATAAAAGATCCATGCTGGAGAATTGGAAAATCCTCTGTGTTAATAATGTGGAATAAAATATTCAATAAAGGAAAACAACAATGAAAACTGAGCACTAATGGCAACATTTTCACTATTAAATTTGAGAATTTATCCTGTTTATATTCTAGGTTCCATATTCTCCTGCCCATTTTCTGAAACCAAAAAAACATTTTGACGCTTTCCTGGAATCAGATTATTTTTTTCATTCTAGAGCAAAAACTCTGAAATGTATACAATAGCAGTGAGCAAACATATTTTTCCTACATTGCTCAGTATTCTTTTAAACAATCCTGATTTATTTATCCCACTTTATACAGAAAATTCTATTTGAATCAAAGCTCCTTCTGAAAACAAATCCAAGAATTTATACCATCCATTTATATTTGAAATAAATTAAGGATTTCAAGGGAAGCTAATTTTAAACATATTAATATATTACATGTTACATATTTTCCTGCAAGTTTATTCCAAAAATATTAATCTATATTTATTTCTAGTGACCTTTCTGTCAAGTTCCAGGACTTTCTCCCAGTTCAAACTATTTCTCTGTTATGTCTCTGCCAAAGCCCTACACGGAAAGCCATTTATTTTAAAAAATGCATGTGATAAGTACGGTTCTCTAGTGATACAATAATAGAAATATGATTAATTCATAAAGACTTTTCAAAATTATTGAAACCCTTAAGAGGGTTTCTTGAGACCCTTAGAATCATGTAGATATACCAAGTTCCATATTTATCTCTCCCCTCCGCCCCCCAAGGACAGTTAGTGGGTTGATATGGTTTATTTTCCTATAGCTGCAAAGTTTCTCCTAATAAAATAACAAGACCTAGTGCTATGCCAGGAGTTTATATTGTTTATTTATTTAGAAGACTTATATTTCTGCCCATTTCACAAATAAGACTGGGAGACTTACATATAGGTAAAAATAGAAAAACCCAAGTAAATCAATAGCAAACTACACAAAACACCACAATATAGCCAAGCCACAACATATTCAAGTGCAAAGTCGTTTCAGAATGAGTTCAACCAATGTTCTGGCCCGAAACCACAAGGGGGAGGTAAGAACCAGGTTTCCAAGTTCTTATGAAAAACTAACAGGGTCAGGTTCATCCCAATTAATCCACAAAGTCCTGTTAATTTAACAACCTGGATAAAAAAATAGCATTATGAATAATTGATATTTATCTATAAACTAAAGCTATACAATGCTTCTCATTTGATTTTCAAAAGATGTTTCATAATATATGGGTATAAAAACATAGTATCTATCTGCAACTATTTAAAGCACCCAAACATGTTTTCTGGGATCACATAGGATACACAGAGAGCAGCTGTAAAGAAAATAGGCTGTTGTTTTAAACAGCAGCAGTTACTATGTCTTTAAAAAAAAATTTCTATTTAAGCCTTTCAGCAGACTTATAAAACAAAATGAAAACACTTCAGGCTGGAAGAAAGGAAGTACTGAAAATATATTGGAAAATATATGTGCCTATTAATTTAGTTTTAATTAAAATTAAATTTAGTTTTTCTTGTGAATCCATCAGAGGATGACTTTGGCATGGCTGAGTGCAGCCTACATTCAAAAACTTGTTCAGCTCTGTGTTATATACTATGAATAAGACAAATAATCAAACGTTAGAACTTTCCAAAATGTGAAGACCTTGATCAAAATAAGCCCATCACTGGAGACTGGAATATAAACCAACAGGATAGTAAATCTCTCACAATGTGGATTGGCACAATGTGGATTGGATTATATTACCATTATGTGAAATTAGAGCTGACTGAACAATTGTACCTAATTAGTATACTCCCATGTCAAACTGTATGGAAACATCAAGTAGCATATTGAAAGCTCCTTTTTTGAGTCCTGTGCTGTTCAACATATTCCTAAGAGGCTTGGATGAATGGTTAGAAAATACATATAAGTTTCAGATCACACAAAAATAGGGGGATAACAAACACCTCAGAGGCCAGTACCAAGATTCAACAGGATCTTGATAAAATTGGACAATGGGCATAAAATAGCAATTGGACATGCTGCTACTATAGTGAATTTCTACACTGTGCAGGAAGCTGGACTTCAAAACCCTTCAATTCTATGGCTCTATGAAGTAATCCTGTTATTTGTAACAAAAGTTGTAGATATCTTTATAGGAGTTCAGGCCAGGAGTGATATACATGTTTTAATATTCATGTTTGATTGTGTAGCTTGTTAGCTAGTTTAGCCCTCTTGCCTTTTAATTTTTTTTAAAGAATTGATTTAGTTTAACTCTCTCCCAACACTACATGCAATTTTCCATATAAGGATATAACATTAAACTGCTCTGATCATTTAGCTATAGTAGATATATTTGCCCTCATTGCTTGATATTCTCCATCCTGTTTTAATCTGCATAACAGTTCACTTTCTCGGATTTGCAAGACTTCCTGAACCATAAACTAGTTATATGTGCTGAATTTTTTAAATGTGATCAGCTACTTTATGGTTCTGAGTGACTTTCAAATTAGATATTATGTATGTTCACAGTAAAATAAGCCTCAATCTGATTAACTCATTTGTTACTAGGCACAGAAATGCAAATTTAGACTGCGAGGATGTAAATACTTTAATCGATAACACAAAATGCAAAATTTCATTGTAAAATTGACATGTATTTCGTAAAAATTCCATAGAATAGATATACAGAGTTGAAATCCTAGGAGCACTTTCAGTACAATTTTTCTATATTCAGAAGTTCCTTTACTCCTCCCAAAACTTTAACCACCCGTAAGTACTCTTACATGAGATAAGCGCTATTTATTTCCGGAGAAAACGACATGGCCTGGCCCGGCTTGCAACATACTCCATCTACAACGATGATTCGGAAAACGGTTAAACCTATGCAAGCAGCAAACAAAGAAAACTTCCCTTATGTCTGCCTAGTCTGTATTATGTAACTGAATTCCACGGATGCTGCTTCAAACTACGTGCCAACAAAGTTAACTCCAAATGCAGATTTACTGCTATGAGATTCTGAATTGCAGACCAAAGAATTTACAAATCATTGCTCTTTAAATGCAATGTAACGGTTAAAATATGAAACATAACGTCTACAGCACCGACACTTTACACGATATGCTTTCTGTTTAAATCAGAGTTTCTGGTAAATAAGCCTAAAACGCTGTGCAATTTGTCATGCAAAAGCTACGGTACCTTAATAGCGAGGAGCCATTAAATACAGGAAACTAAGAGAGCCTACGACTCCCAGAACCCTTGCTGCTACAGAGTCCAATACGTCAGCAAAGGGGGGAAAAAAACCCGTACGTGTTAACCCTTTCGGTACCAGTCCTGCGAAGGGAATTGAGATTTCGAATCGTGTTAAGGAAAGAAAAGATTCCCCCTTTTACTGTCACCGGTATTGAAGGCAGAAGCACGTTCTCGCCTCTCTTAACAGAATAACAGATCAGAATAACAGAGTTGGGAGGGATCTTGTAGGTCATCATGCTCAAGCAGGGGATCCTACAGTACAATTTCTGACAAGTGGCTGTCCAGTCTCTTCCTGAAAGCCTCCAGTGATGAAGCATACACAACTTCTGAAAACAAGTTGTTCCATTGGTTGATTGTTCTCATGACAGAAAATTTCTCTTTATTTCTAGGTTGAATCTCTCCTTGATCAGTTTCCATCCATTGTTCCTTGTCTGACCTTTGGGTGCTTTGGAAAATAGGTTGTCCCTCTCCTCTCTGTGACAGCCCCTCAAATATTGGAACACTGCTATCATGTCACTTCTGTTCCTTCTCTTCACTAGACTAGCCATGCCTAGTTTCTTTTTCAAATTCAAATTAATTTGGATATCACGTGTGCCTTCCCATGTGAATAGGAGTTACAGCAAAACAGTGAAAATCTACAAGTTCACAAATCCTGTGACCTTTGCCTTTCTGCTTTGACTATAATGTCTTTTGCTAGGTGTGATATGTGAACTCCATTATGGTTCAGCACAAAGCAGACCGATTTTGAGTTGTTGAACAAGCCATGTTTAAAACAATTGATGTGTTAATACAGTCACTAAAACAGGGGTGTCAAACTCCCGGCCCGGGGGTTGGATGTGTCACACCGCTGGCCACAACCACACCCACTTTAGCGAAGGGGGGGAAGTTGCAATATGTCACATGATGCTGCTGTGACCACACGAGTTTGACAGCCCTGCACTAAAGTGAACAAAGCATACCAATTTAGCTTTTATGGTTTCTACAATAGGTGGTTTACTTTCAAAGATGGGTTATGTGGGAGGAATGACAGGGAACTGTTCTGAACTTGTTTTTTTCACTATCCTCTCAGGCAGTTTACATAAGATTAAAATGCAATACTGTACAGATTAAATAGCAAAACAAAAGAAATATGGACATTTGCTAATTCCTTAAAGGAGGCTGATAATGAAAGAGCACTTTGTAGATTTTGGTCTAACGTTTGCAGTATGAAGCTGGACAAATTTATTGCTTTGTTTCTTTTATCCTGCTTTTCACTGATAAATTTATTTGGATTATTTGATAGGAGCAGGCACATTGAGTTACAGAAAAATGTTAGAAATTGCTGTAGATCTGACAATTTGATGAGGCAAATTTGCCTATCTGATCAAATCCTCAGCCAAACAGGATCAGGTTCTTTAATGTGAAATTTCCTTTAATTTGTAGTCAGGTTTTTAGCAAACAAAAGTGATCGGGCTTTCTCCCAACACTGGTTGTTCTTCAGGCTGGGCTGCTAAATTATGAAACAGGGAGTGTGGAACTCTTTTATTGAGACACGGATTGCCAAATCATTTATTTCAGCAACAAAGTTTTTAGTATTTGGCATGACTCATTCAGAGACATTTCATCACCTATTTTTTTAATCAATCATCATTCATTCCTTCAATGAGCTTCAGTTAAACTGAACATACTAACAAACATGCTAACACCTGACAAGATGGATAACCTCTAAGGATACTGTGTTGAATCCGTACATAGATACTCATTATTTATTCGACAAGTAAAAAAACATGGGTTTTGCTGAAAAATAAGGAAATTTTAAAATTAGATGGGCATGATCTGAGGTTGTAAAAAAACATTGTACCATGTTTTTTAATAGTACAATAAAATTAAGTTAAGGTAAAAGTAGATTTTAAGAATCATTATATCAGAAGTGCCATATTGGGAAAAGATCTAAACCCAAATTGTGCCTAAAATGCCTTTATGGGTCTCAGCACATGAAGCATTTTACAGAAAAGAAACAATAAGTAAAATGGTTATCTTACTGAGAATTGTTGGAACAGGAACATGGAAAATATGAGATGAAGAGAGGACTTTACTGCAGAGGGATTTAGTTTACAACTAAACAGTCCATAACTCCATGTGACATCATTTCAGAGATATTTCCTCACTAGATTCCTCAGTGCCTTCAGCAGTGACACAACTTCTAATAAACTACCTTCAGTGGAAAATTTGGGATACAATCAGAGAAGTATCTGCCTTTAAAATGGCACATGTTGAACTTTTTACCACAAACATTAGCACAGGAAATGTTTTGTGACGTTTGCATTATGTCATAAACTGTTTTATGATACTGTTTGCATCATAAAAGTTATAAAACTTAATCACTATACTTTATTTCACTTTTTTCTTTTCTAATATTTGTAATTTTTGTTAAAAAATCAATTAAAATTATAATTTTTAAAAATGACAATGCTGAAAATCTTCAGTTCTCTAAAAGTAATTGGATTTTGCATTAATTTATCCATATGCAAAAGTGGGAGGATCACAGAAAAGCCCTGGTAGTGATCAGCATTTGCATTGTTCATATCGATCAAATATGGTGCTTATTAGAGCATGATATTACATCCTTCTACCCCAAGCACTAGCAATTTTCCAGTAGTGCAGCGACTTTACCAGGTTTTGGTTCCCCATAATCAGATCCCTGATTGTCTTATGATGTTTGGTAAAAAGTGATTAATTTATGGGCTGAATGTAAATTTATATTCATTTACAGGCTGAATATACATTTAAATTCAGATATAGGTGGAGCATGGAGTGAGATTCAGAACATTAGCACTTCAAAAAAATATTTTGTTCAGCCGTTATATTTTAAAGATGTTTCCAAAACTCCAATATAACATTGTCTGCCACACCCCAGAAGCAGAATTCAAATTGCTTCCTTTTTTCTTTCTTTGCACTGAGAAATTGTATTTATTAAGCAAAGTATAATTATACAGTGTAGATTACTGAAAGATAAGAAGCCTCTAAACAAAAAGCGCTACTACATATAATAATAACCTTTATACATTTGAAGTATCAGAAAAGAATCATATAACAACTACAACTCACAGTGTTAATGGATTATAAATGGACCGAATGTCATAAAAGTCATACAGTCATTAAAGAACTGTAATTTTAGGTTACATAAAACAAAACCTTCAGTTATTCTATTAATAAGTTCCTTAGTAAAGTGTGGAATCCTACTGATTCATCTTCCCATGTTTTTCATCTGATTCACAGAAGAAGCAGCTGATATCCATTTCATAAAATCAGTAAGGTTAGTAAAGGTAAAGGTTTCCCCTGTCCGATTGATTCTGACTCTAACGGGCGGTGCCCATCTTCGTTTCCTAGCCGAGGGAGCCAGCATTCTCCAAAGACACTTCCATAGTCATGTGACCAGCATGACTATAAGCCAAGGTGCATGGAATGTTGTTACCACCCCACTGACGTGATACCTATTTATCGACTCGCATTGGTAAGCTTTTGAACTGCTAGGTCATCAGGAGCTCAGGCAGGAAGGGGAGCTCACCCCATTACGTGCTTCTTGGCTCTCAAACTGCCAACCTTTTAGTCTACAGACCCAAAGATAATTATTGCAGCTTTTTTCTCTCTTCCTGGGTGGCAGATTCCAAGGGTTTTACTGAGCAGGAAAGGTCCAGTTACAGCTTCATGAAGCAGGACAGAAATGGAGGTAACAGAGTTTTGGTCCTCTGGCTTTTTCCATTGGCAGAGTAGTTGAAGCATACACACACAAAAATAGAGTGATGGTGGTGGTGAAGATTAAAAATCCCTCTAAAAAAGGATATCATGGTGTCTGGGTAGAATCACCCATTTCCTTCAACAAAGCAGTCAATGTATTTTTATAATTTATTATAATTTCTTTGAAGGATCTTCACTTAATCACTCAATCTTGTGAAAATTCTTAAAAGAGTGCCTGGAATTTCAGAATGTAAACTAGCTTCCCTGATTTAACCCACTTTGTAATTTCTTGAACTGATGAAGATGTCTAGAAAGCTTTGTTTTGATTCCAGTAAGTGCATAGTAGGTTACTGCTCTGCCTGTAGATATTGAATTTTAATATTTAACTTAATCTGATATCCTATAATTATGTATAAAATATTAAGTTCTAGCATACTGATATTAAAGCCACTAAATTAGGGATTCCAGTTCTTCAATACTTAATTCAGTTTTTGGTGATTATGGACTACCTTTGCTCTTTGCTCCACAATTTTCATGGACAATGGATTTAAGATCATCTTGGAAAAGAATCTGGTTTTTTAGCTTCTCGCCCCAATCATCCACAATGTACTGATGATAAGGGTCATTGGAATGCTCTTGTCTCTTTGATTTCACTGTGCTTATTAAAATTGCCACAATAATAAAAGAGAAGATGCCAATCATTACCATAAGATACAAAATTACATAATCTAAATTTTCAGCATCAACTCGGTCTTGCAAAGCATTTTGTTCCATTGTGGTATTTCTACGCCAATTGTTCATATAGTCAATGAAAATCTTCTTGAAAGTCTCTTCCAGAGAATGGGTAAAGTTTTGCAAAGCAGCCATATTTCACTTAACTAACCTGAAAAACAAAAATGTGTGTCAGTCATCTATGTATGGTAGAATTCATAAGAATTCACAATTATATTCAGACAGAAATGTATGGCATTTGTCTATAAAACTTATGTGTCCATGCTTATTGGAAATTTTTGGAAATATAGACCCAGCACAGCATGTTGAGCAAAGCTAGAAAACAGAGAAAAACCTGTATATGCAGCTACATTTATATAAACAGATAAAATGGACACGCTTGAAACATTTGCATTTTAAATTCAAAATATCATGGATGAACCATCATTAGAAATTATTTTTTGACTGTACTCAGAAACAGGCCTTTTAGAGAGCGGCAGCAGACCAGCTGTGACTCAGTGCAGATTGGAAAACAAGCAGAATACCTAGCTTGATATTAAAATGGCCTTGAAGTTAATTTATTATATTTGCAAAACTTTATTGCAGTGCCAACTTTAACATTGTTGTAAACATTTTAACCAAATGAAGTTTAACATTTGTAGAAATTTTTTTTTAAAGACTTTGAATTTTTATAGGCTTCAGGGATTCAGGGATTATTTTTTCAAGGCTGTAACAATATATTTTTCCAGCATAAACAAGGTTATATGGTTTTTTAACAACGAAAAACAATTATTGCTTTAATGTGTGCTACTGTATAAGAATAACTCATCTATTTGTCAAGTGTTACCAAGAAAATTTGTTCTTCATAAAACCTATATATTCTGTAATTGATACATTTTAACTTATAATTTTATTTTAATAAAACAATATATTGATGCTCAACTTCTCCAGTCCATTGCTGACTGGGCACTTTAAAATGTAATAAGAGTGTTTTGAGTCACAAAATTATCAATTTTACATGTAAGAAGACAAATAACTTCAAATTTTTCTTAAAAAACAAACTCCTATAGTCTTAATCACAATTTATAATAACTGATAACGTTACCTGATTTGTCATATTCATTAAGTAAAGTATATTCTTAAAGTACACACTATCTGTGAGCACATTGGGAGATTTTCTGATCTCTGAAATACTTTAAAGAACCTTGGCTGTACCAGCTATACTATAAATGTAATGAAGGATCCTTGCTTTACCCATTGGTACCTTTTGGAAATAGTGTAACTAGTTTTTGTACCAGCCACATCTATGCAAAACCACACTCTGAGAATGGAAAGTAATACAATTATTTAGTCTGGTTGTCTATATAGTATATGGCATATTCTGCTGGCAATTTTGTACGGGTCATAGACTGTCACTTAATCCTTGGCATAGATGAGTTATTCTATCTGCCCAATTAAAAAGCAAAGAGAAACCTACTGATGATTGTATGTCCTGCAGTTTGCCCTTGAAAATGTTGTCTAATCTAATTGTAATTTAAAAGCCTTAAAAGCTCTTACTGAATATCTTGTTCCCTTCCTCAACCTTCATTTCACTTTGCCATTTATATTTCAGTTGTTGGACCTTATTATATCTCTGCTATTAAATAGTTGAATGCCAGTAACACATTTCATATATTGGGTTAAAATGACATGTAGTCTCATTCAAATGGAAAGCAGTGGAGCTGAAGATCATAAGGAATAAATTTTCAGTTGAAATATATGAATGACATTGGCTTAAGTATGAAGGAACTAATCTAACTCATTGCATTCTTTGCTTAAGCATTTTACGTATTCTGGTTTCATATCTCAAAATTTTGCTTAGTTTTTCCTGACTCGGTATACTATTTTTCTTGCTTAATTTCAAATTAAAGTTAACAGATTATTTAAGGAAAATTAGTTATTGTTATAAAAGACTTACCTCTTCTGGATTTCTGTATAAAAAGATATCAGTAGCAAAGAACATGTACTGTATTAATACTGTTGTGATATTCTTGAGGAGAAGAGGGAAACCATCAACCAGAAGAATCCATCTTGTTTTATGAATAATTGCCTCATTGTAATCTGTCTTTAAAGTAGATGTATTTGTACATTTAATCTCACTGGGAAGTTAAATATTGGCTTACTCAACAAGTAACCTTGAATCTTGGCAAGGTACATAAAATACTTTTGGGCCTGTAAGTTATTGGAATATAAAAATTTAAAGTTACAGTCATGTTTTTACACTCAGCAGTTTTGTATTAGACAATATCTCTATTGAAGTTGTAATAACATGGCTTATAATTGAAATTGTAACTTTCAGTGGGAAGGGAGTAACTTTAAAAATAAAACAGAAGTGTGGTCACATTAATAATCTTTTTCTTGAAAAGAATTTTTTTACACTAAACTGTCTAAAGCTCTGTTTCCCCATTTTCTGGATAGGACATGCCCAGCAAATTCCAATTTGTTTCAAGCAGCTACAAAACTTTAGACCAGTTGGGAAACTTTTATGGTTGGAATTTCCTGGAACTGATTTACTTCTTACTTTTTCACATGGGCTTTACTCAATAGAGTGGGGGAAACAAAATGGGGGTTTTGTCAAGGGTACTCCATTCAAAGGCATTTTGTCTTTTCTGTTTTAATACATTTTCTCTGCAAGAAAATTACAGAAGATGAAGTGGGAGAGTGCAAACCTTTGGACCTCTCATAAGAGTAAGTGAATAGAGCTAATCCTCATCTTACAACAGTACATTTAGTGACCCTTCAAAATTACAACAGCGCAGAAAAAGTGATTTATAACTAATACACATGATTAAAATTCAGACGCTTGGCAACTGACTCATATTTATGACAATTGCAGTGCTTTGACGTCATGTGATCACCTTTTGCGACCTGACAAGCAAAGTCAGTGGGCGAACCAGATTCACCGTGTTACTATCATAACAATTGCAGTGATTCATTTAAGAACTGTGGCAAGGAAGTCATAAAATGGGGCAAAACACACTTAACAAATTTAAAATTTAACTTAGCAACAGAAATTTTGGCCTCAATTGTGGTTGTAAGTCAAGGACTACCTATATAGAAAGTTGATAGTAAAAGGTTCAAAAGGTTTGGATGGAGATCTTTTTATACTCCATCATGATCTGGTGAGTTTAGCTCAGTTCCAGCTGACCAAAGAAAGGATGGCTTTATAGTAGTCCTCGACTTTCAATCACAATTGAGCTCAGAATTTCTGTTAAGAGAGACATTTGTTAAGTGAGTTTTACCCCATTTTACAACCTTTCTTGCCACAGTTGTTAATTATTGCAGTTGATAAGTTAGTAACATGGTTATTTAGTTTATCTAGCTTCCCCATTGACTTTGCTTGTCAGAAGGTCGCAAAAGATGATCACGTGACTTTGGGACACAGCAGCAGTCATAAATATGAGTCAGTTGCCAAATATCTAAATTTTGATCTCACAATCATGGGGATGGTACAAAGCTTGTAAGAGTGAAAAGTCACTTTTTTCAGTGACATTGTAACTTTGAACAGTCACTAAATGAACTGTTGTAAGTTGAGGACTACCTGTAGTTAAAGGATTGGCTGGGGAACCTCTGTGTGCTGCAAAAGGAAATGGGCTCACATGCTTTGTTCACCACGTTTTAATTTTTTCTTATTTTCATGTTTTCAATTGATCAGTTTATTCTGCTCTTTAAACTGTCTGCTCATTCTAAGTGATTTATAATTCACAAGTTGAATGGGAAAGATTTAAAATATATAAAATTGTAAACCAATTTCTTCATTAACTTGTTTCCTGTAATTTCAGGTTACCTTTTTAAAAAATGCATATGCCTATTTCCCATAATTTTTCTATTTGCTAAAACTAAGAAAAGCTTAATGTTATGTTGTTGGTTTGAGCTCCAAGCTTGGCAATTTGATTGCAAATGTATCGTCCCCATTCGAGGAGACATCTTCAGTGCGCTTTGGATTGTTCGCTTTGTCAATCCAAAGTGCACTGCAGATTTCTCCTCGAATGGGGACGACACGTTTGTAGCCAATTTGCCAAGCTTGGAGCTCAAAGCGACAACCTAACTACCAACCCAAGTTACTAATATTCAAAGATATTTCAGCTTAATGTTAATTAAGCAAATTTTATCCACTGATTTGTTTACTTTTTTTTCATGTGAATTGGGATTTCATTGCCTCAGTGAAAAAACAAGGAACAACTTTGCTTTTGCTACATTTCTCTTGTGAAATCTGTGTTATATTTAACTTCTATTTTAAACTTTAGGCTTTCTTCTATGACTCCCATTTAACTTACTTCAACATTTGAATTTAGATGGAATGTGTTAGTGTTCATGCTTATGATTTTCTGGGAATCTAATTTGGAGAAAAGCCCGCAGCCCTGTAAATACTGCAGAGCAAGTGGTTTGAAAAGTATGGTTTTGGACATATCTTGTGATCTGAAAGATAGGAGCACTCTGGCTTTTGCAGATCTGAGGCTGTCCTTGGCTTTTTAAATACTAGAAACCATATCTCATCATATAATCAGGATTGGGAGGATACCTTCATTTTATTTAATTGAATGGGCGGAGGGAGGTTATTCATTTTTATAAGAAGAATGGTGCATGTTCTCCAGTTTCTTCTGAGAGAAAATCTTAAAATCAGAAGAGATTTGCAAGGGGGAAAAGAACAATAAAATGAAAGTGTCTAAAATTGTTACATTAAAAGGTGCAACAATATTTTAATAACACTTTTAAAAATAAACTGCAGTCATCCTGTTGATTTCAGTAACACTTGTTTAGGTAAATTCAAAGCTTGGCAATATTTTGTATATTCTCACTCTAGGTCACTCTCCCTTAAGAGCCACCATTTTCATCTGATATCTTGCACAATTGAATTAGTGGGCTTATATTTCAAGATGAAGATATCAAGGGTACATTTTTAAGGCTTTCTTTAGACATCATATTGCTCCACCCCATCTTATGCCATGCAGGCCTTCAGAAAAAAAGTAATAAGAGAGCTGTTTCAGAGGGCCTTTTGATTGTTTGTTCATTTTCAATCAGGGGTGGGTTCTGCTTACCTTTACTACCGGTTCGCAGCGGGGCTGCGCACACGCTTTTCTGAGCAAGCGCAGAAGCATTTTGATGATGCCGGGGTCAGTGGGCGGAACCTCCCGCCGGTTTTACTACTGGTTCTATAGAAGCAGTGCGAACTGGGGGCAACCCATCACTGTTTTCAATGACCTCCTGTGACTGATGGTTAAAGACATGTTCCAATACTCTTCAGAATGTTTGAAGTATTATTCAAATTAGTACTCCAGGCTACTAATTTATATATTTTTATTTAATTGTTAGAATTACAGGAGCATAAGGCATTTTACAAACTGGATGTTCTTCTGCAGCCTTCCTTTCTCCATTTCTTCCCATGATAACAACAGTGTGAGATAGGTTGGGCTGAGAGAAAGTGAATAGGCCAAAGTTTTCCAATAAAGCTTTGATGGGAGAAGATGGATCTGAATCTAGGTTTGCCCTCTGCCAGTCAGTGCCAACCATTACTGCTCTTGGCACTATGCAAATACTATTCATATGAGGAAAGTACCTCACCAGAAGATTTATTATCTTAAGTAAGCTTTCCAGTTATAAGAGTTTATTGACCAAACCTGGGACTTTACAACCTTATTAAAATCTCTGGCTCTTAAAAACCTATCTGCTTTCAGAAGAGAGAAATATCATTCCAGCATGAAGGTTCTAGTGTTCCATATCACATAATACTACATTCAACATTTATTTTATTCTAAGCTGTCATACTTTTACTGTCATATTCCCATTTCCTTAGAGAGAGGAAGAGAGAGAGCTACATTCCATTCTTTGTCTTAGTTTCTGAACATTAGAGAAAATGCTACTCCAAGGCTTTACCTGCTGCTCTTTCTCCTTTAGTAATGTAAAGGAAACAGTTGGGTAAAACTGATTTGGTTTTTCAGTTTCCCCTTTGTTCCCAGCAGAGAAGCAATTTGCAAAATGCCAAATGATATTTTTCTTCTGTTTCCCTTTTTTGTAGGGAGTTAGGTGAACTTCCAAAAGCTCAGGGAATGAAATGGCTTGTGTTCCCATCTCATGTCAGCAAAAGTGAAGACAAACATGTCTTACCCTTCAGACCACTTCCAAACATTTTGGCAGTGAACGTGACAGTAGTAGAATATGTAGGCTTGAGGTGCCTTGTTGCTGTTGCTAAATAGTAAGAATTCAGGACTATACTAAATTAACTAATGATATGATCCAAATCTGCTTGATTATCCAAATAGATCACTACCATTTTATGGCCATTTTTTCCTTGCAATGATTACCAAAATAACACCATTGGGCAGAAGCCTGTTTTAAAAACCAATATTTCTCTGGAGTCTCCAAAAAATTCTGAAAAATTTACAATACATTCATATTTTTATTTTTTTCCCCTCATGGAAAAGTGTGGGTGAAAATCCCATAACAATTCACAGTATTTCTAACTACTATTAAGGAGATTAACAATATTTTACTCCTGACAACTTGAAAATCTGTACAGACTTAAATAACTAGCAACGTTTCCATATTCTAGAGATACTGTCCAGCAAAATACATCTGGATGAAAAAACAGGGTTAAATTAGAAAATAAATGCTCTTATTATTAAAGGCTTTATAAAATGAGGAAACTCAAGCTCCCTTCACATGTTATACCTATGAAGGAGCCATAGTTGTTGAAAACTATAGATATATTATCTAGCCCTGCCCCCAGCATCACAAGTCATGATATACTTCCATATAGATTTCATTGTATTAAGACTATGAGGAAACTTCCACATGTAGAAATCTACAGTTTAAAAGCAGCTCTGCCTTTTTGTTATTGTTTTTGTTTTTGGTAGCAAACACTAGACTGTTTCAAAGAACGGATGATTTAGCAGTCCCAAATCAGAAACATCAGGTGGAAAATGGTGAAAAGGAGAGAATATGGTCTGTGGCAATGCCATAAGCATCTCTTTATAACTACAGTAATGACAAAATAACAAAATGGGCATTATGATGTCATAACACAACTCCATCTTTTCATGCATGCCTTATAATATCACATGCAAACATATAGGGATGGAATTTACTTACCAAAGGCCATGGAAACAGCCTTTAATAATTGTGCTATACAGGCTTCTCCTGATTACATCTCCCTTTTTCTCTAGCCAATATACACAATGATAGGAATAGCTTGGGATGATGTAATCCAAACACTTGGAGGATTTAACCTGAGAAGGAGCCAGTGTTATCAGGAATAATAATTGGAGTCAAGCTCGGTAGAATGAGCTGAATGAACTGTGTCAACACTTTTAAGATATGAGAGTCTG
Organism: Ptyas mucosa; assembly: GCA_012654045.1. NCBI lineage: Eukaryota > Metazoa > Chordata > Lepidosauria > Squamata > Colubridae > Ptyas > Ptyas mucosa. The sequence continues at coordinate 32,113,001 of WNWU01000016.1, read as the reverse complement.
TTCCTGTTACAGTTCTTGCAATTCTCTATAACCTTGGCTTGGAACATCCTTATACTTGTCTTTATCTTGGCAAGTCTTAGCAGGGAGAATAAAAGCAAGCTCAAGAGGTCACCAGAAAACGGGGGAGCTACCAAGTTTCTGTGGTGGCAGCAAAAGAAAGCAAACCAACATATGATGCTTGTCACACTGCCCCTCCCCAATTTTCACCACTATCATTGTTTCTGCCAACATCCATCCAAAGCCATAGTAGTTACACCAGAGGCATTTACAATGGTCTAGATCCGTGATGGCGAACCTATGGCACGGGTGCCACAGGTGGCACGCAGAGCCATATTGGTGGGCACGCGAGTGTTGCCTTAGCTCAGCTCCAGCACGCGGGCGCACACCGGCCAATTGATTTTCAGGCCTTCCGGTCCCACCAGAAGTTGGGAAACTGGCTGTTTCCGGCCTCCGGAAGTCCTCCGGGGGGATGAAGAAGGCTGTTTTTGCCCACCCCAGGCACCTAGAAAGCCTCTGGAGCCTGGGGAGGGCGAAAAACAGGCCTACCAGGCCCACCATGCCATCGTGTGCCAAAAGCAGGGTGAAGTGTGGGGAGGTCATGTGCGCATGCATGGGAGGGCGAGGCGCATTGAATTATGGATGTGGGCACACATACTCGCGACCCCCCACGCTCCCCCCGCTTTTGGCATGTGACGGCAAAAAGGTTAGCCATCACTGGTCTAGATGGCATGTCAGAAGCAAGAATATTGTTACAGAATACTGTAGTGCAGATCAAAGTAGCTATGATTTTTTGTGACAATAGGAATATACTGTGTGTGTGTGTTTGTGTGTGTGTGTATATACACAGATATACACATACACACACACACACATTCTTTTTTTATTTTGGATCAATTGTCTCCAACCAAACAACAGTTTAGCAACCTACTATATCACTGTTCTACCATTAAATCCCACAATGGTTCAATCTTAATTAAGTCTGACCATTCATTATCCCCAATAGTAGCATTTTCACAGCTAGATCTGTTTATAATAGTGGATCAGAAACTGCCCTGAGGTTCACAACAGAGAGCCTATACCCAGTTTCATAGAATGATGATAATTGTTATTAAGTCATATTCCAGATAAGTTGCAGAAACATGGGTGGACTATCTGTATATTTCATAGCAATGCAAGAAATATGTCACAACATACATACATTCATGTATTTATTTTTTATGTATTTTATTTACTAAATTTATTGGCCACCTATCTCACCACAGGGTAACTCTGGGTGACTTACAATATTAAAAAAATGAAATTATATAAATAAAATACTGCAAAAATATAAATATACAAAATACAATAGCTAAAAGATGGGAAGGGAGGGCGAGGATGAGTTAGGGGAGAGGAACAGTTTATGAAGTTGTGTTTAGGAGTAGAAGGGCACATTTTAAAAATCCTTTTCATACCACATATTTTTAAACTCAAAATGGCCGTGGTGGCAATTTTAGCTGTTTATTAGACACTGTGCAAAGGAAAGTTAAGCAGTTTCAGCTGAAGAAATGAAGGGTTAATAGAATGTATTGATTCTCAATATGTATTAGAGGAAATCTCTGTCAAAACTGTTCTTGCTATAATAATTACTTAGATAACTTTTTTGAAAAACAGAATGCACTCAAGGTAAATGTAAGTGCAGCTAGCCTGCTGGCCCTGCCAAAATCATAGTCTGAACAAATAATTTTAATTGATGTAAGGTGACAGCAATGAAGAAATTTGGCCCTGCACAGTGGGAGGTGACTTGAGGGAGAGAAGAAGGCTTAGCAGCAGTCTGCCAATTGCTCTCTCATGCTTGGTGCTGGCTTGCCTACAGATGGCAGAAACTCAATCTGGAACCTTCGACATGTAAAACAAATGAGTCGCAGGGAGTAGACTAAAAATCAGAGTCAACACATAATGAATGATGAAGAATCGTACTTATTTCCAAGAATATATGAATATATAGACCAAAGGTGGTTCAAGAAGTTATAAATTTTTAAATAAATATATTACTTTTGCACTATAAACTAGAAAACTCTAGGGAAAAAAAATCCTATAACCTGTTCATGATACTATGGCTGAGCTTGGGGAAATATGAAATAATAGTGCTGGACTTTAGCATATCCAGGCTAGGCTGCCTTGCCTTTTCCACCAAAAGAAACAGCTCTGAATATTTCCATCTCTATTCAGATGAAGGCACTTCAGAGAGCAGAGAGTTTGCAAAGAAGCCAAATCCTTGGTATTTCTTATGTTTAATTTCTAGTACATTGGTCTATTTTTGCATTCCCTCCCCTCATACGCTGCCCATATGTACAGGTAGTACTCCACTTATAACCACAACTGAGCACAAAATGTATGTTGTTAAGTGAGACATTTGTTAAGTGAATTTTATCTCATTGTACGACCTTTCTTGCCACAGTTGTTAAGTGAACCATTGTGATCGGTAAATTGGTCACACGGTTGTTAAGTGAACCTGGCTTCCCCATTGACTTTACTTGTCGGAAGGTCACAAAATGTGATCATGTGGCATTGAGACACAGCAACAGTCATAACTATGAACCAGTTTGCTAAGCATCTGAATTTTGATCACAAAATATAGAGTTGCTGCAAAGCTCATAACTGTGGAAAAATGGCCATAAATCATATTTTTCAGTGCTGTTGTAACTTTGAATGGTCACTAAACGAACTGTTGTAAGTTGAGGACTATCTGTATAAACACATGCTTGAGAGTCTTCCATGAGGCCAAAGTTTTGGTCCCTATCTCCATTACCAAAAAGAAAAGCACTGCTCTTTAGCAGTGGGGTTAACCCAACTTGAGTATTCTATTTAAAGAGAAATATATGATACAAAATACAACCAGCCTTCTGAAATTGTTTCATCATGTTTACCTGTTCCTTATTTCTTTTGACAAATCTGTTTGCGCAAATTTACTTTTTACAGGTAAGTATAATTTGTGAAGATATTTTAAAAACAAACATCAGGTTCTGAACATAAGAGTCAGGATTAAATATCTGCTTAAACAAAAGAGATACCCATTAGTTGAATTTTGATCCCTGAATTTGAGATATTACCAGTGGTGGGTTGCTCTCAGTTCGGTCCGGTTCTATAGAACCAGTAGTAAAACTGGCAGAAAGCTCTGCTCACCCGCCACGACGTCATTGTGGATGATCTGCGCATGCGGATTACAAGTGTTGCAGCACCCCATGGTCAGGTGATCAAAACTTCAGATGCTTGGCAACTGGTTCATATTTATGACAGTTGCAGTGTCCCTTTTAAGGTAAGGTAAATGGAAGCCACCCCTGGATTTTACCCTTTTAAACTATCACAATAAGCATGGTCTGACTTAATTAACGTTCAGCAGCAAAAACATTATTTTAAAGCCATTCATAATTTGAAGCTTCCCTTCCCTTGATGTGTTCAAACAGAAGTTGCTTTAATTAGGACTTCTGCACTGAACAGGGATTGGACTTGATAGCCAAATGGGTCCATCCCATTCAGTGATTGTTCAGTGTTTAAGATTAGTACTGTTAAAATCAGTAACAGTAAAGAAAGTGAGAAAGCATTTTTTTATTTTTAGAAAAATACCACCAAAAGCCTGTAATACAGTTTTACGATGATTGCAGCTTTACCAAAAAAAAAAAAAACCCCTCCCATTTCTTTTTCTAGTAATCACTCTGCAATTCTGGGCCAATTGAAGGTGCGCTTGTAAACCTGTAGCTCCTCTTAGCCTAATAGCACCTACTTTTTGCTTCTCAGTAGCATCGTTTCCCATTTGGCAGTTACCGCCATCTTTTGCTTTTAGAAGGAACACAGTTCCCAGCATTTATACTGCATCTTTCTTTAAATAAGATTGTAGCTCCTATCTATCTTGCATAGGAGAGTGTTCTCACTGACCGGTTGTAATGTTTGCCACCCATAATTCCAGTTTTCCCATTTTCAAAGCATTTCAAGTTTTTGTCTGATATCCTTTATATCGAAATAGTAGCATCCTTGATAGCCAAGTATTTAGAGCAGTCTGAAGAGAAGAATGCTTTGTTCTTCCTTTAAGATAAGTCTTTAGAAATCTCTGAGAACTGCCAAGTGTTATTTGACTATAATTGCCATGAAAGCTCTGGATTTAACGCTAGAAATGTCTACAGGTGGATTTATCACTGAAGAGTTATAGCTGTTTACCCATGATGAATCATTTGGTTTTTTTAATGGCTATTTCCTGTTTAGATTTTATTTGATTGTAATGTGTTGATACCTTTGACTGTTGAAGTGTTTGACCATGAATAAACTAAATAAATAAACTAGCCCTCCTTCTCCATCCCTAATACCATCTGGTCCAAGATGAAATACATTTTTCTCCAAAATATATTTTATGTCTATTTTACAAAGAAGCAGAAAATATTCTGTCTGGAGATCTGGCAATTTTTTATTTATAGAGCTAACAAAAGTAGAGGCTATTTGACATCATTCCAGAAGAGGCTATTGGAAATAGAATACAGGTAGTCCTCGACTTATAACCACAATTAAGCCCAAAATTTCTGTTGCTAAGCGAGACATTTGTTAAATGAATTTTGTCCCGTTTTATGGCCTCCTTGCCATAGTTGTTAAGTGAATCACTTAGTTGTTAGTAGCACAGTTGTTAAATGAATCTCATTTTCCCATTGACTTTGCTTGTCAGAGGGTTGCAAAAGGTGATCGTGTGACCTAGGGACACTGCAACTGTCATAAACATGAACCAGTTGCCAAGCATCCGAATTTTTGATCACCTGACCATGGAGATGTTGCAACGCTTGTAAGTGTGAAAAGTGGTCATAAGTCACTTTTTCAGTGCTGTTATAACTTTGAATGGTCACTAAATGAGCTGTTGCAAGTTGAAGACTACCTGTATTCCTGTTCTGTATACATATCTCTAATCTGCTTTTTGTCAACCCTGGAGCCATCTTTAAGCATCCTTGAAACGTCCAAAACTGCCTTGGAGTTTTGATTTCCTATGAGCTGTTACTTGGAACCCTGACACTTTGGATGAACAATCAAATACTTTCTGAAGTTTTTTTTTAAAAAAAATATAAAAAACACCTGGGTATTTTATTTAGGGCAGATGTGCTGTCTAAAACAGTACTATAACATTAAGAAGACAATGCTAGTTTTTGTGCAGGGAAACCATTTTTTTTATTTCTGAAGGACATTAAGACCAACCCATATTGGTAATAGAAAGATAGCATCTTAGTTTTAAACACATTAATTGATTGATTTCTGTTGGCCCAAGAATTGATAATAGAATTTTAAATCATTGACAAGGAAGAGTCTAAATATTCTCATATCTCTCCTGGCTATGAAGTACTCATGCATGGATAAGCAACTTGTAATAGGTAAATGCATGCGTACCCTTTTATACTATCTACTCAGTTTAAAACCTAATATATTAAATTTTTGAATAAATATTCAAAAGCCAATTTTTGAATAAATATTCTAAGCCAATTTGAAAGATATCTTTCAAATTGGCTTAGAATATTTAGGCCTCTTCTTTTTTTGGTCAGAGTTCATTTAGAAAGGCTGCATTAGATTGGTGGCTATTTTAAAAAATGAATGGAACACAAACTAGGCTAAAACCTTAGAGAGTTGTTTATTCACTGTATTATTCTTTATATTCTGTGGCTTCCTCTGCTACTTAAAACAGAGGAATTGGAGAGATAATTACCATTTCCAAAGTGACCACAGTGTGTCCTCAGAGTGCTATAGTGTATTATTAAACATTCCAATGAAATTATTTCTCTAATCAAAGACTAGAAATGAGGCAGAAATTTGTGTGGTTCATAATTTAATATGAACCAGCCAACTTGCATTTTTAAAAAATTAATAAAACTTATGGGAGCACAGGTCTCCTGCTGTTTTTGAATTTTTCTGAAATTGAAATGCAATACTTCAATGAAGATACTTTATAAAAACTGGATAGACATAAACATGTATATATTAGAGCAAATGTACACAAATAGGCATATATTTTAGAAAAAATGTACTGCATCAATTTTTAGGTAGTTGTGCTAAGAAAAATCACAATTAGTTGGGTAAGAATCAGTCTAGTTTTTTAACATTTAACATTCTCTATTTGTCTATTCCTAGATTTTGTTCATAGTATATTACTATGACTTCTAATTAATATAATTTATAGTTGCTATCCAGTTCCAAACAATTCTGATTATTGATCAGTTTATCAACTACATTTTATTATTTATTTATTAATCACATTTATATAACCACCCATCTCACTAAAAGAAATCTTATTAATCAACATATTCATTTATTTTTTTATATTAGGTTCATATGCTGACTTTCACTGAAGAGCTCAAAGTGGCAATTATAGCTTGCTAGAGATCAGTGATAGACAGCTGAGCAAGTTTACATAAAGGCTGAAACATTTAGTTTTATTTATACCAACTCCAATTAAGTAAACACAACTAGCAGGACTAAGAAAGATCTCGGCAAATCCACATCTCTGTGAATGAATAAGGAAATAAGAAAACTAACTCTTTAACTCTCTCTCTCCCTTCCCCAAAATGACAATTGATTTGTATCTCATACATCTCAGCTACATTACTAGCATGAAAAAAAAAGATTCTTTAAACTCCTCTTTACAATGTAGAAATCATTAGACGTCTTTGTAGTCAGCCCCTTATCCTATAAATCCCAGTAGAAACGTCCAACATGAGAGTGAAAGGAAAAAAACAACAACCTAACCTCTGAACTCATATGCTTCTGGAAAAAAAAACTTAAGCTGCCTAAGAGTCTAAGATATTTTAGTGTATAATTAAGCAGCATGCGATGTTGCCAACTAGCTAAAAATTCAGAAAACTCATACCGTTGCACTACAGTAGCAAAACTCTTACTTATCTTGGCTTGCCTTGAGCTTTACTTTCTTGGATGTCCTTGTGAGTAAAGCAGTAGCTAGGTATTGCTTGAAAGCAGCTCAAATTTTGAATCGTAACGCTGCAAAACTGCTGTAAAACAGCATTAGCATGAAACATTCTGTCCAAGAAGCTTTTGAAATGAAACAAGAATGTCCTCTCTTTCCCTATTGTGGAATGGAAGTACTCCCTACTGGTCCCATTCTCTCCTGTATCCAACCTGCATTGCTTCAATTTCAAGTCACTGTAGTTACCTGGTTTCCCCTTGAAGGGAAGGTGACAAAAACTTCACGCACCGTGAGGCAGACCTTGGACAGTGTCAGAATAATTGGAGAAATGCTGTTTTATCCCTTGTGCAGTTTAAGAGTTGGTGGTTTGGGGTTTTTGTTTTTGGGGGTTTTTTTGTCTCTTTCAGCCAGTGACTACTCCTTTGGGTCTCTGTCTAGAAATTCAGAGTGGATTAAAACTCCAGCTAAGGCTCCAAAAATGTCACCTTGTATTGCACCCAGAAATCTACAGGAAGCCAGTGTACATAGCAGTGGTGTGACATGAGCATATCATGTAAAAGTGCCCAATATTACCCATGCTGCTTCATTTTGGACCAGCTGAAGCTTCTGAATCCTCTTCAAGGGCAGCCTCATGTACAGTGAGTTGTAATACTCCCAATGACAGTCAACCAAGGCATGAGCAACTGTGACCAATGTCTCCCAATTTAGGAACAGGGACAACCTATGCACAAGATACAATAGTACAAGGACTCTCATGCTTTCGTGTGGAACAGATAAAAGTGAGTGGCTTTCTTTTTGCGGTAAATTATGTAGAATTTAAAAGCAAGCTCTTTGGGTTAGGTTTCACTATCACTTCTTTGAACTGCTCTGTCAACAATTATCTTAGCATATTTTCTCCTTCGGAATACTGCAATAATTACCCCTCATTCATTTTCATTCCCCCTCAATTTTGCCATGGCTAAGAAAAAATAAAATTGCTGCCAGAAAAATCAAGTGAGGCAATCTAGACAGGTCATAGCTGAATTGACTCCACCTGCCTAGGAAAAAAAATAAAGTTTATTAAAACTGGCCAAGCTGACCTAGCTTCGACCTCTTGACAAACCCCCACCCCACCCCACCATGAGTGAAACACAAACCCTTCATTTTTCCAAGCTATAGCAAAGGAAAATACCTCAGTCCAGTCCAGTTAGAATTATGTCAGTGGAAAAGTGTTCTTGAATCTGTTAAGATTGAACAACTTCCTAAGCAACAAGAAGTTCTCTATAGATTTACAGTGTCTATTTTTCTGGCAGTTGAGGGGACATTGTACCTGTTTGCTGCTTACTAGGCCCTTAGGGACATTTCACTGCCTGTATGTTCTTGTACATCAGAAATAACATCAGAAATAACTCCTCGCACCTAAAGTGAATTATGGCTTAAGTCCACAAGATGTTAGTTACCATTTACTTAACTTTTACTGTCATTTTAGAGTGATTAACTTCATCAATAATTTTTAAAATAAACTTTCAATGGCGCTCTTTAAACCGATTACTATTTTTAAAATCTTAAAATGTCAACAAATATCAGATACAACAGGGTGACTTGTCTTATTTATCAAGTCTGAACTTTGTTCCATGTCATTGTGCCCATTATCCAAATTTTCAGACAGGAGGACTTTTCAGCACTAAACTAACTGAGCTCTGGTGTAGCGAGATGATTTTCAAATGAACTACAGCCATTGAATTTACATCCCTTCCAAATGGCCATTATTCTAGAATTGGTATTTGGAATTCTAATTTTAAGGAATAGGAGAAAAGCCTTCCTTCTCATTGGGCATGCTCTCAAAATGTTATTAGTAACTGGGTTTTGTATCTTGCTCAAATACAGCAGGTCTCTGTTATTAACTAAAGCAGTTGCATCCTTTTTCTGTCTTCTATGAAAGCTTCAAAAAAGATGCCACTCCTTGAAGATACTGGCTCACTACATGTATGTGTGAAAGACAACATGGCTCCATTATTAATTTAAAAAAAGGTGTTTTATTTATGTTCACAAGAAGTCTGAAGTATAAGCTGTGCTTGTACATGCACAATCCTACTGCGCCTCCTTTATAAAAACTGATAAAAACGACATGGTTAAGAACAGTCACATTTCATGCATCAACAGTTTGGGCAAACTTTTCTTTAAAAGGTTTAACATATTTTCCATTGTCTTTATTATGGTTTTACTTTTACAGTCATATACAGAATAACAAAAATAGTTTTCTTGTACAATTTTAAAACAGATAAGAGAATGAGTTATCTGAACCTTCTTACTAAATCAACACTTTATAATCATAATATTATAGGCAATGATAACCTTTGTTGGAAGAAATGTCCCTCTGGGTTCAGTTCAAGGAGCCTGAGTAGCGCAGTAGACTAAGGCACTGATTAACATTCAGCTGCAATTACTGCAAGTTCTAATCTCACCAGGCTCAAGGTTGACTCAGCCTTCCATCCTTTCTAAGGTAGGTGAAATGAGGACCCAGATTGTGGGAGCAATAAGCTGACGTTGTATAAATATACAAAAGTACGAAGGCTATTGCTTAACGCATTGTAAGCTGCCCTGAGTCTCCGGAGAAGGGAGGCATATAAATCAAATTTAAAAAAAAAGTTCCAAGTGGGGAGAAAGACACTGGAAACATTGAGGCTATTTGGAAAGATGGTTGAATGGTGGACAGGAATGGTGGACAGGACACATGGTTTGAGGTTTTGGGCAAATGAGCCCTGGGGGGGGGGAGGAAGGGAGAGAGAGAGAGATTTATACCTTCTCTTGGGCTTTGAACTTGAGCTTGTATTCTGATTGGTTGTCAGACTCCCAGGGTAACTTTGTAGGCTGTCTTGAGTCCCAGGCTTGGTTGAATCTTGCTGGGTGGTGATGTAATGAAGAGAGTTGTGTTCTGAAAGAGTGTTGGGCAATTCCTATTATGGCTTAATGGCTTTGTCCTGGTTTGGATCTTGAGTGAGGGCTAATCCTATCGCCCTGGAGCTGAAGCCCTTTTGTCCTGTAGATAAGATGGCCCAGTCTTTCTGGGGCTATTAACAAAGGTGGGGGCTGCTTTCCAAGAGCATGCTTCTCCTTTTCTCATCCAGGGAGGTATAATATTTTGCCTTTTTAATATTTCCTAGAATGTTACATTCTTCTAGGAGAGGAGTGGGTGCTAATTTTCTATACTTTGTATTTTGATAAAATTACATTGGCATTGGCTTAATGGTGAGTGCCGGGTTGAAATAGTTCTAAATGCATTCCCTATCTTGTCATTGTAGTGCCTGGTTTGATAAAACGTAAGTATGAAGATTCTTGTATTTGCCTTAGGGTTGTACAATTTGTTATAAACAGGTCCTTTCAAAAGTGAATTGGTATAAATGAAGCATCCTTCTTAAAGTGTTAAAGTGCTCATATCCTCTAGAAGTCTTAGAACAGGTGCTTTGAAATTTTTTTCCAGCTGCACCACTGATGGTAGCCTTGGTGAAATGCTCTCTCTATTAAGTGTGCAGCACTGTCATTTTGCTTCACTAGTAATGCCAGTGGAAATTTTCTCTGGGCATGCAAGTGCAAACAACCTTCCAAACAATGCAACTACTTTGATGCTTTGAGAATGAGTTCTTCATTTGTACCAACGTATTATAGAAAATCCCCCTTTACAATGTTGTGCACCATCCTCCTATAGATAAGAAGAGTAGGATTCAACATAAATATACAGGCATATCTCATATTGCAGATCATCAGGAAAGGAACATAAATAACACACACCAGGCAAAGTTTAGTATTTTAAAAGAAATGCCCAACATTCTAGAACGGACATTGCATTTTTTACTTGCTCTACACCCTTTTCCAATTTGCACCTAACAGTAAATGCAAACATGTCTTAGCTCCTTTTTTTTCCTGTCATGTTCATAAGACGTTGCCTTCATCTCATTGCAGCCCATGAATGAAATAGGCATAAGTTGTCCTTACATGCACCAGTGCTGATGTAGTGTTTCTCTTGTTAAGTGGACAGCCTCCAACACCCTCAGGGTTGAATCCATTTCCATGTTGACTGCCATCCAGACAGAAACCTGGCCCACACTGTGGCCTAAGTGGAGAAAGGTTGAAATCTGGAGTAGGGTTTATGAAGCCAGCTTCATTTCCAGCTGATACATATACATGGGAAACAAGTAGCAAAAGGTTGCAGTGATTAAAAACCCCAAGTGATGCCAAAGGGAAGAGCAAATTTCTGCTATATCTTTCTACCAACTGAAGAATGAATGGAGAATAGTTGAACTTAGCAGTGGGAAAAGGCCCTTCGTACTGGGAAACTTAGTGTCATGGCTATTTTAATCTGGGTTCTCACTTGTTCATGTTTTTCTACCTATTCCATTTTAGATTTCCAAAAAGTCCCATCAATTTCTTGCTGACAGCAATGTTTGAGTTACTCAGCTGAGAAAGTTATTTGCCGTTGAGCACTTGGTTTCTCACTGCATTATAAAACGGATGTGATTTGCCACTGAAACATGAACAAGGTAATAAGGTTCAATTCATCAAAGTATTAGACCGCTGTACTCCAAAGCACATACTGAATTGCAGAATATGTTTAAAATTTCTTATTTGAAATTTAAACAGTTAAATTGAAAGTTAAATATTTACTTTTTTTAAAAAAAAATATTGCTTAAGCAAAAATAGACATGTTGTTTAATTCTTATGGGAAGTTAGGTTTTAATCAAATATTTTGGTAAATGAGAGGACTGAATTGCTCACATTAGAATAAATGCTTACTTATATTACCTTTCAGACCATTTTTTTTAGACTGTGTTAAAGCTAATAATGAGGATGAGTTGCAATTATTACATATATATTTTATAGTGATAGCTACATGACTACCCTGTTTATTTATATGGAATACTCTATTTGCCATATGTATGACAGAGTCAGTTTTTCATATGTCACATTCTTCTGTGAAATATCTGATTCAAAAGGCTTCTACAGAAGAGGTGAGAGCTAATGGTCTTTCTTAAGTAAAATGCGGTGAACATAAGATTGACCTGCTGTCCAAACAGCTATTTCAGTCTGTGCAATGTGGGTCCCCTATTGTTAAATCCAATCTAGACAATTCGGGTGGTAGAAGATGCCCAACATTTTTGGAGAAAACCAAGATCAGAAAAGCTGCCATATTTAATTCATTATTTTGCTCCTAAACAAGTAGTTATGACCACAATTGAGCCCAAAAATTCTGTTGCTAGGTGAAACATTTGTCAAGTGAGCTTTGCCCCATTTTACGATCTTTCTTGCCACAGTTGTTAAGTGAATCACTCCAATTGTTAAGTTAGTGGCACGGTTGTTAAGTGGATCTGGCTTCCCCATTGACTTTGTCAGAAGCTCGCAAAAGGTTATCACATGACCCCTGGACACTGCAACCGTCGTAAATATCAGTCAGTTGCCAAGTGTTTGAATGTTGATCACATGATCATGGGGATGCTACTATGGTTGTAAGTGTGGGAAATGGTCATAAGTCACTTTTTTCAGTGCCGTTATAACTTTAAATGGTCACTAAATGATCTGTTGTAAATCATGGACTACCTGTACTGATCAAGTAAACATTGGCTCTTCCATTACACCAGCCCTTTGAAGCAGACCAGGTCAAAAAATAGACTCCACAAGAAATACAACTGTAATTTACTGTTTGGACTATTATAACAGAATCTTGAAAAACTGATAGCACATCCCTTTCATAGTTGTTTGACCATTTTTAAATTTCTTATTTATACTTTCTTGATTTCTCATTGGGCATCAGAATTTCCTAATAGTCTGAACTCATGTTTTGCTAAGTCTTCACATATCTTGTCTAAGATCTACGCTCCGCTACAGCTAAGGAAGGAATGTTTGGGGGGTTTTTTACTTTGTGATACTCTATCACATAAATGTGTGGGGTAGTTTGTCTTCCTATCAGTATGTGAATCTGTTTCATAACAGGATAGAGACAATCATCATTCTATAGCAGGTTCTGACAGGTTCTGGAGAACCGGCAGCGGAAATTTTGAGTAATTCAGAGAACCGGCAGCGGAAATTTTGAGTAACTCGGAGAACCGGCAAATACCATCTCTGGCTGACTCCAGAGCGGGGTGGGAATGGAGATTTTGCAATATCCTTCCCCTGGAATGGGGTGGGAATGGAAATTTTGCAGTAGCCTTCCCCTGCCACGCCCACCAAGTCACACCTACCAAGCCGCACCACGCCCACCAAGCCACACCCACAGAATCAGTAGTAAAAAAAAAAATTGGATTTCACCACTGCATATTATGGGTTAATTGTTGCTAAAAACATATTAACCAAAATCAGCTTCTTCACTGTAACAATAGTAGGATTGTATCCAGAAAGTAAGTTAAAACCCAAACGAAACCTAGCAGAGTTTGGCATTGAGCTTCTACCAATAACACTGAAACAAATATTTGCAGTTTTTGCAAAACCTTATGCCTCTGGGTCCATAGGGTTTCTATTAGTGCTGAATATTACAAAACAGGCATGTGTGCTTGATGTAAGCCAGAGGACCAGAGGAAATTAAGTAATCCATAGAAATAACATATTTTATGACATGCTTGATGTAGGAGCTAATGTAACTCTTAATCCTACACAGCTGGTCCTTGACTTATGACCACAATTGAGCCCAAATTTTTTAATGCTAAGCAAGACAGTTGCTAAGTGAGTTTTGCCCCATTTTACAACCATTCTTGCCACAGTTGGTAAGTGAATTACTACAATTGTTAAGTTAGTAACATGATTGTTAAGTGAATCTGGCCTCACCACTGACTTTGGTTGCCAGACGATCACAAAAGGTGATCCCAGGAGCCCAGAATACTAAAGCCAGCATAAATATGAATCGGTTACCAAGCATCTAAATTTTGATTATATAACCATGGGAATGCTACAATGGTCATAAATGTGAGAAACAGACATAAATCACTTTTTTCAGTGCCATTGTAACTTGGTCACTAAATGATAGTTGTATGCTGAGGGTTACCTGTATGCAATAAACAAAAGTTTGTGTATCTGTTAAAAATGGGTGAATTCTCTAAGTGTACATAGAATGACAATAGAGGCTTGTGAGCACATCCATTGGGCCCAAGATGCTGACTGAAAAAAGACAAAAAATACAGTAAAGTTTTTAGGCAAGAATAAAGAAATCATTGGACCATTTTCTTTTTTGCAAATCTCACTCTCACTTACTGCCAAATGATTATTTCCAATGTTGTTATTCTGTGTTAATAATTGGTACAGCCTTGCACTCAGTGTGAAAGAGGTAAGATATAAAGTTTACATGTTATCATATCTCAGATAAATCTCACATGCAAATGCCTCCCCACTTTCCCAAACCTATATGAACAGAAATTTAGAGTACCAGGAAAAAGTATTTTAATACAGTCTGCTTCCTTTTTCCTTGTAAGGTCCAGTATATGTGTGCATTTCTCTATATCTTTCCTCTTTAGAACCATCTCAAAAGGATGAGGAGGAGGTTTTATAGTAGAACTAAATTTTCCCCAGTACATAAACATATACCAGCCAATATGGATTTAATAATAATAATAATTTTATTGTCATTGTACATGTATACACAGTATACCCATACAACGAAATTCACTTAACACCCAAAGACCAGGTCCACCACACATAACAATCCCCAAATACACCCCCACCCACCACAAATTCTCCACCCCTAAACCACCCAAACATCCACACGACAGACCAAGTAATGCTGTCCAACAACTCACTGATGGTGGTCCTTTGGTTCATTGTTGAGTGCAATTATAGCTCTGGGATAAAAACTATTCAGAAAACGTGTGGTCCGAGTTTTAATTGTTCTGTATCTTCTCAGAACTTCTGGGTCTTAGCAAGGTACGAGAAATCTGGTTGCAATACCAAGTCAAACATTACTGATATGCATTTTCTGATTTGTTCACTCCCTCTTTAAGTTAGCCTAAAAGTCAAAGACGGTTTGTAAATGAGAAGATCAGTCAGTGTCCCTGTATATCAGACTACAGGATTTTAATTATCCATTCTTATGATCATATGTGATGTTTCCCAAAGAGCAAAATCTTGCTGCAAGGCTTTGAAAAGAACAAAATCCTGTTTTTAGTTTTACATACTTGCCTGCACTAATATAGATGGGGGTGGAGGGGGAGTTGTATCCGACTTAGCTCCAGAAATTCCATAATAAAATATAGTGGTTTGGAGCCAGAAAGCTAAGCCTTTGGCAGAGTAAAAAGCTTGCAAACCAAGCAGGGGCATTTTTGTTAATTAACTTCAGATAAAATGTCACTTGCAAAGGACTTGGCTATGAAATTAACCCTTTAGTGGATTGATGAAAGTAAGTCAATTGTGGGAGTGCCTGAAATATTTTCCTAATATCAGATGCAGTATGTAACGGGGAATGTTTGGGCTTACTAAAGCCTCTCATATGCTAAAGCTTTCGATCCCATTTGGAGACCAAAGACATTCTTGGAAATATCTGATCTGAATCAGCAGTGGTATATATCAGACATGTTTACCCTATATGTCATGTTGGGGATTCTTGATATCAAAGATGTCATAATAAGCTAGGGTTTTTTGTTACTCAAAAACTAGCTTTATCTGTCTCTGAAACTAACAACCCCACAAGATGACAAATGGTAGCAATGATAGGAAAGATAGAAGGAAAAATTACATTATGCTTGGAGCTGCCAGATCTGTATTGCAAAAATCTGGACAAGAACTAGCTGGCAGTAAATAGTTGTCAAAAATACTAAATTTTTGCTGTCATCTAGTAGGCACATGGTGGTTTAATCCAGATCTGATAGCTGATTGATTGTTTGAGGAAATGC
Source organism: Ptyas mucosa (assembly GCA_012654045.1). Taxonomy (NCBI): domain Eukaryota; kingdom Metazoa; phylum Chordata; class Lepidosauria; order Squamata; family Colubridae; genus Ptyas; species Ptyas mucosa. Next base: position 32,097,236 of record WNWU01000016.1, on the reverse strand, counting down.
TTTAGACCTAACCTCTGCTTTGATTTATGTCTCTTTGCAAAAAATAAGCCCCAAAAATAAACCCTCTAGTATTCTGTATTCTGAAAGTGGCCAAGAGTTTGCCTAATTTTGAAAGTAAGGAGCAAAAGTCAAATTTCTTAAATGCTTCTGCTCTCTTGGTTTGTCTTCATATGAGAGTTTTTATTATAGCTGAATTCAAAAATAAAGTAGTCCACAGCCTAATCTGGCTTTTACTGGCAACTAATCAGGTTCTCAGCCAAAAATGACAAGAGGCAAACCCCTACCCATGTAGTTGTACTTGGCTCCCTTGTGTTTCTCAATTTAGTAGGATGAGGTCAATCAGAGTGTGAATGAGCTCCTAATTTTACTACCCCCCCCCCATATCTAGTTATTAAGATAGGGGATAAGGATTTCTGAAACAAGTCACAGGATGATTGTGAAAAACGTTTTGCCACTTCTCAGAGCTCTGAGATATGCAATGTACTAAATTATTGTTTATAGTTCATTAAGTTTATTTATACAAATATTTTTTTCTTTATTTGCATCTAAGCATGGCTCAAACACGCTGTAGCTACAAGTATTTTCAGCCAACTCTGTGATATTGTTTTAGCCTCATCTCCAGCTCATAAATAAGACAACCATAAGTTGCCCTTTCCTATATCCCCATCAAAGTAGCATTTTCCTCTTTTTCTGACACATTCAATGGCAGTTTTATGGTTTTATGTCAGGGTTTCTCAGCCATTATCTTAAAGGAAAATTAGGTGATTGGCAGAGATGTGGAACAGAGGCAATAGTGATTAGCTAATTATTTTGTTAGCATTTTATATTGACTCAAGAATGTGCAGAGAATATTTCGAGTTTTCTGACTCTTCTGTATAAGCAATCTCTTCTGTATAAACAATTTTTTTCAAAGATTATTCTATTTTGTCACTTTAAAATGTTTGTCTTAATTAGAAGTGGAATGTTTAAGAAAAACAGTAAATAAAACTATTGAGAATAATGTTCTTCTCAAAATTATTATATTTGGCCTCCTGACTTGATGAATGAGTGGCTTCCATTAGTAGAAAACTATTAATAATTATGCATTTTTTCCCATTTCAGCTAATTATTTATTGGTTTAAACTGTCACCAAGATGCAGTTATCTTAATTTCATAGAGATAGCCATGTTGATAGGAATCTCCTTATTTATTTAAAACATTTATATAGCTGCCCATCTTATACCAAACTCTGGGCACATCTTTAGGACTGGTTATGTTAATTCTATATAGTTGATTTTACTCTTGTGTTGATACCAAAAAATGTGAAACAATGCAGGATAGTAGAGAACAAAAAATGATAACAATCCATTGTCCACTAACTAAAACCAGCAATTTTTATAAGTCGTAAAATTTGGACATTTATCAGATGGATTGTCTGCATCAGCCATAATGTGCTATAAATTTTTGCTCATTCCTCTACATACATATCAACTGCACTGTGATCATATGCACATTAAAAAGAACTAAATCTGGTATTATGGGGTCAAGTTTTTCTAATCAACAATTGCAATGCATGTCTCTGCAAACATTTTAACTGTAGACATAATTTCATACAGTCTATGCCTTCTTTTTAAAAAATCCTTTCAAAGTTGGAAATTGATTTTCCCCTGGCAATCTGCTGTTTGGGAGAAGAAAAGGTTATATGAAAGGAAAAGAGGAATATCGGAGACAAAAAGGATAAGTTGCCTTGTCCTTTTTTATAACTCTGACTTCACTCATTCAGAGGGGAAAAAGTGCACATTCCTAATGGTTTAATTGATTGGTAACATTTTCATTTTAAAAGTGAACAGTGCCCCAATTTCAAGTACATCATCTTTTCCCAACCATGGCCCACACAACATGTTGAACTTTGCTTCCCATAATTCCCTGAGAACATGGTCCTTTATATAGCTGAAATTCTTCAACCAGATTTGAAGTCTTATCTAACTCTGTTAAATTTGTTTTGGGTAGTAGCGGGAACTAGAATTTGAAGGCCACTACCTGCTGTATCTGGTACTGGGAGCTAGAGATCACCCAATGAGCTTTTCAAATCTAAAACATTAAATAATTGTCTCTCCACCTTTTTCTGGAAAATGATATATCCAGTTGTGACTCTACGACATCTTACATTGAGAGTGACTAGAAAGTAGGAGATCAGGAGTTCAAGTCCTGCCTCAGTTATGAAAACTAACTGGGTTGCCTTGGGCCAGTCACTCTTTCTCAGCCCAACCTACCTCACAGCGTTGTTGTGAGGAAAATAGGAGAAGGAATACTGTGTTGGATACTTTTGCTGCCTTGTTTGTAGTAATAAGAAAGATGAGATACAAATAAATAAAAATATACTATATATTCTAGAATATATTCTATTAGAATAGAATATTCTATTCAATATATTATGATCACTATTCTATATAAGATTCATAATAACCTTGAGTCTCTTGCTCTTGGCCTCATTGGATACAGATCAGTGACTCACTATTCAAATCCTCTAGTTTTTCATCAGAAACAGTTGTTGGAAACTCTCCGGTTGTTGCCATTTACTGGATGAGTTTTCTACCAAAGCATTTACACTGTATATACTCTGTCTCATATCTCAAAATGACAGGAGCCTCTGCTATCAGATTTCAGCAGTCATTGTCAAATTTAATTATTATGATTGAAAGAATATCTTCCATGAGTAAAACTGGGATAAAGCACTTTTTAAAAAAAACCTCTGGATAGATAAAAAAAAAGATGTGATACTGTGTATGCACAGACAACACTTTCCTATTTGAAGGCACCAAATGCCACCATTAATTGAATTGCTGTAATAACTATAAGGTTTACCTATTTGCTGAAAAGAAGTGTAAGCCATTTTCAATGCTAGCAATATTCTAGAATTTAGCACATATTGTGAATTTATTTTGAGCAGAGGTAACTAAGAGAGCACTATCAGTACTAGAGTACTTGAGTTATTTCAAAGTGGGTTGTATTTTTTGACAAATCAAAAATCTTTTATACCATATAAGTACCCATGTACTTTTTAAAAATATGCTTAAGCACACATGGACATATTCTGTAACAGTCCAGGGATAAGACTGAAAAATAAGGAAAACAGAATGTTTTTTGTTAAGCAATAAGGAAGTACAAAAGTGTAAAACCATAATTGGTTACAAAGAAGTCAAAAATCGCAATAGATACAGCATACTACATTTGTTAAATGTGAAGCCGCAATTGCATCTAACTCTAGTTGTCTGACCAACTCTCTTGAAACCTAACTGCTAATACAGGATTGAAACTGTGCTGCATGCTTGCTAATTCATTAATGCTTTAAACTCTTGCTATGCTCAGCAGCACTTAAATTCTTCCACAAGACACATGGCTGCTTCTTCAACAGAATAATTATACACAAAATTGCATGGTTAGTGTTATTTTCTCAGGACCTTGCCTTCATGCCTTTTTTTCTCCTAAATAAATGTGTGGAAGATCTTTTAGCAATGCATTACTGTTCACCTTTAAAATGATTATGTAGTCATACAATGCTAATATAAATTCCCACTGCCTGCAAAGTTCATAGGACATAGACAGGGTAATAGGCCTTCTCCATGGTAATCCCCACTTGTAGATCTCTCTCTGTACTCCAGCCAATAAGTATATACAATCCCCTAACTTGTTAATATTCCAAGCTATTTAAATCTGAATTGTTTCAGTGGGTCTTTGGTACCTAACTGATTTAAGGGAGAGCAGATCTGTGATTTAATTATTACATGTTATTATGTTGGTGTTGTACGGCACTCAGAATCCTTGGAATTACAACTGTTTATGGGTATTTTAAATAAGCAAATACTTTTCACTATAAGAAAGCAATCAGTTGATTTATCTCCCTGTAGGTTGATGCTAGCAATTCTGACTTTGTAGAACCTGTTATTGAATTCCTACATGTTTCTGAATTCCAGTCAGTCTAGTCAATACCGTGTTTCCCCTAAAATAAGACCCTGTCTTATATTTTTTGGAACCATGAAATAAGCACTTGGCCTTATTGTCATGCGCTCAAAAGCCCGATTGGGCTTATTATCAGGGGATGTCTTATTTTGGGGGAAACGGGATAGTCTGGAATGATGGCAGGTCTTGAAAACAGCAATCCTTATTTATGAATTTATAAACTATTTCAGTCAAAATGATCCTAAGTGTTACATAAAAGCATTAGCCAAAACCAATGCAAAAATAACATGATAACTGTCATGCCCCCATCGGAGCCTGAATCTGTGGAAGAAGATGATGAGCAGGAACTGGAGCCGACAGAGATCGAGGGGGCGGCTTTGTTGGTTTCGGAGGAATGTGGGGAGGAACATGCCATGTCAGGCCAGGGCCTTTCAGGATTGGGATGGATTGGAGGCAGGAAGGAAGGGGGAAGGGTGACCAAGAGAGGCTAAGCAATGAATATGAGAGACAGAGCTCTCAGGCGATGAGCAAGGACCTCCTGATCCTCGAGCACAGAGGGTGGAGAGAAGATGAGAACAGCACAGACTGACCCAACTATTCAGGAGGAGAGCACCTTGCCCCCCTTCACAAGGTACACCTGGGGATTGAGACTTAAGGAGATGCTGTGGGGAGGGGCATTTGTCAGGAACAAATGCTGAATTCCTGGAGTGTTGAGTGCTGTTGCCAATGTTTGAAGTTTCCTGGATTTCCTGCTTTCTTCCTGGCTTCCTGGATTAATTGCCTTGCTCTTTTGCATCCTGGACTCATTGATTTGCCCTGCTGGATTTTTTGCTTTGCAGCCATTGTGCTCACAGTGTTGGGCTGGATTACTTGCAACCAGTGGCTGCTGGAGGTGTGTATGTATGTGTGTGTGTGTGTGTCATCACTTTGCTCTGGGACTTGCCAGAAATGTGGGAGCATTTGGGGAACTTTGGAGCAATAAAGGGGTGGTTTGAACTGCCAGCTGCCTGTATTGCCTCTGTGCCCTGCCCCGGGTCATCACAATAACATGGAGCTGGGTTATTTAAGGAACTGCCTCTCACAAGTTGTGTCTAGCTATCCAATTAGACCCAGCAGGTAAGATATGTTATGGATCCTATCCAGTAGTGAGTGCCGTCTGCCTGGACCCAGGAAGAGAGCCTTTCAGCCATGGTGCCCATTTTGTGGAACATCATTCTCCCAGAAATCAGTCTATCCCCCATCTTGGTGGTTTTTTGTAAGGCCTTGAAGACATGGTTATGACACAGTGCATAGAGATTAGAATATATGGCAGTGCCTGTAAAATGATAATCTGGAATTTAAATGTTGACGTTATTTATAGATTATGAATTTGTTGTTATACAGTTCAGGTTGTATAAATACAATATATAACTATAGTAAGAATCATGTAATATTGTTTTCCTAGTACTAGGAGCTATGTAGCATTCAGGTCTTAAAGGCCTTTTGGAAGATCATGAGAATGGGGCCTATGCTTGCCAAAAAAAGAGAATCCCCATTTTAAATTGCACTTGGAAGAGTATGTGGCAAGTCCTGTAGTAGTGATGTTGCATGGAAATATAAAAGGGTAGCCCAGTCATCACCCAACATTGGGCTGGATAGAGATTCCCAACTCCAGTGACATGATGTGGATAGTGTTCTTATTTCTTGTGTTCTTATTTTGAGGGCATTCCAGGGAGTTCATGTTTACCAATGACCAAAACACCAGATAAGAGGAAGATCCTGAATTTCATTTTTTCAAGTTTTCTTTAACTACTGTTTTTAAAAGGCTACAGAGGTGACTCTGATCTAGTTGAAAAACAATTATGTTTAATTTTCAGTTATTACATTTAACTTTCATTTATGACTCATTTGAGTAGTTGCAGAATTGTAGTATGAGAGTTTTAAAAGTGCAGAGGCCATTTCAGTTAAGCCTTTCAAGCAAACTGAATTTAATATTAGCATTAGCTGTTTGAAAAGGTCTCAGCCAGTTTTTTTTAAAAAATGGTTGAAAAATCTATAGAAAAATTACCACAGAGAGAAGATAAAACAATATGATTATTTTTCACTTTGTTCATATTCCATCTTCAACCTTCGCCTATGTCCTAAAAAAGAAAGAAAATGTACAACAGCCACAAAAGATATATTAAAATGTCAGCCTAAATAAATGTTTGAAGCAAGGAATAAGCTTTGGAGTTATTATAACATCGAATTACCTGATATTTAAGTTATTGCATTATGCATTTTTGTGTTATACCATCATGATTAGAGCAGACTTTCAAATTAACTACTGATGGTCTAATTTATTTTATTTCCAAGGCAAGTGGCCTCAACACCAGCTCCATCATGACTAAATATAATGCTAGCACCCAGCACGTACAAACTCTGGAGACAGAAAGAATAACATTCATTTTAATTCTTAACATTTCTTAAATGATACCATGGCCCATAATGAAAATTTAATCTTATTCCCCCAGATTTCTCTCTTGCTCCCCTTCCAGTTTGGGTAATGCAGCATACAAACTGAAGCTTAAATTATTTGCTGTCTATTTGTAATTTTTTTTTTTTTTGCTAGTGTGCCACATCAAAAGCCTTTTTATTTGCTAATCATTGTTAATCAACCTGAAATATATCCCACTGTTTCTCTGTATTAACCTTGCCATCTACAGCAGCGGCCCCCATCCTTTTGGGTTCCAGAGATTGGTTCCATGGAGAAAGGATTCCGGGAGGGGAGAGGGGGCCATGGTTTTGCATGTTACCTGCATCCTGTGGATAGGGTTTCATTTGTGTGCACAGCCCAGTTGCCAGCAAGCCACAGCCCAGTGCTGGTCCATGGAGCAGTGGTTGGGCATTTCTAATCTACAGATCTCAAAAGCTTTCAGCAAAGAGCTGTCCATGTGCTTTATGGTTTTGGAGCTTTCAAAGGGCACTTGCTGCCCATAAAGGCTTAGCTGTAATGGGCAATAGCTGAGCCTAAAGAAATCCAGCCAATCAGTGTTCACTCTTTCTAACTAGCAGTGACGGAGTTTGAGGTTCCAGGAGAGTGGAAATATTTTCAATCCCCCACCTAACATCGACCATCACTTAATAGGGTTGACCACACTGGATGTGAAGTCATCTATTGCTGGTAGAATATAATGAAATGAATTACCGTAACTTCTTTTCAGAACCAGCTGACCATCTGTTTAAAGTATGCTTCATTTATACATATTATACTGCATGACCTTCCTTTCCACCCTCAAGTATACATACTCATGTATCATCTTCCATCTTTTTGTATATTATAATTATGCTTCCACTATTTACCAGAATAGTCTAAAGAGAAGGAAGGAGGTGGCAAAAGAGCATGATGGCAACACAGTTGTGCAATTGAAATCTTACTTTTTTTTTTTTTTGCATCACTTAAATTGTGCGGTTATGGTTGGTATCTTGACTTTTTGATCCTCAATAGATGTTCTTGTTCTGCAAAGTTCTGGATTTTTTTTAAAAATGAAAGCAGAAACAAACCCCCAGCTTTCAACTACTGTAACAGCATATTTATTTCTAATATTTAAATATATCAGCCAAAAATGTTTTCAATGTTCTCACTTCCAGATTTATAATTTCCCATAATAATCACAGTTTTAATAATAATAATGCCTTCAGTACATAACTGACATAACATTTCTTTTTAATACTTGTGTCTGTATACTAAAAGTGTTTTATTTACATGGTATAAAAATTAACCATCTCTTCTCTTTTGCTCCTGGTTCATGCTCATACCCTTTTTGCTCAATCCTGCTTCAAACTAAATAAATACTGCAAAGCTTGGCTTGGTACTAATGGGCACAAGAGGATTCTGGGCTATTCCTTGCAATAGATTAGGTCTCATTTCACAAAGAGCAAATGAGAAAAGAATTTGTGGTTTAAATTATATTCCAGTATGGGCCTGGTTTGAGGTGAGTATACTGAATGCTCCACTTTAATAAAAGCCTTATTCACAGAAGTGTCTGTGAAGAATACCTTAGTTTAAGGCAGAGGTGAAATTCAACAGTTCTGACAGGTTCTGGAGAACCGGTAGCGGAAATTTTGAGCAGTTCGGAGAACCGGTAGTGGAAATTTTGAGTAGTTCAGAGAACTGGCAAATACCACCTCTGGCTGGCCCCAGAGTGGGGTGGGAATGGAGATTTTGCAATATCCTTCCCCTGTCATGCCCACCATGCCCACCAAGCCACGCCCACAGAACCAGTAGTAAAAAAAAATTGGATTTCACCACTGGTTTAAGGGTTTTTTTTCCTCATGTTATTTTTCCTCTGAAGTATATTCTTCTAAGTATTATATAATGTAACATTACTGTAAGCCTACACTGCTTTCAGAAGCAATATGTACCATCAAGCATTTATTCTACTTTCTTATCTGCTATTTGTCTTATTCACCATCTTCTTATTCTAAATGAATTTTTCCCTGGCACGCAACTATATATCCAAATATTAAAAAGCTGAGAAAAGAGAATGTATAAAGTCTTCTCATTAATATTAGATAACATACATTAAGCAAAAAGCTTTGGCAAGTCCCATATAAAATCTTTTAATTCTAAGATGTTTTGTTTCTTTGTTTTCTCAAGTAACCCATAACAAAAAAAAATAAGTAGAAAAACAGACAATAATGGCAACATGTGTCTGTAGTGCTAATAAAGATTATGATTGTTCTTTATGAAGCTCTGATAGCAACTACTTACTGAAAAAAAATGCCATTTGCAACCCTTGATATTTTTTGCTGCACTTAATTTTATTTTGCTTGACAAGTCCAGCTGTTTAATATCTTATAAACAAAAGGAGAAGGAATTATTTGAAACAAAACACCTAATTCAATTTGCTTCAACATATGAAATATGAACCAGTACTTCCTATGACAGGACGGGGTTTTATTACATTTGATCTCTCAGAATATTGACTCTTATCTTTCTATCATAAAATAAAAATAATAGATCAAGTGGTGCCTCCAGGTAAGAAAGATATTATGGTATAACGTGTTTGTGAAAAACAGTCTGCTTCACAGATCCAGGGAGTGTTAATGTGGGAGGAAAAATACAGTACACTTCCAGATAGATGTGAGCAAAAGTAAACATAGAAGTTACATCAGAATGAAACATTGAGTGCACAGTTTCTTAGTGATAATGGCTGTTTACAAAATATCTATAAGGATTAGTCAAGGAACTGATGCATACAGTATATGCATTTTAATAATATCTCTTTGTTTCTGTGACATTCATAAAACGTAACAGTTGATGAGATTGAGAATGGGTGTTGAGATGGCCTTGTTCTTCTAAAATTAAGACTAGTTTGCAACAGTTCCAATTTCCGCCTTTCATTATGGTAGCTAATAAGCAAGACTCCTTATAACAATTGCATGTTAATTTTTAAACTGGAATGAGCAACTACCCTCTAACGATTAAGTCACCTTAAAAAAATTCAATAATCTCTTTTGCTCTGAGAAATCAAAGATCCAGTTTCATTGTCTTATTATTAATAGAAGATTCGGTATATTGTGTGTATGAATGAATGTGTACAGGATTACAAATTTTAATTTTGCATTGTTAAAAAAAAGTCTGTGTGCGTTTGAGAAAGAAATTCTCCAAGGGATTATTGAGGTCAACCAATTTCCCATCTCTGTCGTAGGTTTAGTGAGGATGCTCCCTCCCATAGCCCTCTTTCCTTTCTTCGAATTTTTTCCCCTTTGTTCTTTAAGTTCCAGTTGCCTTTAAGGAAAAGGAAACAGAGCAGTGACAGTAATAGTAAGAACATATACCCAATATGTCTCATCTAATAAAAATGCTTCTTTCTTTCTCAGAACATTTGGATACTTTGATTTCTCCTTCATAATTACTGTAAATGAACAAAGCATAATTGTCAGTGATTTCAGAATCTGACAGTTACTTTAGTCATGAGAGGAGCCATACCAGGGACATCCAGGTAAAAAAAATCAAGAAGGCATTTGTGACTACACAATTAAAGCTCCATCCTTCTTTCCATATGCCATATATGCAATGCACATTGAAAAGTTCATAATCCTAGAGTAAACAATTCAGTTAAATTAATCTGAATACATTTTAAAGCTTCATTCTTGCCAGGAAAAAGAAGAAGGAAAAGAGAAATCATTCAAATGTCAACAGGGAAACATACTAATTATCTACCATTGAAGGTTAGATTTCTCTTATGTCATATATTAATAATTCTCTTTATTACATTTCAAGCCTTAGAACTTTGTTCTAAATGCAGTAATTAATACCATATGGACAAAGGACAGGTTTAACATCCAATCCAAAGGAACGTAAGACCGCATAAGTATGGCAGCAACACAAAATGACTGGGGCTGAAGGAGTCCCAAATGTAAATTGTATGTGTAAATTTTCATGTTTTCTTCAACATTATTTTAATGACATTTTAATGATTGAATTATTTTAAATCTTGATCCATTTTGTATGTATTCTGATTCAGAATAATGAAAAGGACTTCCGGTTGGGACCCGCGATGTTGGGATGTTGGGAGAGTGACTGCTGCTCCTTAACACCTCCAAACGCTGTGTTTTGGGGATCCTTTCGGGGGGCGTGGAGCCCGGAGAGCCCCGCGGACAAGAGAGCAAGCCGGGTGAGCGTGACAGCGGATCGCAACGCCGATCGCAACGACCGGGCAGCTCTGTCAAACCCAGCATAAGCGAGTCAGCCAGAAATGGCTGACCTGAAGCCGTGGTAACCGACAACAAGAGAGGAAGCGACAGAGAGCGGAGGTTATAGTGTCCAGCAGTTTAATACCTTTTTTTAGCCATCGAGAAATTGGCATCAGAGAGAGTTGCCGGTGGAGTCGGAGGAGAGGTGCTCAGAGAGGGGGAAAAGCAGCGTGTCAAGATAGAGAGCGGATCAGAGAGAGGAGCTGCCGACGAGCCGGCAGAGGAGACGTGGGAGACGAGGCGGCGAGAATACACGCGCGAGGGTAGACGGGCGAGAGGAGCTGAGAACCTGTGACTCAGAACTTTAGATTTGCTGCAGATGTGCTATAGTTGGAAGAAGAACCTATAGAAGACTACGGACCCTTTCTCTTTGGAAACTTTGGGACCGGAAGTGCAGCCATTGCAGAGGATAATAGAAATAGCTGACTCATTGCCTCATAGACAGTCCAGCACAGAGAAACTCCACAGAATATATGACCTAGCGAACGGTTATTTGTTTTTTTTTTGCTACTCTACTGAAGTGAATGTGATATTTCGATATTGTTACCCTCTTATCTAATTATTCAACTACGATAGTGTATTTAACTATATTTATATTTATTACCCCATATTAATATATATACCCTATAGAACAAATATATTTATATTACCTTATATAGTCACTTTATTCACATATTATCGTAATTTTTATCTCTAATTAATTTACATTAGATTATATATTAACTTAATTCATATTATATTAATAGTAGATTGAGACTGAACAGAAAAAAAATTGCTTCTTTTTTCATAATTTAACATAATTAATAGAATTGATCTTGTATGTGATATATTTGTTTAGAATTAATTAAGGAATTTAAAATCAGCTAAGAAAGACACTTGATTATAGTACCTTATATATCTCCCTTAAGAATCCTAGAGCAGATAGTAACCATTATTGAAATTACTAGAAAATATATACTTATATTGAAACTACTTTAAAATTGATACAATTTAACTGACACCAATAGAACATCTCCCAAATTCTTTGATAGAATTAAAGGAGACATAAGTCAAAAAGGGCTTAAGATTGGCTTAGAGGGAGACCCTTTGAATAGACAGTGACGAGCCTTACTGGATGGTTATTTGGAAAAATATAGAGAGGATATTAAGGAAACAAAAGGCGACTTTAAAGGAAATGGCAAGTTTGACCTCTACCATTGCAAAAACAGGGAAAAAGGTTCCATCTAACCCAACGCTGTCAATGGCGTCTCCAGTCACTCAGAAACCACTAGATGGCCTACAGAAACTGGATAAGCCCCCTGTAACTCCTACACTGCAAACAGTACAATCTTCCCTCTTATCAATCCAAGAAACCATGTTAGCAATGCAGGAAAAACTACTGAACAGCCACTCTGAGCTGAAAATGGATATCCATGCGTTGGACTCAAAAATGAATGAGATCCAAACCTCCATTGCTAAGAATGAAAATAGAATCCAAAAGGTAGAGCAAAGGACTGAGAAAAATGAGAAGAAACTGGAAACAGTGGACCAAACCCTATCGGCACAGAAGAAGGAAATGGAGGATTCCTTGATTCAACTCGAGATGGATAGGGCCTCGTTCTATCTCCATTTTCAGAACATCATAGAAGATAAAGAAGAGGACTTGGGAGATAAGATGGCTGAGCTGATTGCGGAGGCTCTCCAGCAAGACAAACAGGAAATAATCAGGGAAATCGACGAGGCTTATAGAGTCCAGACCAACTATGTGAGGAGAAACAGGCTGCCAAGAGAGGTCCACGTACGTTTCGCCAGGAAAAGGGTGAGAGATATATTATACAATATAGCACGGGAAGATCCAACTGTTTATGGAGGGAAAGAGATAAACGTACTTAAACAGACCCCAAGAAGGGTGAGAGAAAGGAAAAAAAACTATAGATTCTTAACAAACCAGCTAAACAAGAGAAATATAATATTTCGCTGGCTTATACCAGAAGGAATGCTAATATCATGGCAGAGGAGAAAAATAAAAATTGATAGTTTAAGTACGGCTCAAGAATTCCTGGACCAACTAAGAGGAGGGGAAGAAGAACAATCTAGTAAGGAGGATATAGAAACGGCGAACACAGAGGAGGAAACATCTCAAGAACAGAGTACGAAGGAAGATATAGAAGACGAAAAGAAAAAGGAAGACATAGAAGATAAAGGGAAAAAACCTAGACCAGTAAGACAAGTAACCCTAAAGGCAAACAAAAACTAGGCACTGGACACTAACGTTCGGGATGGATGGTTTTAAAATCTTATCGTTAAATGTCAATGGTTTAAATGAACCAAAAAAGAGAAAATTAATTTTGACAAAACTAGCTAAACAAAACCCTGACATAATTTGTATGCAAGAAGTCCATGTAAAAAAGAGGAAGTATATCGTTTAGAATACCCCAAATTTGGCAAGGTATTTATGTCATTAGCTGAAAAAAAGAAAAGGGGAGTAGCCATTTATGTTAAGAAAGGAATAGAAGCTGAATGTAAATATAAAGATGGAAAAGGGAGAATACTAATAGTAGAAATAATGAGAGGGCCCTCTAAAATGATAGTGGTTGGGGTATATGCCCCAAATAAAAAACAAGGGAAATTCTTTGAAAAATTAGACGAACAACTTGCTAAATGGACACAGAATGAAATATGTTTGTTAGGGGATATGAATGGAATAGTAGACCCGAGTAAAGATTATAAAAGTGGCAAAATCAGGAAAAATAAAAGACTTCCCCTACCTAAAAGTTTTTTCGACTTAATTGAGGAAATCAACCTAATTGACATATGGCGTACACTGCATCCCCAAGAAAAACAATATACATTTTATTCAATTCCACAGAACTCTTGGTCCAGAATAGACATGGTATGGGTCACTAGGAAACTAGGCTTAGAAATTAAAAAAGTGGAAATATGTACAAATACCTGGACAGACCACAAGCTGCTTGAAATCAATTGGCAATATAGGAATAAGAGGAAACAACCGAGATGGAGCCTTAGGACAAGTCTGTTAAATGATAAAGAGCTCTTATCAAAACTAAATAAAGAAATTAAACAATTCTTTGTAGAAAACGGGAAACAAGGCACGGCAAGAGAAATCGTCTGGGACACTATGAAAGCTTACGTGAGGGGGATAGTCATCTCGCACATGGCATTTAAAAACAAAACAGAACGAAAGGCCAGGGAGGGTTATACTAAAACCTTAATAGAATCCGAAAAAGAATTACAACAAAATCCGGGAGATGAGGTGGCCAAACAAAGGTGGTTGATGGCGAGACATAGAATTAATTTGTTAGATCAGGACGAGATGGCACAAAAAATAAAGAGATCTAAACACTACTGTTTCGAAAATGCCAACAAGTCAGGAAGATGGCTCGCCTATAAACTAAAGAAAGAAAAGGAAAAGAATCAGATATTGGTACTGGAATATTCTAAAGGAAATCTCTTAACAAGGGAAGAGGATAAATTAGAGTATGTGAGGGAATTTTATGGAAATCTATATCAAGATGAGAAAATAGAACCACATAAGGTAGAAAAATATCTGATGGATGCCAGCCTACCCCAAATTACGGAAGAAGAAAGAGAAATGTTGAACAGGAAAATTACAATAGAAGAATTAAAAGCAGCTCTCTCTAAAATAAAAAAAAACAAATCTCCAGGTCCAGACGGCCTCCCTGGGGAATTCTATGTAAAATTGGAAGAAGCATTAAGCCTAGAGTTATTAGAAATATTTAATGAGGCCCTAGTAGGTTCAACAATCCCGGATACCTGGAGGGAAGCATACCTAACGCTCATTTTGAAAGATGGTGCCGACCCAAAAAGAATAGTAAATTACAGGCCCATTTCTCTCTTAAATTCCGACTATAAACTGTTTATGAATATAATAGCCGAGAGAGTTAAAAAAATCCTAAACTCCTGGATACACAAAGATCAAAACGGATTCCTTCCGGGAAGGCAAATCAGAGATAACCTAAGAATAGTATTAAATACCATAGAATATTACGAACAGCACCCTGAAAAACAGCTCGCACTGATGTTTGTTGGCGCCCAAAAGGCCTTTGATAATTTAAATTGGAGTTTTATGATAAATCAAATAAATTTAATGGAATTCGGGACAAACTTTAGGAAAATGATCCAAAATATTTATTACAATCAGAGGGCCAATATATTGATAAATGGGGATAAGACCCAAATATTCCAGATACAAAAAGGAGTAAGGCAGTGATGCCCTCTATCCCCCCTACTCTACATTCTTGCACTAGAGGTGTTGCTGATAAAGATTAGAGCCACTAAAGAAATTAAAGGACCTAAGGTGAGGAAGGAAATCTATAAGATACAAGCCTTCGCAGATGACGTAGCCCTTATTATGGAGGACCCACTAGAAACTGGACCAAGAGTTTTACTAGAAATACAAAAATATGGCCAAGTGGCGGGCCTTAAACTTAACAAGGAAAAAACTAAAATAATAGCTAAAAACATGATAGACATACAAAAAAAGGAATTGGAAGCTCTATTAGGTTTTCAGATAGTTAAAAAAATTAAATACCTAGGAATTTGGATTACTGCGAGATATTCATCTCTGAAAGAGGATAACTTCACTCCACTGTTACATAAAATACATCAGGAACTTAAAAGATGGGAAAAATTTAAATTGTCTCTCACAGGGAAAATAGCCGCAATTAAAATGAGCATTTTACCCAAAATTTTATTTTTATTCCAAAATATTCCACTAAGCTTGGACAAAAATTTCTTCTTAGACCTGAATAGATATATTAGGAATTTTATATGGGAGGGAAAAAAATCAAGAATATCATTCAAAATATTACAGGGCAAGAGAAAAATGGGCGGATTCGGACTCCCGGACTGGGAAGTATATCAAAAAGCAGCGAAATTAATTTGGATCAAGGAATGGGTAACACTACGTAATAAGAGAATATTGACGATAGAAGGACACGACCTGCAAGAAGGTTGGCATGCCCACCTTTGGGATTTCAAAAAAAGGAAGAAAACCTATTTCCATAATCATAAAATTAGAGAAACACTTATACAAACCTGGGAGGAAATCAGACAGAAAATCTACGTCAAGGCCCCAAATTGGCTTTCCATTATGGAAGCTTTGACCGCCCCAAACAAGATGGAAAGCGAAAAATTTGGAACATATAAAGATATTTTGGATGAAAATGGAAGGATTAAACCTCTAGAAACCTTGAGAGAATACGGATTCAAGTTGGATTGGTGGAAATATTGGCAGTTGAATTCAAGATTCCAAAAGGATAGGGACCAATTCGGTATTGAAACGAAATTTGGAGACTTTGATAAAATCATATGGGGAGCAGATAAGAAAATGTTAACAAAAATTTACAATTTCATATTAGAGGAGGATAAGGCAGAGGCTATAGCAAAAAACCAATTGAGTATCTGGGGAAAATTTTTTGGATATTGTGTTAATTTTAATGATTGGGAGGAGGCGTGGAACAGAAATTTTAAAATGACAAAAGCAGCAACATTCCGAGAGAACCACTATAAAATGCTACATAGATGGCACCTAGCGCCTGCTAGGTTAGCAAAAATGTTTCCAAATCTCTCACCCACGTGTTGGAAATGCAATAAAGAGGTCGGCACATATTACCATATGTGGTGGTCCTGCCCAGTAGCTAAAAGGTTTTGGACAAAAGTACGACAATGGCTTTGTGAAATGTTAGAGCAAGATGTAACCTTATCCCCAGAACTTTTCCTTTTAAGTATAGTGGGTGATAGCCTAAAAAATAACAAAATTCAGCTTATAACCCAAGTATTAACTGCGGCTAGATTGGTATTTGCAAAATTCTGGAAAAGTAAAACTCAACCCCCAGAAGAAACTTTAATAAACAAAATATTAGAGTGTGCAGAAATGGCAAAGTTAACGAGTCTGTTAATGGATGATGAGATATCTAAATATTATGAAGTATGGGAAAATTGGTATAACTGGCTAAATAATAGAAAAAGACGATGACCTGTTTTTTTTTTGTGAATAGATACTGTGAAACATGACTATGTACTTATAGAATGTAAATATAATGATGGAAAAAAAGATAGTTTAGGACGAAGTAGATTAGATATATGATATTTAACCTATAAGAACACTGTACCTCCGGATAACAAAGAGACTTTGTAAATTTTTAGTTTTTTAACTTTGAAAACTAATAAAGTATTTGTAAAAAAAAAAAAGAATAATGAAAAATGCTTGGAAATGTTGGAAGGCAGGGTGCATATGTGTAGTTTCAAGTCAGCCTTGACTTCTAGTGACTATATGGACAAATCCTGGCAGGGGTATTTGGTAATATTTTTGGAAGTGGTGTTTGCCATTGCTGTCTTCCTAAGCTAAGAGAGACAGACTGGCTCAAAGTCACTCAGTTGCCTTCTCTGCTTATGGTAGGACTAGAACTCAGATTGTAGGACCCTGCTTGTAGGATCATAAACATTAGCCCAAACTGCTAGGTTGGAAGACCATACACACCCTTAAAAACTTTAATTATTGTAGATATATTTTATACTACAATGTAATAATAGTTGGACAAACTCAGCCACCATATAAATGGAAGGCTGTTAGATCCAGGCTGCCAAAATCCAGATAATCACTAGAGGGCAGCAAATCTCATGGCCATCATTCAGTGGTATCTGGATTTGGCAACCTGGAGTTGATAGCCCTGTATAAAATTGAATCCATTTCTATCTACAACAGAAAGGGGAAAAATCATAACCAGCCACTATTAAATATTCCTGAACTGATTTAGTTTTATGATCAAAAGAAGCTCATTTTTAAAGCAACCTGCTGTTGTGTTAAAAATATAAGGCATTCAAGTTCATTATTCCAAAGGTCACATAATAAATTAACATCAGTTTCAGCTACCTTGTATGCTTTCCGACAAATACAAGTTTTCAAAATAGTAGAGAAGTTGAACAGAGAAATAACACAAATACTTCATTCTTTCTACAGGTTCTAAATTACATTCATTCAAACTAAATTATTGTGTGTGCAAATGTTCAATCAAACATACCTATGTTAAATGTAAGTGGTCAAATATTGCTAAATAGTAGTGTGCAATACTTCTTATATTATTCAAACAATATTAAATGCTCCGATTTCTTAACAATGTATTGGTTAGAAAATATTATAAATACTCCAGAGTATACTGAACTAATTTATACCAATAAATGTGCTTCTATTTTTTCTTTCTTTCTCTCTTTATTGGCAATAGAATTTATATTAGTTGCTAAAAATACAGAAAGTTTCATAACATATGACTGCCTGATGCCCTTTGGCCTTTATTAATGCAGATATTTCAAAGTGTTCTAACAATTGTTAGAAACATGAAATTCATGTGACTCTGAATACGTTTTGATTAACTATTGTCATGTGCTGCCTATTAATAAATTTGATAAAAGGGAAAATGGCAAATGGTTCAAATTAGAATGAGAAAATATGTTTAGTAAAATATTAACTTGTTATTTATTTATTAAATTATTGTTATTGATAGTTGTCAGCCTCTGTGGTATTTGAAGAAATCTACTGCATAGATCATTTAAGTAGCAAATGTTAAGATTCATTTTATAGTCATTCCATATCTTGCCAATATGATTGATATGCTTGACATATAACAGTTTTAAGACAGAATCATAAAAATTCCTTAATCACATTCTTACTTTCCTCTGAATATCCCATTCCAATTTATAGGTATATTATTATAGCACATTTGCCAGTCTGCTGGGGCTGTTATGTTAAATTCACTGGCAAATGTGTGCTTTTCAAAGGATATACCTTTAGACTGAACAAGCTAATTGAATTATTTGTTTATACAAAAGTGTTTGGGTTGTTGTTGTTGCACCTGAATTAAGACCAAAGATTGGATAGGAGGAGACCACACTGCTACCAGAAAGCCTGGGATTATATGGGGGCCAACCACTATGCTATACACCAACCTTCATGTTGCAAACCCTTACATGGAGATTCTCTCACCTTTCTGAAGTCACCTGGAGGTGCTGGCTCTTCTCCTCTGCTCTTATTCAAAACCCAAACAGTCTATCCTTGCTTCTAGTTACCATCAGTTGAAAGAGCTAATCTGTCAGAAGGTCAGTTGTAGTAGAACTGGAATAAAAATGAGGACGTTTATGTGGCATTGGAGCAGAGTGAGACCTTTTGATTTCCATCCAGGGGCTTCTGAGTGGTCAGTTTTTCTAGGGCCTTTGCTTTTGCTTCCCAACTCTTTTTCTTATTCCAGCTGTTGCAGCAACTCAAAAAGAGATATATTGTTTGAGCTTCATTTTTTAAATTCTATTGGTTAGCTGGAGGGAAAAGTCATTGGTGCATGGTGTACCCTGCCTGTTTCCCAATGTTCTGAAACTGGCAGAACTTAAAATAATCAAAAGTCAGCTTCAGGTGGTTTATGGGGGATGGGTGTGTGTGGAAACTTTGCTCATCAGTAGAAAGTACCCAAAGAAAATTGGCTTCCAAAAAAATTCTTTTCCCCTTCGTTATTCATAGCATTTTAAATACAATTTTCATTTGGCACTCTCCACATTTTCCCAATAGTCCTTCTATTTTTGTTTTAAAAAATTAAGAAGGCACCGTGCTTCTGATGAATGATACTTGTAGTCATATGTCTAAAAGCATTCGTGTTGCCTGAGTCAATTGTTAATTTAACCTCTAGTTTAGAGGAGAGGCAGCATGATTCACTAGATGTTTGCAAGGCCTTTATTCATCACACTATCCCTTTGTTCCATGGAGAGAACTTGATTCATGATATCAGAGTGTCAGGGCAATTCACAGCACTTCTAAATATGGTAGAAGAGGCATTCAGAGCAACATAAATGAAGCAAGATGGCAGCTTTGCTTTCCACAGCTTAGAAGATCCTCCTGGATTCACAGCTCTTACTCAGGAAATAATTTGCCAGCTGTATTTTGGGAATGGATTTGCCCAGATTTCTGCTTCTGCTTAACAACTGGGACTTAGTGACCATTCAAAGTTGCAATAGACCCCTCAAAAGCTACTTACAACCCAGTTCTGGATTTGCAATGGCTACACCCTCCCCCATGGTCACACAACTGTATTTTGGGCATTTGGCAACCAGCTGACCTTTACGGCTGGTTATAGATTCCACAGACACATAGCCATGATTTACAAGATTTTTTGGCAGTTTCCATCCTTAGTTGGTTTTCAGCAAAAAAACATCCATAGTGACATATGGATTTAACAACTGCTGCATTTGTTTAACAGCCATCACAAAAAACCTTGTAAAATTGGGTCTGGCCATGTTCATCCCTTAACTTAAAAACCATCTGCCCTTGAAAGCCATTCAGCAGCTGCAACTGGTCCAGAATATTGTGGCCTATGTTGTTAAGGGCACATGTCAGGATGCTCATGTAACGTGCCTGCTATGCAAACTGCTCTGCTTGCCAGTAAGCTTCTGGATGCAATTCAAGGTTCTAGCTGTGACCGACAAAACCTGTCATGATATAGGTCCTGGTTATCTAAAGAATAATTTTCCCCCATTGTTTTGGCCACCATCTAAGATTTGAAAAGAGGCAGGCCAAGATCCCATTGTTAAAATTGGTAGAAGTGCATCTGAATTTATTTTCTTTTATTTATTTATATCCCACCTTTATTATTTTTACAAACAACCCAGGGCTGTGAACATATCCAACACACCTTCCTTCTTCAATGTTTCCCACAACAACTCTGTGATGTGGGTTGGGTTGAGAGACAATAATTGGCTCAAATTCACCCAACAGGCATTAATGGCTAAAGGTGGGACTTGAATTCGGAATCTATGGCATTCTAGCCTACTGCTTTAAACTCTAAACTAAACTGTCTTACCTAACTTACCAAAACAGACAGAGAGGTTGTAGGTTTGCACCACAATGGAATTTTCCATGTATTTTACCAGAAAACGTAGTTAGGGTGTACTTGATAAATCCACACTCTACTAAGCATACTGATGCGCTACAAAGCCATTAGTGATGTCCATTTTACTGTCTGAATTCATGGGCACCTAACCCTAAACCTAAGTGGGTTTGCCTGCCAATAGGATTTCCCCGTGTATTTTACCAGGAAACAGATAAGACGGGCTTGAAAAGTCCAGACCCCCCTAAGTGTACCAATGCACTATGAATCTATTGGTGGTGTCCTTTTTAATGTTCGAATTCATGGGTACCTCATCCTAAGTGTGTTTTTGATGTGATATGACTCACCAATGGATTCATGTCGCATCGATACATTTTGGAGGGTGCAGACTTTTCGAGTCTGCCCTACTATGTTATGTGCCCATGAATTCGGACAAAATGGACATTGCCAATGGTGCCTCATAGTGCATAGTTATGCTTAGGAGGGTGTGGTGTTTTCATATACTGTATGCCCTATCTATGTTTCCGGTAAAATACATGGAGAAATCCCATTGGGGGGCAAACCCACTTAGGGTTAGAGTTAGGTGCTCATGAATTCGGGCAGCAAAATGGACATTGCCAATGGATTCATAATACATGGTATGCTTAGGAGGGTCTGGACTTTTCGAGTCTTCCTTATGTTTCCTGGTAAAATACATGGGAAAATCCCATTGGGGGGCCAACCCCAATAAAGATAATTAGGGAGATTGGAGGCTAAAATGCTTGCTGGAATTGAGTATGTCTAATTTAATGAAAAGAAGAACTATGGGTGACATGATAGTAGAGTTCCAATATTTAGGTGGTTGCCACAAAGAAGAGGGAGTCAAGCTATTTTCCAAAGCACCTGAGAGCAGGAAAAGAAGCAATGTGTGGAAACTAATCACGGAGAGAAGCAACCTAAAACTAAGGAAAAAATTTCCTGACTGATCAGTTAATCAGTGGAACAACTTACCTCCTGAAGTTGTGACTGCTCCAACATTGGAAGTTTTAAAAAGACACTGAATAACCATTTGTCTGAAATAGTATAGGGTTTACTGCCAGAGTAGAGGGTTGGAGTAGAAGACCTCCAAATTCTCTTCCAACTGTTATCCTGAATCCCATTTAATTTCTTCAGCTTCATCACTAGAGGGCCACAGCATTCTCTTCTCATATGTCTCTTGGTTTGGAAAGGTTTGTCTAGGAAACAAAAACATTCTCCTAAGGAATGCCCTATCTCTCAGGAATAGGAGAATAAACAAAATTGTTAATAAGAATGCAGGTCTGAATTGGCCTATTAAATAGAGACATGACCCAGTAGTGAGATGTTCTGGAAGATAAAAAGAAACAAAGATCTGTGACTATAAAATGCTACTGTTTCTTATATTCTCCTTCTAATTTCAAAATGTATTATGGTTACAGGTTAAAAAGCATAGCTATAATCTATTCCTGCCCCTTTAACTTTATATCTTAACACTGCAGCACAACAAGTTTTCAAGTTTGGGACTATTGGATAAATTGGATATAACTTTGAATTGGATAAATGGGAGAAATTATGGAACAAAAATTATAAACTGACAATGTCTGTATCCTATAAAGAAAATATGTATAAAATGTTTTATAGGTGGCATTTGTCACCAGCCAGGTTGGCAAAGATGTTTCCCAATACCACACCAATATGTTGGAAATGCAAACAGCAAAAGGGAACGTATTATCACATGTGGTGGTCCTGCCATAAAGCAAAACAATATTGGAGTAGAATCAGATCACAATTAGAAGAAATAACCAAACAACAGATAGAGATGAGGCCAGAAACATTTTTACTAGGAATACTCCCAGTGTCATATGAAAAAGAAATACAATATTTAATTATCCATATTATCACAGCAGCAAGAATAATCTACACTCAGAATTGGAAAAATAATAATATACTATCCGAAGATAATTTGATCAGAAAAGTTTTGGAATGTGCGGAGATGGACAAATTAACAAAGGAAATACAAGAAAAAGAGGAAACAGAATATTACTTAGTGTGGGAGAAATGGTATGAATGGCTGGAGGAGAGAGATAAATGGCAAGGGAAAATTAAATAATGATCAAAATAGAAGTAGAAGTATAATAGCAAATATGAGGAAACAAAAACTGTAGAAATGAAATTGTGTACATGGGTATTTATATGTATATATGTAAAGAAATTAATTAATATTAGAAGTACATGTACAAAAGATATAGTAGAATAAGGAAGAAAAAATGTATAAGTAAATTCTTGACTGATGCGAAACTGTTGAAAAGGAAAAAGTATTAAAGCCTTCTTTTTGTTTTTAAAAAATGTTTAATAAAAAATTTTTTTTAAAAAAAGAGAGAGGTTTTTGTGGGGCCAGCCTGAGGGAGAGAAGGGGAGAAGAGAGGACAGGAGAGTCTTCTGTGGGGCAAGCCTGAGGGAGAGAAGGGGAGAGGAGAAGCTAATTGTAACTACTCGTTAATTTTCAAACTCTAAGTGTCAATTTATCAAGCCCCATCACATAGTTTTGTAGCGAAGCACGGGTATCCAGCTAGTTATATTTATAATAGTTTGCCATGCTATCAGCTACCTCAATGAGCAATATAGAATCACCACACTAAGCATGTTCTAAAAAGTTTTCTTTCCGTCTTTGTGGACATTATTTTAAATTCAAAAACTGAAGTTTGATTAAAACAGCAAATTATTTTCCCATGTTGGATTCTAAAGATAACATTATTAAATCTAGGGTCACAAAAAGTCCAAATGACCATTGGGTGGCAGCAAGGATTTATTTATTTTTTAATATCCCTTTGTTCAGGGGTGAAATGCTCCCAGACTGGACCGGATTGCCTGATCTGGTAGCATTTTTTTCCTGTGGATCACTCTAGTAGTGATCGCCGCCCAGGTGTCAATACCTTTTTTTTAACCTTCTACGCATGCACAGAAGGTTTTGCGTATGCGCATGATGCACATGCGCACGTGAGCAAAGCTTCCAAACCAGTAAGGAAGGTAACTAGATTTCACCCCTGCCTTTGCTGCTATCTGGTGGTCACCAAGATTCTATAACCCTAATAAATTAAGAGATACTTACATGAGTAGCAATATAATAAAGAAAAACATACACACAATGCATCAACAAAACTGCACAGTCTGGGCTGCACAGGGTCACAACAGTTCATGAATGACATCATTGACAATGTGTTAATGTTTGGGGATCAAACTGAATTCAGTATAAAGGCTGTTTTAGGTACAGTATATCTCATATCCAGCTTCTTAACAGTCTCTTTGAGACAGAAGATTTTACCATGTAAGCATGTTTCACCTCAGAGAAATTAAAACCATTCCCATTCAAATAACTATATAACCAATAAAAATTGTCTATTTGTAATAATACTAGGTAAAAAGAAAAAAGTACATATACACATAAGTTATACAGCAAAACCTCTGACAATACAGAATTCTTTTCAGAAAAGCCAGAGGAAATAGAATTTGTCATTATGAATCATTTGCATTGAAAAGCACAGAAAAAAACATGAATAATATCACAATTAGTAATGAGCTGGCAAAGAATAAGGTGGGAGGAGAAAGTATAATGTTGTTGCTCTAGATACATATAAATAAATATATAAATGGATAGATATACTTTCTTATGTTATCATCTGCTAAATTTCAGAAAGTATAATTTCCTCTCTAGTTACAATATTCAGATTTCAAGGCCAATTGTTTATATTATAGTATTGGAAGAAATATCCATCTGAGTTCAGTTCCAAGTGGGAAGAAAGACCCTGGAATCATGGAGGCTGATTGGAAAGATGTTTTAATGGTGGACAGGACCACATGGTTTGAGGTTCTGGGCAAACCAGGGTGAGAGAGAGAGAGAGAAAGAGAGAGAGAGAGGGAGGGAGGGAGGGAGGGAGGGAGGGAGGGAGGGAGGGAGAGAGAGAGAGAGAGAGAGAGAGAGAGAGAGAGAGAGAGAGAGAGAGAGAGATTTATATCCTCTCTTGGGCCCCGCCTTGGAGCTTCCTGTTCCTGTGTAAGAAATGTATTCTGATTGGTTGTCAGACTCCCATGGGGCCATGCAGGAGTAATTTTGTAGGTTGTCTTGAGTCCCAGGCTTGGTTGAATGAAATGAAGAGCAATTTCTATTATGGCTTACTGGCTTTGTCCTGGTTTGGATCTTGAGTGAGGGCTAATCCTATCACCTTGGAGCTGAAGATCTTTTGTAGATAAGATGGCCCAGCCTTTTGTCTTGTAGATAGGTTGGCACCAGTCTTTCTGGGGCTATTAGCAAAGGCGGGGGCTGCTTTCCAACAGCATGTTTCTCCCCTATTATACCTCCAGGGAGGTATAATATTCTGCCTTTTTAATATATCCTAGAATATTTCATTCTTCTAGGAGAGGGGTGAGTGCTAACTTTCTACAATAGCAACAAAATTGCCCACACAGAAGAGGCAAGAACAGGTTTGGAAAAAATCCTATTGATGTAAAAATGTCATTAGAAAAAGGTGAATGAAATAGAGGAGTGAAGAGGAGGAGAAGAAAAATAACGATGATGATGGTGGTGGTGACGATGACGACGATGACTAAATTAGTACCCCAGGATGTCCACAGAAATCAAGTTAGCAATCACAACCATCATCTTCACTTGTTTCACTTCTGCTGCAGATGTCCCTGCAGCAGCTCCAGTATGCAAAAGACCAAGAACGGCTTAATTCATGAATAGCATCAATTCCCATATTGCAATATTATATTGCATTGAGTTTATATCATTTTGTTTCTGTTTTGAATTTTTATTAATGTACTCCACAAAGACAGACAAATTAGGAGAGGGACTATATTATATATTCTATAAATAATTAAAATTAAATGAGTAAATAAATAAGAAAAAAAAACATGTATATAGAAATGGCATCTCAGTGTCTGTATGTATTCAGTTTCTGCCAACAAGCAATGATATCATCAGTGTAGGCCAGAATACATTCACCTTCCCTAAATAGACTTTAAAAATGGAATTACATTTCCATGTAAATAAAGATAAGTGTTAACTATCTTGAATATTCTAAAAGCAGAGAGAAAGCAACATTTTCAAATTTCATTATTCACCTGTTCATGCTGTCCTAATGCCCACCAAATGCAAATACTGTTCCATCTAGTTTACATTGTATTTTTCCAACCGGCACATTTATCCTCACTAATTCATAAAAAGATTTTGACAGATGGTTTCTAATAGGCAGACGGCCTCTTGGTGACTTGTACAGAGTTGCTCAGCATGAAATAATTTTCAGGGAATTCTTCTCATTGTGGCCACTTATATTTATATACTTAAGTAGAATTGTTTTTGAGATAATTTATAATTACAATATTTTCACCCACATTGAATGGGTGAATGCATTCATCTTGTGTTGCAAACAACATACTTTTTGAAAGCATAACTAAGGAACAAACAAATTGCTAAGCAATAAACTTGTAAAACTAAAGAAATTTCCTCAGCTTCATGAAGGGAACTGAAATTAACTCTACTGATACAATAATGTCATTGTATGAATCCATGGTTAGACCACATATCATGTATTTTGTATTGTACAGTTCTAGTTTAAAAGGATATTATGTTGCTAGAAAAGATGCCAAGAAGGCAATCAAAATGATTACGGGGCAAAAACAGTTCTTCAGAGTTAAAGATTAAAGTACGGTAACTGCAACACTTTAGTTTGGAATAAGGGAATGTAACATGAACATGATAAAGGTATATGAAATCATACTAGACATAGATAATGTGGAGACAGAGAAATCTTCTTTCCTCTCTCACAGTATTAGAGCTCAAAGTCAAGCTCTTTATCGTTTTAGATTTATTTTTCTAAAATTGTAACAAAATGTTTCACATTAACTCAAAACAATGCTATAGAGCACTGCACACCAGAACAACTAGACACAGGAACAGTTTTTCCCGAACGCCATCAATCTGATAAACAAATATTTCCCTCAACACTGTCAAACTAAGTTACTAAGTTTGCACTATTATTAATCTTCTCATTATTCCTATCACCCATTCTTCCCACTTATGACTGTATGACTGTAACCTTGTTGCTGGTTGTTGTGGCTCTGACCCCCGATCCCATTGCATCGGAGGAAGAAGGCTCCGAACAGGAGGGAGAGGAGCCAGCCAGGCCTATTTCTCCCCCTGGCCCCTCCTCCCTGGCAATTCCTCAGCTGCCGGCTGAAGAAGAGGAGATGAGTCAGGAGCCAGGTGTCTCCGATCAGTCGGAGGATAATGAGGAAGGCCAGAGGTGGCTGGACCCACGTCAGCGCCGGCATGATAAATGAGGAAGCGTGCCAGGGATTAGCTGAGTCACAGGACCACACCCCACAGGTTATATGAAGGAGTGGGGTAGCAGTTGGAATTCTGTGATGGACAAAGTTTTACCCTGGCTAGTCCTTGGAGCTAAGCATCAGCCGGCTGGAAAGATTGGACTTTTGAATTGTATTTCCCTCAACTGGTGTGTACGTGTTTTGTTATCTGGTGGAGGAATCCCCCCCCCCTTGTTTAGTAAAGAACTTGGCAGCCGGTTTACATAGGGCTGCCAAGCCG
Organism: Ptyas mucosa; assembly: GCA_012654045.1. Classification (NCBI taxonomy): domain Eukaryota; kingdom Metazoa; phylum Chordata; class Lepidosauria; order Squamata; family Colubridae; genus Ptyas; species Ptyas mucosa. The sequence continues at coordinate 32,070,089 of WNWU01000016.1, read as the reverse complement.
TGATAACGAACCTTCCGTGTGTGTGCTAGTCCTTTAACCCTTGTTTGTGTGGATTTGTGTGTGTGGAGGATGGGGACAGAACACTGGTAAGATTTATATTGACTGTTTCCTTATATGACTATCATTAACTGTTGTACTTTATGATTCTTGATGAATGTATCTTTTCTTTCATGTACTCCGAGAGCATATGCACCAAGACAAATTCCTTGTGTGTCCAATCACACTTGGCCAATAAAGAATTCTATTCTATTAAACTTATAGGGAATTGATATTGTAGACAAGTAATCTGATATGATAGCAACGCATAACTGTTTATCTAGAACGTAGTAATTCGCATATAGCAATACACATGAGGATGTATCTTCAAGTTGCAGATCATCTGATTTAAGGAATCATACTCCCTTCCACAACCATAATAATAGTTCCATGGTGAGACATCATAATTACAGTTTCTTCTAAGAATAATTCCTTTAATTGCAAATAGCTTGATTTTCTTTCAATTAGCCTTTGGGGTTTTTTTCTGAAGTTTTTGCAATGAAAGGCACTGTGTTTATAGTGATTTCCAACTTTGTTGTAAAGCCATGCCTATTTTTAAAAATATGTATAATTTCATACTGCACAGAAACTGCATTCATAATGTGGCACAAGCTTGAATAACAATATAGCACCAGTTATACAGTGTGTTAGTGTAATGGAATGTATGAATCACCTTAGGGGAAAAGGGGAAGACATGTTGCTTAAGAAACTATCAGAAAAGAGAGGCAGGAACCCTCAGTGGCTTAATGGTCAGAGGAAGGAAAAACCCACCCTACTGGATCAAGCAGTTAAATGTGATGGCTAAAAGTTTGTGCCTTCAGATTCGGAAAATTCTGTTGATGTAGGCCAACAGTCTCCAACTTTTCTGGCTTTGGGGCCAGGGGGGAGGGGGAAGAGGGGATGGTTCTGTGTGAGTGGTAGGCAAACCCACACAACTCCATTTGTACAAGTGGCAGGCTGCTCACACAAATGGAGCTGCACTCACCCACCACTTCTGTGTCCCAGGACTGAACGGACTGCTGCCTGGGGATTGGGAATCCCTGATGTAGCTTTACAATAAAGTAGAATTATGCATTTAAACCTGTTTCCTGCCTGATTTACAGAGGGCTGACAGTTACTTTTTGAATTGCTAATCTGGAAAAAAAACCAACTATTGATCGCTGGGGATGGATGGGACTATATGACAGGTTAAGGGGAAAAATTATTTATCTTCATATTTTACTCATTGCAGTCCAACAGAAAATTCAATGTTTTTAGCACACTGACCAATTTTTTTCTGTTTTATTACCACCTTGGAAACAAGAAATGAATATTATCAGAATATTTTTGAAATCAACAGATTCAATTCAATAATTTAAGGACTTGTCAAAATGTATTTTGTTCAGAAGTAAAATTGGCTCAACAGATTCAAAGCACTCCCGCCATTATTTTTAAATGAAGTTTTCTGCAAATCCAGCAAATTAGATCACACATGACAGCAACACTGTGTCTCTAACTAGTTTATAAAACACATTGTATTTTCTGATTTGTTCTTTGGAGGCAAAGTTTCCAATTCTTTTCATTCCTAGCGTCACCAGCTAGAATTCACAATTATTTCAATAAAGTGAACGAAGGAGGAATGCAATCAGAAAAAACATCAATCTTATTTAAGAGATTTTCCATTCTAGGCTCAGATACTATGAATGCTTTCTTGCAATTAGCAAACCATTTGTGAAGAGCAAATCTGCAGCTGGAGGACTGATAAGCCCTTTAGCACTTGGCATGGAGCTCTTGGGTCACTCACTTTCTTTCTACTTCACAAGTCTGTTGTTGTGCTATAAAAGTGAGACTCCCCAGTCACCAGGAGCTCCCAAGGAAAATGCAGCCTATAAATGCAACAGCAATAATCAGGCTTTGTAGATTCAGTTCTTGTGGACAGAAAACTTCTATAAGGACCTTCTTAGCAATACCAGTAAATTAAATAATTTAGAGTTACTACCTTTCAGGTTTCCTACTACCTCTTACAATACTAGACAACACAGTATCAACTGTAGAGACCTTCACTTTTCTAGGTACTATAATATCTCAAGACTTAAAATGGACAGCTAACATCAAAAACATCATCAAAAAAGCACAACAAATAATGTTCTTTCTGTGCCAACTCAGAAAGCTCAGACTGCCCAAGGAGCTGCTGATACAGTTCTACAGAGGAATTACTGAGTCTGTCACCTGCACCTCTATAACTGTCTGGTTTGGCTCTGCAACCCAACAAGACAGACACAGACCTCAGAGGATAATTAGAACTGTAGAAAAAACAATTACTACCAACCTGCCTTCCATTGAGGACCTGTATACTGCATGAGTCAAAAAGAGGGCTGTGAAAATATTTACAGACCTCTTGCATCCTGGATATAAATTGTTTCAACTTCTACCCTCAAAACGATGCTATAGGACATTGCAGACCAGAACAACTAGACACAAGGACAGTTTTTTCTCCCATGCCATCACTCTGCTAAACAACTAATTCCCCCAACACTGTCAAACTATTTAGTAAGGCTGTATTACTATTATTCTTCTCATCTTTCCTATTACCTATCTCCTTTTCTACTTATGACTATAACTTTGTGGCTTGTATCTTTATGATTTGTATTGTTTTATTTAGTTTCCTAGTATGATTTATGTTTATTGCTTATTTATGACTATCACTAAGTGTTGTATCTTATGATTTATGATGAATGTATTTTTATGATGACTATGATCATGATTTATCACTGAGAGCTTATGCACTGAAGGCAAATTCCTTGTGTGTCCAATCACACTTGGTCAATAAAGAATTCTATTCTATGTGCCTTTCTTTATTGTTTCAGTTTTTCTAATAAAATGACTGATTGTGAACCACCAAACAGTAGCATGTCTATTCCTGGAGCTCGTATGTCAAAGGAAAGCCAGCTTAAAATCATTTTAAAATGTACATATTATGTACAACAATGGCCCCCAATCTTTTGGGCATCAGGGACCGGTTCCATGGAGAGAGGTTTTTCTATGGACTGGAGGGGCTGTGGTTTCGTGTGCTGCCTGCATCCCAAGGATGGGGCTTCATTTGTTTGCGCGGCCTGATTTCTGGCATGCCGGGGGCCCAGTGCCAGTCTATGGACAGGGGGTTGGAGACCCCTGGTGTACATTATAGTTCTCTGTGTTAGTTCTATAGTAACTTATCCAGGAAAGCTAGGAATTAGGCAGCTGCGCATCTTAAAAGCCAGTTTGGGTTAATATGTCAGGTTGCATCATTCCTTATTGGTTCATTTGTCTTAATGCCTGTGGACCACCAGTGGGCTGAGTCTGGATAACTGGTTCAGTTGTTCACTGGGTCTTTTTTTAGTCTTCCCACCTGCCATAGACATGCCCAGGAGATTGTGCCTCTTCACCAGTTTTATTTTAATAATGTTAAAAATACCTCAGTCTCTGTTGACTTTTAATTTAAGAATTTATACTGTACTCAAATCAGTTCTGATCATTTATATAAACTGAAGAGGAAAAATAACACCACTGACCCAGTAAGACTATTTTGCACTTGGACAGCAGAATGAGTAGCCACACATGATTTAATCACAGATCTCTCCTCCATGACATATTAGACTGATTTTCTATTTCAATAAATGTTTCTAAATACTAAAATATTTAGTATGAGTGGAATTATATCATATCATCTAATGACTCCCCCCCAATTATTCCTCTCAAAGTACATCCTCCTCACATTATTAATAAGAGTAATGGCAGGTACGGTACATGGAGTCAGGAAAAACCCCCCACACTTTTCTGTTTGGTGCTGTATGCTCTATTATCAGTTTCAACCTGGACTTTCAAATTATCCATTGTACACGGCCCATATTTGTGCACTGAGTAAATCAGACAGGTTTGATTATTTGTCTGTTCCCCAGACACAATGGAGCTAGAAATAATACAGTAAGTCTCTCCTAGAAACAAAAGAAAAGTGGGCTGGATTGTCCAAGAAGATTTATTTATTTTATTATTTATTTATCAAATTTATATGCTGCTCATCCAGTGGTGGAAGGTGACACTGAGTGGGCTTATAACATAATTAAAAATATGGAAATAAAAACAATTATAAAATATTAAAACAGATTACAGAAGTTTAAAACAAACAAAAAAGTGGGTTTAGAGACGAGAGGTGGCAGCGGCTTCTCTATTACAACACTAGCCACCTCCAGTCAACAGCTGCTCCTTCAGGACCCCATGTCAACTAGCATCGTCAAGTTTTAAGGCATTTCCTGAAGGCCAGAAAGGTGGGGTAGACCTCATCTCCTGCAGCAAGATGTTCTAAAAGGAGGGGGCCATTGCAGAAAAGGCTCATCCCCCAGCCCCACCAGCCACAATTTTTTGGCTGATGGGGTTCACAGTAGGCCTTTTCTGTCAGCACGAATGAGTGGGGGACAAAACTATTGGGGCAAGATGGCTTCTCAGATATCTTGGACTTATGTCAGAGGGGGCTTTAAAGATAATGATCAACACCTTGAATTGGACCCAGAAGCAAATCAGCAGCCAGTGCAGCTTGTGTAACACTGGTGTTATGTGCCACCCTAGGAGCCTCAAAACTGCACACACCACTGCATTCTGGACCTATTGTATCTTTCAAATACTCTTAAAGGGTATCCCCAGGTAGAGCTCATTGTAGTAATCCAAACAGGATATGACAAGGACATGATTGACGGAGCACAAGGCCTCATGATACAGAAAATGGCAGAGTTGGTGTTCTCCTAGTCACAACTGCCACCTTTTCTTTGATGCCATTCCGTCTTACTAGGGTTCAGCTGAAACCTATTGTCCCCCATCCAAGGACTCACAGCTTCCAGGCATCACAAAAGGGCAGTCACAGCACCACTTGGATCATCAGGGATGGATATGAAAAACTGAGTATCATCATAGCCCATGATGTCAGATGATCTTACCCAGCAGCTTCATGTAGATTTTAAAAAGGAGCAAAGAGAGAATATAGCTCTGTGGTACCGCACGAAGGAGCATTCAAGAGCTGGACCTCTCGCTACTTATCAACACCTATTGGAACTGGGTGTAGGGAAAAAACTGAACCAGCACAACAATGCTCAGCCAAGTCCCAAAACCCTGCAGCTGACCGAAAAGGATACCATGGACAATGATATCAAAAGCTAGTGAGAGGTCAAGGAGAGCAAGAATCGATGCACTACCATCATCCTGCTGTTGCCAGAGATCATCCACAAGTGTGACCAATGCCATTTCTGCCCCATAACCAGGCCTGAAACCTGACTGAAAGGCATCTAGTTCAGGGGTCCCCAACCCCCAGTGCATGGACTAGCACTGAGCCATGGCATGCCAGAAACTGGGCCATTCAACAAGTGAAGCCCCATTTGTGGGATGCAGGCAGTACATGAAACCAAGCCCCCTCCGGTCCATGGAAAAACCTCTCTCCACGGAACTGATCCCAGTTTCCTAAAAAGATGGGAGACTAGATGGAAATTATCCAGTAAGGTGGGATCTAATGATGGTTTCTTAAGGAAAGGGTGAAACACAACCTCTTTAAAGGAGGTATTAATCACTTCACGCACCACCCAGAAGTCACCATTCTAGAAGCTTTCACTAACCAAGACAGAAGGCATCTAACAAACAAGTAGTTGCCCTAACAACCCCAAGAACTCTGTCCCAGTGGTGGAATTCAATTTTTTTTTTACTACCGGTTCTGTGGGGGTGGCTTGGTGGCCGTAGTGTAGCTTGGTGGGTGTGGTTTGGTGGACATGGTAGGGGAAGGATACCGCAAAATCTCCATTCCCATCCCACTCCTATGGGAAGGATATTGCAAAATCTCCATTCCCACCCCACTCTGGGGCCAGCCAGAGGTGGTATTTGCTGGTTCTCCGAACTACTCAAAATTTCTGCTACCGGTTCCCAGAACCTGTCAGAATCTGCTGAATTTCACCCCTGCCCTGTCCACTTCCTCAGGTCCAACAGAATCAAACTGGACCCAGATAACAGGGTAAGGCCATTCCTCAGGCATCTCTAATAGACTTGCTTCACATTTGGATGCCAACCGAGAGCAAATATGAGTGATTTTATCTGTCGGGTGTTGAGCAAACTGCTCCATGTGACCTTGAAGGTGATTGTCTGAGCTCTCCTTCCTGAGGAGGGGCCAGGTGACCTTGAACAGGGCCAACAGGTAACACTTTGGATGCAATAGGTGTGGAGAAATACTGACATTTTGCCATTCTTACTGTCACAAGGGAGGCCTTAATAACAGCTCTAACCTGTGTTCAGTCAGATTCATTCTTAATTTTCCTCCGGTGGCACTTTAGCTGTCTCTTGGCCCTTTTCAGCATCCTGGGATTTCATGGATTATTCCTGAAATGCTGCATAATTCTCTTAGTATATCACATGTAGATGTATACATTTGTTTTCCTCCTTTCTTTGCTTGGAATGCCAGCATACCAATAAAAAGCTACCAATCAACACATAAAAATGGGCAGCAAGCTTGTCCTTTTGTTTTCTTTCCACAGTGATTTGGAAAGGAAAATAAATGGGCATCTAAAAATAATGCCTTTAATGCTCTACATGCAGGAGGCTTTCTCCAATTTTCCACTGACCAATTGTTGTCAGAGCTTCTTAGCATTAATGTTAAGCAGAGAGGAGGCTCAGTACTTTTCCATCAAAGAGGGATCTTTTTTCATTAGCACCTAATATCAGAGGAGGGCATATCTAAACTTGCTCAGCTTCAGAGACTAGCAACTGAAAATCCTCTTGCCAGTCATGTTGACTTTCTAGGCTTTTTATCGAATGAATGGTTTTCATGCTTCAATAGCACCTGAGAGGGGATAACAAATAGGCACCTGACAAGTTATTATTTGAAGGGAAAGTTATCACAGATAAGAGACTGCACCAGCCTCCCTTCCTAACCATCTGGACAGGTTGAAACTGGAGCTCCTAGGATTCTCAGCCAATAATCAGCAGCCTTCATGTTTGGGAAATCTCAAAGTCACATTCAAATATCTCAGGAGAGAGAAGCACATGGGAAGAGCCAGATGCAACAATTAGTCAGTGTTTGTCAGCCTTGCTGGCTGGGGGATTTTGAGAGTTGGTCCATACATCTTAAAGTTGCTAAAGTGAGATACAGTGATTTAGAAAACAAACAGCTGAAAATCTATACTTGTTTATATAGTGTGGATTTGCAGTGAGGAATAATGTGATCTCAAAAACGCTTTTACAACCGTTTCCAATGGAAGAATTTAGAGAAACTTTATTAACAATACTCCCTGGGAAGCATTTTCACACATGAGATGTAAATTGCCATTGAGTTTTTTTAAAGCTGTTTATATCAAGGTGTGAAGAAACTAAATGCATAAATACATTTTGTAAAAGGGCATTCATGATCCCAAGATCCAGTCCAGGCAAGACTTGATGTCCTTTGTAGATGACAACATTTTAGATCCTAAGCAAATGCTGTAAACATCAAGAGTGAAAATATTCATAGAAACATGAAATTCTTAACTGAAAATTATGGATTTTGGTATATAATGGAATATGGTTGCTTTCAGTATACTGTTCAGTAAACAAAACAGCAGATGATAAAGAGGAGATATTGGTAAGTCCTCAATAACTAGGATCTTTATGAGGATTCTAGAAACCTTAAAATACTTACAGTTCTCAGAGTGCCATAAGGCATAAAACAGTTCTGTGCCACCAATGAATTTTAGGTAGAATTGCACATCACTGCACATTATAATAAAGACAGAGTAGGCAGAGTCACTCTTGGCTGCCTTCTTCCTCTGCACAGATAATCAATTCACCAGAATTCTGATGTCTTATTATTTATTTCCAAGCAGGAAAAGACATAGAAAGTAAACAAAGGTACATAATCTGCAATGACTCGCCAGGGGAGATGGTCACAATTTGGACGCAGAAAGTGCAGTCTGGAAGCAGCATCTCCTAGGTGGGTCCTGGAGACCCCTAGAAGTTGTGTGTGTGTGTGTGTGTGTGTGTGTGTGTGTACTTTCCAGATCTTTTGTTTGACTTTTTTCAGATATTAGGAACCTAATGCCTTAAATTTTGCTTTCACTCTTAGCTGTCCTACCCGCATGGGGCCTGGTCCCACCTGCTTTTAAATGGTCCTTGAGGTAACCTACTGAGTCCTGTGCAACTCTTGAGTGACAGGAATTGCATACTCCTGATTTACTACATTGGAGTCCTTTCTATATTTTTCTCCCTTATATAATATTACAGCTAGCGGGAGGCTGAGGTCAAATAAAAGCAGTACTTATGTTCACAATGTATTCTTAAAGTGACAAAGTCATTACCAGAAGCCAAATTAAAGACTAACAATATCAGTGCTTTTAAAAGGGGACTTGACAGTTTCATAGAAAAGGAAACAATCAGTGGCTACAGAACCTTATGCCTAAATATTGTCTCACAGAAGAATCAGAAGGAATGTTTAATTTTATAGAGTTTCTGTATGTATCTTTTACAAGTCATGGTAGCGCAGTGGTTAGAATGCAATACTGCAGGCTATTTCTGCTGTCTGCCGGCTGCCTGCAGTTTAGCAGTTCAATTCGACTGGCTCAAGGTTGACTTAGCCTTCCATCCATCCGAGATCAGTAAAATGAGAACCCAGACTGTTGGGGCAAAATGCTGACTCTGTAAACCGCTTAGAGAGGGCTATAAAGCACTGTGAAGCGGTATATAAGTCTAAGTGCTATTGCTATTGCTATTATATTTATATTGGTTTGATTGTTTCAGCCACCCAGTTACATTATGTAAGATAAGTGGCCAAATACTGTAAACCCTTTCAATAAATGAACTTAATACCGGTTCCCGGGAACCTGAATAGGAGGGTGCTATTGTTCTGCTGTGATATTCCACTGGGCACCTGATTGACTGCTGTAAAAATTAAGACAGTTTGGTCCAGCAAGGTTTTCTTATGCTCTAAAGGTCTCTCCCCACAACTATATGATATGTCTTCTCCTGGTAGAGATAATGAAATGCACATCAATAAGCTATTACAACTAGATATATTATTTTGCAAATGTGATGATGAAGGAGTGAATGAATTCAACATGACAACTCATGTCTGCTGGATTGTACAGAGCCAGTCCGTATTAATTCATGTATAAAGGATAATCCTTTCAGTTTTGTTCACTTAAATCCAAACCCCATGGGATATCAAATATGTCACTTGCAGTTTCATGAACCTTCAAAGCTGTAGAATGAGCAATAGGGATAGAAATGCTTAATTCTTCCTTCATCTGCCATTGTCCAGAGTAAAATCACCCTTATCAGGATAGAAGGAAATCTTGCACTAGCATCAGGATTAAGCGTCACTTTGAAGAATATTATTTGGGGGGATAGTGACATAGAAAGGAAACAGTTAATCCTCCTCATTTTTCAAATGCAAAAAAGAGGAAGTTGTGGATATGGATTCACACATTCATACTCTATGTGTGTCTTTGTGGGTGTGGGTGCGGGTACCTGTGGGTATACTTTTCTGTATCTAGGTATTTATAGATGCATTTAAGTGAACAGCAAAAAAACAAAAAACAAACCACATATGGTGATTGAAGGCTGAAAACAAAAGATAAAATAATTTCAACAATGCTACCTCCCTGCCACATAATATAGGAGTATAGTGACTACAAGGATCCTTTCTTCCTTACTTCTTCCGGAGACAAACAGTCAACAAACAAAAGAAGGGATAAAATATGAAAGTTTAAACTTCAAGCAGTACAATATAAAGATTCCATGCTCAACGTGTAAATTACAGGGTTCTCCTGATCATCATCATACAACAGCTGATAACTTGCTTAGAAAAGAAAACCGCATGGTCTACCACTGCTTCAAATGAGCATTTTCTGCTTCAATCTTGAGATCCTCTCTGGGGAAAGAATTCCAAGTATTAAAGATCATTAAAAAGTTTCCAAAGAGAAATTATAATTTAATTAATAGATTAATGAGATTTGAAAGAAAAAGGTTGAAATTATAGCCGATTTCCTAATTTGTACAAAGAATTATAGGTTATATGCTAGAGAGAAAACAGAAATAAAACATTGATTTCTAGTTTAACCGCAAGCTGCAAGGAACAGTGGCAGTCCTATATTTTTCCCAGCTTTGGTCCACAATCTTCAGTGGAATTCTTCTGATTTCTGCTTCTTGTTTTAAAATGAATAGGAAAAACGAAAGAAAGAGCAGGGCTATCTCGGTATGTAACAAACACCAGGAGCGGCTTTCCCTTGCAGTGATGTTGAGTGACAGTCTGGCATGAGTGGCTTGCAAACAGAAGACGTAGGCATGTGTAGGGTTATTACTTTGCTCATCTGTATGGTTTTGGGAACTGTGGTTACACAAAATTGCACACAAAGCAATTCTCATCTGCAAGCAGTGTTTCTAGCATGTACAAGGACACAGGATGAAACAAAGTATAACCTGTAACATTTGCCGCTTTCAATGTATAACACTTTTGTGCATATTCTCACGAAAACCAATGATGTAATTACTAACCAATTATTGTGCCTTGGAGATTTGTTAACCAATAATAAAGTAACACGCATAGTAGGTGAGAACTGAGAAACTAAGAAACTATATAAACTATGTCTGATGCTCAATAAACTTGCTGTTGATTCTGCTGTTGATTCTGCTATCCGTGGATGTTTTCCTTTCTCTCATCTCACTCATCTTCAGCCTCCGGGAAACAAATGCAACATTGACGAATGCAACAGGCATGCACAGAGATAGTCTGCAATTGGATCAGTAGTAAAGAATCCAAGTTCTTTACTGGGGATCCAAAAATTTTGGGCTTTGAATGAAGCCTCTTTGTGTTGTTATTATATTTTGTAAAACTTAATTTTGTGACTTTGTGAGATACCAGCCATCCTTAAGAATTATTTGAAATCTAGTCTCTTTGTTTGTAGTTTATATTTATCTTGATGACTTCTGTTTATAAATTCCTTCTTTTTATAAACAAGGACAGATGAAGAAAATAAAATTAAGTAGCTTTATTTTCTTTCTAAAAAAATGTTGATTTTCGTCAATCCAAATCCTAGAATTTGATTTCTATAAGGAAAAGGTTCTAGTTATTTTAAGGGCCTTTTGATTTATACCATGTCTGCTGCACAGTTCAAAGGTTTCTTTTTATAATACATGTATTATCAAAGCTTAGCTTTGAAGTCCTAGAGCTCAAAGCTGAGGCTGTTCATGAGACAATGTGTAATACAAAGACAGCAACCTCCAGGGTATCAGTCCAATATGTTATAAAAATAAAATATTTCATTATAAGTGAACTTTTGTTTTCAAACCATGGGCTGCTTTCAAAACCTGAAAATGTTTTCCCGTGATTTTGTGAACAAAGTGAATAACCACAAGACATATTGAAAAAGATGTTGCTTTGGCAGAATGCAAATGTCAACATTTTGTAATCGGAAGGAAAAACATCACGTATTTCATTATTCTAAAATATATAAGGGAATATATGCTTTGCTTTAAAACTTCTTCCCAGATGTACCCAGAAAAGAAATGTGCCATCTTTGGTATTCTAACCAAACTTGATGCCAGGCCTCCCTGTCGAAGTTTGGAAAACCGGCAGATCCAAATCTGTACAATTGAGTTGAGAATATCACAATTAATGGACAAATTGCATACATTACTATAAAGTTTGTACATCTGTTATTTTTACCTTGGATTGAACCAATCTCAGAAGACAAGTGAAAGAAGGGAAAATTGTAATGTAGGAAGAAATATCCTTCTGGGTTCAGCTCCAAGTGGGGAAAAAAACACTGGAAACATGGAGACTGCTTGGAAAGATGGTTTAATGGTGGACAGGATCACATGGTTTGAGTTCCTGAACAGAAAAAGGGCGAGATACAGCGAGTCCCCGGGTTTTATGCTCTCTCTGGCTTTGAACTTCCTGGGGCCCAGAAAGAGTATCCTGATTGGTTGTCAGACTTCCAGGGGTTGAGGGTCTTAGCTAGCCTTGCTGGCTGATGTAATCTTCCCAGGTGCCATGTGGTGAGTTTCTGTCCTAGATGGGTCCTATTGTGTTGCAGATGATGAGGATTGTGTTTCTGCCTCTGGCCCATTAACAAAGGTGTGGTGGGGGGGAGGCAGGAAGCTTCTTTGTCTTTAAAACATGTTTGTCCATTTCTAATCCAGAGAAATAGAATATTCTGTCTTTTTAATATTTCCTAAAATATTTCATTCTTCCAGGAAAGAGGTAGGTGCTAACTTCCTACAGTAACTAACGTGAATCTGAAACATTTCACGTCACGAAGATTGTGTTGTGCACAAAGCTGTAAGCAACCTTCTCACATACTCCCACAGACTTCCATTTCCATCGCCACGTTAAATTAAAAAGCAATCTACCCCTCCTAGCACTATTAAGTGCTGTTACTATTTCTTAGTCACTGATTTTTCAATAGATTAGTACTTTCTCTCCTAACTAAATCAAGCATGACTTGTATAGCATGGCTAAAGTAGTTGTAAGATATTTTAGATATAATGATGATTCCAAATGCATCTAAATCTCAAACGGCAGTGAAAACTTTTTTTGGGACCATTAGGCAAAGGGGAAAATGTCTCCCGTAGCACAAGAAATCTCCTGAAATTATGTACTAAGAATTTTTCCTTGGTATTTCAATGTTGTGTAATGATTGCCAGAGCAGAATATGAAAAAAGCTACTGAGGACCCAGCAATGGTCTACTGATGCTGTTGCCCAGGGTCCCCTTTTTCCAAGACTTGTACTATGAGCATCAGACAATCCCCAATCTAACTGTCCATAATGCTCCAAACAGGAGGGATAAGACAGGTCATGGAGGAAATGTCCCTGGGAACTCATCACATACATACATACATACATCACATATCATAAAGATCACATACCTGCTATTGTTGTATACAGATGTACTCTCTGTGCCATATGGAGGCATTCATCTATTTTTTTCTTTCATCCAGTGGGAATAATATAAAAATGTGCCTTCTGAACAGGCTGTCCATCATTTTGCCAGAGTCCCATTGGCTTGATATGAACCTTGATTAGTGGCAGTCATTAGAAATAATGTGGCAATAGGCACTCAGACAATTGTTTGGTCCATGCTCTAAACAGCAGGAGCTGTGCTTTGTATGTGTACGCACCAGTGAATATCAAATTATTTCCTCCAAATGATTTTTAAAATAATGCTTGGTATAAAATGTGAACATGGAGTGATGTTAGATTTTTTAAAAAATTATACTCTTTTGGACCAGCAGAGAAACTTACAAGCCTGGTTTACATAAGCCAATATTAGTTCTAGTTAGGTGTATTTTGCTGCAATGGCTGGATTCATACATCAATTTACAACCATAAATTATTATTATTATTATATGAAAACCAAAGAAATCTATCTTAAGAACATTGTTAAAAATCTTTAACAATGTTAGTTCAGTATGTTAGTTATCATGTTAGTTCAATATGTGAAGTGAACAGCAGTTAAACTTACCATGGAAATTAATCACTATTTATTAGGAAACTGAACTATAGCTGCAGATAATGGTTTGAAGTTGTTTTTACTCAGGATCCTGAGCTTATTCCTATGAATTTGGGGGCAGGGGTTTCTGTAGACTTTTTTCCACCAAACCACAAAGGTAAAAATTAGAAAAGCTCTTCTCATTATTTTCAGCATTTTCACTCAAAAATGAAGCAAGAATCCCAAAAGACAGACAGACATATCAACAATGAGCCACCACATAAAGCCATCTCCGACACATAAGTTAAACACTACAATTAATGGGAGCCAAACTCTGGCAAGCATCAGGAAATGCATCCTGCTAGGATATTCAAAATACTTCATGGGCTTTGGCAGAAAATAGAGAAAGGGGCAAACCAGGAATTAGCTGAGTCATTGGCATGATATTTGCAAGATAGATTCTGGCTTGGTCAACAAAGCTGGTCTAAAACACATTTTGGTTCAGCATTATGTGGCTGGATATGCACCCATAGGCTGTGCTTTCATGCATCATACCAGTGTAAATAGGCAAAAAAAGGATGAATTTTTGGTCTTCAGTTTTTTTAGAAATATTAATGCAAATGAGCATGACTTTCTAAATCTAATCAGCCAGAATATCGTGACTATTTCCATCAAATGAAAGAGTCAACTAGAACAGCTAAAATCATTATAGAAATAAATTAATCCCCCTTTCCCCCTTTTGATGGCATAATTTAGCAGAGCATTTATGTTTTTAAAAAGCAACTGTCACTATCTAATTGTTTGTGTGGAGTGAGGAAATGTTACACTTCACATTTTTTAGAAAATGTTGGGCTGCCTTGCAGATAAAATTCAAGCTATAGTAAGCTAAGATCTGATCAATAATGCTAGTCTCTGTTAGAATGCAGCATTTTCATTTCCATCTCTCTTGTAGTGCCCAGGAGCTGCAGTCTGCCAGTCAACCTGTTCCTTGGCAATTGGCAAGCTCCCCACCATCCCTATTTTTTTTTATCAAGGAGCCTTGCGATTTTTTTAAAAAAATGAGTAGGGGACTAGCATACTGTTGAGCAATGCATGCGTTCAAACATAACCAGTATTTCCAATCGGTCTGAATCCCACACACCCAGAGATGGTCTATGAAAATAAAAAGATAGTTAATTGCAGTCAAGTACTTTGTTTGCCTTCAGCTATATGAGAGGTTTGTTTATGACCATGATTACCATGGAAACCATTTTGTGAGCATATTTTAAAATTCCAGAGGTGCCCACTGAACAGAAAGGCTGATAGTCCCAATGAAAGCCTGATTTGATGCAACACCACTCATAAATTCATAAGAATGAAAGCACCATTCCATTCTTAAGGAGTCCACCCTTGGTGGGGGCAGAAATCCTTGTACCTTCCCAGACAAATGGCTCTCCAATCTTGGCCCGAAAACCTCGAATGATGAAACACCCACAACTCCAGGAGGCAGACTGTTCCAAAGCTATTCCACTGCTTCATTGTTCTAATAGATCTAGTAGTTTCTTCTTACTTTCCTCTATAGAGTTTTCATCCTCTGGTCCTTGTCCTATCCTTGGAAGATATTTCTTAAAACTATTGAGTATCTCATGAGATGTTGTCAGTTTGTGATTCAGAGAAGATGAATGATTTGTGTAGCTGAGTGTCAAGACTAAATTTATTAGGGCTGCTAGTTCTGTCACAGTAGAATCCATAGAGAAATAATGACTACAAACTATATTGATAACACCTCAATTTTCATTTATTTTACTTCACCTAAGGAACAGGCAAGGAACTGAAGAAAAGGAGACATAAACAGGGAAGCAGCTCTGTAGCCAGAATTTAGTAATTGTGGTTAAATAATTACTTCCCTTCTTATTTTCCTCTCCCACCCTTCTCTTGCCACTGCTTTGAACTCTGAGCTTGGCAAGTGCATGTTTAGCCACTAGCTCTTTGATCCAATAGTATGATCTAAGAAGCCATGTCTCTCAACTTGGTAGTACATGAGAGTTCAAGAAGCCATGTCTCTCAACTTGGTAGTACATGAGCCTTGGTAGTACGGTGGACTAAAGCACACTGTTATTAACACCAGCTGCCTGAAATTACTGCAAGTTCGAATCTCACCAGGCTCAAGGTTGACTCAGTCTTCCATCCTTTCTAAGGTAGGTAAATTGAGGACCCAGTTTGTGGGGGCAATAAGCTGACTTTGTATAAAATATACAAAAGTATGAAGGCTATTGCTTAGCGCATTGTAAGCCGCCCTGAGACTCCGGAGAAGGGCGGCATATAAATCAATTTTTTTTTTAAAAAAAATCTTCTATTACCAGTCCGGAGAGGGATTGGCAAGAGAAGGGCTGCATTTTTAGCATGTATCAGATGATCTTCTGAAATATTGCTAGGCATGTCAGTGCTCTTCAGACTGATCCAGATTGTGGGTCAGTGGTTTCTGGTAAAGGATTTTTTCTTTACCATGAAATGCTTATTCACTCACTGATTAAATGCTGCTTTATCAGACAAAACCCATCCTCCTGCAGAGAAAGTGTCACTGCATCTAATCTAGGGAGTGATCAGTTATGCCTGTTAAAGCAGACACTGGTTATCTGTCAAAATCTGTCTCCTCCATTAAAGAGAGCGATCACTGTTTTTTTTCCCTGCTAGTAGGTAACACCAGAGGAACCCACCAATTATCTTTTTAAAGATCCCCTATTACTTGTATAAGAGCACCATTAGTCACTGGTTTTGTTGCCAGTACAGAACAGGACTCCTCCCCAGAAAGTGCACAAGATGGAAACAGGTTAATACAGCCATGAGGAATACCTCATAGAAATAGTAGCTATTACTTCCATAAATCACAGGTCAACCATATCTGGGCTGCAAACAACCAGAAGACTAGTAAATAGCAGCAAACAGAACTTTGTCTCTCTCTCTTTGCACCTCAGATACGGTAATCATAAATCACAAGACCTCAGCATATGAATTTAGTAACTGAGGATCTACTCCTTGTACACAGTCATTGGCAGCAGATCTCCGAAATCCAAGGTAGTTGAGCTTGCTCTGTAAAAGCCCACATAAGAGAGACTAGAAGGGTTGAACTAGAAATGCTATGATGCCCAGCATGTGCTGTGAGAAGCCAGAGAGGCTATTGGCAGAACCCACAAAGAGCTTGACCAGTTTATTTTACACCATGATGGTTCGTCTGCTTAGAAGGGGTCTATTTCTCTATGCTGTCTTCATTACAAATTGGGATTGAAAAGACAAATTCTTTAAAATTAGAATTCTCCATAGAGATGGAATTTCAATTTATTCATGTATTTAACACACAATATTTTATTTTACCACTCCAGAAATGTGAACTTGTGTGCTAAAGAAAAGAACAGAAAATAGGTTAGAGAAACATGGAAAACTACGGTATGTTGCAGATTCAAAAAGTTATCTTCTTTTTATATACCACGAAATTTATAATCACCCCACCCCACCCCATGTACTTTGATTTATTGTTTTCAAAGGCGGTGATTATAAAAGAGAGAAAGATATCATTGTTCTGACTCCAGGACCAATTTTAGCAATTAATTTGTCATGGTCAAAACTTATCTCCCTTTACAGATACTCCATTTATTTAATTATACACCGATCCACCTCAAAAAAACCATAGAGAATAAAACACATCCCTTTAAAGCATAATTAAAAAAGAGATATTTGAACAGATACTGTATTTGAGCTATCTGAGTGATGTTAGAAGGTACTTTTAAACATATCTGTTTTTCACATTTGACATAACATCAGCTGTTTCCCTGGCAGTCAAGTATTGGTGCCTGAGTCAGCAGCTCCAGAGAATCATTAAAGAAATTGTAATCCTTTGTGTTCCTAGCATGCCAAGACCAATTATATTTGTGACCATCAGCACACTAGAGATTTCCACACTAGCAGTTTATAGGATTACCTGGACATACAGTAGTTTTTCCATTAGGCATTGGTTACCACAAGTAACCAATTTTTTTGGCTGATGCTACAGATTGCTAGTGTTAAAGATTGTTAAAAACAATGAAAAAGGGAGATATTTAATTTGTACAGCAGAACTTTTCAGCAAATGCAACTACTAAGGGCTTCATGGATAGGTCCAAGCAGTTTTCTGGTAATAGTCCATAAAGTATTATTTATATATTATTCGTTTATTTTTAGGGTTTTATCTCACCTTTATTTTGCCTTCCCAGTCCTCCAGCCAGTCCTGAGATTCCTTGCAGAGCTCCCATCAAACTATTAACCAGGCTTTCTCCTGCCTAGCTTCCAAGATCAGCTTTGGTCAGACATTTACGAATAACTGCTGAAATAAGTTGGAAAAGAACAAAGAACAAACAGTAGTGCAGAATCTCCACTATCGTTCCGTGTTTTGGGGCAAGGGGAAAAATTTGACTCTTGGAAAATGCTCAGCTGCACAGTAATTATTACTAATATTAATATATAATTATTTTTCTGTACTTTTCTACATACAATTTCCACAAAAGATTAGAATAATAAACTATATAACCACAAAACCAAAGGAACAGATAAAAACATTCAAGGCAGAACATAAACTTGCACCCATTAAAACATTAGTGAAAACTAAATGAGTTTCACAAGCTAAAGGGCTCTTTCAGAACTTCTTTTATATTGTGACACTGGTTTATAGTAAAAGTATGTTCTTAGGTATAATTTATAAGATTACATCGATTATGTTGAGACTCATAAAGACTCATAAAGTAGTTATGAGTAAAATACATACAATATTCTTTTTTGTACATTGTTTTATAACTATGTTTGTGCTATGAACTTTTTGTTGACAATGTGCATTTTCACTTCTGAACTGACCCTTAGAAAGCTGCTATTTGAACTCTTTGCCTTGATCCTTGACCACATCTTTGTTACAAGTTGTCCTGGTTTCATCACACTGGGTACTTTACTGACCTGCTGTGTGAAACCCCAGATATGCTGATGAGCCATCAAGTCAATGTGTTATGTTTCAATCCAATTTCTAAAGAAAGGGAAACAATCAGAATTCAAAAGAAATAGTTCTTTCAGAAGGTAATGGCCTTTGATTTGTTTTTTACAAAGAAACATCTGCTTTACAAAGTAAGAGAATATATTAGCAGAGGTTTCTTTAATTTCTGGATTTTCTGAACCTTGTGATCTGCAGGTAACGGGAAAAAAAATATATCTTCTTCTGCTTTCCAGAAGGAAAACAAAATGCCAGATGAAACACAGACCACAAAAGGGGAATTGGAAAATAATGCACCAGAAAAAGTGTTGTTATGTTGTTGTTATGTATGTTGTTTCCAAATAATCTTTTTGCCATTCCATCACTAGGGGGATTTGTAGTATCCAAAGCTGTGTAATGTACTAGAACTGCAACTGAAAGCTTTACAGGATGGATGATTTCTTCATGTGGACTTTCTTAATTAGTTGGAACTTCACCAAAATGCTGCCATATATCTTAATTAGAGTACTCTGCTTAGGATTCTAGCCAGCAAGCAATGTTTTCATCCAGGAGATCACAAGCTGTTTTCTCAAGCATCATAGTTTACTCTTCATATTTTTCTCTTCATTCTCCATAGAACTGATTCACTATTTATGGCAGAAAAAATAAATGTTTTTAAAACATCCAGAAAACTCATGGGCATTTGCTAAGTTCTAAAGGTGTGGCGATGTGGCTGTTCCAAAGAAGGTCATATAGTGGGTGTAGTCTTCCTTCTTCATAATAACTTTACATTTTCTCATTCAGAAGCATTTCCTGCCTCTTTTAAATACATTTAAATACTATACTATTTTTCCTTAAACCATCCAGTCCCATTTTTAAAATATCTTATATAACGAATTTGCTGTGAATTTAAACCCCTCCATATTTAAGAGTTTTTCTCTTTGCCTTTTGAGGCAATCGTAGGAAGTATGAGTTTCTATTCTTTTCCCTCTTATGTACAATGTAGACGATAAGGAAAACTGTGTTTCGTCTTCAGTCATTCAAGAGGATAGTCTTTGGCACAGTGGTGAAATCCAAAACTTTTTACTACCGGTTCTGTGGGCGTGGCTTGGTGGGCGTGATGTGACTTGGTGGGCATGGCACGAGAAGGATACTGCAAAATCTTCATTCCCACCCCACTCCTGGGGGAAGGATATTGCAAAATCTCCATTCCCACCCCACTCTGGGGCCAGCCAAAGGTGCTATTTGCCAATTCTCTGAACAACTCAAAATTTCTGCTACTGGTTCTCCAGAACCTGTCAGAACCTGCTGGATTTCACCCCTGCTTTGGCAGGATTGTCTTTCCGTAGCTGTTACTTATAAACTCATGGAGACACTTTACCTTCGTGTAAATATACACCCTTTAGTATATTGCAGAAGAAAGATGAGAGAGATGGTGGTGTGGAAAAAACAAGGGAAGGTGGAATGAGAAAGCCTGCTTCCTGTGGCATATTAGGATGGCGTGGTGATAGAAGAGCAACACCTGGGTTGAAAGGTAGCTGTAGCTTTATCTTCCAAATGGCTGGTGCATCATTAAAACAAAAAGCTTAGTTTCATAATTGCTGCCAGTTCAGCTGTCCTCTGCATCTCTTCCTCCAGATCTTTCTTTCTTTGTAGTGTCATACAGATAGTCCTTGTTTAATGAACACAGTTGGGACCAGCAATTCCATCATTAATAAAAGCCGTTGCTAAGAGAAACTGCAATTGTGTTTATGATCTTACTTCATATGTGAAGATCATAACTGCAAGGATTGGGCACAAAGTTACCTTTTATTCACTGTCGTAACTGTGATCAGTTGCTGTATGAGAAAATCACAAAATATTCATACCTGTATTCCTTAGTTTGCAGAAAGTCGTAAGACCTACCTTTCTTTAGGGGAAAGCTCTCCCCAGCAAAAATAAAAGGAACTGAACACATACTCATTGAGTACCCAGGAGATAAAATATTATATTCATTATAATATTGAGAAATATGCTAATCCAATGTCAGACTTATTTGTGTGTCTTGTTTTTCACTCAAAATATTTAAATTGTTTGTATAGGATTTTATGGGTGATGTGTGTTTGAACCTTGTGCTTTGATATGGCCTATAGGCTAATCAATAAAGCTATCTATCATAACTCAAAATATGTAGTTGGATATTCAAAAAATATGAACAAATTCCAAATATTTTGCTTGTTCATGTCACAACAAGACTTATTCAAGATACATTAGTTCAATTTTTTCACAATTTCCTTTTAGCTATTGCATGTATTTAGATATAAACGTACCCTTGATTTAAGCCCAACTCCTGTTATTGCTGTAAAAGGATTTGGCATTGTTTTCTTCTGGGATAATTGTTCGATGTTTTGAACTCCTAGATCCTAGGAGGTCTCTTATCTAAATGAGATTGATTTAGATAAGATTGATCCATTTGAGCTAGATCAGGCAGGCTTCCCTAGGTGCTGCCATTTATTGAGACAACTAGATAAAAGAAAGGCATAATTTCCCCTATATAACATATAGGAAAACATGACTGGAGCCTCCTGACATGGTACCAGTTAAGAACTCAAAAGCTTTAGGCAATAGCAAAAACATTTATTTGCATATGTTTTTAGGTCTTTATAATGAATGTGGAAGGAATCTGGCTTTACTTTTATCCATTGATTTTAAACAGAGATTAGTGGGAAAGTATCATTTGGATCCAGAAGGATCCAGTGTTTGAATTAAACAAATAATAAACTTTTATTATTTTATTATTTTTATTATTTATAGTCTGTCATCTGCACCTCTATAACAATTACTACCAACCTGCCTTCCATTGAGGACCTGTATACTGCACGAGTCAAAAAGAGGGCTGTGAAAATATTTACAAACCCCTCACATCCTGGACATAAATTGTTTCAACTCTTACCCTCAAAACGAAGGTATAGGGCACTGCCTATCTAGACAACTAGATACAAAAACAGTTTTTTCCCGATCGCCATCACTCTGCTAAACAAATAATTCCCTCAACACTGTCAAACTATTCACATTAGGCTGCATTACTACTGCTATTAGTCTTCTCATTGTTCTTGTCGCCCATCTCCTCCCACTTGTGACTGTATGACTGTAACTCTGTTGCTTGTATCCTTGTGATTTATATTTATATTGATTGTTTCCTAGTATGATTTGATTGCTTCTTGTACCGTATGACTGTCACTGGGTATTGTGCTCTGTGATTCTTTACGAGTGTATCTTGTCTTTTTACGAGTGTATCTTGTCTACACTGAGAGCATATGCACCAAAGACAAATACCTTGTGTGTTCAATCACACTTGGCCAATAAAGAATTCTGTTCTGTTCTGTTCTGTTCTGTTCTGTTCTGTTCTGTTCTGTTCTGTTCTGTTCTATTCTATTCTATTCTATTCTATTCTATTCTATTCTATTCTATTCTATTCTATTCTATTGTCTGTAGTCTGAGAAAGCAGGTAGGAATTTAAACTAAGAAGAGTAGGAAAACAAATTGTGAATTGGTGGTGAAGGTAAAATAGCACCCAAACATACAACCTTGAAGTGCATGGTGAACTGAGACGCCTAGAACAACAGCAATAAAGTGAAAAGGGGAAAGATTGTTCTAAAGGAAAAGACTTTATATAACAGAGCAAGAAATTCATACATATTAGTGCTGTAATTAATACCTGAGCCTAAAGGTTCACTAGCTGAGCCTGGTACCACTTTTTCTAATTTTTTATAATGCCATCCTGAAAGAGTTTTGATTTGGAAATAATTTCTTAAGGAAGAGAAATCCATAAGTGAGGAAGAGAAGCTTGCTCTGTACAGGCTTGGCTATCTGGAACAGACATTTGTTTTACCTCTTGGTAGTTCTTTTTCCTGTGGCTGGTTGTAAAGAGCTGTTTATTGTTGCCTAACAAAAGTAAAATGTTGAAGTACTGAGACCCCAAGATCATCAGGCAGGCACATTTCACCACCCACCCCCATTTCCATTCATACAGGAGACACGTCAAGTAGGCACTCGGTTTAACTCAATAACTTTGTATTGATGAAGAGTCATGCTAGTTGTGATCAAAGTCTCTACTTATTCGGTATTAGGTTCCCATAATGGCCACATATTTGCTAATGGAAATCTATGATGTCTTGATTGTGGGCTATTCAGTAACATTTTCTCATCTGTGCTCTATAGTAACACGTTGCAAAGTAATGTGGCCAATGAAACTGGAACAGACCAGCTCAGGTTTTGTGCAGCAGAATCCTTTAAAATAGTTAGACAACGTTGCATTTTACAATTATACTTGTTTGATATCAAGTATAATCAATATCAAACTGATATCAAACTGATATCACAGTTATATTTATATTATAATATAATGTATATTTATTTAGATTACTGAAATTATTGCAATATTGTCAGACAAAGCTAAACAAAGATTCCTCCATGAGAAAGAAGGAAAAAATTATATCCAGTTTATTACAGCAAAAGAGATTTAAAACAAAACATGTACTCCCCCCGTCCCCCCCCCAAAAAAGGCAAAATACCCTGTTTCCCCCAAAATAAGACATCCCCTGATAATAAGCCCAACTGGGCTTTTGAGCACATGGCAATAAGGCCAAGCACTTATTTCAGGGTTCAAAAAAATATAAGACAGGGTCTTATTTTTGGGGAAACACGGTAACTCCCTGGTGATAGCTGGGTAAAACCTTGACAGTATCCTGGTTCTGAAGAATGTACTTGTACCAGTGGTGGGTTGCCCCTGGTTCGGACTGGTTCACAAGAACCGGTAGTAAAATTGGCAGGAGGCTCTGCCCACCGCCCCGGATGTCATTATAGGTGATCTGCGCAGAAGCTCAGCATGAGCGCGATCCCGTTGCAAACCGGTAGTAAAGGTAAGTAGAACACACCCCTGACTTGTACTATATATTTTGTGTTTTCTTTCTTCCCTTCTCCTTCCACATACTTCTCCTTTTATTTAATGTGTCTTTCTGCCTTACTTTTGGATTGTAAACCCTTCAACATAACCTCTATGTATCTTGCCAGTGTTATGGTTCTGTGCAAATAAATGCACAAGAAAAAATAATAATAACAGATAGCCCAGAAAGAAATAGCAAGAAGTAGTAATATTAGTAATGGCTAAGAATTATGATTGCTGCGTGAGAAGAAATGCCAAGCAGACTCTATGCCGCCTTGCTTGTGTTCAATCATTCCAGAGAATTTCAGTCAAGGACAACATAACTTCAATACTCCTTTTATAGAATTTATTTTAATTAATGGCAGAAAGCTCTTCACATTCCTTAAACTGTCTTAACCGTGGCAGCCCAAAAGGGCGAAGTCCTACATTTCAACTGTTGCCAATATTTATTTTTCTCATAACAGTATCTATCCTCCATCATATCTCCTTCTACCATTTTAAAAAATATTTCCCTTCTTGGGTATAAAAAGATCTGCAAGGAAAAAAAAGTGAAAATCTGCTAAAACAACATTTTCTTTTTTAAAAAAGATAAATTGCAGAATAACAAAAGAGCCGAATTTTGCAATAGCAGCAAATCAAAAAGATGCATACTCAAATGTTATGGGCATAATATTACTATTCATTCAATATTCCTCTTGCAAATGCACATATCTCATACATGCCTACAAATATACAGTATATGCGTAGATTTGTTATACAAGATATGCAAGGGTAGAAGACATGTTTTTTGTTACATACTATTTGCATTGTCATATGAATCTTTGAAGGCATGCAAATGGGTTTTGCTCTGAGACCCCTCTATACTCCTATGTGCTGTATATTAACAGTGTTCCATGAGCCTTGGCGTATAGCCATGCTGGCCACATGACCATGGACCTGTCTTCGGACAATGCTGGCTTCCTCAGCTAGGTGATGGAGATGAGCATCACCCCCCTAAAGTCAGACATGACTGGATGGGGACCTTTACTTTATCATTATATTAATTGCATCCGTATTGGATTGTATGAATAGTATTAGACCTCCAGATATGTTGGATATCAACTCATAGAACGGGGCAATTCTATGCTGGTTGAGGTGAAATTTTCTGGAAGATACATAGTACAGAGTAATTGAATGAATTGCCTCTAATCTATTGACAACAAAAAATAATTCCTTTATATATATTTTCTTTTTTCTGCACTTTTGGTTTTGTTCTTTTTTAAAAAAAACTTCCTTTCTATATTTTAAATAATAGTTTTTGATCGTTCATTATTTTGTTTAAAATATCTAATAAAAATTGAAAAATAATATAGTGACAATTTATGATTTATGCCTGATGGTAATATTAATTTTAATACTTATTTATTTTGAAAAAGTTTATATAGCCATCATTCTTATGACCAACTCTGGGCAGCTTCCAATCAAATTATGAGTGCTATGTGTAATATTAATTTCATTTTTATAAGTAAAATTGGGATTTCTAGATGCTTCCTAAGTCCACAAAGAATTTTGTTAGCAGAGTTAGCAGCTCTCTGAATCCTCTTTCTTACCAAAAAATATGCAGATTTTGTTGACTTTTGTGAGAGAGAAAAAGCAGCATTGCATTTGTCATAGTCAGGCATTTGATTATGCCATCAACTTAAAACATACATTTTTTCTGGAGATAATTATTATAAGAAAACTAATTATGTATGCAGGTATGGAACATCTAAATTCTAGAAACAGAGTAAAGTCACAGTAAGAATTATTTAGCAAAAGTCAAAATTGATCACAGCAGATATATTTACAGCTTGCTGGAAGAATAAAAAATGACTTTACGAAAGACATTTTTAAATTAAATGACAGAATTGGAAACTCATAGGACTAAGACCGCTTTTAGGACATATGTATAAATTGCTCTTAAAATATGACCTAGAGACAGAACAAGATTGCATGATAAAGTAGAAGCAAAATGTTAAAGAAATAATTACAACACAACAATGAGAAAAATTATGGAAAAATTCAGTATAATTCACTCCAGGCTATAATTTAAGAGAAAATTTTGTACAAAATGTTTCAGTATATACAACTTTTTGCAGAATGGCAAAAATAAATAAACTCATATGATAATAAAAGTTGGAAATGTTACAACATAGAAGGAATATTTTATCACATCTGGTGGTCATATACAAATATTCAAAGCACTGGAAAGAAATATACATCATTATTAAAAAAATATTAAAAACAAACCTTAAACTGAAATCTCAGGAATTTTTACTAGAAATCTTTCCAAAAAAAAAATTTACAATCTATTAACATATATATGCTCGCAGTAACAAAGCCACATTTCTCTATCATTGGAAAAGAGATACTTTGCCAACAAAGTATCAGACTGGGAAACCAAACTTGGGAAATATGCAGAGATGGTAAAACTAAGAGAATACATCGAAAATAAAAGTATGACTGAGTTTAAGTAAAAAGAAAAATGGCTTTCTCCATACAAAACAAGGCAAATTTAATACAATTGTAAAGGGAAAATATTTTATGAAAGAACAATGACTAGAAGCAATTTAAATTTCTCTAAAAAATTTGACATAATCACCAGTTGGTTACTAATGGAACTCTAATGGCTGTGGGTGAGGCAAATGTCAAAGATTGTGTTTCATCCTGTCATGTTTCTCACTGAACCAAGATTATCTGAGCCATCGTGCTTCAACCCTCTGCCCTAGAACAGCATTATTAAGGAACTACTGCTTCTCTAATAGTTGGATTTGCTTCCAAGTGAACATGCAGTCAGAACATTTCTCTATCTGTACCCAGAAAAAGTTATTTACGCATTAATTTATCTCACACTGTGTGTGTGTGTGTGAAGGGGTTAGGAGTCTCTATTTTAGAGGAGGAATGACTATACAATGGATGTACAATAAAAGACAGGACACCAAATTTTATTCTTGAGAATTTCATTGTAATCCTGTTCTTAATGTTCTTAAAAGGGACATAAATTTAGGAAAGGATTTGGAGGTTTTGAAAGAGGTGAGGTGTCTGCCAGGTGCTACTGCCAGCAGAGAAAAGAGGCATATTTTTAGGATATCAAGAATGCCAGTAAGGACTGTGATGTTGATGCTATATGCAGATTTGTATCATAATCCATGCTTCTAATCCATACAAAACACCTAACAACATATAATCTGTGAACAAACCTGCAGTCTGAAGTTCCAATAGTAAAGAACTTTGTTTATATTTTGAAATGTTGTTCTCAGCCATTTAATCCTCCTCTTTATTTCCATCCCGTCTGACATTCAAAATGCAGGTGCTTATAATGTTTCACCCTCTGTACTTCTTTTTCCACTAGTATATTATCTGGTTGAATTATTTTATTTCTACTGATAAGCTTTATTTTTCCCCCTCTGATCTATATTTAGTTCATATTTTATTATGACTCTGCTTGATTAATGGTAATAAACTGGCAAAGGGAACAAGACAGTTTATTAAAGTACTTTAATAGATATGGAACATTATAGAGGATGCCTTTTACTGGGTTTAAGTCTGTGGAAAGGACAACAGTGTCTAAAATATGAAAGTACCATTTACATCAATGCTAATGAATGTTAAAAAAATGCTGTGACTGTTAATGATTGGATAGGATGATGGCATTTCTAGATATTTTGAAAGTCATTTATTTTCATCCAATTGCCTTGTTTCTATAATGCAATTTTGTCTGGCTTCTTGGACTCCAAAGTGCTGCTTCACCGTATATTAAATGTATATTTAAAACTAATGCTTAGGTTATTCTTGATCCACTCCTTGTAACTCATAGATCTAGATAACAAGGAATTGTTATTAGTATCCTTCCTGCATCTCTGTAAAACAATTGGGAATTAATTTTTATAGTAGATTCTTTGCCATACAAGCCATATTTGCATCAAAACATAGACATTATGGCATTATACCCTTTCTACATCCCTTATGGGTTAATTTGTATGGCTATATCTCAATCTATACTTGTTCTTACTCACATATGAGATTTTATCTGCACATTTAAAAATATAATGTGTGAAAAGACTCTTTCAAGCACTTTTAGCAAAGGGTCTTGTGACCTTCAGATGAAAACCTTTGGGAATGAATTCCTAATTCCTAAAGACTTCTTTATTCATTCAGCCTCTTCCCTACAAACAAACAGACATATTTGATTTTAACCTTTGCTCTGAAGTGTTTTGGGGGCCAGGCCAACCTTTCCCATCTTGAGTCTAAGTAGTAGCATTTTCTTGTCAGAAGGCCTATCTTCTTCCAAACTTGTCTAAGATAGGTCCAACCAAAGATCAAAGTGGGCAAAATTGTTTTAAATTTCCTTCCACCCACGTGCACATTATTTAATGTTTACATGACCAAGCAATTCTCTACTGTTCATAAACTTAGGGGAAAAGGAGTTTTACAGAGCTCCAGATCACAAAATAGTTTGTTATTTTCCATGTATTTTCAATTTGAAATACGTCATGTTGCTTAATAATTAATAAAATGAGTGATCAAATACCTTTTTGTTTAACATATTAAGAATGCTGACTTATGGTCCTTAGAGCAGCGGTCTCCAACTTTTCCGGCTTTGCAGACTGGCAGGAGGGGGAGAAGGGATGGTTCCATGCAAGCAGCGGGCTTCCATATCCTGGTTCTGAATGGGCCACAGCCCGATAGTGGGGACCCCTGACTTAGAGCACTAGAGCAGTTGGTGAGAAGGAAACTTGCTGTAGTACTTAAAACTTGGATAGTACAGTGGTCTAAAGCACCCTGTTATTAACAACAGCTGCCTGCAATTATTGCAGATTCGAATCTCACCAAGGCTCAAGGTTGACTCAGCCTTCCATCCTTTCTAAGGTAGGTAAATTGAGGACCCAGTTTGTGGGGGCAATAAGCTGACTTTGTATAAATATACAAAAGTATGAAGGCTATTGCTTAGTGTATTGTAAGCCGCCCTGAGTCTCTGGAGAAGGGCGGCATATAAATCAAATTTAAAAAAAAAACTTCTTAAAAATTGATAAGATCTTTTACTGATCACCCAACCAATTTTGTAAGTAGGCAAGCTTCCTCCTATATTATTGGTAACAAAACCAATGACAGGCTCTTAGAATTCCATTCTTCAAAAACATATTATTACTATTACTATTACTATTATTATCATTAAACATGAAACTCAGTCAACTGAATATTTAAAAATGTGTCACAAATACATGACAATGGGTATCACTGTTACATGTTTCATCCATAGCTGTGTAGTATCGATTGCCAGGTCACAATATCTCATCATTTTTTTCAGTTCTTTTTCTTTGACTCTGGCATCTCCTGGTACAGCGTTATCAATAAACTGTACGCTTCGGCCCATGACAACTGTGATATCTGGCATGTTGTGTTCCAAATGACGATCCTCCTGTATTTGAAAGTCCCACAAGATCTTCACCGTCTCATTTTTGGTAACTTTTTCCACTTTGTGCTCCCATGACTTATTTACTTTTAATTCACAGAATATTGAACAGTATTAAAAGGCAAGAGGAGCAGATAGTTTGGTGAGCTCCAAAGGGGGTGACCATGGAAATTTTGGTGGTCATAGAAATTATGTTAGAAACTACAGCTGTTCTTGGAGATTCTGATTTTTAGCTTGTAAAATGTAAAGAATGTACTTTACCAGTTAGTTATGACTCTTATCCAACAGAAAAATTGGTTTCTCTAAATCCATTATAAGGAGACAATAA
This sequence comes from Ptyas mucosa, assembly GCA_012654045.1. Taxonomy (NCBI): domain Eukaryota; kingdom Metazoa; phylum Chordata; class Lepidosauria; order Squamata; family Colubridae; genus Ptyas; species Ptyas mucosa. Next base: position 32,040,958 of record WNWU01000016.1, on the reverse strand, counting down.
TCAACTCTTATACATCAGTGGAGACAAAACATGTTTGACCCAATTGTCACTGTGATGTTTGCAAAAACCTTGAAAGCAGTCTAGGATGACAGGTAGTAGTAAACTGACAGCTTAGCACATTACGGTATTAATTGATCCAATTCTAATGTGAAACACATTAGAATTGGATCAAAGTGTGAGAGGTCCTCAGGTAGGCACAAGCATCCAGAGAGAGAAGATTCTCTTAAAAATCAGCACTGTTTCCTCACGATCCACCAGAGGGCGCTCACAGGAGCAACGAGTCCGGCTTGTAGAGTAGGTCAAACAGGAAACCAGAGGTGGGTGATGTCTTCAATTGTGTACAAAGAAGCAGGAAATCAGGCCCCGGCCATGATTCTCCAGAAGGAGAGAGGCCTCCAACCTCCCTTCCCAAATCCCGCCTCCATCATTCTCCACAAAGAATCAGCGAGGTAAGAGGTCTCATTCTTTTTTCCTCCTCTTTCTTCTCAACCATGGCGCCCTTCCCAGCTACGGGGGGGGGGAGAAAAACTTCAACCCCCCCCTCACTCGCAGGACGCCTCGTCGCTTCGCCAATCAAGGTCTCTCCTTTTCTACTTATTCTCCGGCCTGCATCCCTTCCTCTTCTGATCGCCTCTTTACCTGCTGCCTTAATTTCGATATACACTGGGTCCTACAGGCACATAGGCACGGAATGGCCTTGGGAATGGCCGCTACGTGCCACCCACACTCGCCGGAGCCTCGGGCGCGCCAGCATTGGCCGCCCAGCCCCTGGAATTGAGGCAGGGGACCCCGGCGAGCCGCCCTTAACGGCGGATACCCCAAAACCAGGGCACCCGGCCCCGAGGGGCCTCCAGGCGGGGGGATTCAGACGCTGGGGCAAGAACTCACCCAGGCAGCGTCTGCTGCCATCCGGAACCGGAAATGATCTCCTCTCATTCTTTATTATTGTAAGATGGCTAAAGGACAAAGACCAGCTGCAGGTGACATGGAAAAAAATTTGGAGAAATTGGCAAAATTGGATGAGAAGCTTGATAAACTTGATGACCTGCAAAAAGGGCAACTGGAAATAAAATCTGAAATTGTAGTTATGAAAAAAGATTTAATTGCTGTTCAACAGGTGGCAGAGGAGAATAAGAAAAAGGTGGGAGGTTTGGAGTGGGAGGTGCGGGCAATCCAGAAGAGGGAAGAAATGAGAGGAAATGTAATTTTAACCTCGCAGCTGGATAGAATGTCTTATTTTCTCAGGTTTCAAAATGTGGAAGAGGTGGACCAGGAAGATCTGCAAGATGTGATGATTAAATTGTTGGGCGAATTTATTGAAAGAGGTTTGGAATTTATGAGATGGGATATGGATCTAGTTTATAGAGTAAACTCACAATATGCAATTTTACATAGTGTCCCAAGAGAGGTCCACATTAAATTTGTGAGAAGGGAAACGAGAGATGAAATACTGTGAACTCAAAGATCGGGGGCACTGATATACAGGGGCAAGGAGGTCACCATTCTGAAGCAGATCCCTAGACAGGCACGAGAATTAAGAAGAAATTATTATTTTTTATCGAGTAAATTGTACCTTAAGGGAATTGGCTTCAGGTGGTTGATGCCGGAAGGTTTGATGATTTTCTGGGAGGGCAGTAGGAAGAAAATTAGTAGTGTGGCGGAGGCTCAGGCATATCTGGAGCAACATAAGACCCTCCTAGAGGGTGAAGATACAGGAACCGAGGAAGGGGAGGTACAAGATGAACAGGGGCGGGCGAGGCCGTGGCGGTCCGGGAGGAGGGGGGTGCTAAGGCCAGAACCTTGAGATCCAGAACCAAGAAATGACGAAGTGGGAGGAATCTATTACTTTGTGCCTTTTATGATATCTCTTATTTTTGTAAACTTTAATATTACTCTGGATACTGAACTGATATTTTTGTATAAATCCGGTTGTTAAATTTGAAATTTTAATAAGGGAAGATCTGCTGTATGTGAAAAAAAGAAAATATATATTATGTTTGTAAAAGGATAATGAAAATTCCACATATTGTAAGCGATAATATTGTTTATTTTTAACCAATAAAAACTTTTATAACAAAAAAAAAAGAATTGGATCAAAGTGCAAGATCCCTTTGATTCAACATCTGTGGGATTTTTTTTAAAGCAATAATTTTCTCACTGAGATTAGGGTTCAGTAGACCTACTGAGTTACCACCTATTGATGACACTGGCTCCAGATGAGCTTAGAAAAAGTACAATGCTCATTATCATTATCAGATTGCACTGTCACTCATGCCCTGGTTACTTCCCACTTGGATTACTGCAATTCCCTCTACATAGGACTACCATTGAGATGCATCCGGAGGCTCCAGTTGATCCAAAACGCGGCCGCGCGGGTTGTAATGGGAGCTCATTTCCTATGTGAACTACACTGGTTACCAGTGGTACTCTGGATCCACTTCAAGGTACTAGTCCTCACCTATAAGACCCTTCATGACTTAGGTCTGGTATATTTGCAGGACCTTCTCCTGCCTGCTTCCCACCGTCCTGTTCGCTCACATAGGGTTGCTCTCCTCAGGGTACCATCAGCGAGCCAATGCCATCTGTCGACGTCTAGGGGGAGGGCATTCTCTGTGTGCGCTCCCACACTCTGGAATGAGTTACCTACCGAGCTCCGTATGGCTCCTGATCTCCGCTCCTTCCGTCGTGACCTGAAGACTTGGCTGTTCAAACAAATGGGCTGGCTATGATTCTGGTTTTAATATTTTATTATTTATTACTTATTTGGTTTTAAGGGGATTTTATTGTTACAAGCTTTTTAACTTATGTTCGCCACCCCGAGTCCTTCGGGAGAAAGGCGGCATATAAATACATGAAATAAATAAATAAATAAATAAATTACAGCTATGGATAGTGTATAACTTATATTTAAAATCAATATGGAAATCCCCCTCCATTTTTTTTTTTTTAGTAATTTGTTCATGGAGAACCAGGGCAAATATCATTATCCTTTGGACTAAACTGTTGATATCTTTGCCAATTCTGCTGTTGAAATTACCAGCCATAGGATATTTGTATTTGGTAATGTTTATTCAGCTCTCTTCAAAAGGATTTGCAGGAAGAACCAAACCTTGAACCAGAGACGTGGGTTCCATCTTGTGGGGAGATAAATGTTAATGTTAAGAATTAACCCAAAATATGTGCTATCTATCTGAACTGCCTGGATGTGATCACTGTCTTGCCAGGCAGGGATGTTATATGAGTGATATTCTGGCAAAAATTGAGAAATGTCCAGGCACCAGGTCTCCTATATAAAATGTTAAATTCTGACAGGTATTCACCAATTTACTGTGCCACCTAGCAATATTTCAAGTAATGGCTTATATGTAATCTAGAGTCCATTGGTGGCATTCAAAGCATTGTGTTGTTGTCTAGGTGCAAGAAGACATACTGATAATGTTGTGTTGATGTTCTCACCTGCTTTGGATTATGAATTAGTTTGCTGTTCTTGTGCATGGCTAGACTGTGAGATGGAGATCTTGTTTATAATTCTTTATATTGTTTCATAAATTCTAACTTATCAGGGGCAAAAACAAATATATATTCTAGGTCAAATCGATCAGTACTTGCAGTAAAACTCTCAAACTTTCCTGTATCTCAGTTTGCAGGGTATTTTTTATTGACAGGATTCAAACTGTCAGGTGAAATATTATTGTAATTGTCCTTGAGCAATATTAAGATCTATTTTTTACTCACAGCCCAGATGTATCCTTACAGAAAACTCTTACTGAATTTATTGGTATTACTTTCATGTACATGTGAATAAGATGAAATTAAAAAGATATTTTGAAAATTCTCCCATGGGAATGTATTTGAGATTTTTTACATTTAGCAGTTTCATAGCTTAATGAATGCTAGCAGTTATGAAGTCCAACTTGCTGTAGAGTTTTGATCAGACTTTGTCATAAAGCTTTTGAAAATTTATGATAATTAAGTCAGGATTGCTTCTATCCACATGCTAATTGAATTTACGAAGAGGCCTTACTTTCACACAAAGGATCATAACTTTTCTTCTGACCAATTTCTCCTTATATCAGAGCTAACCCTATTTAAACCACAGATTAAATGTATTTATGTAATTGCACTCAAAGCAGGGCTAAGATACAAAAAATAGCTTCTAAAATGTTTAATTAACTGTTATTTTTAGGAAAATTTAATTTAATTGACGCACAAAGCTAAGAGAAAATTAAAAGTTGAAGAAGTCCCAAACCATGTTATGAATTTTCATTGGCAAAGGAGACGACTTTAGGAACGCAGGAAACCTGTGGACCATGGATTACTAATCTGTTGTGTAAAGTTAATAATTCAATTTAATAATGCTTTTCAACAATAAACCCCAAATAGACATGGATAATTAGAAGTAAATTCCTAGTTTGTCTTTAACACATATGTAGCATGGATGGAGCCAGGACACTTGTGTATCTGTCTATATGGCATGTTCAAGGTCCCTTCCATTACGTTAGGTTATTGTGTGAGGCCTAGAGGTTGTGCTTTCTGCTGTAGCAACTGCCCTATGGAACAGGATCCTCTAATGATCTGGATGACACTGACTCCTCTGGCTTTTTGAAAAGCATTAAAGAACTGCATGTACCTTCAGGCACTGAGTTGGGAAAGTTAAATTAGTCCTGTTAGTGAATTTGTTGATTGATCTGTACTGTTCAGTACTGGATTTTAGATCCTGGGATGTATTATGCATTTTTATTTTCTATACTTGTATGTTTCATTGGTTTTAATCCTCTGTATGCCATACACAGCTATTGTTTTGAGATGGGCAGCTATATAAATTGTCTAAATAAAGGGGCAATCCTACTCCTCCCAGTCTCCAGAAAAGCTATTGACCTTAACTGAAAGATTATGAGATATGTGGTTTCATTTTTGTCTAAAATATATAAGATGTGTTCAACCAAAATAAACCACAAAATGCCAGTAGCTTAGTATGTCTGTGGGTATTTCATTCAACTTCTAATGTTGTCCCTTTAATTAAGCCAAAACAAATACAAACTCAAATATACAAACTAAATGGAAAGCTGGAAGGGGCGTTAGTCCTACCTGATACGCTCCTTCTCAGGGTGCGGGGAAGATCATCGGAGTGACGAAGATGTCAACTACCACATCGTCGTATCTGTCTGCCACATATCTGCCTTCCCAAGGGTGAAGGAACATCCACAACCCATCTCAAGGGTGAAGGAACACCTGCAACCCATCGTGAGTCCCTGTGGGTATTCCCCAGTGCCCCGAGATCATGAGAACCCTGAACAGGGGAAGGATCCCCAATCTTGTCGGCCTCTAGGTGCGCATGACAGCAATCCCCTGTAAGGCCAAAGGCCGCAGCGGGCACCTATGGACATGGCAAACTGTCAGTTAATGTGCTCGACAAAAGATCAAGGCCCCTAGCCCGACATGATCTCCTACCATGAGGGAGGTGACAATTTCCAACATCGAAACTGCCGCTCAACAACCATCTGAGCCGGAGGATCACTTGAGGGAGGCTGAAATCCAGCTCTCCTCTGGGTCTTAAAAACCCACCCTAGAGGAAAGAGAAGCGAGGAACGACAGGGTCGGCTGCACCAGGCAGGCATGGCTTCACCACTGTTCTTGATGCCAATCCGTTCAAGTGTGTTCTGCAAGAAAGGGGAAGGGAGAACACCTGAAGGGAGTCCTGGCCAACTCCCACTTATCATGTAACCATCACCAGCCTTTGTGGAAGACAGGACTGAGGACTGGCTGCCATCCAGACAGTGATTGACACGCTGGAGGGAAGTGATTACACTGCCATCTGTACAGGACAAGCATGGTTTCACCTCTTCCCGCCAGTCAAGACCAGGTCAAATATTTCCCTGAGAAGATTAGAACCCCTAAGGGTTTGCCGGTCCACTGCTAGTTACCATTCACCGATGCTAGCCCTTGTCGAAGCCAGGGCAGAGGCCTGGTTGTCATCTAGGAAGTGCTTGATATGGCCATCAGGCATGCCGCATAGAATGGCTTCAGCCGAAACGCAGTGGCGGGTACTACCTACCGTTTCACTGTGCTTTACAGGCAACTGTAAGCCATGTACCGAATCAGCACATTGCCCTGAACAATCTGGGTCCCCATTCAACTGAACCCAGAAGGATGAAAGGCTGGATCCATCTCGAGTCCCATCAGAACTGAATTTCTGGCAGTGGGCATACTAAGCCAGCAATATATAATCACAACTACTGTGCCACCCTGGCTCCCTTGGTGTGCCCTAGAGAAGGCACATCTGCCTTCTTGTCCTCCGTGGCAAGATTGCCCTTAGTATCTGTGGACAAGGGGAGGGGGTGAGGCTAAGGTCGGCACCGAGGTCTCCACCTCCGATGCCAGCAGTATAGCAGCAAAGTCCTCCTCCACAGTATGCAGCCCCAATTCAGAACCAGCGTATTGAAGGTTCTCCCTTTGGGTTGGCCCCTGTCCTGTATCAGATTTAGGAACCAGTTAGGTGACTAAGGAACTTTAATCTGGCAGTCGGTCCCGAGACTGCATATCAGCAGGGCTTATGGACTCCGGAAAGGAGCTTGGAAGGCTGGTTCCAGTCCCCGCTGGCTGTGGCCAAGACCCTGGCGATAGTACTGAGACCCAGCCATCATCATAGGTAACGAGAGAGTTTGCATGATTCCTGTTTAGGAATCCCACTGACTGGGGAGAGCATTGTAAAACTTAGTGGTTGCCAAAAGTGGCCTGTGTAACTGGGCAGAGCTCACCAAGAGCAGTGTGTTCTAGCCCTGTAATTGTCCCATGAGCAATAGCCGGAGAAATTATAATTTTTTCTGACTGTTCTTATCCTGGTGCTGCTTCTCCCCTGGAACGGTCCCACTACCATGTGAGGCGAAGGTAGCGGCAGGTGGAACCAGATCGCCTTAGAAGGAGCAAGTCCTCTGTGTCAGACATGGACAAACAGAAATCTGCAGGTTAAGGAGGCCAGAACTGTCAAATGTATTTGCCATCTATGAAAGATTTGCTGTCTGGCACCACCTGGTGGCCAGGCGCAATGACAGACATATGGCAACAGGTTGGACTCCACCACCTGATAAAGTTTCACGGTAGAAAGTGACAGCTTCTCCCCGATGAATTTTCTGAGTTCTGTCACCCTAGCTGCCCTAGTCCCACAATCAATGATGGGAAGTGCCCTGATGGTTGTCAGAGGGTTCCGCCGACAGGTATCTATGACACAGGGCAGGCTAGCTAGGGCTAGGCCTAACCTACACCCATGAGCGACACTTGCCCTTATGCCGCCTGTCAATAGTGCACAGGATGGCTATTACCCTTCTCCAGCCATAGCTAGGCAGACTGGCTCGCAAGGAACGACTGCTGCCTATGTTCAAATGACGTTAAGCCACTGGAGACAAGGCAGACTGGCTTGAAAGGAGCTCTCTTGCCACGGCTGTCATGGTGCTTCTGCCAACTTACCTCGTGATGTAAGACAGACTGACTGCCATTTTGGCAGCAGTGGCTTTTCCGCTATTTTTAGAGCTGAATACGGCTTTAAGCATGCTGCCTACCTTCACTCTGAAATCACAGCAGCGGAATGCCACAATTAGATTTGACGCGGAAGACAGCCAAAGGCAGCAAGTTACTCACAAATGAGCGCTAAACCTTCAGATCGCGCAAGCTTCTTCCTCGTAGTGCTCCTGTCAGCGCGCAGGCTCCAGTCCAATATGCAAGCACCTGTCAGAGGCGCGAGGCTCCTGTCTGCTTCACCAGTGCCTGTCAGCAGCACAAGGCTGGAGGCTGGGACAGCGCATGTAGGCTGAAAGCCTGCAAGGCACTCTGTCCACCTGTTCTGCCCCAGCTACGGACCCCAAAGAACGCAGTACACACAAAGTCTGTACATACCTTAGTTTACTAAATTAAATCAGTCTTTTTCAAATAAAGGCTGTTAATTAACTTTCTTAACAGCCTACAAGAATCCAAAGAATAAATAATCGTAATCCTACTATGGTTGGCAGAAAGCCCAAAAGCAATTTGCAGAGAACGAAGATCAGGACGCGAAGGAGAGTGAACGAAGTTGTTCCCTGCAAATTGCCTCAGTCGTCGTTCTTCCTTAAATAGGCTAAGGGAGTGGCCAATTAGCCCCAAGCCTTACTCTTGAGGAGACCTCCTCCTAAGGAACCACTCCTACCTTTTGGCAACTCTGCACGCCCATGCATCGAAAAGAGGCTCCTCCTCTTCTTCCTCTTCACTTATGGGAGCTTCTGGAGGTTCTGAAGGTCCTGGCTGAATCCCCGCCTCTGGCACCACATCTTCTCCACCCTCCTCATTGTCTGACTCAAGTGCCAGCTGCACAGGCTGCTGGCGCAGCACCACACCAGCCTCCTCGCTGTTGGAATCAGCTACTAGCTGCACAGGCTGCTGACAGGCCACACCACCACCGTGGGGTAAGCGCAGGGTGAAGGCCAATGGCAGGTTGGCCACTCGGGAGTGCGAAGCTCCACCAATTGTATTACAATAGTGTCGGGCAGCTCGGTGGTGACACGATAACAAATGGCCCCCCGACCTGCCCGCAGCGGGAGTGCAAGAGTCCTCTGAAAGCGTTTCCCCTTCTCTTGATGTTCGGGAGCGCAGAGCTCCTCCAATAGGCCCATGCTGTCAAGCAGGAGCGCTGGACTCTATTCATGTTTGTCCGGAGCACCTGCAGCTCAATGGAAGGCTCACTAGGTGACTTGACAGGAGCTGTCAATTTGAACAGCAAGGCCCTATCCTGCCACTGCTGCAATGCTGCTGGGCACGGCTGCCATGTTACCTTTCAGATGGAGCAGATTGGCATGCCAAATCTCTCCTGCTGCGGTCGCAATGGCGCCAAGCACTGTAGCTGCCATATTCTTTGCGGAAACAGGCAGACTGACTTACAAAGAGCATTCCTGTCACGGCTATAATGGCGCTGAATGCGCAGCCACTTTCCACATTGTATTTTCAGGCAGACTGGTGCACCATGAGTGCCCCTGCCATGGCTCCTGAGGCACCAAAGGCGCTGTCGCTGTCAGTGTGCCTGGAAGAACCAGGCAGAGACTGAGTCCCTCTCTGCATTTGCAGACTAGTGCCAGGGGCAGCCCGTTAGAAGGCAATGTCCCTTCCGCTGACCACGGGAGTGGCAGGGACCTTGGCTGATATCGAAGCCAGTAGGGAGGGTTACCAGTGGACCAGTAACCCCCCAGATCGCAGTCCAGTGATCGCCGAGCCTTGTTCAGTAAGAATTTTCTAGTAATTCGGTTTATTTCTCTAATTAGGATGAGCCTCTTCTTTCTCAGTCTCAACTCGTGGAAGACAGAGTCAAACTGGGCAGGACCCAGGCAAGGGAGGCGTGGCCAAAGAAAAACTAACTCGGTCTCTAAGCAGAGAAGCAGAGTACCACCCATTCCTGGATGATCTTCCCCGACACAATGGAGAATCATTTTTATTCATTATAATAATTACATATTTCCAGAAAAAGTGACTGATTGCTACTATTCTTTTGACTTGGGAATTAAGCTACAAATCTGACCTGCAAAGTTAATCTTGAGTAGTACAAAGCCAAAGGGGCATAGTAGCATTGGTGGCAATTGACCTCATTGATCAATGAGAATTTTATGACTAGCCATGCCAATCGTGATATTTTGTGAGAGTTTAAAAATTTTAAAATCGTTACAGCATAACTCCAAAAGTTGTTTCTTTTGTTGAAAACAGAAAAGATACCACCGATTAGTTCTCATTTGCAACCTCTTCTCTTTTCCCATGATTTATTTTGCCCTTTCTTACTACCCAAAGGAAAAAAAAACCCTGAAGAACAGCTGAAAGGTATCTTTTAATTGGTAGCCTAAGAACTCTCTCTCTGAAAGGCAATTAGGATTCTTTCCCCACCACCACCACCACCACCCACTCCCCCATAATTTTCAAAGTTCTGGAAATTTTTCAAAGCCCATTTGGAATTTTCAAAAAATAATTTGCACATCTAACTATATTTGGTTTCAAGTAGTTTATAAATACCACACATAATCCTTGCCCTAACAAGGCTGATTTGGGTCCAAGAGGACTGTACTGTGTGTTTCTTACCGGCAAATACATTTTATGATAATCTTCTATTCCTAGTTATTTAAAGGACAGTGCCAAATGCTGATATTTTGAAAATGCTAACCTAATTATCTATAGCTCTGAGTGACTCCAGATCTTGAAATATCATATAAATAGGAAAATATGACCTACTGCTTTATATACAACTCCTCTTCTCACCTGATTAAAAACAACATTTTCCCAGAAATACTTTTATTCCTTGGAATTAAGTCAATATATATTGCAAAGAAAGCTTCAGTTATTTGGGGCTTTAAAAAGCTAATGCATACTACAATCCTTAAATAGCTAATTACAGATCTGGGCAGCAGGGAGACTCAATTATATTTATATTTGGATTAAAAAGGAAACTGCATACTAGGGCAAGTGGAGGAATTTGAAAGAAGTGAATGTAAGACAGCCACAAATAGATCATAAGGGTATTTCTGATGAAAATATTTGCTCATGAATACAACCACAGTACAACATAATGCTTTGCTGTAATTGATAATGGACTAATTTCCATTTTTTGCTTTACCATATCTGTGGCTCTCATCTTGATGTACAGGTCACTGAAAGATGTGCATTAAACAATGCCTTAATTCATTTCCTCAGCTTTTTCTTTAACACAATGGTTTTTTATTTTGAGTTATTTAGACAAATTTGTCCACATCGATTTCTACCAGTACAGAACCATCATCTCTTCAAGAGTTTTGATTCCTTGAGTGCAATCTCCTCAATTTGAAGATCTATTGGATTCCTATAACAATGAATCAAAACAGGAATTCCAGGCTAGGGAAGATGGCTCAAGTTAGTAAAAAGAGACAAGCAATAAAGAGCAGGTCTGTTTTCTGTGGGGTAGACTAACACCTGTTGTAATAGCTGATGTCTGATATTGGTTTTTAAGAATTTAAAATCAAAACTACTATTAAATACTTAATTATGTTACATTGAATGTAGCTCTGTTTTTTTAAAGAAGTAACCATGTGAATCTATTCTTTTTGTTAATGCCTAGTTGGTTTTAAGGAAAGGATTTAAGGATTTCCCAGTTTGGTAGATAACATATTGATACATTAAGGAATGAAAAAAAAGAAAAATGTAGAAAAAACAAATAAAATGAGGCAATTGCCACAACTTTATTTAATCAATTCATTCACGGAGAATGCATTTAAAGCTGGTAAGATGATGAAACTGATTCAACTTTCAATGCTATGTACTTATTGTAGCAAGAAAACAAGATGTCCATAGAGATTACATTTAAGAATATAATAAAATAACAAGATAGTATCTTCCCTTATTTTGAAAACAAAAATTATATTTAAAACTGTTAGGATTTTAAAAAGTTATATAGTTTTTTTTTTAACTTCCATGAACTCAAACTCATTAGATTTTAGCTGTGCTGAATGGAGGAAACAATATGTCAGAGAACAGACTTTAGACTGGTCGATAAAACTTATTTTGGAACATTTTATTGTAATTCTCAACAATTTCACTTAACACTTTACAGTTTTTACGAGTGCCATATCTAAATGATACAAATTGCTCTTAAAAGTGTTTATTTGGAAACAAGTTCAAAAAAATATCAGGATTTTGGGGCACAGAAGATTTAAATAAGGGAAGTAATAAGAGGGGAGAAAAAGCTTTCTGATTTTTAAAATAACAAAAATAAGAGTAGAGGATATGGGCTTTATAGTAGCCAGATATTAAACTAGGTTGAAACATCATACCACATCTCACATATGCTTATGATAAAGTTTGAATTAATGATAATAATATTACTATCACTTTTGGTTATTTCTTCTTCTGTAGTTCTTCTACATAATTGACTGGAATTATGCCTATACATTCTTCAGTCTGTTGTATACGATGTCTTAAAACACTAGGTCTGATTATATCAATGTCCCGTTTTAAATGGTCCAATAGATTTGTAATGATTATTGGAGCAGAATCAAAGTCTATCAAAAAATATCTGGAAATAAGAAAAAAAAACCACAGTTAAAAGATTTTATGTTAAAAGACATAATACTGTATATGCTATATTTTGTGGGCATGATGAGACTCTAAACTGATGACATGCTTGACCCCTCCGTCGGGCTCAGCCTGAACATTTCTACAAAAGGTTTAACTAAATGTAAGCATGAATGGCATCCATATATATTACAGCAAGGTAAATACAAAAACTAGAGTATGGTTTCTAAAATTTGCTCCAATAGTACTGCCAAATGGTATGAGAACCCATAAAGGGGCAAGTCAGAATTTAAATATTTACCTATTATTTTCCTTTTTACTTTATTATTATTAAGTTTAGCTCATAATTAGCTATAATTATGAGCTAAATCATAATATATCATAATTATTAGCTATAATTAATGGTTTAGCTCAGCAGACTAAAAGCATAGTGATTTAAACCAGCTGTCTGCAATTACTGTAAGTTCGAATCTCACCAGGCTCAAGGTTGACTCAGCCTTCCATCCTTTCTAAGGTAGGTTAAATGAGGACCCAGATTGTGGGGGCAATAAGCTGACTTTGTATAAATATACAAAAGTATGAAGGCTATTGCTTAACGCATTGTAAGCCGCCCTGAGTCTCCGAAGAAGGGCGGCATATAAATCAAATTTAAAATTTAAAAAAAAATAATATTCCCCTCAAAAGAACAGTACTTCATCATGGTTGAGGGGCCTGTGTGTTCTAACAATGCTAAGGGCTAAACTGAAGAGGCGCAACCGTATCAGACAGGTCTTAACTGGAAGTCAGACTGACTCTGTTCCAAAAAATCAATTCAATATGATGTCTCAAAGGTGCTTTTTCAAAAGACAACTGGACTGTTTTTCCTTTTGAAAAAGCACCTTTGAGACAACTATGACCTGGATAACTGAGAATCTATACTGACATTCAGTATGATGGTAATACATAATTTGAATTCCATGCCAGATTTACTGTCACCCAGATTAACAGGTATTGTGTTGGATGGTATGGCTCCTGGGCATTTAGTATAGGCTCAGCTCCCTCTGCAAAGCAACAAGGGCATGAAGCTGACAGGCTACTGGAAGGCAATAGAAAATTTGTTCAAAGGAATAAATTTACTAATTATGGAATGTTTCTACCAATCAGAAAACATCAAAACATGGATTTCAAAAGTGAAAGCGCCAGCTTTGGGGGAAAATGCATCTGGATTTAGGAATTAATGAGCAGAGATTTATGGACTAAAGTTCTTTACCAATGTTGAATTGAAAGCAATTGAAAAACAAGCAACTTAAAATTTGGATTAATTCCGAAATACCAATAACAATACCAATTCGCAGAGTGAGTAACGAACAGTAGAAGGCGAAGAGGCTATTGGTATTAATGAAGAACAAAAGAAACTGAAGTTACCAAAGGGTTGCAAACACTATCGGTTAATCAAAACCTAGCTGAGAAAATCAAGGATTGAATGAAAGAACTGAAAAAATACATTTGTCAAAATTGAAACATATTACATGAAAACTTTGGCTAAAATAGGAAGAATATTAATGAAACTGTTAAAATTATTCCAATTGCAACACTGGTGCAAGCAAACCCAACTGATATATGCTGCAGCCTGTGTAACCAGGTATTTAAATAAATATTTTTTAATATTGGGAGAAGGGAAATCGGCAGTCTTCTACAAAGAAGTCATATGAGAAATAAAAATATTTTTATGAATGTATTATCAAATGCAATAAAGTGGAAAGTGGAAAGATTAAAAAAAGCCAACTTCATTACTTAGCCTTTATTGTTCACCTGAAAAGGTTCAGAAACTGTACACAAGGTGCCATATGTCTGCATTCTATGAATCTTGGTGACATTTGTAGCTTGAGAGTGACTATCCATTTGACAGAAAGTTTCCCAATAAATAATTTGTCCACTATGGTAATACAAAACATCTCCAAGATTGGTCACATTTCTCTCACTTCCCATTTTCCTTTTTTTCTCCCTAATCAACTTGCTTGCTGAAGAGTTTCTGAAACTCACAAACGCATGCTATTCAACCAAAATTTATTCTTATTCTGAGAAAGGTGGAAGAGCAAGTTGCTTAGAAAAATTGTCATGGGTTCTTTTTTAAACTGCACCCAATTAGATTTACACATACAGTATACAAAAGAGCCACAATAGGACTGGATCTTGAACAGGTAGTTTTGTATATCTCCCCATGAAGATTGGGGAGATGTTTTCTTTTTAAAAAAAAAAGATACAAAAATGAAATGTGAAACTTACAAATCTGTGAGTGCTTTCTATTATCTCTAACCCAATCTATTGCTATTCCGTTCGATTGCTATCCTCGCTCTAGAATTTCTTCTTCTTTTTTTTCTTCCTCTGTTTACAGCCAGTCTGTAGAGTATTACACATTTACACATTGTGCTTTCCTTAACTTCTTTTTCATCATCCTCTCAAGGGTTGAAATGCTCCCGGTTCGAACTGGATCGCCCGATCCAGTAGCGATGGTGGCGGGTGGTTCGGAGAACCGGTAGCAAAAATCCTCGCCCCCCCCCCCCCCCCCCGCCCCGCTGAGCCCCCCAACCATCAGAGGCTTTTTTTTTTACTTTTAAAAGCATTTTTTCTACAACCTCTTCCGACGAAAAAATGCTTTTAAAAGTTTTTTTAAAAAGCCTTTGATGATTGCGTGGCTCAGCTGGGATCATCAGAGGCTTTTCAAAGCATTTTTTTCTGCAACCTCTTGGCCGAAGAGGTGGTTTAAAAAAATGCTTTGAAAAGTCTCTGACAATCCCAGCTGAGTTGCCTGATCGGCAGAGGCTTTTCAAAGCATTAGAAAAAATGCTCTGAAGAGTTTTTTTTTTAAAAAAGTTGGCTACGTCCACCCAGTCATATTACCCTCCCCCACCCCAAGCCACACTCACAGAACCGGTAGTAACTAATTTTACATTTCACCCCTGATCCACTCCCTTTGGAGCAAAAATGCATTGCTTTATTGGGCTGCTTTTCTCTATTTGCTGGCAGCTGCAGACCTTTCAAACCACAGGTCTCCTCCAGGCTCTTCCCACACCTGTTTCATGGTTGCAGTTTTACTGAACTATCTACCAGGCTGATTCGGGGTGGGGGTGGGGAATGCTCAAATGGGAAGAAGCCAGCAAAGATGTTTGCAATTTTTCTAAGCAGTCTGTTCTTCCATAAGAAGAAATTGTATTTTTTTCCATAAAGTCTGCCTAAAAAGAGAAAATGGTCTATTTTATATCTCATTTCAACTTTACCTGAAATTCTGTACTTTGAACTTCCAGAGACAAGTTGGCCCAAATTAAGCCACTTGTCTTTCACTCAGCGATTCAACCTCCTAACCAGACTGGAGATTTTTGTACCCTTGGAAATATTACAGAGATTTATTCTTCATATGCCACAAGGGCTGCCTAAAATCGTCAACTTAAACTTTTCCCCTCTACTTTGATCAACATAAAAAAAGATAAATTTAAGTTCTGATATTTTATTCATGAGCTTACAAGAATATAAGACATTAGTTTCATGAGGGCAAGAACGATCTGCAAAATACTATTGTTGTCAGTTAGATATTCTTAATAATCTAGCTTCTCTGAGGCAGAATGGTTAAATTCAAGAGAATAAGCAGATGTGGGAAAATTAGGCATACATAATCATTATCTCTTCAACTGAAATTGAACGCTCTATTTTCAAATTTATCTTTCTTTAAATGAAATGGATAAAAATATTTGGTTAAAACATGATTATAAACACTACAATATTTAAAAAGGAGGCTGCTATTCTTCATCATAATTTGGAATAGATTCTATATGAAAGGTTCAGCCGTTACAAGCAACCTCAAAACTGAATTGATGCTTCATTAAAAAAAAAAAGCTGTTTCAAAATATTTGACCAAAATGGAAGGAAATGAAAACAAACCTCAATTATTTTGTTTAAATTCACATCGGTATTTTATAGGAGTGTTTTCTTTTAAGAAATTTATGGATTAGTCTTTAAAACAGCTTGAGTCAAGCCATTACAGAAGAATGTGAAGTGAACATGAAAATGAAGATAGAAGAGAATGCAATTTTATATGACTGAATAGAGAAAAAGCTCAACTATCAAACCCAAATTAATATATCGCTTTTCAAGTTCATCCTATGGTGTTTTTTCATTCTAATATTTATAAATGGAAATTATTAAGGTTGAAATAACTATTTTAACTCAAACCTCAAGATTCACCAATCAAAATCCAATGCAGTGGTGCGTTGCCCCCAGTTCGGACTGGTTCTATAAAACCGGTAGTAAAACTGGAGGGAGGCTCCACCTACCGACCCCGACATCATAACGCTTCTGCGCATGCACAAAAGCTTTTGCGCATGAGCAGAAGAACACGCACATGTAGTCCTGTTGCAAACCGGTAGTAAAGGTGAATAGAACCCACCCCTGATCCAATGTACACTAAACAATTTACATTTTTCTGAGACATTTTTCTCTATTCATTTACAGATCTCATGCTTTCTCTTGGATAGGAACTTCCAGGGAATTCATGAATATAGACTAGACTGGAAAGTAAAAAAATTCTAAAAAAGCAACAGCAAAACCAATTTCATATTATTGCAAATGTCATGGCTGCATCCAAGAAGTTACCAGGAGTTGAGCTTGATGTTACTCCCATTTAAAGATTGGGAGTAGAAAATCCCTGCCAGTTGTTTACAAGTTTTTCAGAGATATAACAACAAATCTATCTCAATGTGCATATTACAAGACAGTAATTCTTTAAATGAGCTTCTACAGAGCTTTCAAAAGTTTCTTAGACTCCTTATACGGTAATATAGAAAACAGAAACTTATTCAGTATTTAAAAGCTATCTTGATTTCTTAGAAATCTTGAAAAATCACAGCAACTCCTTTATTCCAACTTTAGAATATTCCTCATTAGTTGATATACAAAACAAGATGTCAAAGAATGAAAGGAATATAGTTATAGGGTATTTGTAGAGACCTATATATGTCATTATATAAGGGAGGTTGTAAAATAGCTTAACCACTTTTCACTTTGCCACCATGTACTGCTTATTTCAAGTGTCTGGCAAAAATGACACCCAACAGATTATTTCTGCAGAAATATAGCCTTAACAGAAAGATGTTTCCCTAACTCCGCCCTAATCAAAGCTACTTCGTTTATTTCTTTCCATTTTTCACCATCTCTTTTTGATTAAGACTTGTAGAGTTTTGAAAACTTGACCCAGGTCTGGGTTTTGATTTATTTTTTTCTTTTTAATGTTTCAATGTACAAAATTTGCATCTTTGACAATGCTGACTCAAAAAAAAATGATCTCCCTACCATTAGCCATGAACAGTTTTTCAAGCAAAAATAGGCTACTTCAAATAGGGGTAGTTTAATGTAGCCTTTCCCAACTGGTACCTTGCCATGAAATTAAATACAGTTCAATCTATAAAACTCCCTGTTGATTTGAAGGAATCTGCATCAAGTACCATGGGAGTGTGTGCTTGAAAGGAAGAGCTCATAAAAAATTCATATTTCTTCCAGTTCTTCCACATTTCTGACATGGAAATCTTGCTTCCAGTTTTAAAGAGTGAGATTGGTGAGTTTTTGCTCCCTTTCTTGTGCCTTGTTTTAGCCAGAAATTGAATGTACCCATGTATTCAACATCTTCTTTAAAGCACTAGGGCAAAGATCATGAATTTAATTTATTCTTTTGAACTATAAAAACTACCTTAGAAACATCAAGTTTCTTTTCTGAAGTATAACATAAGTAGACTTACACAAGCAAAAAAATACCGCAATTTAGAAGTTTTGGCTAATGTTTTGCCTGTCAACAGAAAATAGATTATTAAGTCAGCAACAACTATAGTTTTATGCAACCCAACAATTTTGCAATGTGCAAAGAAGCATCACAGTTGCCTTGACTTAGAGCAATGAACTGTGAATTGACATGTAAATATTGTTTGGAATTAAGAAGGAACCAAAGTCAAGAATTATTTGCAAAAATGCAAGCAAATGAATGAAATATAACTCAAATTCTCCAAAGCAGTCCATGCCAGCTATAGCTTTCCAGAAATGTTAGACTACAACTCTGTAGTGGTTTATCTCAGTTGCAATAATAGAAACTGTAGCATAATATGTCTGGATGGCATTAGGTCTAGGGGGAAATGTCCTAGAACTCAGTGGTATTACCAATGTAGGAGAAAAATGTTCAATTAAATTCCACTAATTCATTGCAAACTCACCATAATTCTGTTGCTTTGTTATATAGATGGGCAATGAATATACGGGGTAATATTTGTACTCTATATTTCCCATCAAAATATCAGCTACAAAGACTTAAGAAAAAAATGTCACATAATTATTTCTTTCAAATTAAAAGAGCGGCAGATATCTGATTGTATAGATACCAAGTTAAAATGTATAGATCTTAATTAAAATGTCAAGATTATAAATTTGATATTGATATTATTAATTTATATCAACATTACATTTTATGGAATTCAAATATATACTAACAAGCTACATTCCCACAAGAGACTTTTAAAAAATTAATCAGCAAAAGACAGACACCTGGATCCAACCTTTTTCACAACCCAATGGGAAAATGGTTCTCAGATGATCTAGTGTGACAGAGTGCCCATGGGACAGTCTGTTTAGAACAGGGTCAGAAATGCTGTATGGTTTATGAATACTGAGCTTCATCTTTTTAAGAATATATTATCATTATTTTTACGCTCTGCATTGAACACTTATTAATATAGCTGATTGTGAGATTTGGAAGGGGATTAGAAACGTGCCTTGTCTACTACCTCTCAGGCCTCAAGCTGGTTTTCTCAGAGGCACTCAGAATGTTTGATAAACACACATAGAAAAGATCAAATTACCAATTTTAATATCTAAAACATGGTTAACCTTCACATATATAGGTCAACAGTATTCCTTAGGCATATTATAGAAGGACAAATGGAATGCAGATTTCCATTTCAGTCCCATATTCCCATTCAATAAGCTAGCAGGTACAAAGTAGAGGGCAGGTACAGATTAGAACAAGGGGTTCCTAGGCTGGTACAACAAAGGAAAAACACACACGTCTATTCAATTCCACTGAGTTAGGAGGAATTTACTCTCATGCAAGTATGGCCTTTGCGGCCTTTTGTAAACCCCTACTCTAGGATCTGATCTAAAAGTCCAAATCTATTACAATTTTCTTCTCCATCACAAATAAAAAACTTTTATGAAACCTATCAACAGGATATGAAACAACAATTCTGAACTTTCTGGGCCCCCAGCTCTAAGGCAGGAACCATTTCTTTTCAAAGCCAAATACAGCTGCTATGTAAACATGGAACAGTCACTGGATTTCAAGGCCATTCAATTTATCTGTTTATTCAGGAGGGCAGGTAGATGCGTTTAAACTCCTGAGACTATATAATGTTAGCTAATTTGTTGAAAGTATACCTGCCTGCTAAGCAACTTGTTTAATTTATAGCAACAGTTTAAAAAGATTTAATAGGACAGATATATTTTAGCATTTTTTATAGGTTTATATCTATATATGGAAAAACATGACACATATACATGGCATTTCATGAACTGGTTATTAATCATTTCCTATCCTATCCTGTTTCATTATACATAGAGCAGTTTCCGGTGACAAAACGTGAAAGCAGATGGCTCAAATTTAGGGACAAGCCTGACAAGACACAATTTAGATAGAGCTCATTGTGAAGAACATGTTGTGCTGATAGAAAAAGCACAGATGCAAAGTGCCCCACTCTCTCATCTAAAAATCAGTGAAGAATGGAGATCCCAGGCAATATCATAGTCCATATGAATTCAGTTAAGAACAATTTATATGGTACTTTAGAAATAAAAACATTTAGATTCTAGCAGAGCTCACTGCAGATTTGGTTAGTACCATCTCTAGAGTGTCCAGCACACTGTCTAACAATATTTGTTTGAACCAAATATTTTACTGCTTGCTTATCAAGGAAGCAAATACGGTCACTGGATTATTGGAACCCTGGTGGCGCAGTGGTTAAGTGCAGTATTGTAGGCAAACTCTGCCTACCGCCTGGAGTTCAATCCTGACAGCATTCAAGATTGACTCAGCCTTCCAAGGTTGGTAAAATGAGAACCCAGATTGTTGGGGGCAATATGCAAATAATGCTTACATTGTAAACCGCCCAGAGAGTGCTGTAAAGCGGTATGGGGTGGTATTTAAGTCTAAATACTATTGCTATTGCTATTCTGTTCCATTATTTCTCTGGGTGATCCTACCCTGGCTAAAAACAGCCTCTAAAAACTCAATTCTCCCCATTTTTCAGAATAGTAACATTTCTCTACAACAGCAGTTTTCCACAACAGTAAAAGCTGCAATAGAAGTCATATTTGGATTCAGCTAAGTAAAAATAATAAATATCAAGTTTTACCTTCAAATTTTGTACATTTCATCTAGATGATATGTATTTTGATTGTTTCATTATTGAATGTCATCTTTATACGACTAGTGGTTTAGCAACATTTGTCTCTCTTTATTGAGAAGTTGTCTTTGATAAGGTATTATTAGAGTTTTAAGAGTCATTACAACAAAACACCACCTAAAGAATTAATCCTGCAAATAATTCTCACTATACCAAATATTACCACGACATGGCATTTGCTTTTGCTCATAACATTTGCTTTAAAGTAAATAAACACAGGAATACCGTGATTAAATCTATTTGCTCCTTTACTTACTGACATTCAGAACAGAACTTGAAAAGATCAATTTTTAAACATTTTTTAATCTTAATTCAGTGGTGTATCCACCAATTATATTATACCAGATGAGCTTATCAATTTTATTTTATTATTTGTTTGTTTATTTATTATAAACAATTTTATGTTTTTGAATTGTTTATTCATTTCAAGCATCTCAGTTCGATTTCAATATAGAAATAGAAATAAATAAATAGCAAGCAGAATAAAATTTAGCCATTATTATTATAATTATTGGATAATTGTATCAGACAAACCAAAGAGAATGAATCCGTTCTGATCCAGTTAGCAATAGCACTTAAACGTATGTATCACATCACAGTGCTTTACAAACCTCTCTAAGCAGTTTACAGAGTCAGCATGTTGCCCCCAACAATCTGGCTCCTCGCACCACCATGGCTCTTCAGAAATACATACATATCATATTGAAATATTTTAATGAAACGGTTTCCGCTTCCGGTTCCGCGGGCGACGGACTCTGATCGGGCTAGCTCTGGCCCCAGAGTCCGATCCCCCCCATCTGGAGGCCCTTTGGGCCAAACGTCCCATTATTGGGGCGTTTGCCGTTTGAGGGCAGCTCGCCAGGGGTCCCCTGCCTCACTTCTAGGGGCCGGGAGGCCGATGCTGGCGCGCCCGAGGCTCCAGAGGGGGTGGGAGGCGATCGGCGGCTTTTTTCGAGGCCGCGGAGGCGCCACAGCGCCTAAGGGGACCGGTGCTAGCTAAGAAGGCACAACGGACTGAACTGACCGACTGGAGAATGGAGCAGGCATCCTGGAGGCGAGGGGGGGGTTGGAGTTCCCCCCCCCCCTTGTAGCTGGAAAGGTGCCGTGGCAGAGAACTAGGGGGAAGGAGATGGAGTGAAACCCCTTACTTTGCTGACTTTTCCTTGGAGGATGGCTGTGGCAGAGTTTGTTGGAGAGGTCTGGTGGCCTCTCTTCCCGGTGAGCAATGGCGGTAGTCTGACTTCCTGCTTCTTTATTTACGATTGAAGACAACATTCTCCTCTGGCTTCCTGTTTGACCTACTCTATACTTCGGACTCGTTGCTCCTGTGAGCGCCCACTGGTGGATATTTGAAAAACTACTCTGACTGTCAATCCCTCTTTCTTCTCTGGAGGTTTGCCTTTTGATTTCTCATCTTCTATTGATGTAAGATGGCTAAGGGTCATAAATCAGCAGCAGCTGATATGGAAAAATTTTTGGAAAGACTGGCGAAATTGGATCAGAAGTTGGACAAGTTGGATGATGTGCAAAAAGGATTATCTGAAATTAAATCTGAAATGACACTTATGAAAAAAGATTTAAATGATGTTCAACAGCTGGCAGAGCAAAACAAGAAAAAGATGGGGGGTCTGGAGGGGGAGGTACGGGCACTCCAGAAGGTGGAGGATGGGAGAGGAAATGCAATGTTAACTTTACAATTGGATAAGATGTCTTATTTTCTCAGGTTCCAAAACGTGGAACAATTTGACCAGGAGAATTTGAGAGAAGTGATGGTTAAAATGTTGGGTGAATTTTTAGAAAGAGATTTGGAGTCTATTGGAAGGGATGTGGATTTGGTGTATAGAGTAAACTCACAATTTGCAATTTTACATAATTTACCAAGAGAGGTTCATATTAAATTTGTGAGAAGGGAACTGAGAGATGAGATATTGAGAAAACAAAGACTGGGGGCGCTGGTGTACAGGGGCAAGGAGGTCACCATCCTGAAGCAGATTCCCAGACAGGTACGAGAATCAAGAAGAAAATATGATTTTTTATCAAATAAGCTGTACCTTAAGGGAGTAGGTTTTAGGTGGTTGATTCCGGAGGGCTTGATGATTTTCTGGGAGGACAGTAAGAAGAAAATTAATAATGTAACGGAAGCTAAGGCTTTTTTTGTCCAACATAAATCCTTCCTAGGTGGAGAAGATACAGGAGCCGAAGAGGGGGAAGTATTAGATGATCAAGGAGCGGGGGCGGACGGAGCTGTGGCGGCCCGGGAGGAGGGGGGAGGCCAGACCATGGTTTTAAGAGCCAGAACTAGGAAATGAAGAAAGGAGGGGAATCTATTGTTTAATGTTTTTTTTAATTGACATTTTTCTTTTTCTCTCTTCTTTTATCGTATTTTGTATAATATTTTTTTTGTTTATATAATTTTTATATAACCTGGTTGTTTGTTTTGATTTAAGATAATAATGTCTGTTGTGTGAGAACTTAAAAAAAGAAAATAATAATTGAAATATCTTTATATAAAGATATTGAAAATTCAACATATTGTAAACTATAATATTGTATATTTTTAACCAATAAAAACTTTTTTAAAAAATAAAAAAAAATATTTTAATGAAACAAAACTGCTAATCTGGATTAGAAAAATCTATGTAAATATATTTCTTAGTGAAGGGAATATAAAATTTTGTTTCTATGTCTGCAATCCTATACATACTACACTTACTGGAAAAACAGGAATGCAAAATACTATGAAGTAGAAACAAGTAATGAAGTCAATTACTGAATGAAGTAATTTCATTTATTTATTTGGGGGAATACCCTGGTACCTCATTTTGCGGTTATTAAATATTGATTCATATAATTTAGGAATATGTATACCATTGGTTGGGTTTGCTGCCTAGAATTGCAATTAGAAAATTTGTTGTACCACAACTCCTATTACCATCACTAATTTCATGTATTGGTAGTAAAAGACAGCAGTGCAGTTTAACTAATCTGGTAGGCATCAAGTTTTGGGACACTGTAGGAGCAGCTACTAAGGTAATACCAAAACTCCAATTCCAGTATTGCTCTTCTGTAGATTTCTGTGCTATCAGCACTTCTTTGAATTATATTCAGTCTAGCAAAATTACATACAAGAATTAAATAACTCATACCCTCCTTTGAGGTGATGCTGATCATGCTTTACTATTTTATATGGCAGCATTCTTTCTCCCAGGTTTTCCAAATTCCTCACCACTGCTCCTCTTTCCAGCAAAGCTTCCACTGTGCGTCTCAGCGTTGCAGCTGTCTCTGGCTTTAAACAGAAAGAAAAATATACATTTATAGTGTAGTCAATTATCATTTATCTTATTTTATTTACTGAAACAGAATTGGGGGGATTGAAAACATAATGAAAACACAGAAAATGCTGAAAGAGAGAATGTGTGTTTGTGCGTACATGATGTTTTTTGATAAAATGGTTTCAGTAAAACATCCATATAGTTCGTTTATAATTGACATTCAATTGACTCATTCAAAAGGCACAAGTAACAAATCTTCAATTTAGTGGATAATTGGGACAAAAAAATGTCTTTCCAATGTTGAAGAACTAATATTTTGGCAATAATTAGGGCAAAAAGGGATCACTCACATTATTCAAATGTCAATGTCCATGTAGAAGGTAGGTATTTCAAAATAATGTGTATAAAGTCACTGGCAATTACTTTTAACTGGCTGGACTAAAAAGGAAGGGGAGAAAAGACAGACGTTAAAGCAAGGAGAAGTCCCAAAAGTTTGATTAGTCTCTTATCTATTTGCAAGAATGTAAAAAAACTGAAAACAACTTCTTCTTAGGCCCACTTTAGTATAGCTAAAAAAAATTCAATTAAGAGAGGAGTTCAATATTTTAAATTATGAAGAGAAATTGTCTTGAGCTGCATATAAAATATATATAATATGGCTGACCAACCTTAATCACATAATAATATTAAAGGTTATTATTTTGTGAGGCTGCATTAACTATCCAGGGCGGCATGTCGCTCATGGGTTAGACCTGCCTATTTTATAATCTGATGCGAAAGAGGAAATAGATATTTAAATAATACTCTAAAGAAATGAGGATATATTTTATCACACCTTGTATATGTTATTGCCTATAGCATCTCCATTCAACTCCATATAGGTTGTGTTACTTTAAGCTTTTAAACTGAAACATTTAACAGAATCTTGCTGGGTCAGACCAAAGATAATCTAGTATAAAATTGAGATGTTGCAAGATAGTAACAGCTATCTGCTCCTCAGCATTTCCACCATATCTATTGCTCTCTTTGAACCAGGTAGCTTAATCACTAACCTTCCGGCTCTGATTTTACCCACTCTCCCAAAATAATGCAAGCTACAGATTATCACATCTTCAATCCATCACCTATCAATCTCCCCAGAGCTATAGTATAAGATGGAAACATGATTAATATCCATTTTATTACAGCATTATTTTCTAATCATTGGTTATCTCTCCCCTCAGCCACATTACATAATCCTAGACTTACGACCACAATTGAGCCCAAAGTTTCTGTTGCTAAGATAGTTGTTAAATCAGTTTTGCCCCATTTTACAACTTTTCTTGCCATCAGTTAAGTGAATCGCTACAGTTAAATTGGTAACATGGTTAAGTGAATCTGGCTTCCCTATTGATTTTGCTTGTCAAAAGGTCACAAAAGGTGATCAGATGACCCCTGGGACGCTGCAACTGTCATAGTAATAGCAATAGCACTTAAGACTTATATACCACTTCACAGTGCTTTTACAGCCCTCTCTAAGGGGTTTACAGTCAGCATATTGCCCCCAACAATCTGGGTCCTCATTTTACCCTCCTCGGACGGATGGAAGGCTGAGTCAACCTTGAGCCTGGTGAGATTCTATCTGCCAAATTGTAGGCAGCCAGCAGTCAGCAGAAGCATCCTACAATACTGCATTCTAACCACTGTGCCATTGCGGCTCATAAATATGAACTAGTTACCACCTGGCTGAATTTTGAGCATGTCACCATGGGGATGCTGCAACAGTCCTAAGTGTGAAAAATGGACATAAGTCACATTTTTCAGTGCTGTTTATCTTCAGTCACTAAACAAATGGTTGTATGTCGAGGACTACCTGTATTTATAATATCTAAATATTTCCTTTTCCTTTTTTTTTTAACTAAAGGTACAATTTACTAGTTATAAATTTCACCCATCTTTCCCAGCTCTATAATATTCTTTCTGGATAAACCAACCAAGACTGTAAACAGTATTTAAAACAGAGTACTACTGAGAGATATTCAGTACTGTCGTTTCAACTCCTTCATGACTCATAATAGGGAATTTCCCTTTTCATAACTGGTGCACCAGAGTTGTAATTTTCATTAAATTAACCAACATGATCAAGTTGTTTCATAATTAGTCAAATGCTAGTTTAAACCCACCAGTGTTTATGTACTATCAGAGTAAGCAAGCTATGGGCCCATAGCTCCCATTTCTATGAGAATTAGAAATCACTCTAATTGGGGAAAAAACAATTAAGATCAGCAGATTGGTTGCCCACCATTTAGAAAAATGAGTAGGAATGCTGTGCTATTCTTCTTTACTGTCCTTAATCTCTCAGAAGCTTGTAATAGCATGGACCATACTTTCTCATTGGGATGAGTCAGCAAGTTGACAACTGAAGACACTGTGTTGCAGTGTTTGTATTCCTGCCTGTAGAACCATTCTCAAAACAGGACAGGAGGACTTCTGTTCAATACCATGGTAATTGTGCAGGGAATTCCATTGCATTTGATCTGATCTCCCATGGTGCTGAAGCTTGTATAAAGCCATTGGGAAAGGCTGTCCAGAGGTTTGATGTACAAATGCCTCTCAATTTTGTCTTTTTCATCTGACCCAGGCAAATCAATAGAAGAATGCTGGTGGGCTGTGAAGAGCTAGATGAAGGACAACTGCCTGAAGGTGAATCACAGAAAGATAAACATTAGCCTGGAAGTTCATCATCTCTGAGCAATACTTCTATCCAGAAACTGTCCTTAACCAAATACTACATGGGGTGACACTTGCCCTATAGAACCAAGTACAGGATATATGGCTACTCTTGGATACCAAATAATCACTGAAAGTGCCTCAGTAAGGAGAATCTATGCACAGCTTCCGATAGTGAAGTCCAATTTAGCAATTTATGGATGAAAAAAGCCTGATCTCAGCAGTACATGCTTTGGCAATCTCAACTGAATTATTTCATATAGTTTTGCCATTGAAAACAATCCGGAGATTACAGCTGGTGCACTAAACTGTGTAGGGTACTATATTGTCTCAGAAAATGGCCACGTTATCCTTACTTTTCAGGTGCTATACTGGCTGCAGATAATATACTGTTTTGCACTCAATTTAAAGTCAGCTACTTACCAGTAAAGCCTAATGTGGCAGCAAACCTTTATAATAAACTTCCAATGCACCTGAGACCAGTTTCCTTGTTTTGCATTTTAGAAAACAATAAAACACAAACACACAGAATTGAAGCAGACAAATGATTCCATTAAAATATTGGAGCCGTAAGCTATCTAGAATTATTTTCTGTTAATTTCCACTGTCTAAATTGGAATATCATAAATTGTTCACATAATCTCTTAACAAAATTGAATAGAAATTTCAGACACAGCAGACTCTCAAGAATATTTACCTACTAAGTTTATTTCATAAACTTCTAAGATCATTTCAGAAATACTTGCATTTTTGTACTTTTTATTTAAACTTTGTACAGAAGTTTTAAACATTTCCACACAGTAACTTGGACAGGACAAAATTCTATATTCAAAAAATGTAAACTGCAAGAAATACAGTTTTAATTATACAAATACTCTAATAAGAGTTTCATGTTGAAGACTAATTAAGGAGGCAAAAATACAGATACAGTATACAACAATCAATATACATACAACTAGCATAACAGAATTCTCCAACAGTTTTCTGCAATATCATATTGACAATGTTCTATACTTAAGCCATTCATTCCATTACAAACTGGTAAAGATCGTAGCAATGCTCCATCAAGAAATATTCATTTTCTCAATATTTCTAGATCTATATTCCTACTGTAGTGATTCTACTTCATTGAATAACATGTCCTTTATCGACAGATCATGGGCATTTAAGATTTTTTATTTAAGACATCTAGAAGTTTATACATATTTATGCTTAGTTGGTTCATTTTCCCCTAAAGGTTAAACACTTGATATGTTGCACATCAGCATTTTATTTTTTTGCTCTGTGAAATGTTTTAAAAAACTATTGACTTCTAATTTACACACATTGTAGAAAATACAACAGCAACAAAAACAAGATACCAAACATTTTTTTAAAAAGTATACTTATATATCCAAAGGTGAAAGAAAAATTAGCATCACACTGACACTGTATTTAAAACTTAAAGGATGAAGAAAAAGGTATTTACTTAATAAAAGAACTTGCTTTCTTCTTGAAGAAGACTACTAGGTTTTTTTTTGCACAGCAACTATTTTTATAACCACCTCATTTAAAAGCATGTGTTCATAAACACTTTCGTATGTGTTCGTAAACAATGACTGTCGTATGTCATTGCCATCATTGCTCAGTACCTGACTTTGCCCGTGAAGAATCTTACATAGTACATTAGAGCACTATGGAACATTTTACACAAAATCCGAACAAAAATGAAGTATTTTTTAAAAAACAAAACATTTCCAGAAAGAGTTATGTGGTGTGTGCGTGTGTCTGTGTGTGTGTACTATGAGTGTGCTATTTTGTAAGCAAGGTTAAAAAAACTCTGTGAAATAAGGACTCTTAATTATATGCACTTACATTTCAACTATTCTAAAGCTAACAAAAATACATTTAAACACCAGTGAATTATACACTTTTCTTGAAAAAGTTTTAAGTAGTTTACTCACCTTTAATTCATAACATCACATATAATAATACTAGCTTTATTTTAAAAACGTTAAGGGCACAGAATACACAGTATACCGAACAATTAAGTTCCTAATTTCAAATACATAATTTAACGTTTTCCTTAAAAAACTAAATTTATGAATTCAGTATGCAGTTTTTGGGGGAGGGAAGTCTCTTTCTTGTAGACAACTCCTACAAAACATAATAATTTACCTTAGGTTAAGAATTTAAAATAAAGGTATGCTACTAAATCATTGTTTTTTGACAAGTATAGTTATTACAGGGGTTTCAAACTCAAGGCCTGGGGGCTGGATCCTCCCTCCAGGGTGCTTAGATCTGACCCGCGGGGCCGTCTTCTAAACAGCAAAGGACTGGCCCACGGTGCCTCTGCCAGAGAAAACGGAGCTCGGGAGGCATCCCCCTGAGCTGGCAGAGGGTTGCAGGAAGCCATCACAGCCAAAAAGGGAGCTCAGGAGCCCATTTTCACTGGCAGAGCACTCAGGTCACCACAGGGGCCCTCGACACGAGTGACATATAGCTCGTCACGCCCACCCTGGCAACCCCAAGGTCAAATACAATCCTGATGCAGCCCTCAATGAAATTGAGTCTAACACTCCTGCTTATTAGAACTTGACCATCTACAGCCACACCCTTCTTTTTTCCATTTAGGAAAATATTATTCAATAGACCTGATTTCTGAGGTGCAAGGACACTAAAATACTAGATTAAAATGATAGAAAGAAAAGTGAAGCAGTCAGCTTACCATCTTCTTTTGTATTTGTATAGCAAAGCAGCGAAATGGGATAGAAGGACAACTTTGGCAAAAAAAGAGAATAAAATATTTTCCAGAATAGAAGCTATGATTTCCCTGAATATAGTAGAAAAATAAAGCCCTCATACATCTTTCCGTACAGTTAAATATACAAATTAAAAGCCCATTATATTTCTTAAAAAGGTATTCTTGAACAACTGCTATGATAATATACAAGACAATACGTCACAAAAATTCGGGGGAAGGGGGAATCCCATGCAACTGCCTGGATCCATTAAGAGAAATGTTTGTACATTCCTGCAGGTAGACCAAACTAGAATTCTCCAGATGTTCTAGACAACAGTTACCAGAATTCCAGCATTAGACAGCAGCTCCGTGACTGAGGAAGGCAAATCTAAACTATTACACACACTGGACAATTGCTTAGATGTTAAGAAGTAAAGCTGATCCATGGGAAATTTGCATTTTTGTTTGAGTACCACCAGAAATTGTACATTAAACCGCAAAATAGAAGGATCATTATTAGTTAGAGTCTACACTGCTAATCAGAAGACCAACCAACACTTATTCATGGAATGTAAAAGAATTTCCAGGGCAGTCAAAATGATCATCCAAGTTGGAATCCTATTTAGTGTTATTTATTAGAACTGATTTTGCAGTGGTATTAGTTTAGGATTGTTCATCTTTATTAAAATGCTACACATTCCTAATTTTTAAGAGTGTTGTACATACTATGCCTTCTGTTAATGTAAAAATAAATACTGAACGGCCATTAACAATCAATGTAGGCTATGATTTACTATTTAATTCGTCTTCAAGACTAGACTTACAGTTCTACTTAGAAAAATATATGTGCTCCTTTATGGCATAGGTAGAAATGTGAAGTCAGCAAAAAATAAATGTTTTCATCACAATGAGATGTGGCAACCTGACAAGGTTATACTTTGCTACTAAAAGGCACTATAACAAGCCATTACACATTTACTTTCTTAATTTGAAGAATTATATAAAAGAAATGTTCAGTAGTAAGAATAAAGAAATATAGAAACTTCAGTTAAAATATTATTCTTATACTTATAAAAGAATTAAACTAGAAGTAACACTTAGATTTTTCTCTACTACAAACAAATAACAAAAACAGGGTTGTCATATTCTAGAACATTATGCAGCCCAGTATAGACAACCTTCTTAGATTATGGCAACCAATAAAGTGTTCCAAAATGTCACACTCATTAGCAAACCCCAACAAACAAAAAGAGGATACCATATTTCTATGTTAAGTAGAAACTTGAAGGACTGCAGTCTACTTCAATCAACCCTAATTAACAAAACAAAGTATTAAATTGTGGCCTGAATTTAACCAAAAGTAAACAACCTATAAACAACCTATATTGTAGCTACCGTGTTTCCCCGAAAATAAGTCCCTGTCTTATATTTTTTGAACCCCGAAATAAGGGCTTGGCCTTATTATCGGAGGGAGGGGTCTTATTATTTTGGGGGTGGAGGAGACAGCGAGCGTGGCTACCTCATGGCTTTTGCTGGTTGCGCTGCTGTGGCAGCGCAACACAGCCGCTCGTAAGCTGTTCGCTGGGCACTTGCCTGCTTCCCATCCATCCCCCTCGCCTGCAAACTCCCGTCCCGCTCCCACCTCTCTACCGGGCAACCCCCGGCAGCCCCAGACCCCCAAAGCCTGGGCCCACCCGGCTCCCTTTTCCACAGCACCTGGCTCTTTATTGAGGGGGGGCATGTTGGGTGGGGGAGAAGCAAGACGCATCTTGCCATCTCTTTCCCTCCCCTCGCCAGATGTGAGACACATGTCTTACCTGCCTTTCAGGTCTGTCGCGTGTCTTGCTGTTGTCTGCAGGCAAACATGTAGGGTAAAACCAAACTTTTCGCAAGTTCGAAAAGTTTGATTGAACTTGCGAGGCTTTTTTTACCCTACATGTTTGCCTGCAGACAATGGCAAAACACCCGACAGAGCTGCAAGGCAGGTAAGGCGGCTCCACGCACCCCAATGGCTTTTGCCCTTTCCACCATCTCTTTGTTGAGGGGGATGGCAGGTAGGGCAGGGAAGAAGCCAGAGGCATGGAGCGAGACAGGGCTTGCTCTTCTTGCCATCTCTTCTCCCCCTCTCGCCAGGCATGGCAGGACTTCCTGCCCCTGCCCAAATTGGATGCAATTTGGGGATGGCAGGTGGGGAGGGGTGGGGCCAGGGTGACACGAGACGCGCATCTCACTTGCCTTGTAGCTCTGTCGCGTGTCTCGCCGTTGTCTGCAGGCAAACACGCTGTAGGGTAAAACCAAACTTGCTGTTGTCTGCAGGCAAACCCGTTGTAGGGTAAAACCAAACTTCTCACGAGTTCGAGAAGTTTGATTGAACTCGCGAAGTTTCTTTTACCTACAATGCCTTTTACCTACAATGGGAAGATATGCGACGAAGCTACAAGGAAGGTAAGACACATTTCCCATCTCCCCAGCCTAACCCCTCCCCACTTGCCACCCCCAAATTGCATCCAATTGGGGCAGGGACAGGAAGCCCTGCCATGTCTGGCGAGAGGGGGAGAAGAAATGGCAAGAAGAGCGAGCCCTGTCTCGCTCCATGCCTCTCGCTTCTCCCCCACCCCCTCAATAAAGAGCTGGGCACTGTGGAAAGTGGAGCCAAGCGGGCACGGGCTTTGGGCATCTGGGGCTGCTGGGAGTCGCCCAGCAGAGACCCGGGAGCAGGGCGGGAGTTTGCAAGGGATCGTTTCCCCTTTGCCTTCTCTCCCAAAAGCGCTCCTTGGGCGCAGCCACTTCTGCAGCAGGAGACTCGTGCCAATCTTCCAAAGGGTACCATAGCAGCAGCTATCCACAATTTGTTAACTCTTATTTTGTCCTGACCCACGTGGCCCAGTATGGTTGGGACAAAATAAGGGTAAAAAAATTGTGGATAGCTGCTTCTACAGTACCCTTTGGAAGGCTACCGCGAGGCACATGGGGCGCACTGCTTGGCCTCCTGCTGCAGAAGTGGCCACAATCCATGGCAAAAACAGCCACACTTGCTGGAGAGCTTATTTTCGGGGGAGGGCGTATATTTACGCCCACCCCAAAAATTAGGCTTGGCCTTATTTTTGGGACATGTCCTATTTTCGGGGAAACACGATACATATAGCCCCAAAATCCTGTTCTGCTATCACAGCAGAAGCTCAGGAGTTAATCATCAAGTAGTACTGGTAGCACTGATTTTACAGGTGGAAGGGATGATAAAAATCATTGGTTGTACCTTTAGAAAGATTATTGCACTATAACTCCCTCCCCCCAAATGTTTTAAAATGGAAAAACTAGCTTTTACCCATTTGATGACTACGGCATCCATCTGTCCCATATAACCATTTTTAAAAAATGTCTGCAAACTGGTTCCAATTCAAGTTTTAAGAGATTTCAATAAATAAGCACAATAGCATTCACTACATACTGTATTCCAATAATTGTGCACATAGTGTATTCAAATAGCTTGTTTGCTCAGTTAATTCCAAAGTGATTTGGAAACTATTGTTCCCACAGAGATGGCATGATGTATTCTACTCATTTGCTGCAGAGTCCTCAATTTATGTATTTTGCCAGAAACCAAGGTTTACTTCTGTTTTCCAGCAAAAATGCCTGTTGTAGATAATGGGTTCACTTAATGATCGCAGCATTTGCTTAACAGTGGCAGATGTGCTTAATTGTAATTGATTGTAATTCACTTAATAACTGCTGCAGGAAATGTTGTAAAATCAGGTCAGTTATATGATGATCTGGTTAATGATCAGGATGACTTATGACTGTAATGGTGGTCTGAGTTATGATTATGAGCCAAGGACTGCCTGTACTACACTCTTATTCAAAAGGCAGAGACGCATTATTCAGGATCTCCATTTTGTCGATCAAACAAAATCCCATAACAAAAAAAACTAAACATATGAATAGCATTTATATAGTCTAAACAATATAAAGTAGCAAAGGGAATGTTACTGGAATTCTCAAATATTAGTCGATACATTTTTAAAATGTGGCAAAATTTCCCTTACTGGTTAATTGGTCCAATTTCAAATAGACTCAGAATTAACTCTGCCATATGAATTCATAATACCACACACATACTAAATTACTTGAGATTAAGACAGTGAGAGTATTGGACACTGCTATTTTAATGTGTCTGTAAGGCTATTCAAGGTATTTTGAGGGAAATACCTTGGGAGGGAAAGGGAGGGAAATAGATCCCTGAGCTAGCCAATCTGCATGTCAATGCTAGCAACTCATTCAATATACTGAGTATTAGAATACTAGAAAGAGCAATGCTACCTTACCTCAGGAGCAATCCACCTTTCATCACTAACATCATCTGGGGTCTCTAGTCATGGAAGGCAAAGATGCACACTACTTCAGATCTGAAGCCAAAAAGGAACTTTGGAGCCAGGATGAGCATACATGCCACATCGGTCAATACCTCCTTAAAGAAGCTGTACTTTCTTCTGGGCTTATAAAGCAGCTACAGCCAGGAAAATATGCATTTGAGTTTGTGAGGCACCAAAATATCCCACTACTGCTCTAAAGCACTTTTTTTTAAAGCATCAATGAAGTATTTATTACACATGCCTTGAAAAGGCTTTTTGGTCCTGTACACAAAGTAGCTCAATTCATGGTAGAAGCCAATAAAAACATAATCTTGCTACAGTATTTACAAAATACATACACTGCTTTTAAAATTATATCACGTGATCAAGATTGAAACCACAATTTAATGTCTTTAGATTTTTCATATTAATTCCATCATTCAATAATAAATGTCACTTAATGCCGTAATAATAAATGTCATTTATTATTCAGTAATAAATGACATTTTTTCACCGACCTTGTGGGAAAAATTCTAAAGCAAAATGACTCAATATGCTATTGCCAATGAGTCAAGTCAATTTTTGGTTACCTTATCATATGCTGTTACAATACTCATTGCAACCTTAATCTGTTCTAAGGTACAGATAAAAAAGAAAAGAAAGTAAATGTATTTTTGCATTAGATGCTTCAGTTCTGCAGTTCCAATTACAGTCAGAACCTATGGTCCTCCAATGTTGGAATATTTGAATTTCCATCAGCTGCAGATAGGATGCAGATAGCATGACCAAAGGCCAGGGAGCAAGAGAAGTACAAAGCATCTGATGGGGCACAACTTTACCACTTTGAAGTGCAAGAATGCATTTTGTTGCAAAACTGCAGAGGTGAGCTCAATTCTAAACAAAGGACAAATTCCCTCTAGCCAGTTATGAATGATACTATAGAATGGTATAGATTTTTGTCAAAAGTCGTAAGTTTATTTATGTCTGCCAGTTCCTGCTTCCATTGGCCCTGCCATTTCAGTCATCCTATAGATGCTGTGAATGCCAGCACTGTAAAGGAGACTGCATCTATTACTCCTCACGCAGCCATTTCAAACTGAGTATTGGCATGACATAGGGAAGAGGTAAGAGTCATTTTTCTGCCTTTGCTATAACTACAGCCTCAGAACAGGAGATTCTTCCAAGCACAGAACAGCTGACTTTCCATTAACTGAGCCCAAATTTAAAAAGGGGTTTTAAAAAAGTCTTCTTTTGTACAAAATTGCTTATTTCACAGTGGCTTTTTTTTTAACACCGTGAAAAAGATTTTACAAAGGGTGGTTTCACAAAGAGGATGCTAGAGGGTTGTTGTTGGGGTTTTTTTGCTTTTCATTTTGCAAGAGGTTGGAGGAATCACTGTAATCCTACGATGTTAATGTGTAAATTCAATTTTAGAAAAACATTCCAACATACCCAAGATTTTTAGCTGAAAATACTTGAGGGATTATTTTGGGGGGGGGGGGGGGGGGGGTCTTACCACCATTTAGACTGCCATTTTGTCTCCCAAGTAATTTGAACTGTAACACCAAATAGCATAATTTGCAAAGGAGACTTAAATCAATATGCAGAATATCAACCAGGGAGGTGTAAACTGGATCATTTTTTTCTGCGTAATTTGAATTCTTTTTCAAACTTGCTATTATTGATAAATACTTCATCTATTGAATGGAGAAAGGGAAGTACTGTACTCAGTGGTGCATAATAATTTTAGATGATATGAATTATTGTTGTGTAATTCAGTTTTAATACTTAGATATTTGTTGGGAACCTAGTCAAAAATAATGTTTTGAGTACTGGGTAAAAGGAAAATAATCAAAAATTATTAAGATGACTCATAACTGTATATGTGTAATTTACCAATATTTGAAGTGTTAGTACCAACATTAACACTAGTTTCACCTTGACCATTTGCAAATGATTGTGATTATTTTATTTTAATAAACAAATTTCTTACTTTGATATATTGAAATTCAACTTTTGGTACTGAATAAAATCCCCATTCTGCACTGAAATAGAAACGCTAAGCTATAGGATTTGTAATGATTTTCAAGCTGGTTGAAAACAATAATGCAAAAGAAGCCTGAGATATGAGACACATAACACACATAATTATATATTTCTCCAAGGACCTGTTGTCTGTTTTTTGAATGTCAGGCCACACTCTTAAAAAACTGTTCACAAAGAAAAATAAACGAACATGAATATTCCAAGAAAACACACACAAAATAATCCAACATTGAGTAATAATTTAACTTTTGGAGTCTCTTCCAGCATTTGAAGACAAATAGTCTCTTCTTCCCTCTTATCTTGGATGACCGTATTGTTCACATTTTTGCTTTTTAAGCCACAGAACCAATCTATAAACTTCCAGTCTTTGTCACTGCTCCCAATCTCCTCTTCACTCTTCTTGTTACCCATAAGAGCTGCTTGCCCATTAGAGTAACAATCAACTGGTGTTTCAACTTCACAGTTAAAAGAAATCACTGGATTGCTGTCATCTCTGGAAGTAATTAGAAGATTGACATTTTCAGGCTGGTCATTTTTAACATTTTCTTCAGATTTCCCATTTGAAGATACCATTACACCATATTTTAACACATTCTTCTCTTGTGCTTCATATGGACTGCTTGCTAATGTGCTTTCTTTCACAATTCTCTTTTTTGTAGACCAAAATGTAGTTGTACGAATTTGTTCCGTTGAAGGTGGTGGGGTCAAAAAGCTGACTATTATAGCCACAATTCCAGTGATCCAAAACAGTCCAGTAGCAACATACATGTAATGGATGTTCTTGATGAAGAATGGTCTAGTGTCTGGCTGGTTACATTCAGGGACACGATAGATAAATGCCAGAATCAGCCGTGCAGCCCCTAAAGCAAATCCAAGCATCCCACCAAAGAAGGCCCCTTGTTCATTACAACGCTTCCAGAATACACCTAAAAGAAATATAGCAGCCACTGGAGGAGTCAAATAGTCGGCTACCTCTTGTATATATAAATACATTTGACCTCCTTGCATTTCCACTATTATTGGGACCCAAGCAATGCTTATTGCAACCATGAAAGCAACAAAAACTCTTCCAACAATCATCAGTTCTCTGGATGATGCATTCTTCCTTATGAGGAGCTTATATATATCCAGTGTAAAGATGGTACTGGCACTGTTAAATATAGAATCCAAATCACTCATTAGTGCAGCAATCATTACAGCCATCATAAGGCCCCGCAGACCAACAGGAACAAGATTCATTACCAGACGCGGATAGGCAATGTTAGAGCATCCAGCTCTGCTTCCACAAACTTTCATACAATGTTCTGGATTGATGCATGCAATATCATCTGCAAACAATATCCGTGATATCATACCTGGAACAACTATAAGGAACATAGGTAAGAGTTTTAAAAAACCTGCCATCAGAGTGGATCCTTTGGCATGAGCAATATTTTTTGCTGCTAACACCCTCTGGACAATTACTTGGTCTGCACACCAGTACCATACAGAAGCTGGAGTCTGTCCCAAAATGAAACCAGGCCAAGGAATATCTTCATCAGTTGGTTCACGTAACATTTTCAGTGCATCAGGTTTTGGGTCAACATGGCAATGATTAGTACTGGAAAGATTATATGTCAATAAAATCGATGTAACATTTGGTTTGGCCAACATGTATCTTCGTTTAAGCTCTTCAAACCCACCCACTTCTTTAATACTTATGATCATAAGTGTGAAGGCACCAATAATCATAAGCAAAGCTTGAACTGTGTCTGTGTAGATAACTGCCACAAGACCTCCAGTCACTGTCAGCAATGCAGTCATTCCAATCAAAAGTGTCACTGATAAATAAATATTCCAGCCCATTGACTCCTGAATGAACAGTGCTCCTGAATACAAATCTACTGAGAGTTTGGTGAAGATATAGAGAATTAGAGACAAAACAGCAAAATATACTTGAATTCTGTGCCCTCCAAAGCGTTTGGATAAATACCCAGGCATGGTGTATATTCCAGATTGTATGTAGACCGGAACAAAGATCCATCCCAAGAGTTGCAAAAGCATTAAGGCATTGAATTCCCATGCCCCCACGGCAAATCCGCTTGCTGCTCCAGATCCTGCAAGCCCAATGAAGTGTTCACTTCCGATGTTGCTTACAAACAAAGAAGCACCAATTGCAACCCATGTCATAGATCGCCCTGCAAGGAAGTACCCACTTACAGTGCTTCGATTGGATTTCCACATGGCAAAAAAGCCTATGCACAAAACAAGCACAAAATAGAGCGCCACAATGGCAATGTCTGCTGGTTGCAAAGCCGCCCTCATTTTTGTAAAACAAGTAACTTCCAAATGCTGATGTCCAGATCACAAACCCCGAGCCTTAGTAAGATAAATCAGTTTAGTTTTACAAACACTGTGGATCAAAAATCTGTCCTTTGGTTTGCTGTCTTGATAGCAGTGGATGCAGTATAAATCTGAGAAGATAAAATGTGTTTTTTTCCGCTTCTTAAATACTTAGTGTGCACTTTTATTCTCCAATCCACAAGAGCATCATCATTAACTTTGTTGATGTAGGAGAAATTCTTAGTTGCAGCTAAGTTTAGTGAGGCCTACTGTACCAACCCTGCAAGGCAGCAAAAACAAAAGATAAAAGATTGAATTAGAGAAGGCTTTACTATGCACCAGAAAAACTTGAATTCTGTCATAACAAGTAGTTGAACATAACTTTTTCTCTCTTTGAAATGCAATGTTAAATTTTACATAATTTAACACATAACTTTCAAAGACTGTAAACAAGACATATTAGTAAAGTAAAAGAAAGTGCATGCTTTCACTAAATAAACTACCAAATTTGCACACTAAGCATTAACTTAAATCACAAAGAAAGTTTTGATATTCAAAATGATGGTAAATCAGCATTACAGGAGGAGTCTATTCTGGATTTATATATTGCACCCTTCAATTCTTTCAAAATTCACAATTATCTCCAAACATGATTTACTTTAACTTGATGTTTCTGTGCAATATTGTATCAATAGTGTTATAAACTTAATTGCAAAAGTTTTAATCAGGTGGGAAATTATAATAGTATGCTCCTTTTCCTATTCATTTGCTTCTCCAAACTGATCTTCATTGTACCCAGTTCCCTTTTCCTATGGTAGCTGTGCACATATACATTTTTTTTCATATAATTTCTTCAAAACTTGAAGATGAACATGCTTTATATATTAATGTTCTATATTCAATATGGATTTTTCTTTTTTTTCTGTCTAATTATAATATCTAAGTGCAGGGGACCTCTAGTAGGCCAAAGCTATTCTGGCAAGATGGAGGACTTCTAGGAATGTGATGAGTTCAGGAGTTGCTTTACTGAAGTTGTACATTTCCTCCAGGAAGAAATGGTTGAGAAAGTAGAAGTTGTGGAAACCTTGGGAAATAATTATCATATCATCCTAGAATTCACCATACGGGGGAACTAAAGTTAATCAGATTAGTGTCCTATATTCCAAGAGAGGTGACTGCAATAAACTAAGAAAAAACGTGGGAAGGATTGTGGGAAGGATTTCATGGATGGAAATGCTAAAGGGTTCAGCAGAATTAGGAAATTCTGAAAAATAAAATTAATCAGGGACCAAATTAAAACAATACTAGAAAAAAAGAGATAGGAGATGTTATTGGTATGGTTGCAAGTACTCTTTGATAAACTGAGAAACAAAATGGACAAGTTTTTAAAAATGAAAAGAGAGAAGACTAAGGGTCTCAATGAGAGGAGGCTTGCATGGAAAGCAAAAATAACCAAAAAGATTTCTTTGGATGAAGCATGAGAAGATTAAGGAAACAGTCATTCCATTGGTTGAAAAAGATGGCAACAAGGAAAAGGCTGAACTGCTTAACTCCTACTTCACATCTGTAGTTTCACAAAAGGAAAAAGAAGTCAGACTATCAGGTGAGCCATGGTGGGGGACAGAAGAGAAGCGAAGGTTAAAACAGACACATATAAGTGGTGAGAGAAACACTAGTTGCTTTGAATGAATTCAAGTCACTGGGTCAGAAGGATTACAGCCTTGGCTATTAAGGAACAAGATAATATGATC
The DNA here is from genome assembly GCA_012654045.1 of Ptyas mucosa. NCBI lineage: Eukaryota > Metazoa > Chordata > Lepidosauria > Squamata > Colubridae > Ptyas > Ptyas mucosa. The sequence continues at coordinate 32,001,271 of WNWU01000016.1, read as the reverse complement.
TCAGAACCATTAATTGTAATCCTTGAGAACTTCTGACTGTAGAGAAAGCATCAGAGGAACAGAATGGAAAAGAGCTGTTTAACACTGTTCTGATCTTTCAGAAAGGCAAAAATAACTGTAGACAAATCGCCCTGACTTCAGTACCTTAAAAAATCATAGAAAGAACATAAAGCGGTGTGTTTGCAAGCACTTAGAAAGTAACAAGGTAATTATCTGAAACCTGCACGAGTTTGTCAAACAGAGGTTATGTCAAATTTTATGGCTTTTAAAAAAATAATTGGCTAGATTAGAAGGATCCTGGTGGTGCCTGATGAAGTAAAAATTGCAATTCATAAAAGTTTAAGCCTTTCACTAAAAGTTGTTAGTTAGGAAATGTATTACCACATCCCAGTTTTTTTGCCACTACAAACTAACACAGCTCCTCAATGATTACAATGACTAGATTAGTAGATTAAGGGATATTCTGGATGTAATATAGAATTCAGTAAATTTAATAAAGTTGACCATAGTCGCCTTCTTATAAAACGGAACAGTGAGGGATGTATGGTCTTACTACCAAATGACTTTACAGTTGGTTAAGCAGCAATATTCAACATGTCTTTAATAAATCTACATCTGCATGGATAAATGTATGCAATAGGGTAGCTTAAAATTCTGCCCTGGGACCATGTGCTCTTCAATGTTTTTCGAAATGACTTAAAACAGTGGACAGAAATACTGCTCAGTAAATTTGCAGATGACAGACAGCTGGGAGGGGGGATTGCTAACCTCTTAGAAAATAGGCTCGAAGTTCAAAATATGTTGATAGAATTGAATACTAGACACTTTCCAAGAAAATGCAGTTTAATAGCAAGAAATGTAAGTGTTCTGCACTAAAATAAGAAATCAGATGTACAAGTGTCAGGTAGCTGGCTCAGCAACAGCACTTGTCAGAAGATCTGGGTATTTATTTAAGTAAATAAACTTATTTATCCAGTACCTCTTTGCTTCACTGCATTCGTAATATAGATCAGGAGTGGGCAACTGTGGCCCTTTTACAACCTGTGGACTTCAACTCCCAGAATTCCTGAGACAGCCAAGTCCACAGGTTGTAAAAGGGCCACAGTTGCCCACCCCTGGTATAGATAATTCTCCTGTAACAATAAATAAGATTGGAATTTCCATCAATAAACCATGTGGTCATAAACCATGATGTTATGTGACTACATCACTTAGTGATGACAGCAATCCTGGCAGTCCCTGTTGCTGTTGTTAAGTGAGGACATTCTGCAGCTTCCTCCTGGCTTCTAACAACCAAAGTCAGTGGGGAAGCCAGCAGGAAGTTGCATGTCCCAGATAGTTTACAAATAGGCTGGCAAGCAGGCAAGTAAGTGATTGTTGCCAAGTGTGTATGGGGGTGGGAGGTGGCTGCAGAGGCATATGTGAGCAATTTCAGGTCCATGGGTGGCTGCTGAGGGGGGAGGGGATTGAATGAGTAGTTGCAGCAGCATGTACAAGCGATTTTGAGTCTGGGTGTGTCTGAATATCAACCTTCAATGCTGCTTCTATTCACTCACTACCCCACCCTCCACCATAGAATGCTTCTGACGACACAAAACAGGTCTATCTTTATGCTACTCCGACTAACTATCTTTTTCCTTTATCAGTTACAACTTTGTTTGCGAAATAAAACTGTGTAATCTAGAAAATTCCTCAGTAAAACAGTGTGAGCCTTTCAGTTTCATATGTTATCCTTTGTTTCTTTAAAACTGTGAGGGTAATCGTGTTTCTAGTACAGGGAATCATGCAGCTAATAGAAAAATATGTAAATATTCTGAAAAAATAAACAACCATGGAACAAGGACACTCAAAAGAAATGTAGGCTGGAGCATACATGATAACTGAAATTAGAATAAAGTTGACTGGAACAAACTGACATGAACATAATTCATCAATGTAATAATACAAGATAATGTAGCAATACCTGATTATTCTTCAAACCCATTGAAAATGAAATAACTTAGAAAAAGCAGGAATTAAAAGAAAAAGATTAAAATGAAGAGCTCCAAGAAACAAATTTCATCTTTTTAATGCTACCAGTTATTTTTCATCCACATATCTACTGATATAAATTTAAATGTTATATATTCTTCAAGTTATATATTAAGAAAACACATTGAAAGGATTCAAAGTGACCTGTTACACCAAGGGTTTCAAACTCTATTTCATTGAGGGCCGCATCAGGGATGTGTTTGACCTTGGGGGGCCGGGGTGGGTGTGGCCAGCTCAACGTCACTGTGTCGAGGCACCTGTGGTGGCCCGACCACTCTGCCAGCGAAAATGGGCTCCTGATTTCAGTTTTCAGCTGCAACAGCTTCTTGCAACCTTCTGCTAGTGAAAACGGAGCTCAGGAGGTCCGCCTGCGGCCCTTGTGAGCTCCATTTTTGCTGGCAGAGGCACCGCGGACTGGTCCTTTGCTTTTTGTAGGGTGGCCCTGGAGGCCAGATCTAAGCATCCCGCGAGCCAGATCAGCCCCTGGACCTTGATTTTGACACCTGTGTTACACATTTTGGGAAGGAAATGAAACTCTAGGTTCTACCTCAGACAGAACTAGTCTATCTGGTAACTAACGCAACAATATACAGAGCAGATAATATCCTTTCCATTAAAAAATACCAGACAAAATCTCATGAAATTGCCAAAATTAATACGACAATTGTAAAGACGTTTGTTGCAGCCACCCAAACCACCTGCATTATCTTCTTTTCAATATCTGCCATAACTACAACCAAAATCCCTGGCTTCGGGAATGGCACATCCAATCACCCACACATTTTCTGAATCTACCAGGTGCCTTCCTTTCCTTATCTACCTTGAGCTACCACTTTGCCCTAATGTCCTTGACATTTTCTTACACCATCTGTCCAAAACACTTCTGTATGGAACATGCTTGTTTGTTTAGATGTGAACTATCCAAATTCAGTTTTCTTTGTATGGACCATTTTGTACATCTCTAGAAGAAAAAAAAACTATGAATAAGAGTTTGGGTAAGGCTTAAATCAGATATCTTAAATATTATTACTTAATCTGCCTAAATTAGAAAAACCAACACAATGGGGCAGTAGTCATTCTAAATTGATAATCCAATGGGATGCATTGTTCATAGTAATTTAGTATATAGTATAGAACACCTAGAAGGTATTTAACTTCTCCACCCACAACAACCCTGGCAGAACTAAAGCTTATGCACCTTACAAATAAACTACAATATTCCAATCCTTGGAACATCCAAATTCATACAAAGTAAGGTAACACATAACCAAATAACACATCACAGGTAGTCCTCGACTTACAACAGTTCATTTTGTCACCATTTGAACTTACAAAGGCACTGAAAAAATTACTTATAACAGTTTAATAACACTTATAACCAGGGTGGATTTGATTTAAATTAAGTCAATTTAAATCACGATTTAAATCACGATTTAAATCACTAGTAAATCATTAGTAAATCATTAGTAAACTTACCCCAATTCAGGATCTTACAATTGCTTGCCTGTTATAAGTAAGGTATCCTGCAGTCCATATGTATAAATGATTGTCTTATTTACTTCTGAATAGACTGGGGAGAGGGGTGAAGATTTGCAAATTATTCCCAGGTTTACCTGGGAATTTTTCCCCCCCAGATATTCTTTAAAAGTGACAGAAAGCCCATGGAACAATGATTCACTTAATGTCTGAAGATGCCCAACTTCTTTCACCTTTCTTTATATTTTTGCCCTTTGTCAGCAATGAACTACCGCTTTGGCAAGCACAAATATTTAAAGCAGTTCTGAGGTACTTTTTTTCTATGACCATCCCATCATGGAAAAAAATATATCAGAAGGAATCTGGTAACATTTTTTCCAACCTCTGGTAGCATTTTACTAACCTTTAACAAACATTAATCAGATTAATCAGAAAAGGTACTACAAAACTCCTGATTTTTTGCTACCACAGACTAATTTGATCCTCCTCCTAGAATCTCCATCATGAAAATATCTTCCAGAAAAGAATTCTTTGTAATTGCAGGTTTAAAAAATGGTCTGGCTTCCCTCCAGCTGAATTCACTGATACTTTGCAACAGATCAGCAGTTCATTATAATTGACCTTCTACTTGGGCTAGAGAAGATCTGTCTTCAAGTGAAGAGATCATTTTTTTCAGCAAAAATGATCAATTATCAGTACTACAGATTACTTTCATGCACCTTTTAATCAAAGTTCATGTGTACCAAGAAACTTCACACAGTCGTACTGTCAGCAGGGAACTTTAAATGAAACAGAAGTAGCATTTTAATAGTTCAATCTATTAATGCAGAAGTACCCTTGTCCACATACCTTATTTCAGTGATGGCTAATCTTTTTGCCATCATGTGCCAAAAGCAGGGGGAGCGTGGGGGAATCACGCGTACGAGTGTCCATACCCATAATTCTATGCACCCCCCCCGCGCATGTGTACACAACCCCCCCTGCGCTCCCCCCCCCCGCTTTTGGCACGGTGGGCCCAGTAGGCCCGTTTTTCACCCTCCCCAGGCTCCAGAGCCTTTTTGGAGCCTGGGGAGGGCAAAAACGGCCTTCCCCAACCCACCCACCCTGAGGCCCTCCGGAGGTCAGAAACAGCCTGTTTCCTGACTTCCAGTGGGCCTAGAAGGCCTGAAAATTTGTTGGCATGCGCACGCATGCGCACCGGAGCTGATGCCCACTGATATAGCTCCACGTGCCACCTGTGGCACACGTGCCATAGGTTCGCCATCACAGCCTTATTTGATCCTGCCAGCAGTTACCCAATCCTTAATCTCAACTAAATCAATTGGCTCCAGCTTAAACTGGCATTGGTCTATTGAACGGTCTACATCTGCCAGCCTATTCAAAGTAATTACATCCCAAGTAAAAATAATAAAAAAAGCTTTATCTTTAAATCCATATACATACAATGTATAGTTGAACAGAGATACATGGAGAGGTACTGTTGTAATTTACTGCAATTCATTCTCCAGTCCTTATTTGTTGCTCTGAACACAATTTAATAAACTTAATTACATATATACCCTGATGCTAGTCATATATAGTGGGCCCTAAGCTCTTGAAACAGCCTTGCAATAAAACTTGCCAATTACATAATAATAACCCCATCATTCTGCTGGTACAAGTAGGGCTTGACTTAACAACCAATCATTTAGTGACTAATCAAAGATACAACAGCACTGAAAAAAGTGACTTATGGTTTTCACATTTATGATCGTTGCAGCAATCCCATGGTCACATTATCAAAAGTCGGGCATTTTGCAACTGGCATGTACCATATTTTTACATGCATACAGTATAAGATGCACTCCCCACCCCCAAAGAGGGTGAAAATTTGGGTGCATCTTATACACCGAATGTAGCTCCTCCCACCCCCACCCTTTGGTCTCTGCCTCCCAGCAAATTGCCTCCTTGCAGCAAACAGCCAGTTTCAGCTACAGCACAACCTAATTAGCACAAGCAGCTGATTATCAGTTGGATTGGCCTCTTGACCATCAGCTGTTTCAGGCTACAGGGATTGCCATTGCCTATTGCCGCCTCCGTGCGCCCCATTTTCAGCCTCCACTGTTTGCTGCTTGCTGCATGGAGGCAAATTGCTGGGAGGCCGAGGAAGATTTTTTTTCTTGTGCTAATCAGGCTGTGCTGAAAATGAAACAGGCTGTTTGCTGTTTGCTGCAAGGAGGCAAATTGCTGGGAGGCAGAGGCAGATTTTTTTTTCTTGTTTTCTTCCCCAAAAAGGGTAGGTGCGTCTTATAGTCCGGAGCGTCTTATACCCCCAAAAATATGGTATTCATGACAGTTGCATTGTCCTGGTGTCATTTGTAACCTCTCCAGCTAGCTTCCAAAAAGCAGAGTCAATGGGGGATGCCAGATTTGCTTAACGATCACATCATTCACTTAACAACTATAACAAAAAGGTCATAAAATGCAGCAAATCTCACTTAACTGCCTTGCTTAGCAACATACATTTTGGGCTTAATTATAGTCATAAACCGAGGACTATCTGTAATATCTTACAAAAGCATCTATGACTAACTACATTTCATAAAGTCTGTTTTTAAGGCACACTGTCAATACTTAAAAGTCACTGTCCATTTTTCAAGCCTATCAACCTACAGAAGAATTCAAAGAAACAACCAATAAGTAGTAGGAATCTCTAAATATGACCATGTTCTAGCCTCCATGAATACATCAAAAAAAATACAATTCTGGCCATAAACAATAATCAGTTCATAAATGAAAGCTCATACTTCTAAGACAATGAACTGGGAAAAATTCCAAACAAAGAAATGATATAAAAACTCATGATGTTTGATCAAAATAACTATTCAGTGCATTACTATGCTTTTCATCATTCTTGTTCTCTTCCTTTACTGGGGAAAAGCAGTATATTTTTTGTAATTTCCTTATTAACAACCTGTTCTACAATGAACTTTGCTATTTCCCAATAGGTAAGATATATACCTAAATACTTTCTACCAAAAGCAGAAAAATCAATAGCTTCAAACATGTAGAGTAAAATTGTATTTGCTATATAGTAAAATAGTATAAAATTCTCTGAGTAATTTGAAATAACATATATTACTTGTAGAGTCAATTTTAAATGTGCAGTTTTTATTCACAGACAAATGCAGTCGGTGAACCATTTTCCCATGAATGGAAAAAAACTGTATTTTAATGAGAAAAAAGTTTAGCTCTCTTGCCCTCTTCTGGGCAAGTTCATAAAGCACATGTATTTCTGAAAGGACATAAAATAGGAATGAGAAATACATCTCAAGCTTAATAAATTGTGATTAGATTTAAATTATTTAGATACCTTTTTAAATATACCACTTTTAAATACCATGTTTATTATAGGATACTTGTTGTATAGTTTCTTCCATTACAGCAGCGAAATTGATTCAGGTATTTTTATCCTCAGAAAATGTATGTTCTTGGCAATATCAATCCACTAGAACACAGTTCACCTGACTAGCAATACACCAGTACTATAGTGCCTTTTAAACTGAAAATTCTAAATGTAAAACCAAATGCAGACCAAATTAAAGCAATTCTTTATGTTGTTTGTTCATTAAAAGGCCACACTGAATTATTTGTATTCTTAAATCTACATAGTAATGATTTGGAATGATTTCTATCTAAACATCGAACTCAAAGATGATCGATAAAGATTATTTCTTGGTCACATGTTTTTCTTTAAGAAGGTAATCTTTAGATCAGCTGACAGTCTGATTTAAATGTCTGATATGACATTATGGCAAGGTTGCTGGGGTTTTTTTTGCAGATTGTGAACTCTTCAGCTGCAAGATCCTAATTCTTTGGACTTTCAGAAATGCCTACAGGCTGCTTCACAAAATGCTTGGTACTACTTCAACAGAATCTGCCTCTACGCTTTCTAAAATATTTTTAAAATGTACCATACATTTTAAAATACATACATCTGAGATGGTCCAAAATTATATGGTCCAACAACTTGAAACATAGCTAATTTATCTTGCATTTTATGGGAGCACACCCCAGGAAATGTATGAAAATTCAACATTAAAGTAAGCAATCAGAAACAAAATGTGACAATACTCCAAAATTTGCAAACCCAGGCCTAAAACATCAGAAACACAAAACTCAAATAAAACTGACTAAACATCGTATGTAGAATATATAATACCTTCCATGTGTATAATGAAGTTGTACTAAGCAAAGACCTCCATAAGCAAAAATATTTTAAGGCTGTAAACATATACACATCTCCTTTGAATTAACCTCACTAACCAGTGGGACTTTGCACATGCTGCATGTAGAATTATAGTACAAGGAAATACGGTGAGCTCGTGTCTTCTGTATTGATGAGAAAGCTAAAATTTCTACTTAAAGCATTATTTACCAGTTTATCTGAATAAATACATTTAAAAAGAGCATAATCTATTTCTATTATCTATTTCCTTTTTCGAAAATATGTCACGCTCTTCAGTATTTACCAATATCAGAAGTAATATGGAATCGGACTCCTCAGTCCTGAGTCACCAGTATGTGCTTCAGGAAACTTCCACACAATTTTCTATCGTTGTTGGGTTATTTCTGCATGAATCTCAATCCTGCAATGTGAAAAACAGGCCCTCTGTTCTTGAGTTATGGGTTCCCACCCAATTCTGATCTGTATTTTGAACATCATGTACACTTCTTGGTAAGAAATCAAGCAATCTTTCAATGCTACCCTTGAAGCGCTCTAGAAAACGCCAGCTAATTTCAAAATTAAGTCTAAAAGGATCCTACAGTCATCAAAAAAAAAAAAATCAGTCCCAGCAATTTATGTTCTATTTATATGTATAAAATTCATGTTTCTGTATCTCTTGGAAATCAAAAGCTTCCAGTGTGGGGAGAAGCATTAAAAAGGTGATCAACTATTAACAACTATCGGGAGAGCCGTTTACCAAGCATGCAAGCAGCTTTCCAGAAGTGCCAAAACGAAACGGTCCAAAAAAGCTGCGATCAGGCTCCATGAAACACAGCAGAGAATTATCAAGGGCAGCGGGGCAATTTTGCGTTCAAAGGGAAGTCCCTGCCTGCGCGCGGCCCATGCAAAACCCCCAAGTGCTCAGGGCAGTAGAAGGAAAAAAAAATACTGTAGTTTAAACCTGGCACCTTTTCCTAAACGACGGACAGCGGTTCCTTTAATCGCCTTTTGTTAATTAAAAAAAAAAAAGCAACGAGACTACACGTGCTCTTTCAGCGTTTGGGGAGGGAGGGAGAAGTCGCTTAAGAAGCAGAAGAAGAAGAACTCAATTGTTTGAATTGCGAAAGCGCTCTCCAATTCTCCCGAAGTGATTCGCCGAACGATAATGAAAGAAAAGCCAGCAATGGCGGGAGAGAAAGGCCGCCCTTTCGGAGCCACACACGTTGAGGCGGAGAGGAAGGAGGAACACATGGCCGGACGTTCAAGGCTGCCGGGAAGAAACCCAGGGCGCGCAGAAGCCTCAGAGGGCTTTTGGAAGCTGGGCGGCCCGGGGAACCCACAGCGTCTGAAACGGAGAAGGGAAGGCGGAGAAAAGAGGGCAAGGGCACCTAAAAGGGCAGTGGCTGTTACACACGCGCACAGGCACACAGGCACACAATCACACAACGTCCACACCCACTCACCCTCTGCATGGCTTTCAGGATCAAAGCCAACTCATAACGGGGCATCTTTGGCGGAAGAGGAGCAGCTCAGCCCCACCAGACAAGGGGAATGCGGTGCGGCCGCGGATCGGAGGCGTCCGGGTGTTTAAAAGAGGTCGGGTGCTGCGCGCACCCGGCGAGCCCGCCCCTTTGCTCGCGTCAGGCGGCGCTACTCTTCCCCCTCCCCTCTCCTTGTCCTCCCAGGACTGGGGGGGGGGGGGGGGGGGAAGAGACTTCTCAGGCGGGCTGGTCCCGAATTATGCCGGGAGACCCTTTATTTTCAACTCGTCCCATTCATAAGAAAGGCGGCCCCGCGCTTGAAAGCAGACCCGCGCGAGCGCTGCCTCACCTTCCCCGTAGTGATGCCCGCCTTTTCTGCCGTTTGCTTTCCCCTCCTCTTTTATCCGTGGCCGCAAACGCTACTGCAGAGAGTGGAAATTTCCACTGAATCCCGCCCCCTTCTCCTCCTCTTGAAGCTGCACATGGGAACTCGCTGGCCCTGCGAGACCCCTGCCAGTAAAAGCCGCCTTCTGATCCAGACCCCCACCTGCAAATCTCCAAGCCATTTCCTCCCCCGGCAGACATGAAACGGACAGCGGCTCTGCTGCAGACCCTGTGCGATGCCAGGGTCCCCCCCTGCCTCCGTTGCCAGCACCTTCCAGAAGCTTCCAGAAACACCTGTGGGTTTGCAAAGCTTAAGCTTTTTCCGGAAAAGAAAAGAAAAAAATCGGCCTACGTACGCACAACACCGCAGACGTTTGGGACATTCCCACGAGCAACGATAAAATGCCTATACCGCAAATAACTCCGGGATGCAGCAGACAGCACCGTTCCCCCTATAGACGCCACAGTCTCGAATACGTGTTCCTCTGCTGCACGGTTTTAGCAAATCTAACTCTGCCGCTCTGACGTATTTCACATTTCTCTGAAACATAAGTTTACCAAGGGCATACATACACCCGCGAAAATAAACCTCAAGCCTCTCCCCAAAAATAAATTGCTGTGATGTCTACAATGGGGATGGGAACCCGGTGTTATTTCACTGCCCTGTTGTAGTCCCTCTAATTGTATTTACATTATTGCCGGTTTAGCCTTTCTAAAAACGTATCTTTTGTATTTGGACTGTTCCGCAACCATTGGCATGCCCAAAAAGGGAAAGAGTCAGTCAGGAAACTGAGTACAATACAGTATATTATTTTCTACTCCTAAATAGGAGGGGAAAGGAAAACAAAACCTGTCCCAACCTTATGTCAACATCATAGCCCAGCAGAGGATATGGTGTAAATCAGTCCCCGTTGCTATTCACCCCAAGGATACAGAGACACTGGAAAGTACAGAACCCAGGGCAAAGATTCCTTTGGTCCTATATTGTTAAACTTCACAAAAGAGAATTCCCCTGATGGAGGCAGACACTTTGAGCCCAAAGAACTAGTTTCCCTAAAATAACACAACCCCTATGTGAACTTGAATGGGTTAAATTAACATGCTCTTTCTTAGAGCCCTGTGCAGATTAAACTACCACAGCCAGATGCAATTGGAGGGGCAGATCTAAAGTTCTGAAACTTTGTGGATGCATTGTGTTAATTCTCTTTTTTTCTATCTAGTGTGATTGCAGGTGCAGCATGCACTTTTTTCAAATCAGCCAAGTGTTGATCCACTGGTTGTGCCAGGATTTGACCAACTACTTGTCATCTGAGCCTGATGTCATGGATTGAGAGAAAGTGATTGGCCCAAAGTTATCCAGCCAGCTTTCATGTCTAAGGCATGTCTAGAACTCATAATCTCCTAATTTCTAGCCTGATAAATTTGCTAGATATCTTAATTATCTAATTAATATATTAGCGTGAGGGAATTGTCCAGAAGACCCTGTATTAATTAGTGAGTGTATGTATCATTTAGGTTTGAAAGTTCACCTAAAAGTCAATTTAAATCCTATCATTGAGAGTGGACAATGGCTGATTCTGGGACAATTAAAAACTATATCTAGAGCACAAACAATAATTAGCTATCACAGATTCTGCATGTATTAGACATGTCAATATCTCCTGTAAATAGTGATTCTAAGCAACAAACATGGTTTGGGGTCAGGTACATTTTGGGGTCACAAGATATTTTGTTTGATCATCTATAAAATATTTGAGACTCACTTTTGGCCCCACACCGTGTAATATGTTCAGGTCTTCCTCTGCATTGATAGATAATGAAACATTTCCCTCTCATAATGGTGCAACTGTAGTCTTACGAATCTTTTGAAGGGTGAGGGGAGAGAGGTTTTTATGTGCAACACAGCATTTTATGTTTGTTTCCTCTGTCAAGTGTGCAGCAGAAAGCAAGAGAGACTTTAGGGCTCATTTTATGCAAATAATATTTTTTGCTCATTGAGTATGCTGCCCGGAGGGTTACTTTCTTGCCTCTCCTTCTCTTCCCTTCTATAATACTTTTATGCCGGGGAGGAGGGGGGGGGAGAAAAGGAGCTCAGTGATATTCTGGGTAGGGGGCAGAATCCAGAATATAATTGCCTGCAGCTGAGCAGCAGGTCTGTCCAGCTGGCAGGTGGAAGTACATTAGAAAAAATAGGGCTCATGTGGCAGAAAGCAGAGGGGGAGATTATTTTTTTTCTGTACTCTGTGCCCTATGTGACCAAAACCCAATGGAAATTTTGAGCTGTGATAGGTGAAGGGTGAGCTGCAAGCAACATTTATTTATATGCCATGGCTAAAAGAGTGGAAAAATGAGAACAACATGTAATACCTTAGCTATAAGAAGAAAGAAGAAAATAAAAGGTTGTTACTAAGATAAAAGGTGTAAAGGTAAAAATATTGGTTGCGATCCCCCAAAAAATGGGAAGGTAAAATGTACGTGTCTTCAGATGAAAACTAGTAGAAAGAGAAATAGGATGTGAAGAAAGGGGAAGAGGAAGGAACAAAGTTGAGAGCTTATTTGATGATCCAGATGAAGAAAAAAGACTTAACAGATTTGGAGAGCAAGAGATTTCACTTGTGAATTTAATGCAGCAATAGAGGTATCATATGAGGAGGCTTTGTTGACTGAGGTATTTAGGGACAGCTTACTGCTCAAGAGTTTTCAAGGTTGGGAACACTGTTCTCTAACTCTCAATGATTTGCAAATGTTGTTCGGGAACAGGGCAAATACAAGGGATGAATTTGATTATCAACTGGATTATGCTGGCAGTGAGGCAAGCAGAGCTAGGTTGCATGGACTTATTCCCCAAAAGGAAGGCCCTGAAAAATAATAAGTAAAGCCATGGTTCAGTTAGGTATGGTATCTGCTGCTATGGCAACAATTTTTAGGAATCTAAAAATCAGAACAAAGTCAATGGAAAGTGATTCAAAATCCTTAAAAAGTTCTTTGCTTAGATTCTTGAGGATATAAATAATCCAATACTTTGGGGTATGGTATATTATTAAGAAATTTTTGGCAAACAATGAGAGACTAGACAAACTGGTCTGTCCCCCAGCTTTCTGTATTTTTGGCAAACAATGAGAGACTGGACAAACTGGTCTGTCCCCCAGCTTTCTGTGCATTGGGTACAGAGAAATTATGAGTTCTCTAGGTGCAGTGAAGTGCCTCAAAAAAAATTCTCCATAGTTCATGTGTGTGTGAGAATATTGTATCATTTTCTTTGGATGTATTTGTCTGTCTATTTATCTTCGATATGGCAGGAAACCTTTATAATTCTGGCTTTATTATATCAAAACTTTCTAGGTCTCTGTACCTTTTCTATTGGCTTAATATAAATTGCTTTCATTTCTCTGAAATCCATGTTTTCATCTTCCTTTGAATTCAGTGTGCTCTGGTCTCCAAGCCACTCTCCTATTGATTTGAACAATGTATCATACTTTGTATCTTTTTAATTGATAAGTATTTTTTGTAAAACTGTGTCACCTGTGTATGTCATGCAAACCTAAATGACCCATGCACAATCAAAGGATGAAATGAAGTGAGAAGAAATTGTTCAGAAGACATCATACTAGTTAGTAATTGGTATGTATCATTTAGGAATAAAAATTCACCTAAAAGTCAGTTTAAACACCATCACTGAGTGGGAGATTGGGTGATTACAGGATAATTGGAAGCAAATTATCTACAGTTCTACCACAGACAAATGATTAATCATTACAAAATTTGCATGTGTTGGACCATATAGCTAGAATGGACCATACAGCTAGAGGGATTTAAATTATTTAAAAGAAATAGACTAAATAAAAGAGGAGGTGAAGTTGCACTATATATAAGAAATAACTACATCTCTACAGAAATAGAGCATAACAATGACAGAAACTGTCTTGAATGCATTTCAGTCAATATTAAAGGCGGGGGGGGGGGAATGACATCGCCATAGATGTATACTACAGGCCACCCAACCAAACAGAGGAAATAGATGAACTTTTTACTAGGCAGCTAACTAAGGTATGTAGAAAGCACATTGCAAAAGTAATAGGAGATTTTAACTACCCTGACATCAACTGGGAGACAAACTGCACCAAGTGGAAGATCCAACAGCTTCCTGACAAACCTAACAGACAACTTTGTTTCCCAAAAAGTAGAGAAAGGAACAAGGGAATTGGCCATATTGGACTTAATTCTCACTAACAGAGATGAAATGATAGAAGGTGTTGAAGCTTCAGGAACCTAAGGGGGGAACGATCATACAATATTAAAATTCAACCTTATGCAAGCACAAGTAATAGAACAAAATCAAACTAGAATCTTGGATTTAAGAGAGCTAATTTCAATAAAGTTAGAGAGAGCTTGGGAAGGATTCCATGGATGAGAATCCTCTAGGAGAAAACAACTCAAGAAGCTTTGGAAATTTTGAAAAGTGAGATTATAAAAACCCAGTCTAGCACAATACCAATGAAGAAGAAAAATAACAGCTCTCAAAAGAAATCAGCATGGCTGCATAAAGAATTATCTAACAAATTGAAAGACAAAAAGGACATATAAAAAGTGGAAAGAGGGGCACATAACAAGCAGAATATCAGCAAATAGCTCAAGTCTGTAAAGATGAAGTGAGGAAAGCTAAGGCTCACAATGAATACAAGCTTGCAACAAAAGTAAAAAATAACAAAAAAAGCTTTTTCCAACATGTTAAAAACAAGTCTTTGTTTTACAAGAAAAAAGTCAAAGAAACAATTGGTCCAATGCTGGGAGAAAGTGGCAAGAAGGTGACAAGCAACAGGGAGAAAGCAGAACTACTTAACTCATTTTTTGCATCTGTCTTTACACAAAGGGAAAAAACAGCACCACAAAAAACAGATTAGAAACACAAGTTAAAATAGGGAACAAATGGTAAATAAGCACCTGTCTACCCTAGACGAGTTCAAATCACCAGAACCAGATGAATTATACTCCAAGGTTCTGAAGGAACTGGCAGACGAGATCTCAGAACCACTGAACTATATCTTTCAAAGATCCTGGAGCACCAGGGAACTGCCAGAGGACTGAAAAGAGATAATGTAGTTCCCATCTTCAAAAAAGGAGGAAAAAAAATAGATTCAGGAAACTACAGACCTATCAGATAATCAAGCAACAAATCAGAGTACACCTAGAAGGAGACAAAGTCAAAAGCCAACATGGGTTTGTCAAAAACAGAACATGCCAGACTAATCTTATTGCATTCTTTGACAAAGTGACAAAATTAGTGGACCAGAGGAATGCTGTTGATATAATTTACTTGGACTTCAACAAGTCATTTGACAAAGTAGACCATAATCTACTACTAGATAAAGTAGAAAAATGTGAGTTAGACAACATCACCACCAGATAGATTTGTAAGTGGCTGACCAATCACACTCAACCTCAATGAGGTTATGAATGCTCCAACACTGGAAGTTTTAAAGAAAAGATTGGATAACCATTTGTCTGAAGTGGTGTAGGGTTTCCTGCCTAAGCAGAGGGTTGGACTAGAAGACCTCCAAGGTCCTTTCCAACTCTGTTATTCTAACTGAAATAGATTATTTTGTCCTATGAATGCTGACTCTAAGCAAGAAACAGGACTTGGAGTCAGATTCACTTCAACAGAATTTATTTAGCAGAACCCTAATTTCATAGTATTCTGTACCGCATATAGAGGTCTTTGAGACAATACCCATGTTTATACAGAGTACATATTGTATAGCCTACTATATATTAATTAAATAATTTAACATTAATTGGCAAGTAGCTGCATCACATTTTGCCATTTCCAATTGCTAAAAAATACCCACGTGAGGTTTATAATAATTTACTATGTCTTTTACCCAAAGTGCCTCCATACCATTTTCATATTTTAACAAAAACAACTGATTTTGTTATCTGAAAATGTTTATTTAATATTGTGAAATGGGTATTATGGTTCCCATGTCCAATTTGTAATGTCTCTTTTGGGATTTGTCTCTGGAATTGTCCCCAAAATAACACTACATTATGTTGGCATAAGTCAAGTTATGCCTCCTTGGAAACAGAACACAAAGCAAATATGAATAGTTTCCAAAATCCTCCATAATTTGATCATCAAACTGTTTTGGAAATGTATTTTTTGCTATTATTTCTCTTTCCTCTTGCTTCTTTTGGCCAGTTTCCCTGGTGTACCAAGATATAGTGGCATATCAACTAAGCTAAATCTCAAGAGAGAGAAAGAGAGATTTTTTTCGTAATCTACTTAAAACATTTTTTTTGTTTAGAAATGAACTATTTACTGCAACAATCATATTCCCAGCAAACATATTAGTATAGGAGAGTAGTCATGTATTTGGAAAACGCATAGTTCTCCTAGTTTTTTTAATCTATGTATCTTTTAAAACAAATATTTTGCTTTAGACAGACAAGCTACTTACATGTTGAATAGGTGTTTGGATTTGTGAGCAAGTTTGCAAGAGCTCTGAAGTAACCTGCTGTTTCAAATCTACAATGTAAAACATAGAATAACACTATTGGAAGGTACCTTGGAGGTTTTCTCTCCAAGCAGGAGACCCTATAACCGTTCCAGTTAAATGATTGTTTGATCTGTTCTTGAAAACCTCCAGTAATGGAAGACTCACAACTTCTGGAGGTAAGCCGTTACACCGATTAATTGATCTCACTGTTAGGCAATTTCTCAGTTCTAGGTTGGATCTTTCTTTAATAATCTTCCACCCATTACTTCTTGTCCTGCCTTCAGATGCTTTGGAGAATAAGTCGACCCCCTCTTCTCTGGATATTGGAAGACTGCTCTCATGCCACACCTAATCCAAATATTGGAAGACTGCTCTCATGCCACACCTAATCCTTCTCTTCATTAGACTAGAATATCCAGTTCTTGCAATCATTCATTGTATGTTTTAGCCTCCAATCACCTAATCACCTAATTCAAGTCCTAACCGAGAACCTAAGCGCTATTAAGGTAACATTTGAGTATATAGGCAGTTCCGAGTAAGGTAGTTTTTTGCAAAAGCAGAATATTCAGGTCTAATAAGTTCAAAATTTCCATGTATCTAGGCAACCCTTTGCATATTGCTCCAAGGGCTCCTATTACTATTGGTACAACCATTGATTTCTTCCTCCACAATTGCTCAACTTCAATTTGCAGATCACAATATTTCATTATTTTGTCTAGTTGTTTCTCTTCATTTCAAGCATCACCTGGTACTGCAATATCAAGGAACCAGACTTTTTTCTTTTCCACAATAGTGATGTCAAGTGTGTTGTGGACCATGTGTCTGTTTGGATTTGAAAGTTCCACAAGATCTTGACTTGTTCATTTTCAAGAACTTTGTCAACTTGGTGTTTTCAGTAATTTTTGAACCCAAATTCTGGCAAAGCTTCCAATGTATGATTTTGGCAACTCGATCATGATATTGTAGATAATCAGTCTGTGAAATTTTGCTTCAGCCACTGGAATTTGTTGCAAGTCTTAGTTCATTCTTAGTTTTTCTGATTTCATTCTTGCAGATTAGGGCTATTTGCTGCTATTTGGGCTATTTGGTGGTAATTCTATTACGGATTGATGATTTTGACATACAAACATTAAATGGAATAAAGAATTACAAATTCTTATTTTACTTAAACAGTGGAAAGGATTAATATTAATGCTAAAAACTTTAGTAAAACTTAGATTACATCTTATTCAATAACAACAAAAATATTTTGATTGAACTCGATGATAGTGATATACAAAAGGCTTGAATAAATTGTCATGTTATTGAACAGTTAATAAAATTAATGATTCATTTAAACTTATGTTTACACAGCATCTATAATTTTCCCATTTGTGAAAAAATGTATTAAATGTGTTAACTTTGAGACAGGGTTTAATATTTCCAAAATATTTTAACATATTCCTATCACATGGATGTTAACATATGAACAAAGAAAGTGGAATTTCCATGTTCCACTTTTAAGTAAATGAATTATTTTTCACCACTGGAAAGATAAATATATGGGCACAGCTTCTCAGTGATTTCCTCAGTTATTAGCAACTTTTGAATGAATTACTTATCAGTATAGCTTAATTGTGGATTATTATAATAAAATACGATAGCATAGTTGAAATGAATATGTAGAACTTTATGTACAGTATATATCCTGACTATATACCCTGTATATTTTTGTTTTAGTTTTAGCGTTTAGTTTTCTTTTTTCTTTCTTTATAATTTTGATTAATAAAATAAATATTTCATTTATTTAATAAAGTATACTGTAACTCTACATACTGCAAGGTTGATCATTATACAAATAATTTTGTGTATTATTTTCTTTCTCTTTGACTTTTTAATGGTTTTGTGTGTATGTCTGGGGTAGGTGTTAAAATTAATAAAGATTAAAAAATAAATAAATAACAGTAGTCCATGTGGAAAAATGTAGCTGAGTTTTTTTCACAAAGGTGCTCAAAACAGGAAAGCATAAAGTTCCAATGGTCAGTGGAATTTTCCTACATTTGCATGGTTTACTTGAAGCACCAGTTCCTATCACAGGAGCAGAAAATGTTAGAACTAGGGTATGCTGGACTATTTCCTACTGGAACTGGAAACAATCAATTAGTATCTAGAGTGAAAGCATAATTTCTTCCCCTTTTCTCTCCTTCCCTCTTTCTCTCTCTCTTTCTCTCCCTCCCTCTCTCCCCTCTCTCTCTCTCTTCAAAGCCACTTTCCTGGACAAAATCCAGAATATCCAGGAGTAAGCACAGCAGTAAGATGGCACCCAAAGATGAGCTGCTGGAAGAATAGCTGAGGCAGTAGCAGACATGGAAGAAGGATCCAACAGAGGAAATGACATGGCAAGACAAGACCCTTCATAGCAATAGCAGTAGCACTTAGACTTGTATATCGCTTTACAGTGCTTTACAAACCTCTCTAAGTGGTTTGTAAAGTCAGCATATTGCCCCCAACAACAATCTGGGCCCTCATTTTACCCACCTCGGAAGGATAGAAGGCTGAGTCAACCTTGAGCTTGGTGAGATTTGATCTGCCAAACTGTTAGCAGTTGGTGATCAGCAGAAATAGCCTGCAGTATTGCATTCTAACCACTGCACCACCTTCATGGGCCAACATGACAGATAGCTGAGGTGGCAGACATTGGGAAATCTATCAGTGGCTGGAAAGGGTTGGACTTAAAGACACCACTGAGGCACTGATCATAACAGCACAGGAAACAGGCCCTAAGTAGCAGCTCCATAGCAGCAGGAGTCTACTACACTAGACTGGCCCCAGATGGAAACTATGCTGAAATGCCTCAGAGGTAGTCCAACATACAGAGGCAGAGTGTATATTGCACTTTAACTTTAGAAACTTTCTGCAATCAACAGTCCTCTTACAATGCTCCTTAAGATTCAAGGAGTTATTTTCCATCCTAGTCCAAAATAATTGACATCGTTTCTGGGTTGTATGAAAGTGGTACGGTAAAGTAAGAGGAATTTAAAAGAAGAAAAATTACTGAATTGCTTTTCTATTTCATGGTGCATCTCCTGGGATTTTCAAAGACAGATGTGGATTGCCAAAACAAGTATTTAAAATGGGTATGGGGAGGGGGGAAGCAAGAAACCTCCAGATACACATTCAAAATACTAGGTGACTGGTGACAAATTTGCCTTGTTCACTTGTTGCTCTCCTGGTTGGTGATGATGGGGTGCAAAATAATGCCTGAAGGCAAAGAGATGGTAGTTCAATGAACAGCCATATTGTCCTTTTTACATATGCATTATAAATGCATCAATAATTGTTTGCTAGCCACTGCCCTGTTATCTACTATTATAACAGCTACATTAAATAGATTTGTATTAATGCTATCCAGGGGTGAAATCCAACAGGTTCTGGAGAACCGGTAGAGGAAATTTTGAGCAGTTCGGAGAACTGGCAAATACCACCTCTGGCTGTCCCGAGAGAGGGGTGGGAATGGAGATTTTGCAGTATCCTTCTCCTGCCACGTCAACCAAGCCACACCACGCCCACCACGCCCCGCCCACAGAACCAGCAATAAAAAAATTGGATTTCACCACGGATGCTATCCCTAATCAGGTAGAATACAAAGGTTAAAACTAGAGGGTGTATAGAGTTGAAATCATGGATTAGTACAGGTAGTTCTCAATTTACACCAGTTTATTTAGTGACTATTTGAAGTTACAACAACACTGAAAAGAGTGATTTATTACCATTTTTTACTTTTTCAACTGTTGCGTTCCTGTGGTCATGTGATCAAAATTCAGATGCTTGGCAACTGACTCATATTTATGATGACTGCTGTTTCCTGGGGTCATGTGATCACCCTTTGCAACCTTCTGACAATCAAAGTCAATGGGGAAGCCAGATTAATTTAACAAGTGTGCTAATAATTTAACAACTGCAATTATTCATTTAACAACTGTGCCAGGAAAGCTCATACAATGGAGCAAAACTCACTTAACAACTATCTCGCTTAGCAAGAGAAATTTTGGGCGTCACATACTGTAACAACCAGTTCGTCCAGAACCGAAAATGTGAGCTCCCGCTCATCAACCTGAGTAGATGAGAACAGGCACTCAGCTATAGAAGCAAGCGTTGATTGGTTGAAAGTTCTCAGTGCTTGGCTGTTAGACAGAAAAGATAAGCACATATTGGCAAGCTCCAGACTCCATGGTCATAGGCATCCTGATGTCCAAAGATATCTGAAAATAGCCCAGATCAATCTCAAATGCATTTTAACCTGAATTCAAAAAGGTGGGTGATGGAAAGGCTGACTTTATGATATATATAGAGAGAGATGATATATGACTACCAGTATGTCATCCTGTCCTTCACTCTTTTCTGCTTATGGCAGAAAAATCTGATTTATTGATTACAACATTCAGTTTATTGAATATTTATCAGTTTATGGCGGCATGTAAAATTTATGGGATTTTTTTGGTCAGAAAAACAGATGCTCTACCAACTTCATGCAAGGTTTTCTTTGAAAGATATTTAAAACATGGCAATATAGACCTAGGCATTTGACAGCATCAGTCAGAAGAGAATCAGGGTAAAAAATAATTACAGGCATTATTTATCAGCTATAATATTCAGTTTCTATTAGAAATCATCTACAGCATCTCTCTAGAAATGAAGCATCTCATTCGTTTAATATTTCAATTTAGATAATATTACTATGCCTCCTCTATTTCTCAGAAGGGAAAAGTTTCAGGGACACCATTATAGGTATTATCTTCCTGTAAATGAGGGAATACAAAAGATGGAAGGTAAGCTTTCAGTGCTACCGTCTGAAGTTATAGAAAAAGAATACAGTTGAGACAAATTACTGCCACTAATCCTACCTCAGTTCTGTAGGGATAATTCTTCATTCAAGCTGAGGTACTTCATTTTCAGCCAACTCTCACCTTCAAATTCTAAGTAATCAAAAATCCATTCTCTTTTCCCTCCTGGACTGATAAAATTCTCTTTTTTTTCTACTGAAGAGAATAATGACACATCAGCCACTCATTCCTGGCCACTAGCTAAAAGCTTTGCAAAGGATTATTTATGACAATGCTGATATAGATTTCCCATCATATATTTTAGAAACAAAAAAACAACATCAGTTTGTTGGATTTTCTGTTTCCTATGCCAGTGATCATGGTGGGGAGTGATGGAAATATAGAGCTATGAAAATATAGGTTTGTGGTGGTTGTTGTTGTGGCTCTGTCTGACTGTGGGTCTCTCTCTCTCTCTCTCTCTCTCTCTCTCTCTCTCTCTTTCTCTCTCTCACACACACACACACATACAGACAAATATGTTACTTATTCATATTAGGAGGAATATAAATCCTTGGGTTTCTTGTCAACAGTTCCTAATTTAAAATGCCACAGGGTTCCAAAGGCCAGTCAAGTAAATGCCCCAAAGTTTATCATGCATCTGTGCCAATTTCAGTACTGATTTATTCAAATTCCAACTAGAGCATTTATATTTTATAGATGATGTGGTTGCCCAGTTATTTTTCCATGCAAATAACAGTGTTGGAAGAAAAATCCTCAGGTTTGTTTCTTCAGCTGGGATTCTGTAGTCAGGGCTTGAGAAGAAATAGGCAGAGAAGCAATAGCTTCTGAAATAAAAATCTACTTTCCAGCTTCTCTGACTATTTCTTCTCAAGCGCTGACTATAGAGTCCTGGCTGAAAAAATGAAGCTGAGGATTTTTCTTCCAACAATTGGAATACAAAAAAATAGATTTCATAGAATTCACAGAATCTTCTCTCTACACAGAGGCCTTCTGTGTCTCCTTTTCTAGCAGCATAATAAACACTCTAGCTTCTGCTTTCATATGTTCCTTCATATATATAACTTTTTGTTGTGGTCCACCAGCGGCCTGAGGAGCTGGTAGCAGAGTTGGACAGTGAGGAGGTTGGGGAGGAACATGGGCGAGTCCTGGAGTCTGGGGAAGGCTCGGACGAGAGCTCTGCATCAGAGGCAGAGATGGGGCCAGGGCCATCTGGGAGTTATGTGCTGACTCCGGAGCTCCAGAGTCTGACATCAGTGAAGCAGAAGGCAAGAACAGTGAAGACAAAAGGAGCAACTTGGGAGTAAGACTTGGAGATGATTGGCCCCTCCCATAAGACATAAAGGTGGAGCAAAGGGACATAAGGCTTTGCAGGAAGCAACTTTGTTCATTCTGGTTGGTTTAAACTCTGAAGCTCTGTTTTGACTTTGTGCTCCATTTGGCCTTGCGAAGCTAATCGGCAATTAGGTATTTGGCAGCGTTTCAAGGGAGATAAAGGTGGATGCTTATCAGCCTTATCCCGAAAGACTGTGACAGACCTCTGTTAGACTATTCATAAACTGCTTGGGACTCATTACAGGCTGTGAATGAACACAATTCACAGCCGTTGAAATAAAAAGAGGGTTTTTGGGACTAAGCGTGTGATTGTTACTGTCTCAGGAAGTCTTGGTCAGAACACTTTTTCACACTGATTTCCTTCTCTTATTTTGTTCCTTCTCTTTTCCTGGATTATCTGTCCAGAACTATAAGTGCTCCAAGTGGAAGGATATTTTATTATCTTCTAAATCAAAGAACCAAGTTATTTCCTTTTATGGATTTTGTTTCCAATGAACCTCCCATTTTGTATATCAAAGTTGTGGGCTCACAGCTAGCAATATTACTTGTTATATATAAGGGTTCTCTTTAAAGCCTTATGAAGTATAATTCACATGCATTTCTACTTTTTTGCAAGATTAAAAAAAACCATACATAAAGTGTAACACAACACTTTAAGCCAGTAAAAACATAACTTCTACATTTTATAGTAAAGTTCTTACATAGTAAAGTTCTTACAGAATCAATAAATCACATTTCTCGTTTTCAGGGTCTCTTTCATATGCTCTCTTTTTTACACATGTATCAATGAATACCTTTTCATTCATTGCATTGCACTACAATGTAGTTTGTTTGATTTGAATATATGTACTGTGAATCCAGGCTACGTGTGTTTTGTATCCTAACAAAACAAACTTACCATGATAGAATAGAATAACAGAGTTGGAAGGGACCTTGGAGGTCTTCTAGTCCAACCCCCTCCTTAGGCAGGAAATCCTACACCACTTCAGACAAATGGTTATCCAACATCTTCTTAAAAAATTCCAGTGTTGGAGCATTCACAACCTCTGGAGGCAAGTTGTTCCACTGATTAATTGTTCTAACTGTCAGGAAATTTCTCCTTAGTTCTAAGTTGCTTCTCTCCTTGATTAGTTTCCACTCATTGCTTCTTGTCCTGCCTTCAGGTGCTTTGGAGAATAGCTTGACTCCCTCGTCTTTATGGCAGCCCCTCAGATAACTGCTATCATGTCACCCCTAGTCCTTCTTTTCATCAGACTAGACATACCCAGTTCCAGCAACCATTCTTTATATGTTTAGCCTCCAGGCCCCTAATCATCTTTGTTGTTCTTCTCTGCACTCTTTCTAGAGTCTCAACATCTTTTTTACATAGTGGTTACCAAAACTGGATGCAGTATTTTAAGTGTGGCCTTGCCAAGGCATTATAAAGTGGTATTAACACTTGACGTGATCTTGAGTCTATCCCTCTGTTTATGCAGCCTAGAACTGTGTTGGCTTTTTTGGCAGCTGCTGCACATTAATGGCTCATATTTAAATGGTTGTCCACTAGGACTCCAAGATCCCTGTCATAGCTACTACTATTGAGCAAGGTACTATTGAGCAAGGTTGAATTTCATTTTGTTAGATAGCGCCCAAAGTCTGTCAAGATCCTTCTATAATCTTAAACCTATCTTCTGGAGTGTTAGCTATTCCTGCCAGCTTGGTGTCATCTGCAAATTTGATAAGTTCCCTATCTATCCCCTTGTCCAAATCATTGATGAAGATGTTGAAGAGTATTGGACCTAAAACAGAGCCTTGAGGTACTCTACTTCCCTCCATGTAGATGCAATTCCATTGAGGACTACATGTTGAGTGCGATTGGTCAGCCATTTACAAATCCATCTGGTGGTGATGTTGTCTAACTCACATTTTTCTACTTTATCTAGTAGTAGGTTATGGTCTACTTTGTCAAATGACTTACTGAAGTCCAAGTAAATTATATCGACAGCATTCCTCTGGTCCACTAATTTTTTCACTTTGTCAAAGAATGCAATAAGATTAATCTGGCATGATTTGTTTTTGACAAACCCATGTTGGCTTTTGATTATTACTTTGTCTGCTTCTAGGTGTTCTCTGACTCGTTGCTTGATTATCTTTTCCAGACTCTTCCCTGGTATTGAGGTCAGGCTGATAGGTCTGTAGTTTCCTGGATCTATTTTTTTTCCTCCCTTTTTTGAAGATGGGTAGTACATCAGCTCTTTTCAGTCCTCTGGCAGTTCCCTGGTGCTCCAGGATCTTTGAAAGATATAGTTCAGTGGTTCTGAAATCTTGTCTGCCAGTTCCTTCAGAACCTTGGGGTGTAATCCATTTCTTTTTCTTATTACTAAATCACAATTGAAATGCACTTAGCATGGCTTACAGATCAAAATGGTTGTGTTCACAGAGCATCCTAAATGAAAAATCAAATAGCAGGACTTAGACCAATTTGTGAATTCAAAGTTGGCAGTGAGTCAGAAAGAGCACTAATTGCAGGGAAGAGATCAACAAATGTCCTGTTTATATAGATTTTTGCTATCTCAAAAAAAGAGGGTGCTCTTGAACTGAGCATCTTTTCACAATAAATTGTACAGCTCCAAATGTCTAATCTAAAGTATGAGACATCAATATAATTTTCTTTAAATTAAGATCTAGAAATATTTTTCTCAGTATTAAAACCATGCTCTTTAACTGTGCAGTATTTTATTAAACTCTGTATGTATTTGTGATACTTTTCCCCTACTTTATAACTTCTCTCCAAAAAATTCAGAGATTATTTTCATAATCAAATCCAGTTCAAAACTAGTATTAAGAAGTGATCCCGAAAAGGGCATTTTCACAAGCACTTTTTGCATAGGGCAAGGGAGGAAAATGATCATAGATAATCCAGTTGTGGCTCATGGTTTATCTGTATTTTAAAATTCAATTGGCAGTATGCATTTTTCATAGAATGTGGCATGAAACTGATTGGAAGCTATACTTAGAGATTTTGTATGGAGGTTCAATCATCTAATTATGCTGTTCTTTTTTTCTATGTATCCAACCAGTCATATAATCGTGGAAATTGATGAGGCTCTTCTTTTGTTGATTTGCACAAGATTTGTGGCTAAGAGCTTCACACTCCTATTGCAGTGGTGGCGTGCCAGGAAGATGATCTTCTGGTTTCCAGCGCACCACCTGGTCTTCCAGTTCCTGGTACACATGGGCGTGTGAAGACCAGCTGGCTGGTGCTCATGCATGTGCCAGAAACTGGAAGAGTGTCAATGAAACGCCCCCAGCCCACCACCAAGAACAAGCTAGTGCAGTTCCCCCCTCCCACCACTTCTGCCAAGGGAGCAAAACCACTTCCCGGCCGGTGCGGCTCTTATGTTGGTGCCGGACAGATGTTCCTCCCCACCTGAGTGGGCTTCTTGCGCAGCCCCAGCCCTCCAGCCCACAGCAACGATGCGCATCCAACCAGAACGCCTGGCCAGTTCAGGTGCACAGAGCAACGGGGCAGCATTTGCTGCCTGGGCAGCTGACTGCCCAGCTCGTTGCTCCTGCCACCACCGGGGGCGAGGGTGTGGCAACAGTTCTCTCACTGCCACTTCCAGCTGGGATGCTGGAGGAGCTGCTGTCGGGAAGGCGAGCTGCACCAGGAGGGCCAGAGGAGAGCACAGCTCTTCACGAATGGAGATGCCACCAATGGCCTGGCGGGGGAGCGGCTGTGGGGCTGGCCGGTCGCTCCTGCCCCTTGTCCTGTGGCTGCTGCTGCTGCTCTTCCGGAGTGGCGGGACTGCGCAGGAGCCTACTTGGACAGGGAGGGAAGGAAGCCCTGGCCCGCCCATCCTTGATGCTCTACTCCCCTAGGAAGCAACCACCAAGATCCTCTCTCCATGTCTTTGGGCACAGAAGCCATCGCCTGTTGCTCTTCCAGGCTCTGGCAAACTGGCCACCTGGTTTTCATGTGCACATGCGTGTCAGAAACCAAAAAATCAGGTGGCCAGAGCGCATGCGTGCACCAGAAACTGGGACATCATCTTCCCAGCACACGCATATGCAATAGGTGGTTGTTCTTCTGGTTTCTGGGACTCCTGCACACGTGAAAACCAACTGGCCAGTGCGCCAGAAGCCGGAAGAACAATGGCGATGGCTTGCATGCTTGAAGAGATGGCTCTGCGTGCCATTTCTGGCATGCATGCCATAGGTTCACCATCATGGTCCTATTGTAAAGGCTTTAAAGGCAGTACTATATGTGAGATGGACGTAGTCTATTATGTCAAATGCCAAGTAAGATATAATCGAATAATAGCATTGGAAAGGATATTGGAGGTCTTCTGGTCCAACCCCCTGTTCATGCAGAAAACCCTATGCCATTTCAGACAAATAGTTGCCCAATCTCTTCTTAAAAACCTCCAGTGTTGGAGCACCCACAACTTCTAGAAGCAAGTCATTCCACTGGTTAATTGTTCTGTCAGGAAATTTATCCTTAGTTCTAGGTAGGTTCTCTCCTTGATTAGTTTCCATCCATTGCTTCTTGTCTTGCCTTCAGGTTCTTTGGAGAATAAGTTGATCTTATCTTCTTATTCTTTCTGGCAGCCTCTTAGATATTGGAACACTGCTATCATGTCACCCTTAATCCTTCTTTTCATTAAACTAGACATACCCAATTCCTGCAACTGTTCTTCATATGTTTTAGCTTCCAGTCCCCTAATCATCTTTGCTGCTCTTTTCTGCACTCTTTCTAGAGTTTCAACATCTTTTATCTAGTGGAACAAGCAGCAATTAATAAATCATTCAATCTGAAACATCTGTGGGGCTTGATAATGATTCAGTTAATAATTTTAATAAAGTTTGTTATCTTATATGATGAATAAATAACAAGGAAAGGCCAATTCATACATAGTATGTAGTTTAGCTTATATGTTGTGACAGTCTTCCCAAGCATAATGCCATCCAGATTATGAATCTACATCACTCATAAACTGCATCTAATGTTGATGTTGACCATGGTGATTAATGTTTGGAAGAAGGCAAAGAATAGAAAAAACTGTGTGATATTTTTAGGTCATTTTCTGGGATAATTATCTAGCATTGCTTTGTGTTGTTATAAATCCTCTTCCCTCCCCAGAGAAAATTCTCCACAAGGAAATGAATCTTGTATTTCCTGTTGCTGCTGGGATAGGACAGCTAAAAAGGTAGAGGAGAAAAGTTATATAGGTGATAAGTTACAGCTCCAGAATCTGGCAACAAGCACTAGCAGAAAAAATATGATGCTACAATTCCTTTTCAGCCTTTAATCTTTTGGTCTTTAAAAGTGACACTATTCCTTATTCTCCGGGATAGTCACTCAATTTTCAGGAAGATATTTGGGTTAAGGATAAAGAGGACCATCTTCTTATCTCAGTAGAAGGATTCTTTGATCTATCTGTCAGAGAATATATGCTGATGAAGTAGAAGTCAAATTAACTAGGAAGTAAAATGACATTTCAGGCTTTTAGAAAGAAATACGCATTTTATAGCTCCTTTTTTTGTCCTGAGCCTCACACTAACAGGAAGCTCCATTTATTGGCCATTATCATGCTGCCAAAACCACCCTAGAGGTTGCTAAATATTTGTCACTTTGAAAAAAATACATTTTTAATGGAAAATTATTGAGATATTGCTGTCATTTTAACTTCTAGGAATTCATTTGAAGGGCTTCCATGGACAAACACAGCACCTTTATGCTTGCAAATACCCATAACTTCTCTACTTCATGTTTACAGTTAAAGCTCCTGCTGCATTCAGGGAATTTTCCATACTTTTTAAAACCTCTTCTCTCAATACCATCAATCATAAATAGATGGATTGCAGGAAGAGTCAAAGTCTAAAAAGTTCTTCCCCTTTCATGGAAAGAGATAAACTCATTTTTATTTTTAAATCATGACTCATATGGAAGATATGGAAGACAAACTATTTATAATATACATATGTATACATATATACATATATACATATTTATTTATTTATTTAGATTGATTATAGAATGGATTTCACTTGATAAAAAGTGTCCATGAAAGAGATCTAAAACAAGATGGAGTGACAACATCAGCAAGTATTGTGGCCCCAGTTGGCCAAAAAAAAGCTCAAGATCGTATTGGTTGGAAACATGCAGAAGAGGCCTTCATCCTGCAGTGGCTAGACAATGGCTAAAATGATAATAAGACATATAATTAAAGAAGGAAATAGCAGTCCATCTGGGTATTCTGCAAGAAAATCAATGGCAACAGAACCAGGATTCATCAGCAGGTCCAAAAGTATTCAGTGGGCTGCTGGAGAATATCGTAGATAGCAAGAAGTACAAATAATTCAGTACTAAATGAAGTAAAACCACATTGTTTTAATGTTTATACATGCTTTACTGTTTGTACCAGTGATGGGTTCCTCCCGGTTCGGCTGATCCTGTAGCGGTGACAATATGACTTCACCAAAGCGGTTCTCTTTGTTCGGGAGCTGCGCCCTCCCGCCCGCTCCCGCATTATTCTTACCTTTTATTTCTTCTTTTTTAGCCCAGCTGATAGGTGCGGCAGAGTGGATTGCTGCACCTCAGCTGGGCAGATTCGTAATGCACTTGCGCAGAGCGCAAGCAAAGTGTGTGCACGAAGAGGCGAGAACCGGTAATAAAGCCGGTTAGAACCCACCACTGGTTGGTACATGCTTAAAGTGAGAATTAATGAAGAAACTAAAGCTCAAATATTTTAGATACATAATATGAAGGCAAATCAAAAGTAATAGAAAGAGGACAATATTATTGAATCAATTTATGTTTTATTACTGATGACACAAATGAGAACTTGGCTTGGAAGAAGTGAAAGAAGCATTTAATGACAGTCCTGTTGAAATGATGATTGAAAATACAAGAAAAAGACATTTGGGGTGAAGAACGGAAAGAAAGGCAGTGTCAAGGCCAACATCCTTAGGAAAATGCTTCAAAGTTGAAACATTACCAGGGAAACCATATATATATGTGTGTGTGTGTGTGTGTGTGTGTGTGTGTGTGTCTTTGGTTATTCGGGTTTTCTCCCGCGTAAAATTGGAAGTGTCTTGGCAACGTTTCGACGAAGTCTCATTCGTCATCTTCAGGCTGGTGTTCTCGGCTTCGTGCTTCCAGGAGCAATGTGTGATCGCAGCTGTTTCCTCCTTTTAACTGCCAGTGGGGGTGGGAGCTGATTGGGTGGGAGCATGGCTGTGTTCTGATTGGGTGGAGGTGTGCTTTGATTGGTTGGGGGCCTGGCTGTGCTCTGATTGGATGGGGGTGTGCTCTGTTTGGGTGGGGGCTTGGCTGTGCTCGGGTTAGTCTGAGTTGCAGGGGGATTTGAGCTGGTGAGCTGCATTGCTGTTGTTTGGCTTCGCGTTCGTGGTCGTGCCACATCTTCGTGGTGGGTGTCAGTTTGCTTCATGTATGGATTGGAGGGGTTTAAATTGGCCAATGATGCAGCTTTGGTCTGGCTTCTGGTCTGTGGTCAGGTGGCCTCATCATCGGTGTAGGTCTGGGTTTGCTTTTTGCGTGGAAGTGTGGTGGTGATATCCTGTGTGGTTTTCGTGAGTGTGGGTCTGGTGTCATTCTTTGTGTTAAGGACTCGTTTGTCAATAAGGGCGAGTTTCCAAATGGCTGGTAGGCGGGAGGTATCATCTCGTTTATTCATGCTGTGTGGGCGTTTTTCTATCTCGATGGCTTCTCTGATTATTCTGTTGTTAAAGTGTTCAGTTTTGGCAATAGTTCTGGTATAGTTCTGGTATAGTTCTGTCATTGCAAATCTCTACATGGAACACTTTGAAACCCAAGCTCTAGAAAAATCTGATCACAAACCCAAACTTTGGCTCAGATATGTGGACGACACCTTCATAATCTGGCCACACGGGAAAGAAAAACTGGACAACTTCCTCACACACCTCAACAGCCTACACCCCAAAATACAGTTCACCATGGAAACAGAAACCAACAACCAACTTCCCTTCCTGGATGTCTTAGTCTACAAGAAATCCAGTGGCTCCCTAGGACACACCATCTACCAGAAGAAAACACACACAAACCGCTATCTGCACGCACTCTCACACCACCACCCAGCACAGATCAACTCCGTAGCCAAGACACTCATTTCCAGAACAAAACGCTTAGCTGATGAACAACACCTAAAAACCGAACTACACACTCTCACTAATGTACTAACATCCAACGGATTCCAAAGAAATAACGGCAAAGCCCTCCTCCCATACATAAAAGGCACTACAGACAGAATTAGCAAGATCCTCCACAAACACAACATCAAGACAGCATTCTGCACAAACCGAAAAATATCCACCATCCTAAGAAACCCCAAAGACAAAATTGAGTTAGAAAACCAAGGAGTATATGAAATCCCATGCACTGCTTGTCCCACCACCTACATCGGACAAACCAACAGAAGAATAAGTGCATGCATTGAAGAACACAAGAACTCAGTCAGAAAAGAGGAACCAACTTCTTCCCTGGTCCAACACTTTAAAGCCACAGGACATGATATTGACTTTAAAAAGACCAGAACTATCGCCAAAACTGAACACTTTAACAACAGAATAATCAGAGAAGCCATCGAGATAGAAAAAGCTGCAATCACACATTGCTCCTGGAAGCACGAAGCCGAGAACACCAGCCCTAAGATGACGAATGAGACTTCGTCGAAACGTCGCCAAGACACTTCCAATTTTACGCGGGAGAAAACCCGAATAACCAAAGACCTACATTTTATATATATATATATATCAGTGGTGGGTTGCTCCCGGTTCAGTCCGGTTCTATAGAACCTGTAGTAAAACCGGCAGGAGGCTCTGCCCACCCACCATGACATCATCATGGGTGATCTGCGCATGCGCAGAAGCACACACACTCCTGCTGCGAACCAGTAGTAAAGGTAAGTGGAACTCACCCCTGATATATATGCATAATGAGCTCCTCCTATAAGTGAATGTATCATATATCTCCAACAGTTTGAATGCATCAACCATTGATGACTAAGTAGATCACAGGTGTCAAACTCGCAGCATCCCATTGTTGTCATGTGATGTTTCGCAACATTTTTCCCATTAGCAGAGCTGGGGTGGGCATGGCCTGCATGTGACACATCCAGCCCACAGGCCCTCAGTTCGAACTCTGAAGTAGATGGTCATTCATATATCTGTCTCAAAACTCTTTGTGGTAGAAAATTCACTAATTCACCAAAATTAGCAGGTTACACTGAGTCTCTTGCAGTTAAACAAACTAGAAGCAAGAATCACAAGATTAGATAGGTTTCATTTAAAATATTAATAACATGCTGGGCATACATTTGTATTAAAGGGAGACCTTAATAGAGGTCATTGGTTTACATCTGTTAAGCCAACAAGATAGCCACATTTTTGGTTTCACATTCATGATGTGAAAACTTTACATAAGCATTCCGTGAAAGACAACATAGTGGCTTTGTTATAGAAGTTGGGCCAAAGCCCTACTTATTTTAACAAGCTGTCTCTGTATTCATTTTAGAGAGAGACAGACAAGGAAGTACAGTACAGTAATATACATTATTGAATCCTTCTTTGGTTTTGTTTCTACTGGTGGGTGGGAGAGTTTGGTTGTTGCTCCTAAGTAATGCTATTTATTGCCTGTTATTGTTAATTTTATTGTTTTTGTTGTCTTAAGCCATCCAGAGTCACTTGGAGTTGGGCAGACTAGACATTTGATCAATAAGGAATCTACTACTTCCTCTTAAGACCTGACCTTCATTATCAGCTGACACATTAATGGTGCTACATGAGATTTTCAAAAGTATATATACATTATACTTACATAAGTAGAAATATATGAAATCAATTTTACTTTGTTCAACTTCCAAACATCCATATCTAGAAAAGATGCTGTAGCTTCTTCAGAAGTTGCATCACCAGTCAATTTAATAACATCACAATTCTATACCCATTGAAGTTTCTGCCATTAAATGTTATATGTTATAACAGTCATCCATCCTGGGGGGTTTCAGAGCATAGATTGTGTGGGGCAGCTGTCCCTACTCAAAAAAAGTCCAGAACAAAATATCTACACCAGGTAAAAGATTTTCTGGACTACTGAGGACATTCTAGCCTTTAGTGACAATATTGCACCTAGAAATATTTTCAGATTCCATATCTGTTTTTTCTGTGAGCAGTGACCCATTTCTAACAAAACGAGAAACTGTATTTAACTTATTACCATGAAGAGGCTATGTTAATATATTCTTCTAAGTCAGAACTCAGTAAGGGAAAATAACTTTTCTATTTCTTGTCTTTTCCTTCTTGTACAGGTCAAAATTATTGTTCTCCTGTTGAAGCACAATAAATTATCATTTGAACCAAGTTAAATATTCTACTGTAGTGAGAAGTTAATTATTTGAAATATATTAAAAGGACTACTAGTTTACAAATGTCTTTTAGGCAAAATCAGAAAACCAGCCAATCTATTAGCTATTATCAACTTAAGTATCTACACTATAAACTTTGCTGAAAGAGTTGGACTTCGTTACCTAAGAGAAGATAAAATCAAATTAGCTTGTGATATAGGTCTATAAAAACTTGTCCTTTCTGCCTTTCAGTTATTTCTTTTTAATCAGGCGGTCTTTAAATGGAAATCTACATTTTATAAACAATTGCAACAAAAATATCACATGCAACCTGAAGTTTAGAGAATGGAGATCTTTTATTAAAGCATGAATAAGAGCCAGAGGTATTTTGCAAAGTTCTGTGCATTTATTGGTCAGCATTCACATTTGCCTCCAGTCATTTTTCCAGCATTTCAGGCTTGCATTAATATGCATACCAGTTGAATGTGGCTTGCATAGTCAAAAGTACTATGTAAAACTGCTTGGGTTTATGCAAAAAGAAGCTAAAGGAAACTTTAAGAAAAAGATGAATTTCCTACCTCTTGTCCTTTCAAACTATAGCACATGCTCTATTCTCTATGAACCAGCAAAAAGGTAAAACCAACATAGACCATGTTCTTGCTACTTTCTACTGGCTCTGTTCTACTTGTTCCTGGAGGACAATATCTTCATTTGTTGTACATTACAGGGAAACCTAGTCTCTCTTCACCTTTTCAAAGTCACAGTCAGTGGCTAAACCATCTGTCAATCATAATAGCAAACGTTACATTTAGCCATTTGTCTCAAACCATCCTCTCCTTTACCTATTACATCTAATGGTTTTGGGACCAGCTCACATACTGGGATACATGTCAGGACAAGAGAAATAGGCAGCTCTTTATATAAGAGGTCTCTGAGCAATCCTTGCCAAGCCCCTAGTAATCCATTTATCTTTTACGTTTGTTGGGGGAGATTCAGTGGTGGGATTCAGCCAGTTCGGGAGAACCGGTTGTTAACTTTCTGAGCAGTTTGGCAAACTGATTGTTGGAAGAAATCATTAGGGCAGAGAACCGGTTGTTAAATTACTTGAATCCCACCACTGGGGAGATTTCACGATCTTCTTGATATCTGCCTGTTGATGCAGTGGTAGGGTGACTACAGTATACATTTTCCTAATATAAGAGAAATATGTAGAATTTTCTGAACTTGTAATAGTTTGTAAACTGCCATCTTTTTTCCCAGGCTCAAGAAGAATTGCTGAAATGGGGTATGTGATGTGAGCCAGATAGTATTCTGTTTCTTCTACTCATAGTGCAACCATTTATATTAAAAGGGGGGATGAGAAGTCACCTTCCAGTCTTCCTATATTGGATTAAACATATGAAGGTAGTGCCTAAAAACAGCTTGTATTATTCTAACATTAGCCTTCCTTACCAAAAAATGGGAGGCTGATTCCATAAAAGAAAGAAACCCTATATAGTCTCTATATCTCAAGTTTCCTGTTTCCACTAAGTATTCAAAATGGACAGTGAGATAGATAGATAGATAGATAGATAGATAGATAGATAGATAGATATAGATATAGATATAGATATAGATATAGATATAGATATAGATATAGATATAGATATAGATATAGATATAGATATATGGTGCAGGTATATATTTATGTATATAGCATGTGTACAGTATATGTGTGTTATGTGTTTGGGTAGATATACACTTTCTCTTGAGAGCAGGCAACAGTTTCATTTTTAATGTGGGCCAGTGTGCTCACAGTAAAAAAAAAAGACAATAAAAGTTGTCTTATCGTCTTATCTTCTTTCTGACAGACATTTTAATTCAATTTTCTCCAATATGGACATTCTGTTGGTGTTTGGATTAAACTCCCAGAATTCCTTCACTAGTTTATCTATTGCTGTGGATTTTGGAAGTTCAAGCCCACATTGAGGAAGGGCAGTTTAATATATAATGAAATAACATTATCAAAGTTCTGAACAACAAGAATCTGTGTCAGGTGATTCTAAAAATCAAAGGTCTCTTGATAAGACAACAATATGTATTACCTGCTGCAATAGAAATGAACTTTGAATTCCAAAACCATCATTTTACATGAGGGAGGAACTTCTGAAAAAATATCAGCAAGAAAGTGATGTATAACCTCATTGATAAAAACATTTTCATACATACAAGCCATATCTCCCTACTCTCAATGTGCTGTACTACAATCTCAAAATTCATAACCAGTGTGGTAATTAGCTATGCTAGTTCAGAATTATGGAAATTGCAGTTCATAAGAATATACTTGTTTAAGAATATTACAATAGATCATCTGCAATCCAGAGTGACAAACTTGGCATTCTGCAATCTCTTTATTCATTTAAATGAAGAAAACAAAAGTGCAATGAGTAGTGGTGTTACATAACAAAATGTACCCATAATTAACCATGCCACTGTTTTCTGGACCAACTTAAGTTTCAGAATAGTCTTCAAGTGTTGTCCCATGTAGAGAAACTTGCTATACATCTAAAACGTTTGGTTTATCTTTAGCTGAAGCACAAAAATTATCCATCTTATCCAGAGATTTTATATTTAGCTGCCAAAGTTATTTAGTGACCCTCAGCATCAAATAAAATAAAATACTAGTATTATGATCATGGATCAGAAAATAACTTTCAGTATCTAAGATCTCTTGTTCAACTATAAAATTAGAAGATGTTGCCATTAAATTTGGCAATCCTCTGGCAGATGTTTGGATTTCCACTTATGAAGCTTTGTGAGATCCATTGTCTTATCAAAATCTTGTTTTTCCCATTCAGAAGTATGTTTCTTGAAAAAATATTGGATTTCATTAACTTCAGTTTGAGTGATTTGATTTCTTTAATGTTTCAATCTTCTTAAACATTAGATAGCAAGTTGCTGCTGAGCTAAATCTTAGTAATAAGTAACCTCTAAAAGGAGAATAGCAATCTAAAATGGAGAAAAAAATATTTAAAACATCATTTTCAAATGTTGTAGGGCAGTGATGGTGAACTTTTTTGGCACAGAGTGCCCAAACCGGAAGGTGCACCAGAGCGCACCAGAGCGCTGGAAACCCAACAACCAGCTGGCCAGCATGCATATGCGTCTCAGAAACCTGATAACCAGCTGGCTAAGCTGGGGCAATGGTGAACGTGCCCACAGAGAGGGCTCTGTGTGCTACTTCTGGCACACGTGCCATAGGTTTGCCATCACAGATACAGGGAATGGGGGGGGAAGTGTACATTAGGTGTTCTTGGTTTGCCTGTGCCAACAACCCAATATCATTCTCACACACTAAGGCTGCAAATGGGAGTGAAATAAGAAAAAACACTAATGAAAATAAATTCTGTGTAGGTGGTAAACTGAGCAAATAGATAATTTGTGTGGACTGGTATGAAATATCTACAGAATAGGTGGCTTTCAGTTGTTTAAGCTTTAAATAAATTAGCAGTATTATCAGGATGATTCAATTCATTCATGCCACCTAAGGATAAGCCAAATATTATTGAATATAGAAAAGAAGTCTTTATCCTTTGATATCTAGCCATGAGAGGAGCCTAGCAGAATTCTCTGTGCTTCAGGACCATTCTGAAAGATATATCTGGAAACAATATAAGATTTTTTTGGTCCTCATGTTCCAAAGTTGTTGACATTTTGGCTACTTGTAACATTTTGTCTCAAACAGATATATGGAGAAATTCAATTAGGACAGCATCAATAGACCCGTATTTAGATGGCACACAATAGACTGCCTGAGTAGATTCTGCACAATGTATCTGATATAGATTTAATAGTTTCTATTCTCTAAAGTCTCTTTGTGCTGTTGATAAACAAATCCAGGCATTTTTTTCCTATAAAAATGGTTCAAGGCTTCTTGACATAATACTAACTCTGATTACTGTTATGTCTCAAACAATTAAAGGAGCAGTGGTTTCTTGTTTAATTCAATGTTAACGTGTTCTTTTAACAGCCTCTTTATTTTACTGTATCTCCTCTCAATCTTTTCAATATTATCTACATGACCTGAAAACATCTATTTATCAAATTTAACAAAACAAGACCCTCAGATTTGTTTATTTCATAAGGAAGATGTTAATTGGAAATTCTGGAATAAACATAGCTTTCTGTAGGCATTCCATTTGAATTCAGGTCCCAACCTAACCAATGTTTTCACCAGTCAGGGAGGAATAAATAGTTTCTCATTTGAAGTTCACTCCTTAGATCTACTACAGCCTCTTCAGAAGCCAAGTGGTTTGGCTCCACTAAGGTAGATCAGATAGTGAAGTTAACTCCACAGGATGTCTTACAACCAGTTTTATTGATATTTGCTGTACTAAACAGAATCTTGAAAGTCTGGCTTTGCTATTCCCTCCACCACCTCCTCCTCCTCCTCCTTCTCCTTATAATTCAAATAGGAAGGTGGCTATCTCAGCCACTTCTGAACATTATTTGGATGTTCTGGACTTAAAAGGTGCTTTAGTCCTTGTTGCCTGGGCAATAGAGTGCATATCTCCATCCAGATCATTTTTCCTTACTTTCTATGGGGAAGGATGCGGTTGTTCTCTAAATGTATGATTATTTTGGTCTCCCCAAGTGATCAAAAGTGGCAGTACTAGTTTAATTAGATATTCCCCTTGGAGCTTTGTTTAAGTGCAGTCTAATTTTTTATTTTTGCAGCTCATGGGGAAGGACAAACTACCTCTTAGCAAATTACCATTCTGCCAGAAATCATAGGCATCTGTGTTTATGGAAACACTATATCTGCTAGTTTAAAGAAGACTCTAATGTGGGAGATGCTACAGGCTGCAGATGGTCAAGATTTAATTATGTATTTAGGATTGCAACTCTGTCAGGTGGCCTGCTACTATTTACTATGTTTGCTGGCCCTCATGGGAGCAGTTTTAAAAATTTGGAGAGGATCACAATTTCACAATTTCCTAACCGTGACATCAGCCATGAGAGTTATTCCTTTTTATTTTTAAAAAATGTTTTCTTATGAAAAGAAGGAAGAAGGAAAAAAGTGTATATTTTTAAAAATGTATAATTAATAAAAATACAAATAGAAAACAAAAAAAACACACAATAGAAACTTATTGCATTACATATAAATCATTCAGCCAAGGTTTAAACACATGTTTAAACTTTTTCATGTTTAATCCACATGGAATAATATCTATTCATTTTTCTATTTGGTAAATAGAGGGATAATTTGTATACAAAAAAACAAATACATGTCATTGATCCACAACTATACATATGGCTGTTTTCCAATGCTAATGAATACCCTTTAGCCAGAAAATCCATAATGCTTCACAAAGTAATGAATCGTCAAATGTTTGGTAAATAATTCAAAAGTATGTTTTCTATTGTAACACCTGCACGACCATAAAACCCTGAACAGGGAAACTCCCTGGCCTCTTACAGTCCATGGCTGACCCAACCCGGCCATGGGAGGAGATTGCCATGGATTTCATTGTGGAACTGCCAGAGAGCAATGGCCACAGCGGGCTGGATAAACCCTGAGCTAGGTTCTTGTCTGTGTACTTCCACAGCTCTTCCATTTCTTTTGGCATCATCAAGTATATTTTGGTTTTCGTAGTTTTGCCCCAGGGAGGATTTCAATAGCACAATTGGTTCAGTAATATGGGGATAGCACATCACTCTCTTTCTTGCTAAACACCTCCACCAAGTCCTCATAGACCTGAGGGAAGGAGGCGCGGGGTGGGTCTGGACTGGTGTGGGTGAGTCCCCCCCAATGTCCAGTACTCAACCCCCCCCCCGGCTTCTTCATGGGTAGGGGGCCTAGGCCCTGTTCCTATCCTCATCTTGCAGTAACCGCCTTACCACCATATAGTAGGACCCCACTTATCCAACCAGGCTAAACCCAGGATTACGGATTTGGTCATCATAGGCACTTCTATGAACTATATCATCTCCCAATGCTGGGAGAAGCTTCGGACTAGCCAATCGAACCCTAGAAGGTGGTGCAGCACTTGACTGCAGCTCCTGTAGCCATGTTGGCCATGCAGCTGCCTTTCCCCCCAGGTCCCCTGACTGCCAGGAAGGGCTGTCCCAAAAGCTGGCCTCCCCGAACCACTCCCGCAGTATCTACATCATCTAGCTGCCAGGTGCGGTTGAGTAGCTGAACTCCCCCTCCTCATCACTGTCAATCATCGTTAATGCCATTGTGTCAAATGTGCTCCAGAATAACTGGGGGTTGGTAGCTAGGGTCCAGTCCCAGTAGTCACAGACAAGCTGTACCACCACTCACCTCTGGGGCCTTGCTCCTGAACCATGTCTGTGGCTGTCTGTCCCTGCATCAGCTGTGCGCTGCCTTGTCCTTCATGCTCCTTTGAACGCACGTCTGGCAGTGCAGGCTCCCCACCTTGCTCTGGCATGAGGACCACCTCCACAGCCTGCTCTTCTGCAGCGCCCACATCAGTCACTGGAGCTGTCCCCTCCACCATCCACCCCATCGCTCAATCTTTCAGCAGAAAACAGCAGGCAAATGAAAATAGGAAGAACGCTGACTTCCTCTCAAGGGTCTGAGATCCAGACCTAAACCAGCATTAAGACACCACTTGCATGGAGGCTAACTGGATTTATTTAGCTGGACTCTAGCACACAATGAGTTCCAACAGCAAATGCAGCAAAGATGTAAAGTCAGCAGTGGAAGCATCTGCCTCCCAGCGTGTTTATTCTAGGTGTGCCACATCCTTCCGCCAGCACTGTCCTCACCCCATTTTCAGCTGTGCATTGGAATGACCAACTGGATGACACCTGGCCATTTCGTGACCTGGAACAGTTTATCGTCGGCCTGTTGGACTGCTGCATCGACCAGCTGATTGTCAGCCTGTCTCTGGAGCTCCAAAGCCTGGCAGGCTGCTTGCCCCGCTACACAACTGACCCTTTACGGAGGATTTACAGAGTCAGCATATTGCCCCCAACAATCTGGGTCTTCATTTTACTGACCTCGAAAGGATGGAAGGCTGAGTCAACTATGAGCCAATCAGGATCAAACTTCTGGAAGTTGGCAGAATTAGTCTGCAATACTGTATTCTAACCTCTTCGCCACCATGGCTCAAAGCCAAAAAGGTCACCAAATGTAAGAAAGAGGAAGCTGGCTGAGGGAATAAACAACTAAGTGAAAATGACTGGACATTACTGTATTCAGTAAATACTATTTATGGAGACTTCCTGCCTAAGTTTTTATTACAGTTGAGAAAGTGGAAAATGAAGTTTCTTCACCTGATAAAAATTTCTCACTCTCTCAGACTGATGCTGGAAAATGAGAATGAATGGAAAGAAAAGAGAAGGTGACTTAAGGTTTACATATGTGCACAATGCATGTGCACAACATTCTAAATCAAATAAGGTTTTATTGTTATTAGAGTTCAAAGTTTTCTTGTTGCAAGAACCCAACTGTTTCTTTACTTGGTGTCTATAAATTCTAAAGGAAAAATTAGAGAAAGGAGTTAGGTATCAGATGTGAGATTTTGCAAAATAACCCTATATCAGGGGTATCCATGTCAGCTTGCTTAAAGAAATCCAGTCACAGCCATTGAGCTGTTCATCAAAATAATTGGGAGGAACTGGAGCATGCACTCAAAAAAGAGAAAGAAAGGATGTGTCTGCAAACAAGTGGAATTTATAAAAGCATAGGGCCACTTAGATTTTGGAAGGAGGCTTATAACAAATAAAATAGGACATGTGCTTTAACTGTAAAATCTCGCACAAATGAAAATTACTTTTGCTACAGTCAATGTGATTAATTTGCTTGTGTGAGTCTATCTAATGGATCTAATGGTCTATCTTAATGTGAAATATTTGCCTTTATGAGGTTACATTCCAACTAAGGAGCAACCGAGGATATAATGGATTTTTTTTCTTGTGCTATGAATGGTGACTTGATTTATGATCAACTTCATCATTATGGTTTTGCCTAGGGTAAAAGCTAATGTGAACAGGAGATTTATCAAGTGACTATTACCATTTCTTTCAGGATTGTTGCTAGAATTAGCATATCTTCCTGCAAATATAACGTTTAAACTGCTGGGCTATGTAGCGTTTGAATATGTGTAAGGGAGTGCATGTTTTGTTTACATATTGTGGTAAGCCATCATGTTGTTTGCTTGGATTTGGTTTAGCATGAGAACTGAGAACTCAGTTATTATGGTTTATAAACCATTGTTAATGAATTAGAACACTCTATTCCAAACATTTATGTACTGTAAATCTAAACATTATGATATATTCAACAAACTATGACTTAATGCTATAAAGAGTGAGATTCTCTAGAAAGTTTTGCAGTGAAAGCTAGCTCTCTTGGGAGGACAATGTTTGAGAGATAACATAGGGCAAGTCGATCTCAGAAAATGTGGTATAAACTATGCCATTTTCTTCTTACAGCAGATGTAAGAAGTTTACATTTAGTTGACCTTTCTTGATCTTGAAAAAATAAGCAAAGTTGAGCCAGGTAAGTATTTGGATGGAAACCTCACCAGGGATTTCCAGATTTGGGAAGTTGAAAAACCCATTTTGGAAGGAACTTGTGAAAATCTAATATTATACTGTTGCCAAGAAAATACCATAATATTTTCTTTATTTTCTTAATCTGAATTAATCTCAACAGGCCTCTGATAGTAGATTTATGAAGAGCACCTCTTAAAAAGCTGTCTCTTAATTTCCTTCTCTCCATCCTATCCAAACTACCATACATTTACACAGCTAGGAAAAAATAGGGTTACTTTCCCGTACCTGTTGGAGTGCCTGCCTGTACATAAATGCCACTTAATTTACATGATGTCACCTTGAGAAATGATTACACATGCCAGTCTCTTTTACCCCAGGCATGAGAGGTATTTGTATCTCATGAATTCCAACCATGTTTTACACATCTCGAGCTAAATTTCCACTTGGAAAATCAGTAAGATAGGTGAGCCACCGCTGGGGGTGGGGTAGAAGAACTTGGCTCCGAATTGCTCAGCGTTCTATTTGCACACAGCAAATTAATATTTTACAGCTTGAGAAACAATCATTGTAATCAGCACCATACAACACAAGAGCTAGTTCTATGCATCATGTATAGCCTGCTGCCTAGCCATGTTGCTTAGCAACCTGGCATCATCCAGGCAAAATCCAGCATTAACTTGGAGTGGCTGGTAGGGCTGGTGAGATGTGACATTTTGTGCATCAACCTGCATCAAAAAATTAATGCTTTCCTGAAGCAAATTTTGATGGATTTTGAATATCCTTCTGTTGTTTTTCTCATTCTTTGAAGTGTGGTACTGAATCATATTATACCACATTCTGTATAATTTGATTGAAAACAAAAAAAGCTAACGGTCACTTGAATCTCTATCAACCTGATTTAGAGAGCAGTGGAATTTTACAGCTTAATCTCATGTTTTGCCTCTGTGGCTTGTATATTACCTCCGCTTAGCCGCTTAGCTTAGATCACAATGAAGTGACTCACTGATGCAGCTAAAGATAGATACATACAGCCGCTAAAGTTATCTTCACTCTGCATGCAAAATTTGGTTATTTTTCTTCTATTCTCAAAGTTTGTTAAAAGGTTTTCTTCCGGGCAAGAGAAAAGTATTGTAAACAGGTATTATAAATATTATTGGAAGGCTAAGTGGGAAGGTGGAGTCCATCCAGAATATATAAAGTGCTTGAAGCACAGGGATTTGAGAAAGAGATTGTCCACAGGGGAATAGCCTGTTATGACCACAACCAACTGCAAAAGAAAGTTATTTTGAAAGGTGCGGAAAAAGCTGACTGAATAATTAGTTAAAGGATAGGGCAAGCAAACCCTGAAAACAATTCCTAAACTTTCATCCTAAGGATCTTCTGGTAGAATTTTATTATTGGGTTGGATGTACATTTTTGAAGTTATTTCCAGAAACTTAGAATTGTTTGCCCATCTTCAGATGCTCTACCAACCAAAGTAGACACACCAAGCATGCTTCAGTGATTACAGGAGACCAAGGAACTTGCTAGAGTTTTGAGTAGAAGTTTGACTGGTTTGTGTAATGCAAATCAGCATGTTGTACAAATTCATGCAATTGGATAATTTAGTAAATCGTGGTTAAGTAAACCATGGATTACATATTATTGTCAGATTGTACCATCCCTATCGCTTTCCAATTTTTTTCCCATGGTTCCCTTGAGATAAAATCTTGTTTATTATTTTGTGCTATTTTGATTAGTAAACGATACTTCTGGAGGATTAAAAATGCATGGATCAATATAACTACTTTTGCTTCATACTTTCTCTTTTTTTCTTCCTTTCTGCTTTTTGTAAGAAATGTGATGGAGATTCCATAATTCTGGCAGCTGCAATTTATCGGGTTACATTTTAAAAGCTTCACTGTTTTGTCAGAATTATGAAATGGCTTTTCAGAAGTCAGCAATGAAAATGGGCTCCAGCACGAGTCCAAAAGCTCAGGAGACAAAACCTCTGGTCCCAGTGGCCGACCTAGATTGGATCCTGCAACATTATCCTAGGACACATATATTCACCTTCATTCATGCTATACATGTGCCTAAAATGAACATCTGCTTCCTCCAAGAGGATATTGTCCCAGAAGAGGCATATTTTAGCAAGCATCTTTTCTGTGAGAGCTACTAACAAGATTGTCAGCATATTAGAAATATATAAGTCTGCAGTGTTAATATGTGTGTGTGTAGGTGTGTGTTAATGGTCTGCAATCAGCCA
This sequence comes from Ptyas mucosa, assembly GCA_012654045.1. Classification (NCBI taxonomy): domain Eukaryota; kingdom Metazoa; phylum Chordata; class Lepidosauria; order Squamata; family Colubridae; genus Ptyas; species Ptyas mucosa. The sequence goes on along the minus strand of WNWU01000016.1, from coordinate 31,957,920 downwards.
AAATAAGAGTCTAAATGCTAAAACATGAGCCTAAAGCAAAATTCAGACCAATCATATAATAGTACAACTCACATTCTTTAATCAAAGGCTGATGCACTGGCATAGCAGTTATATAGAATTTGGCAATAATGTCAGAAATTGCATTTTATTTTCATGTTATTAATGTTTTGTAAACATTAATGTAATTCCAAAAACTTTGAACATAATCACCTTATGAACAATTTTTGATTTGCCATGTATAGATTGTTGCTAAAAACATCATATGCACCTGGAAAGAAACTTGCATACCAGATGCAAATGTTTGGCTTCATGAAATGTGTCATCACTTAAATTGGCTCTTGATTGATGAAAAAGAAAGACTTCATTCTGTATAATCAAGGTTTAATTCATTGTTTAAAAATTAAGCTTTTTCCTCATTCATCTTACCATTCCCCCCTTCATTTCTCAGCTTTATTCTAAAATCATGATCTTTTCCATCTCTTCACATACTTATCATTCTGGACTTTCCTGTCACTTTTATTCCACCAGTATTTCTTTTCACCATAGTGTTTCTTCTTTGCCTCTTTTCTTCCATCCTTATTTCCTCAGTGCATTTTTGTGAAAGCCTTGGCTTTCCAAAATTTAACCAAGAGCTTGCCACAGTGATCAATTTCAGATCTGTAGTAGCAGCCTGAGTGCAAAACGTGATTAGGCATACGTTCAGCACATCTTTTCCCCTTCACAGCAAGCAGCCGTTCACTGAAGAAAGACACTGACATTCTATAGATTCCAAGAAAGTTTGAACAACGTGGATGAACTGGGTTGGGAAAAGTGATAATAGAGCCACAAAATCCATAAAGTTCTTCCCAGTGGCATGATGGGATTCTCCATCTCCATCCGAATCCATATCCAAAATAGTCTTTCCAAGCTTGAACACAGTCAGGGTGCTTTTATGTGTGACAGAGCTTTGATTGCTGTGTATTGTGGCTCTCATTCTGAGACGTTTTGCCATATCCCTGCAAACACCCCTATCCAAGGCCAGGCTTGCAAATGATTCTGGAATTTGAATTTTGGTTTAAATAATTCAACTATTACACTGACAGTTCTGTAATTTATTAGGATGCCTAATCTTTTTGCAATGATGACACCTGGTGTTCAGAATAGATCCTGCAAAACTATAAGTTAAGGTGAAGTGGAAAAAGCATATGATCATAAAAAGCATAGAGGTAATTAGCATAAAAAAATAAACCAGTTAAAATATTCTCTAACATAATCCAGGTGGCACATTTTAAACAGCTTATTTACTGCTCCTCAATGACCATGAGTTTGAGTAGGTTAATATAAATCTGTGCTATTCATAGGGGCAGATATTGAGAAGATAATGCAGGCTGTCCTAATCTGGACAGCTATGGATATCTTGGAATGGCATTCTGAATATTCCTGGCCAATTTCTACTATTCCTGCTTTTGTTGTATATTTTTGAGGGAAATTATCTTCCTTGGATTAGGTCCATACAACATATTAAAACATGGTTGTTAAATTTGGGGCTTAATGTGTTATGCAAATCCAGCCAGTGTAATTATATTGAAAGGGAAACAATAACAAGGATATAATAATAATAATAATAATAATAATAATAATAATAATAATAACTAGAATATGATATACTGGTATACTAGATTCTGCCTTTGTATTTGTATCACACATATTATGTCTTTATGTTTGTATCTCCTGTAACAAACATATTCTGTTATTAGGCCTCTGTAATGTATCTGGTATTTGTCAAACATATGCCCCTGCCATTTGACCTGAACCCATATCAATCTTCTCCCTGTTTTTCCTTGTGCTATCGAAGAGCATGCTACTATCTCAGTTGAAACTACAGCCACCAACAAAGGGATAATTTACACCTCAATTCTAATTTATGTTTGATCTGGATAAACTCCTGCTTTCCAGAGCCAGGAGGCCAAAGTGGCCAATTGAGTAAACAAAGAAATGCTTAAGGATTAGTAATTGGGAAGTTTCTATTCCCCCTTGCAAGGCAACAAAGAATACACAAACTTAAACCAGGAGGCCAGAATTGGGTACTAAACTGATATCTCTGAGGGTATAAAAGGACACCATACCTTTCCCAAGATGTGGCTATCTCCTCGCATGCATTGTATCTGTATGTTCTGGATATAGTTCCACCCAGTATTTTGTTTTTGGCCATAAATAAAATCTATTTTTTGCAAGCCTCGTCTTGAGTCTCTCTCTTTGGCATTCTGGTGACTGAAGTGTATTTGGGGACCTTACAATATATTAATTTATGGGTCCATTGACATTGGACCACTTCAGTCAACCATGGTTATCTATGGGTCTAGGTATTGTAGGAAGAAATATCCTTTGGGGTTCAGCTCCAAGTGGGGAAAAAGACACTGGAAACGTGGAGACTGTTTGGAAAGATGGTTTAATGGTGGACAGGATCACATGGTTTGAGTTCCTGAACAGAAAAAAGGGTGAGATACAGCGAGTCCCCGGGTTTTATGCTTTCTCTGGCTTTGAACTTCCTGGGGCCCAGAAAGAGTATCCTGATTGGTTGTCAGACTCCCAGGGGGTGGGGGTCTTAGCTAGCCTTGCTGGCTGATGTAATCTTCCCAGGTGCCCTGTGGTGAGTTTCTGTCCTAGATGGGTCCCATTGTGTTAGTTTCTGTTGCTATTGTGTTGCAGATGGGTCCTATTGTCAAAGATTTGAGTTTCTGCCTCTGGCCCATTAACAAAGGGAGAGGGGGCCGGCAGGAAGGTGGGAGTTGCTTTGTCTTTAAAACATGTTTCTCCATTTCTCAACCAGAGAAACATAATATTCTGCCTTTTTAATATTTCCTAAAATATTTCATTCTTCTAGGAAAGGGATGGGTGCTAACTTCCTACAGCATGTCCAATAAAATATCAGTAATGGTGGGTGAGCATATTTGTTTTTCTACTGGCCCTCCTTCAAAGCATTACTCAATTGCTCTTACATAAGTATATATATATGAATATATCTGCTGTTGATAATCATGTAAAACAGGAAAGGTATAAATACAGAAAATAGGACAATAAAAATACTGGTTTTATACAATAGCCATCTTTCTACATAACAGGCAATAAGTTTACTGCATACTACGATCGGTCCGCATAAGTCTAACCCATGGTTTTTCTACATTTTCAAAACAACGCAAAAGCCTTTGCTTTCCCTACTCCCTACTTAAGAGTTCCCCTTAAGACTTCCTTTGTCCCCTGGAACTAGGCGAGAGCTCCCCTCCCTCGGTATGTAATAATCGCCTCTCCCTGTGGTCTGAGAAATGAGGCACTCCGCAGAAACTACGACTCCCAGCAAGCCGCAGTTGCGCGTCAGTCTCCGCGCGCGGTTCCTGTGTGCGACGCCGAGAAGGCCGGTTTGACCTAGAGGAGAAGATGGCGGCCTCGGTTGTAGGGTTGGGTCTGAAGGTGAGCGGTAATGTTTCGCGGATTTAAAAAAAAAAGGGGGGGGGGTTTCCTATGTTTATGATCTTCTCGTTAACGGAACATTTCTCCCGTTCCTGTGAGAGTTCGGGGAAGCAAAGCTCGCATCTTAAGGATCAAGCAGGATCCCTAAGATACGGAGCTTGCTTAAAAATGAGGACTCTGATTGATAGGAAGGTGTAAAGGGGATGCTTTGAGCGAGCGGTCTCCATTTTCGCTGCCAGATTTGTTGCAAAATCCTCCTGGAATTTAAGAACCGCCGCAGACCAGAGCAATTTCTGAATGCAACCCAACCCCCCCCCCCCCCCCCGCTAACCTCATTTTTGCCCACCGTTGTGCGAACTCGACCTTTGGTTTGATGGTGGTCCAGTATGACTCGTGAACCCAGTCTCCCCGTGGCGCTCAGTGAAAGTGCTTGTGGTCCTATCTGGAAATGTTTTGTTTTGTTTATTAAATTTATATGCTTGACAATCTCCCCGATAGGGCGACTCTGGGCGCCTTACTGAATATAAAAAGAAAAGCAGTTAAAATTTCAAAACTATGCAAAAAGCCAAACAAACACCCCAGAACCAAGGAGATGGACAGTGCAGGGAGTGGAATCCCACCCAGAACTAAAGATGATAATCAGATCCTGATGTCTCCTGCATCCACCTCCTCGCCATCTTGCCGGAATTCAGCTGAAGCCTGAAACCTGTTTATGCCCTGTCACATTTTGTGAAATGGGCAGTTGAATCAATTTGCTAAAGAAATAAAATACCAGGAACGGGATAAGTAAATGCTTCTTTCTTCCAGAAGGGAAAGGCAGCATGGTAAATTGCTTGGGTTGAAAGAAATTCCCAAAATAGAATAGAAAAACTAGTTGCATATGCATGTGGAATAGGCAGAGATACACAGAGTTGGGGACCCTTCTGGCTTTTGAGTATCCTCCCCCCAAACACAGAGAGAGTGAGAGAGTGCAGGAATCCAAGATTGCTATCCAGCCTCTCTGGAAACACATCTAATGAAGGGAAATTCACAGTGTGATTGCACTGTTGAAATGCTGTTGATTGATGATTGGGCCATCAAGACATTGTCTGGCAACCATATAGATAGAGTAGCAGAGATCCTTGTCCAGAGTCATGGACACAATTTCCAAATCATCACTGAAGTGTCCACACCCCTAGAAATAGTATTCCACAAGAATATACAATACCGAATGACATTGAGAAGTAATCAAATTAATTATGTTAATCATATTAAGAATATATTATATTTGCTGAATTAATAGGATACTGTTGTAATGTTGAAAGCATGCCTTGTTCAGCTGTTGGTCACTGAACTAATTCCTATGGATAGTTTTTTAAAAAGCTGCATTTTGTATGTCTGGAAGATGCATTAGGTTCAAATCTACAGAATTAAGTTTTACAAAGTGATCTATCTCAATTGTAAATTAATTTTTTTATTACTGTGATTTTTTTTTAAACTCCATTGTAATAGCTTTTTTTTTAAAAAAATAATTTTCTTCTTATAGGTGCGGCACTTCAGTACCTCTGTGATTAGGCCAGCATCCAAGCTAGTACAGGTAAACTTAAGTTTAACTTAAGTTTAACACAAAGAATTGCTAAATTTAGCAATGTATTGCTAAACCATAACTTTAATAGTGAGGTGTGTTTTTTTACTCTAAGGGAATAAACATGTCATTATTGAATAATTGTTGTAATTTAAATAGTGAAAATATAGCATTTAGCACCTTTCACTTATGAAGTGCACTTTAATTATATTCTTTGGTCATGTACAATGAATTGCAAACCCATTTTCTCAAACAGGTGCATTGGGTTCAGTCTTATTTTATTCTCAAAATTTACTTTTAATATGAAATTCAAGAATGAGAAGAAGCAGAATGTTTTCATTAAAAGAGAGAAAAAGAGAACCAAGAATAAAGTTGATAGGAGAGAAAAGATATGTATTTGTTAAGAGATGGGAAAGAACTATATAAGTGGACAACAAGGAAATATGAGAAAACAAGAACAAAAGCCCATTGACGTCCAGAGATACATGAGATTTTTTTTATAACAGGACTAAAATCTTCACATCCCAAAAATTTTAGTGAATTGGTTGCAGTGTGCTTAGGTGACTGTTATAAATTGTCATCATTATCTTGTACAGCAATATTACAGGTAGTCCTTGAGTTAAAACAGTGATTGAGTTCAGAATCTTGGCAAATGAGTGAAGTTAAGCAAGATTTCACATGACTGTTCTCTCAACAACCATAATTCTAGTACTCCAGGTTCCAGTTGTTAAGTGGATGGGATAGCAGATAAGGTATGCAGGATGCCTTGGTGGGAGAAGACCCTGGGACACTCCACTCAGAAGCTGAAAATTCTCCCTGCCAGAATCCAAGCAGTAATTTCCAGCCCCTGAGCAAAGACACTCATGCATGGCCTGTGCTGGGTCTCCCAAGTCTTCCCTCACCCAGCCTGAGGTACCCCACATTCCTTACTTTATTGCACTGCTTTGCCACACTCTGCTTGGGTTTCAACTCCCTCTTGTCTCTTACGGGCTGGTTAAAAGAGCTGCCTGCCAAAGGATGTGAACTCCCTTCTGCACAAAAGGGAACCCATTTGGGTGGGTATGGAAATAGCTCAGATTACCAGGATCAGAGCTCCATTTTTGCGTCCCACAAGATGTTAACTTTCCTCCACATGCAGAAGGGAATTTCTTCATTGGGGGCAGGAACAGCTCAAATCATCAGTATCTGAATTACATCCAATGGGAGGATATAATCTCTCTTTTGCATACAGAAGAGCACTCCTTTGCTGAGGTACAGAAATGGATGACAGATCATCAGAATCCGAGTTCCATTTGTGGATGTCAACTTTCGACACACAGAAGAGAACTACTTTGACGGGGCACAGGAACAGAACTCAGATCTTCAGAATCTGAACTCCATTTCTCAACCCCACTGAAGGAATTCAACTCCCCTCAGCAGGCAACTCTTTCATCCAGCCCCCAAAGATGAGAGGAAGTCCTTTTGGCAGGCAGTAGCAACTTAAAATTTTTCTTCATGGCTTCCCATCTGACTTTCTGGGGAAGTCAGCAGAGAAAATTGCAAATGGCAATCATACAACTGTGGGGTCCTTGTCAACCAATCATAAGCGTGAACAGGTTGCCAAGCACCCAGATTGCAATCACATGACTGTGTGGGAGGGTGACATTTTATGACAGCTAGAAATGCTTCAAGTCTGTAAAGCATCCTTTCCAAGGCTGTTGTAACATCAAATGGTGGTTAAACAGCTAGTCCTAAGTCAAGGACTCCCTGTACCAGTATGTTTTAATGTGTTGCTTTTCCCCCCGCAGCCCCCAGTTCAAATATATGGGTTAGAAGGCCGATATGCCACTGCACTCTACTCTGCTGCTTCTAAGCAGAAGAAATTGGATCAAGTAGAAAAAGAACTGACTCGTGTGTTGGTAATAACATTTTGTATTGCAACTCTTTTGGTGCCTGTTTGTTTGTGCTCATGAGTATTTGAGGAAGGTCTTTTGATCTCCATGTTAGGCAAAAAATAAATCCTTCTCTCCCGTTTTATTATAGAACTACAAAAATTACTTTTTAAGTATTTTTGTAGGAAATATTAAGAATATGTACTTAATATTACTAGTTCAAGTAGAAATTCCTTAATTACAATAGAGAATATTGAAACTAAATAAATAAAAATAAACATGCAAAAATAGATATTATTTTGTCTTTTATTCTGAGAGCCACCTAGAATTGCTGGGAGTTGGATGAAGACTAAGTTGAATATATTCAGCATTTGGACTGGATTGGTAGTACAGGTTTCTTATAAAAAACAGAAATAAGTTCTCTTTAAGGGTTTTTTTTGGAGGGGGAGGGTGATAATGTATAGGACTGATAATGTATAGAACTGTTTTCTGGTTCTTGACAAGGCCTTTTTATTCCCAGATATTGTTGTTAAAATAAAATGACCTTTGTAACCACACACAATAGCCTAGAGGTTTTTTTCCACACTGAAAGCAGAAAAATCAAAAAACCTTGAAATACATGTAAAAAGTAACTTTTTCTTTAACAAATGAAATCTTCCATTATTTAGTTTTCTTACAAGTTATAAAAGTAAAGCAATGTATTCTATTCATTTATTTTAAAAAGTTGGTTTATTGTGGATTTTAAATGTCTTTAAAAACCTTTGGAATGAAATTTCTACTCCAAATAACCTGCAGCATTTATAAAGTTGAACAGATTTAAATTAGAATCTGAAATACATTTACTAAAATGGGAAGTGATGAGAACTGTTTTTGAGTAACTATATGATTAATCAGAAAGTGAATAATATTGTGAATCTGGTAGTATCATTAAACAATACAAAGCCACTTTGATAAATTGAACTAGCATGTCATGAGTTAACTGGCTAGAAATATTATTTTGATCAAGATCTATTTTTTGTTATAATTTAAGGCAGTAATGAAGGACCCTAAATTATCCGGCATTGTCATGAATCCTTATGTAAAGGCCAAAGTAAAACAACAAGTTGTGAATGATCTTTTACTTAAAGAGAAGCTGTCTCCTCTCACTATCAATTTTGTCAGTAAGTACATGTATAGTGTTCATAGTAAATTGGACCAAACTCTACAAATAAGAATTGAATAAATATGTAAAATACTTCAGATTGAAAAAGCTTTCTTTTGTAATTTGTCAATGTGTTTGCACTTGTAACACAGTTTGGATGTCCTTAAGTACTATTAGTAATTTCTTATATTTTTGTTTTTCAAGAAACACTTGCTGAAAACAGTCGGTTGCCTTACACTCCAGGTGTAATTTCTGCATTTGGCAAGATGATGAGTGCATATCGTGGAGAGATATTGTGCTCTGTAACTACTGCTCAGGTAAGCAAATAGACTAAATTACTTGTATTATCTATTTTTAATAGTTATACTGTAGATAAGTCACTGATAATTAAATATTGGGAATGGAGGAAATCACACACAATGAAAATAAGTATAATTCCTCATAAAAGGAATTCTGTCTGATGTGGCCCAGGAAGCAACTTTTTTCGTTATAGTATCTGCCCTATGGAATATCACCCCGTATAGTTAGATTGGCCTGCAAGCTTGTTGGCCTTCAGAATTTCCCTGAAGACAAGGTTGTACCATTAGGCCTGGGGATTGAATGGACATTGTGAGACTGCAAGGTGACTGTATTGTCTGTGAGCTGTGGTTGGCACAATGCCACGCTTTTACATTTTTGGTGTATTGGTTTTAAATGTGATTTAAGCAAGTTTAGGGTTTGGGGCTATTTTAACTTACAAGTCACTTGTTTCTAAGATTGTGGTGTGATATGGCATGGCATGATATGATACAGTATAACATAGTGTAATGTATCACAGTAAGATAAGAAGCTATGTATTATGTTTGCCAATGTCTTACACATCTTAAAATATTTTTCTGAAAAAAAGAAATCAACATGTCACTTGGGCATTATTGAATGGAGAATTTCAGTTAAGAGTAAAAGCAATGAAATGTTTTTAACTAATAATTCAGCATTTTTTTAATAGTCTTTATTTACATATTCATTAAAAGAAAAACAGAAAACAACCACACACCATATAAATGACACACAAGGCAACATAACAAATAATAAACGTATCTACAAATAATATCTTAATAGTTAAATATTCAATATGATATATCTATATTACATTCCGAGGGAGACAGAACGACTTACATCTCTTTGTATATCCATTAGGTCTATCCGACCTCACTTTACCTGTATAGTATCTATTTCTCAATAAATATCTTTCCTCTTTTAGTTTGGGTTAAGATCTTCTCTTTGCTAGCCAAGTATATATTTTTTCCCAGGATAAACATGTTTGTGTTTGGTCTCTATCTTTTAATTTTTTGGTTAATTTGTCTGCTTCCGCACAGTCCAAAATCTTTTTTATAATTGCTTCCTCTGATGGGATATTTTGGTTTTTCCAAAGTTGAGCATATGTCAATCTCACCGCTGTGATAGGGCCAAATATCATAAGTCTTTTTTAATATTATCTGGTTTGGAGCCAAGCAAGCATGTCTCTGGTGACCAATCAATTTTTTGGTTTAAGATCTCGTTGAGCTATTTTTTAATTTTTCTCCAAAATTTTACTGCTTTCAGGCATGTTTCCCCATTGATGGTAATAGGTGCCTCATTCCAGCCCACACTTCCAACATTCAGTAGATTGTCCAGTGAACATTTTAGCCAATCTATCAGGGGGGAGGTGCCACCTATATATCATCTTGTAGATGTTTTCTTTGTATGCCGTGGAGACTACTGACTTCATATTCTCCCACCAAATCCCTTGCCATTTGTCTAGATGGATTGAATAGCCGAAATTCTTCCCCCAGGCAATCATTGTATCTTTAATTATCTCATCACCTATCTTTAATCTCATTAACAATTTATAACTTTTCGAAATCATACCTTTCTCTTGGCCCATCAAGATTTTATCTAATTCTTGTAAATCCACATGTATGCCTTTCCCATCTCTATCTTTCTTAAATTTGGATTGAATCTGTAAATAAATCCACCAATCCACTTGTAATCCTAAAGAATTCAGTTCCTGTTTGGATTTTAATCTTCCCTGTGCATTCAATAGGTCCTTGTATATTAGTTTCTTTGTCGGATTATAAAGTTTGGGGTATGTCAGTGCTTCCACAGGTGATATCCAGCACGGGGTTTTAATGTAATATTTTTTGCTGACCTTTTCCCAGTTTCGAATTAAAATATTTCTTATGTAGTGTCTGGTGAACCATTTGCTTTGTGGGATGCTATCTCGCCAAAGTGCCGTGTGCCAGCCCTGTTGTAGGTCGTAACCTTCTATTTTAAGAAGGCGATTGTTAGCCAAGGTAATCCATTCTTTCATCCACACTAACAGAGCTGCTGAGTAGTAGTTCTCCCAACATGGTAAGCCCAGGCCTCCTCTTTCTTTTATCTCCTGCATCATCTTTTTTTTGATCCGTGGCTTTTTCGCCTGCCAGTTAAATTTAGTTATTATTTGATTTAATTCCATTAAAAAAAATTTGGATAATTTCGCTGGGGCAGTTTGGAATAAGAAATTAAATTTCGGTAAGATGTAGGATTTTACTGTTGTTACTTGTCCCAGAAGTGAGAGTTGTATTTTACCCCATTTGTCTAAATCTTTCCTTGTCTGGATTAATAGTTTATTTTGGTTAACTTCTTGTATGCTCGAGCATCTACCAGATAACCAAATTCCCAAGTATTTAATTTTGTTAACTATTTTCAGTCCAATCACTTCTTGTAAGTTCTTCTTATCTTCCTCTGAGATATTTTTCGTTAATAAATTTGTTTTCTTTTTATTAATCAACAATCCTGCGACTGCTCCAAATTCCTCAATCAACTCTAATAAATGTGGGCCAGATTTTATAGGTTCTTCCAAGATAAAAACCATGTCATCTGCAAAGGCCTGGGTTTTGTATACCTGTTGTCCAATTCTAAGGCCTTTTATTCTTTCCTCATTCCTTATTTTTCGCAGTAGAGTTTCTAGTGTTAGGAAGTAAGGGAGAGAGGGGGCAGCCCTGTCTTGTGCCTTTACTGATAGAAAATTCTTCTGTCAAGTCCCCATTTATCAATAATCTGGCCGTTTGTTTGGAATAAATAGCTTTGATTGCATTTGTAAATCTCTGTCCAAAACCCATATACTCCAGTTGTAGTAATATAAACTCCCAGTTGACCCTGTCAAATGCCTTCTGGGCGTCTATAAAAACTAATGCGACCTGTTTGTCAGGATGATTATTGTAATATTCCAGTACGTTTAGCATGACTCTTAAATTGTCTCGTAATTGGCGTGCTGGTAAAAACCCATTTTGATCTATATGTATAAATTCATTCAGGAAGCCTTTTAATATATTTGCTAAAATTGTTGTGAAAATTTTGTAATCGGAATTCAGAAGAGATATTGGTCTATAATTTTTTATATCTGTCAGGGTGGGGGTCTTCTTTTGGAATTAAGCTAATATTGGCCTCCCTCCATGAGTGGGTGATTTCTGCTTTTCCAAGAACTTCATTGAATAAATCTTTCATATGTTCTCCCATTACCTCAAACGTTGTTTTATATAACTCCACGGGGAGTCCATCTGTACCCGGTGTTTTCGCATTCCCTTGTTTCTTCACTGCTTTTTCGATCTCCGTTAAGGTAATTTCCTCTTCTAATATTTCTTTCGTTAAATTAGGTATTTTGGGTAAGTCCAAATTCTCTGTATAATTTTTTGTCACACCTGCTAGGATCTCTTCTTTTTTGTATAATTCTTTATAAAAATCCACTGCAATTTTTTCCCTTCCTCCTTTATCTTTTATTAAATTTCCCTCCTTATCTTCCAACTGATCAATTCATCTATTTTGTTTTTCTTTTTTAAGTCTATATGTGAGCCATCTTCCTAGTTTATTAGTTGATTCAAAGTGATTTTGCTTTGCTGCTTTTATCTTATCTTTCAATTTGTCCAACTCTAAAAGATTAAGCTGGTGTTTTAGCAGTATTATCTGTTCTTTCGCTTCTCTAGATAGTGGGTTATCTTGAAGCTGTTTCTCAGCCTTTGTTAGTTTATTTATTAGTTCACCCCTTTCTTGCTCCTCTTTTTTATGTTTGATGGCCATATGTTTTATAATGAGACCTCTTATAAAAGCTTTAACAGCATCCCAAATTATTTGAAGCCCAATCATTCGGTAAGATTCTAGTTTCTGCTACTTGGGAGTTAAGTTCTTGTGACATCCAAATCATGTCCAATTTGGACCATGATTTGTGTCTGGAAGAGTAATAAGTAAATTGTTCTACAGTCCGATTATACTCACGCCAGGTGTCTTTCAATTCTAATTCGTCTCTCATTTCATTACAGATGGCTGGTAGAATCCTTTTATCTTGTCCTCTGTTTCCTTTCTGGGAGATTCCTCCTACTGTATAATCCTGTGTCCTATTAATAATTGCATTAAAGTCACCCATAAGACAAACTTGCTCGTATTCCACTTTTTGGATTTCTCTTTGTAATCTTCGGAAGAATGATGTTTGATTAGTATTAGGGGCATAGATTCCAATCAATAATACCTTATTTTGTAGTAATTCCATCTCTAATATTAGTATTCTTCCCTCATCATCTGCAAATAATTGTTTTGGCGAGAGATGTTCTTTTATAAATAGTGCTACTCCTCTTTTCCTCTCCTCTGAAGCCGCTACAAATAATTTCCCTCCTTTGGGGCATTTCAATAGATTTGTTTGTGACAATTTAACATGAGTCTCTTGTAAACATGTTATATCCGCTCCCGCTTTTACAATTTTAGATAAAATACGTCTTCTTTTTGTTGGGGCATTGAGACCATTGACATTCACCGTCAGTAGTCTCGCTCCTTGATTCATTTCTATCTGTTAATCCCTTTAATCTTAGCTGCTAAACGAGTCTCTACCCCGTATTCTTCTACTCCTCCTTCTTCCCACTTCCTCCCATTTTGTTTCCCCTTTCCATAGTATACTTGTGCTCCTCTCTCATTTCTCCACTCCTCTTTCTGATCTCTCTGACTCTCTTTAACTACTTCTTTGTCTCTCTCACTGTTGCCAGATTCAAAAAAGTTCTCACAAACGTCCTGTGCATCGTATATGTTCTCAATTTTAATTTTCCGCTCTTGCCATGTCACTAAGAGTCCTTCGGGTAGTAACCATCGATATGGTGCATTGTGTTTCCTCAATGAGGTTATAAATTGATAGTTATGTCTCTGCTCCCTCACCCTTCTAGGGATCTGTTTTAAAATAGTGATCTGGCGTCCTTTATATGAAACACTTTGGTCCCTAGCCTTGTGGAGAGTTTCATCTCTTAGCGCCTTTTTAGTTAGGCTCACGTGTATTTCTCTAGGCAAGTTATGATGTCTCGCATAGTTGGTGTAGACACGATATGCTTCATCTATATCGCCACAAACTTCTTTTTTCCTCCCCACTACCTCTGCGATTACTTCTCCCACGATTTCATCCAGCTGTTCCTCTTTGTCCTCGACCACATTTTGAAGACGTTTCAGTTTCAGTTTATTTAATTTGTATACCGCCCTCCTCCTGAAGGACTCAGGGCGGTGAACAGCCATAAATAAAACATAAAAGTACAACATTTCAAAAATCCAAATAAATAAATTTGGCCATAGAAAATATTAAAACCCCAATAATTTAAAAACAAATTAAAATTTATAATATTTTTAAAAAGGGGAATTAGCCCAGGCCTGCCTGGCGAAATAAAAAGGTCTTAAGAGTGCGGCGAAAGGTACGAAGATCCGGGATCCTCCGAATCTCCGGGGGGAGCTCATTCCAGATAGTAGGTGCCCCCACAGAGAAGGCTCTCCCCCGGGGGCTGCCAGTCGACATTGTTTGGCCGCCAGCACCCGGAGGAGGCCCTCTCTGTGAGAGCGTACCGGCCGGTGGGAGGCCACTGGTGGCAGTAGGTGGTCTTGTAAATAACCAGGTCCTAAGCCATGGAGCGGTCTAAAGGTAGTAACCAAAACCTTGAAGCGCACCCGGAAGACCACCGGGAGCCAGTGCAGCTCGCGCAGGAGAGGTGTCACACGGGAACGCCATGTCGCTCCCGTAACCACCCACGCGGCTGCACTCTGCGCCAGTTGGAGCCTCCGGGTGCTCCTCAAGGGGAGCCCCGTGTAGAGAGCATTACAGTAGTCCAGGCAGGAAGTGATGAGGGTATGAGTGACCGTGTGTAAAGAGTCCCGATCTAGAAAGGGACGCAACTGACGTAAAAAAAAAAAGGAGATTTCTCCATCTCTAAAAAAACTACTTCGTCCTCAAGTTTCCCCACCGCTTGAGCACATTTTCTTTCACATTTATCAATCTGGGTTTCAACTCTTTCGGTAGTTTTTTCCACCTCTATCAATCACTCCTCGTGTTCCGAGATGGTTGTTCTCATTTCTCCCAAAGTCTCTTTTATTTGTATAATTTCTCCTCTTAGTCTGCTCATCTCCGTTTTCAACTCATCAAAATTTTTAGAAATTGATTATTGGTTTTTTTCCATTAACTCTTGAATATTTTGAAACATCGCCTGCATTCCTTGCATCGTAAGTGCTATTGGTAGATTTTCAGCTGATTTCCTTAACCCTGGAGGGGTTGTTATCGGAGAGGATGCCACTGTAGAGGCTATATGTTTCTTCATCACTTTTGTAGATGTAACTGTAGTAGACATATTGGTTAAGCGAAGAAAGTTTTTCCAAATTATCATGCACAGGTAATATTTAATCTGCTTAAATTACTGCTTCCCTTTAATTAGGCTCTTACTATTGTTCAATCTCAAATCTATATAATTATAAATCAGATCTAGTTTATCTTATCTATCTATAGTTAAGTACACTCTAAATATATGTATATCTATCTATCTATCTATCTATCTATGTATTAGTACATTATATTATGCTAAATAGTAGATCAGCAAAAAACCCCAAACAAAAGCAAAGCAAAAAAGAATATAATAATAATAATAATAATAATAATAATAATAATAATAATAATAATAATATAATTAAATAGTTGGATAATCAATCACTTATTCAATAATCACTATATATAGTTAATAAATATTATTAGTATTAAAAGAGCATATATAGGTTGTCAATTAAATCTTCAGGAGGGTATTAATTTCCACTCTCAATTTAATTAGTTCAGTTCATCAGAGTGATTAAATTAAGCCGGAAAGGGCTCACTGTTGAAGCTCCTGGGAGGAAGGGGGGTCAGGAGAAGCTTTACCCCCTAATCATCACCAACTTCATATAGTTAATAAATCCAAGTTTATTGTTCTTTTATCCGCTATAGTTCAGTAGTCTAATTAATTCATACTTCCGTTTCCTCCCAGTTCCACAGCAGCAAGATGGTCAAAAAAATTAATAAATAAAAGCTTCCTTCACTTATGATCTAGGCTACCGCTATTTTCTCAGTTGCTGCACCGTCCCTTTAATTCTCAGATCAATCTTTTTCTTTATCTTCCCTGTCGCGTTCCATTTCGTCTCCCCGTAGCGGTCAAAAAAAACCGCAGCGTCACAGGCTTTGGGGCCGCTGCTTCGTGGCCCTCTTCCTGCCCTCCGGATCCTCGGAGCTCATGCTTCGTTGCGGCGAGGGGTTGCACTCCCCCTCCTCGCCTCCGAAGAAAGCCCCTCTGCTCTCCCAACCTCTCCGGGGCCGAGAACGGCAAAGAAAACGCCGCGGAAGGTCTAGAAACTCGTTTGGCATTATAGAGCTAATGCAGCGCCGATCTTTCCGCCCTGACAGCTGCACCGGAAGTCCTAATTAATTCAGCATTCTGTGCATAACTCCTTTCTATTGCTAAGTAAAGAGATACCATACATTTAACTTACTTATATGTTTAGAATTGAATGATATCTGTCAATTTTTAAACTTTTTTCTTTTTGCTTAATATTTTAGACCTTGGATGAGGCCAGTCTTACTGAATTGAAAACAACTTTGAATGGTTTTCTAGCCAAAGGAGAAATTCTAAAATTGGAAATTAAGGTATTGATGCAAGTTACATAAATGTTCTCTAAAGCAAAACCCTTTCCTTTTAATCTAAAAGTAAAACCCTCATTAGTAATCCTTTATCTGTGCTTGAAACCTCTTCCATGTTTTGATTTTCCAAATCTAACTAATGTAAATTGATTAATAGATGATTGAGTCTTATCCTAGGCCACAGGAACAAACTAATTTTACTAGTGGCAAAAAAAAAATCATATTTGTAGCCAACCTTAAATTAACAGTAGAATTAATTACGAATTCTTTGGCCTACTAATGTTGACATTTCCTTAGATGTTGGACTTCTTAATCTTTCCAACTTCATTGTCTTCCAGATGTGTGGAGATCAGCTTCCAGAATTCCCAAACTTAGGGGAAGTTGCTTTAAGACCTTGTTCACAGAATAATAACTAGAAATAATATTTATGTCATTCACTATGAAATACATATACTAACCATTCTAATCCTCTCTTGCCTAGTCAAGTTATTTTTATTATTTATTTACAAAAGTTATATGTCGTTCCACTCACCACCAGCTATGAGCAGTTTATCATACCCCATTCTATAAAATAAAGTTAATAATTATATAGCCAGAGTTCTGGAAAAGCTGATCTTAATGATCCTTCAAAGCTCAGTAAGGTTGGCACCATATTAGATTTCTGGGACAATATTGTTCTGAAGAACCACCAACAGTTGAAAAGGCCCATATTCAAGGTCCCTGAAGGGATAGTCCTCACCTGAAGGGACAGAAAGGAATTAATTCTTGATTTCTTTGATCAGTTAGAGATAATTGGAATAAAGCAGTTCCAAATAAATATGTTTGGCAGGTAAACAGACAGACTCTGAGATGGCTAAAAACCACCAACATTCAATCAAGTTGTTTCTATAGATTTCAGAGAACTGTCAAAATTGTTTGACATCTCTATTCTGTCATAAATTTGATTGTAATTATTTCTTAAATATAACTTCAAGTATAGCAAGACTAAATGGCTGTAGCTTATCTAATTAAGAATCTTGCCATTTTTTTCTAGTCTGATCCATCAATCGTGGGTGGAATGATTATCAGCATTGGAGACAAATACATAGATATGTCTACAAAGACCAAAATTCAAAAACTGAGCAGGATCATGAAAGAAGTTATATAATGTTCATCCAGTTATGAATGTTCGTCAAAAACCTGTAAGGTCTATAATGAGAACAATAAAAATGTTTATCCTTAAAATAGTTGGTTGTATTTATAGTACTTTTCTATTAGGTTTGGTAGTACATTGATATTGATGAATATATATGTCTTTGTCCTGTTTAAGATGCACCCCATTGTAGCTGCTATTTTAAAAAAAGAATTCTTTCTTCAAAAGTGTGCTTCTGGGAACCACCAATTGTGAAACTGGAAATGTAGTTAGTGCTACTGATGTTGCATTCTTATGCTATAATCTGATGGTGAAGAGCCTACCCTCCCAAAACATCTTGTCTCTCTTTTGGATCATATTTGTATTTGATAGACTGGAACCCTAACAGATTAATGTTTTTGGTTGTCTTTGTTTTTTGGTACCTCTTTGCTTTTTTGCTCTTTGTTCTTTCCTATTAATGCAAAACTTTGCTGCCTTTTTTTGTTTTTTTTGCTCTTTCCTATTAAGGCAAAACTAGCCATTAATACTAGAGATTGAGATGGATCTTTGTAAATTCCTCAACAACCACATAATGCCTGACAAGATTCTGTGAGGCCAGAATCTCACATTAAATGGCATATATTTGTCGGGAATAACTACAAGTCTAGGCATAGATCAAGGAGGAGGAACTCTTTGGGGATTCAGAGTTGCATTTGATATTAAGTGGATTGCATTATTGTAGATTTAATGTTAAAGGTCCTACAGGAGAAAGGCGGTATATAAATATAATTAAATATATAATTAATAAAATAAAAAGGAATCAATCTTACATTAAATGGCTCAATTAAATCAAGAAGAGGACTTAGAAAGATATTTGGCAGGATGTTTTTTTTTTCCCCCTACTCAAAAACAGTTTTCAGCACATGCTGAAAGTATTGCTTTTGAGATCAGCTGATATCAGCAAGATGCTGACAGCAATTAGTTGGTCAAAGACATCAGGTATGTAGTTTCAGTGGCTTCAGTAATGCAAAAGGTAGGTGAGCATTGGCCAGGAATGATGGGAGACAGCTCTGTTTAGTCATTCTGAAGAATGTACAGTGCATCTTAGTACTCGACTGCTTCAAACTCAACAAATTTGGTATTCTACGCATTTGATGTGAAAATGTTCCAGTACTTGGCCTTTGTTTAGGACTCAACATGCTGCTATAAGAGGAGGAGGGTGGCTGTGGGGAACAGACAGGAAGCCAACCAGGCTGGGAAGGTTGCTGACATAGGAAGAGAGAGAGACAGTTCTTCCAGGCCGAAACAAAGGGTTACATGGTAAATCATGTGGTTTGTTTGGGACTCGTCCTTTTTAGTACCCATTGCACCTCCCAAAAACAATTAATGCTGAGTAGCAAGATACTAATGGGATGTGGTAACTCAGTGGCTAAGACGCTGAGCTTGTCAATCAAAAGGTCAGCAGTTCAGCGGCTTGAATCCCTAGTGCCACGTAATGTGGTGAGCTCCCGCTACTTGTCCCAGCTTCTGCCAACCTAGCAGTTCGAAAGCACATAAAAAATGCAAGTCGAAAAATAGGGACCACTTTTGGTGGGAAGGTAACAGTGTTCCATGCATCTTTGGCGTTTAGTCATGCCGGCCACATGACCACGGAGATGTCTTCGGACAACGCTGGCACTTCGGCTTTGAAACAGATGAACCCTGCCCCCTAGAGTTGGGAACGACTAGCACATATGTGCGAAGGGAACCTTTACCTTTTTACCAAAATACTACTGTACTTATATATTGATGAAAGATGTTGAATGCAAATATTGACAGATCTAGAGAAGGAGTATATATCTTTCTAGGACCATTAATAGTTCAAACTGAATAACTAGAAAGAGTTTATATGCTGAACTATGGATTTTTCTTCATAGGTCAGTTAAATTTTGCATTATCCATATTATGTATTAAATCCTTTAGATTCGAATTTTCCATTCATGTCTGTGATCTTTTTAGACAGATAAATAAATGATTTATCCAAACTTGCCAAAGTTTTATTGCCAGATCTATTGATGTCCTTTGAATGGTTCCTCAAGTTGTTGGCTTCCTGTCATCTTCTAAGAATATGCAGCTAATTTGTTTTGACACCAGAGCTAATGTACCTGCTATTTTTATTGTCCAGTAAGATTTCTCTAAACAAATAAGATTTTTAAAACAGCCACCTTTGTTAATACCTTCTGAGTTCAAGCATAGCCAAAGAAAGTTAGAACAAAGACATTTAATATTTTTCCAGCACGAAGGAATTTTCTTTTTACTTTCTACATAATGTATTATTTTCATATACATTATATTTAATAAAATGTACTGATACAGAAAAAAGGAAAAGGTGAGCTTAGTACTATTTACATGTCTTAATTCAAACATTTCAACAACATTGAAAAATAAAAACAAGTGATTTTTCATTGTGTTTTCAACCAGTCAGTGCTAAATAACAGCATGCCTATTAAGTTAAACTTACTCTAAAACTTGGTCAGTTTAAAGTTTTTAACTAAAGTGTGTTTCTCTGGTCAAAAAATACATAAGTATGTCATTTCTGATACAAAATTCTACACTATCTTCAATAAATAAATAGTAAACCAATTCTTAAAAGTATGAAATGTAAACTTTGTTGTTTTTCCAACATACAGGATTTTTTAAAAAAATGACTGCTGAAAATAATACAGTGGCTTCCTTGGAAATAATAATACACACAGTTTCAAGCACAATTTACATTTATCACCAGACCTTATATACCTATCAAGTATAAAGTTATTCTAATTTCCTAATGGAAATAATAAAGATTTGCTGTGCTAAGTAACATTCATCTCCACAGGAAACATGAAAACTGATACCAAAACAACATGCAAAGAACAGCAAAGCCAACACAACTCACAAGTACATTGACGTGCTAACAGAACCATCAACATCTCTCATTCTGAAAATCTACAAAAATCCCCTTTTAAGCATGATCCTTGGGTATCAAATGGAATAATTGAAAATAGAAAGAAAATGTACTCGCACTGACCCAAATTCTTCTGTCAATGTGTCAAGTTCATCCCAAGTTCTTAAGCAAATAGTCTTTTGTTTAAGCACTCATCTGAATCAAGTTTTTCCTATTTGAAATTGCAGAACACCAGTGAATCTTTACATTTGCAGCACAGCAACAGGTTCCTTTGACTGAGATCACTCTCTTTGCAAAGTCTCAGCACATCCAATGTTTGACAGGCAAATATGCAACTATCTTGATGAGTTACAATATGTTACCGTAATTTTAAAACCCATGGTGTATCATTTCATTTGACAGAGGCACACAATGCTGTGTAATACACTGCCCTGTCTGGATATTTTAGCCTTGTCTTCATGGACAATAACGGCTTTTGTGAACTAGAGCAACCTTTCCTTACCATTAGATTAATCCCCCAGCAGCAATTTAATAATCTTATTGCAAGGTACAGCAAATACACTGCAGGACTTGGGTGACTCAGCTAATTGGATCAAATATCCTTTCCAACTCAAGTAAAATACAAATACCTGAAGCACTGATGCGTGGGTAGGGATTAATCCATTTGGTGAAAGACTAATGCATATGAGAAGCAACAGGTTTCAGGTCCACTTAAAAGTCTTGCCTGCTGAAGGGAAGGGTTTTAAGTTACTGCACCCTGGGCCAGCAATTTATTCTTAATCCATAAAATATCTGCTTCAACAAATGCTATGAAAAAGCAGCCTTCAGCTAAGCTCTGGAAAACATTCCAGGCACCTGTCACTTCAACATTTCTTTCTTTCCTCTTTTTTTAAAAAAACATTCAAATAGCATGAACTTCCTAAAAAAAAAATCCAAATATCTTACATGGCAAGAATGCATTCATGTTATAAGTATTTTTATATAAATATATTCACAATTTGTTTATATACTACTCTGAGGGGCAATAGGCACAACACTCTAGGATAAATCATTAGAAAGTTCAAAAAGTCATATTAGGACACCCTCTTGACATAGCATGCTGCAGGAACCAGGAAAAAGTGCAATGTTTTCTCTACCTTGTTAGAACACAGACTAAGGTCTGTTATTCTAGAAACCCTGAATACTGCAGCAGAAATTCCACAGAAAACACCAGAACAAAAATAAAATGAAAAATAACATTTTCCTCACAATTTGGAATTTAGTATTGTCAAAAATTAATCTGGCTAATAAGAGTCCATAACATCTGCATGGCGAGTTATTTATCTCTTCTAAAAGAACTGAGCTATTTTATAGAAACCTCTCACATTTTCCTTTTTAAGGCTCATCAAACAGCTGCAGATCAAGTCGGACAACTATCTCTCCTGTTGGGACTTCATGCAGAAGAAGACACTTTGTAACTGGTCCCTTTGAGCCTTGGTCTTTCTTAATATCAGCCACGCGGATTTCTGTTCGACCCAAGAAATCTGAAATAGGAAACCCACAATTATAACGAATGTGAATATTGGGATCAAGCTGAAAAACAAGCACATCCTGTGCATATTTTATTTCTAGGAAAATGCTACAAAGCAAAGAATTCTAGGCATGAACATAGACCAGTTAACTTTCCTTTCGGTTGCAACTACTTGCATTGTCTCTTATCCTCATTGGAAGTTCTCTGCCATTTAAAGGTGTACTTTCAATTATTCTCAAGGCATGCTGTAAGAATGAGGAACCTGATACTTTCCATGCATGCACACTGCCATAAAAACACACTTCTCTCCCCATTGACTATATAGGTTGAGAAAAGCTGCTTTAAACATAAAACTAAACTGAAAAAATGGGAAGTGCCACTTACCATCAGGAGAGAATTGATCTCTCTCAAACACTGTTATGCACAGCACATCTTGTTCCAAATCTTTGATAAAAAACTGACAATTAGAATTCCATTTGGGATTGAGAGTGTCCTGTATAGTCTTGGTGATATGACACTGTGACCCCATTGTCACTTCACAATACGGGTTACTCTTTCCTAATAGAAGAATTCACATAGATGGTATAGGACTGATTACATATTTGCATCTATGAAGTCAGTAATTTATTTCTATTCTTTTCACAAGATATCACCATTTGTGTTTAAACAAGGAAATTCATCTGGCTTTTTGAGTGTATGAATGCTGCAAAATGAAATCTGGCATCATTCAAAGTTAATCATGTTACACGTGACTCACCACTTGAAATCCATATATTAACTAACTACTAGTATTAAACCCAAATGGCTCAGGCAGTGAATTTCAAGGAGACATTTTTTTTCCTTGGAGAGGGGACAAAGCAGGAATCAAGAAACTTCACCTTATCTGTCTGCCTGAAACTGCCAAAAATAGGTGGACTAACTTATGAAACATATGGAAGCTATTAACATTACAGGCAATCCTCAACTTATGATCACAATTGAGCCCAAAATTTCTATTGCTAAGCAAAACAGTTGTTAAGTAAATTTTGCCCCATTTTACAAACTTTCTTGCCATAGTTGTTAAGTGAATCACTGCAGTAATTAAGTTAGTAACACGGTTAAGTGAATCTGACTTCCCCATTGACTTTGCTTATCAAACGTTCGCAAATGGTGATCACCTGACCCCGGGACACTGCAACAATCATAAATATGAATCAGTTGACAAGCATCTGAATTCTGATCAAGTGACTATGGGAATGCTGCATCAGTCGTAAGTGTGAAAAGCAGTCACACAAACAGTCCTTTTTCTCAGGACTGCTGTTGTAACTTTGAAGCAGGAGTGAAATGCTCCCGGTTCGGACCGGATCACCCAATCCGGTAGTGATGGCAGCGGGTGGTTCGGAGAACCGGTAGAAAAATCCCTGCGCCCACCAAGAAAAGTTGGCCAGGCCCACCCAGTCACATTACCCCCTCCCCCCACCAAGCCACACCCACAGAACCGGTAGTAACAAATTTTACATTTCACCCCTGCTTTGAAGGTCATTAAATGAACTGTTGTAAGTTGAGGACTATCTGTATTTAAAATTATACAGGGTGTACTAGTCTAGATAGCTATAGGTAAAGGTAAAGATGCTCTCAAGCTTAGCTTATGACAAATACATGGGCATATGCAGGGTTTTGGCAACAGTATGGAAGTGGTTTCCCATTGCTGCCTATCTTGTGTTCCATAATAGTCAACATACTAATCTGCATGAGATGATTCAAATTACATTTTTCAAACACTGTAATTTTTTTCTGACAAATTGTTTTCTGTTAAGCAGATTACATAACCCCAAGAGGTGCCCTCTGTCACACAGTGTGGGAAAAAGAATAATGTTCTTACCATGAGATCTGCAGGGCTTCAGTTCAATACCTTCAACAATGTTCACCATTAACCTTCCAATACCTGTTGCCCTTTGGGATCGGACTGTGGCAAGAACAGGCAAGATTCATTATAATATTCTTCTGTTATTTTGGGGAAAACTTAAAACTGTACCCCCAGTGCAGTACCTAAGTATGCTTTTTCCCTCTTCTTCTTCTCTGTTTCTATGTAAAGTTCAGAAGCAGCTTTGATTTTCTGAACCCAAGCTGTCCTTCAGAAAGAGAAGGTGGAAACAAAGTTACCCATTGTCATATAGGGTATCAGGTAAGCAAATCTGATTGCATGGAAGCATGAACCTATTTTAGCTCTAAGATTTATAGCCAAACTGGATGTGACATGAAGGATCTGTGCACAATATCTTCTCCATGAAAAATAAATAAGAGAGGGGATTGACAATGCAGGGAGAGCAAGGGTCTATTCCATTTTTTGTGCTTCTTTTCCCAATTAAAACTGTGTCCTGACCAAAGTTGTTATGGACTAAATAAGTATATAAATATAGTTGAATGAAGTCAAAATAGGAGAATGCAAAGTTAAATGTTAAAAACACTCCATGCTACGGGGTAATGAAACAAAGTCTATGTAGCACATTTGCATGATAGAACCCCCAAAAAAGAGAGAACATTCAAAGTCCAGTAATGTTCAGCGCTAATACAATGGTATTTTACCTTTCATTTATACTTTCTGCACGAAGTGTGTAGACTCGATCAATATGTGAGATGTGGAAGATAGGTTCATCCCCAGAAGGATCCGTAGGCAGTTTTACCAAAACCTCATTTAGAAATATAGGCTGCAGAAATATTACGCAACATTCAGTTTAATTTGGAATGAAAGCCTTAGAAGAGATGTTAAGCTTGGCACGCAACTGACTGGTATGCTGCTGGATAGCTAGTACTTTTCTTTTTCACCTAAAATATATGCCAGTTATCCACTGCAATGTAAATATTTTGTGTATCCACAGGCCATAATTACATTATTTGCAACATAATCATTAAGAAAAAAAAGACTGCTATCCTCTAGGAAAAGATTCAGCATATTTGCAAAGATACATTTGGTCCTTCTTTCCACAAAGGCTGTATACTGATCTGCTCAAGGCAGTAATTATATGAGCAATACAATACCCAGAATATTGTCACGTATACTGAAATACAGTTGTTATAGTATCACCTCTAGTTCAATGCTACAAATACTGTCAAAACATGGGCATTAAGCAGAAGAATACCAACATTATGTAAAAGAACTGGAATGCTGATCCCATTCCTAGCTCGGGTTCGCCATAAATAGTATGGCCAAAACATGGGGAAAAGGGTCCTACAAACTGTCACAGCCTCAAAAATACCCAAAACATTTCATTGGTAGTGCGAGACACTGCCAGATATAGAACCTCACTGAGTCATTTAAATGGCCCCTTCTCACTCTATGATTCTGTGATACCCATGATATGTCCCATAAAACAACTTATATCCTCAAAGCTTAAAACTGCATGCTTAACCAACTTGTTTATTTTATTTTTTTTAGATTGAGCATTAGGTAAATGATGTCCATGACATTATTTTTCAGGCAATATATCTTATATTTTATGAGAATCAACTTTAGATGTTTATAGTATGTCGTGCACATATATTCTTTGTTTTGTGTATCCTCTGTACCTTCAATTTATAAGTAACTATTTAATTCTGTTGGGAGTTAACAATCACCACCAGGAACATTCACTATACTAAATGTCTAAGTGGCAACTAGTGATTTGATTTAGTTAATTTATCTGAAAACAGAAAGAGATCTCAAAGCAGAGAAAATGTTCTGCCGTTTTTATTCCATGTGAATAGTAAATGTATGCTTTTAAACAAAAGCAAATGATTTGTCAAAAGCTTGACATAAGATTTTGTTAATTCATTAATTACTTTTGTTAATTTACTAATATTACCAATCTGCAGCTTGTGGGAAAATATAAAGATCTGCCAGAGTTAGATTACATGGGAACTATTGAGGATACTGTATGTTTTTTTTCCATCTCTGCTTCTGGGGTAAACAACACACATAAACACAACCAAACCAAAAAAGAGGACAAGACATTATTTTCTTTGTAACCTAAAAAAGTAGTTTATAAACAAACCTAAATTGTACCTAAAAAAGTAGTTTACAAACAAACATTTATAAACAATCACTAAAGACATTGCAGATTTGTATTTGAGGAATGAGAAATTGAACACAAGTGTATTTCCATCATTCTTCCAAACAGCTGGTGAATGCTGACTTGTCTGTAGCCATGAGGGCTAAGCTGAATACATCGTTCCAAATCTTGTCTATTCTTAAACATAATAATGCTTAAAGTCAGATGAGCCATACCATTTTTATTAGAACCATTTCACATTAATGTTTCCCTCAAATTCAAACAGTTCTGGGAAAGAAAGAGAAGAAATTTTTGCTAACATGAGGAAAGAGAAAGCAAGCATTAATCATCCCCTTCAAGTCATAATAAAAATTTCCTTCCCTGCATCTCCAATTAGTTTTTTTAACTATCCAATACAATTTTAATTATATGGTTAGCAACACGTCTAGCTTGGTCCCAAGAAACAAATAAGGGCAATCAGGGTGCTTTGGGGATATTAAGAATTGCAATTAACCTTCTAAGTGCCAACATTAGGCTAATGGGGATTAAAAATGCTCAGTGACTCTAAAATATGTAATTTGAGGGGAGAAAGGTAAGGAGAAGGAAGAGATAGAAAACAAGGGATTAGAACTGGCTGGCTGTTAGGTGTGAAGGATTTATTGCTCAAGCCTGTACACAAGAATCTAATCAATTAACATACAATACTAAATTGGCACCAGATAAGGGTCAATGGAATTCAAGAGGGGTTGAATTTGGACAATTTGTGGGAATATAACTCTAGGCTGATGACTTGCTTAACTCCGCCCACAGCTCTGCCTGTTACACTGGCTGGAATATTCCATACTGAATTGTTTTATTGAAAGTTCCAGTTGTATCCACTATTTTCTACCGATGCAGTTTAATTTTTATATCGAGTTGTTATCATCTTCCTCTCATATGTGAGAGGTACAATTGTGGCTGTTTTCACAAGCACTGAAAAAAACTGAGCTGACATAAGAAAGAATTATGGTGATTGAAAAGATCTGCTGCATGTGCACCCAGCAAAACAAATGTTTACGTTTATTAGGATAGATATGATTTTACTATATAGTCATCTATGCAATTTCTTTTGAATGTGAAGCAACCCATTTAGAAATATTTGATGGATCACAAGAAGGTTGACAGTGATATGATGAAAATACTTCCCTTGTTGATCATATTGTTTACTTGATTTCATTACTTACTATAATATATATCTTTTATAAAATAAGCTTACACACTCCAAAGAAAAATGCCTACACACAGTGTTGTTAACATCATCCTTCTTCTAAGGAATTCCTCTGATTATGACATTGTGCCATTATACCTTATGGAAAAATAAAGATCAGTGGAGCAATTCAGCTGATTTGAGAATTATCTTAATGGCTAGAGTTCTGGACAAGGAACACTGTGATTCATTATGACAACAGTCAACTGCTGCCTAGTACCAAGCCTGAGAAACACAGAACAAGATACTTTTATGTCATAGGCCAGTGATGGCTAACCTTTTTGTCATTGCGTGCCAGGAGAGGGGGTGTGGGGGGAGGTTTGCGTATGTGCGTGCCCACGCCCGTAATTCTATGTGCCCTGCCCTGCGCATGTGCACGCAACCCCCCCTCCCTCCCCGCTCCTGGCATGTGATGGCCAGGTAGGCCCATTTTTCTTTCTTACCTGGCTCCAGATCCTCTCTATGCATCTGGGAAGGGCGAAAACAGCCTTTCCCACTCTCTCGGAGGCCTGAAAGGGCCCATTTCCCAACTCCCGGTGGGACAGGAAGTGACATTTTTGCTGTCCCCAGCCTCCAGAGCCCCTCTAAGAGTCCCTGGAGGCTGGGGACAGCAACAAACATCGCTTTCTGTTCCACCAGGAGTTGGGAAATGGGCCCTTTCAGGCCTTTGGAGGGCCTCCGAGGGAGTGGGAAAGGCTGTTTTCGCCCTTCCCAGATGCATAGAGAGGATCTGGAGCCAGGTAAGAAAGAAAAACGGGCCTTCCCCACCACCACCCCAGGCCCTCCGGAGGCAGGAAACAACCTGTTTCCCTACTTCTGGTGGGCCCAGAAGGGTCGAAAATCAGCCGACCAGTGCGCGCATGAGCCCCAGAGCTGAGCTGGCATGCCCACTGATATGGCTATGCCTGCCACCTGTGGCACGCATGCCATAGGTTCGCCATCACGGTCATAGGCAAAGCAAGAACAAGAAGGGCTGGATTTAGACTGTTGGGGGTAAGGAGCTACACATATTGATAGAGGGTATTCAACTGCTCAAAGTGGTTTATTTCTAGTATGCATCAAAGAGCTTTATCTAGCCATGTTGTATCCAGTGTTTGGATAATCTTTGTCAAGTTTGACACCCAAAGTACTTTATTTCAAAGTAAAGTCCAAAATTAACTGGGCACCTCGGCTGGGAAGGATACTAGAGGAAATTTATTTATGAAATCTACATAGCTGCCCATCTCACAGATGTGACTCTACGTGGCATAAATAAAACAATCAGGTAAAAGAATTAAAAAAAACAACAGCATAATTTAACAATTTAACAATTTAAATAATGTAAAAACAGTTTAAACACAGATATAAACAGGACCATGGGAGAATGAACTAGCTACCTACACACAGTGTAGCTACCTCATTGGCCCCGTATTTCCCGGACAAAAACTTCCTCACTGGTTTGCTTTTAGGCAACAATAGCAACCATTTTGGAACAAGCATGGACTCATTTTGTGAAAATATCCAGTCTATGTTCTCAAAATTCCAAAAATTCCTATTGGCTTCAAGAGGTTTGGGACCTTCATGCTTTTGTATGAAAAAAGGATATTTTAATTAAAAATCAGTATTTCCCTTTTAAAAGTGATACTTACGGTTTT
Organism: Ptyas mucosa; assembly: GCA_012654045.1. Lineage (NCBI taxonomy): Eukaryota > Metazoa > Chordata > Lepidosauria > Squamata > Colubridae > Ptyas > Ptyas mucosa. Next base: position 31,929,515 of record WNWU01000016.1, on the reverse strand, counting down.
GTACATTTTATACTGCAGATTAGACTTGGGGCTGAAAACCTTGTCTGTGCCAGATGAACCAAGAGGTTTTATGATCTGCGTCAGCAGGAGGAAGTCGTTGAACAGAAAACCATACAATTCCTTGTTGCTCTTGGCCTTGTAGAGTTTTCCACTGTGCAGGAATTTGCGTGGCCCCAAGCAGTTTGTAACAGAATTAAAAACAAGTTGCTGAGGGGGAACAAAACATACACACACACAAACCCAGCAGCAGTGAGATGTATAAAAATATACCAATCATGACATTGTTGTGTGTAATTGAATTAATGACATCAGCTACTGTTCAGGGGAAATGCTTTAACCCAACAGTATAATGTCAGTACTTTGGTGGTGTGACTAGAAAATAAGGATTATTTGTGGAACTATTCCTTTAGGTTTGTGCCCTTCAATCAGATTTGAAAAAAGGAAAATTTAAAGCATTGAAGGATGTATACAAATAAAACCAGTACAATACATTGGCACTATAGGTTTATAATACACTGAACTACCAGTTGACTGTTTTTTGTCTGTTGGCAACACTGGCCATATTTGCTGTCACATTAAGACATAGATCAATATAAGTTTTATTATTAATTTATTCTCTATGGAGATTCTCAGTCATCCAGGTCAGGGTTGTCCCAAAGGTGTTTTTTTTTTCAAGGGGTAACTGAACTTTCTGGTTTTCTTTGAAGACGTTTCGCTTCTCATTCAAGAAGCTTCTTTAGCTATTATTAATTTATTATAATTTAAAATTATATTAGTATAGTAAGTGCCAGTAAGTATCAATGGACAAGAATTGAAATTGGCAAGTTGTTTCTTCTACTTGTTTTTAGTACAGCTTTGCTTCTCACCCAAAGGGGACCTGTAGTTAAAATTAACTATGCATAAACTAAAGAAGGCAGCTTCAAAAACCAGCATTTGAAGATGATTTGTTTTAAACTATCCACTATCAAACAAGGGAAAGGGACAGAAAAATCTGAATTTTTCTATCTGACCATATAATTTGGGAGGATGAATGGGAATGCAGAGCCTAAAGCATACTGATGCAACTTCATTTATGCTGAACCATGATTATGTGATATGTGAACACAGACTGTCTAGATTCATATTGTGCTAACCTGTGATCACACCATTTACATATTGTTCTAAGTCATAAACCACCATTTATAATGAAGAATGACTGGCTTTCCTCTACACACTAAGTTAAAATCAAGTAAAAGAAGATTATGGCTTAGTGGATGTATAAACCCACTAAAAAATAATAACAACTGCTTTAATCTATACCTTTGTTTTGAAGAAACACAGCCTTTTTCAGCATTATTGATATAGAAAACAATTGATTTTTCTAGTGAAATAGTTTGCTGGTATGAAAAGAACTTAGTTGACTCAATAAAGTGGAGTACATTATGTCACAAGAGTCACCATATTGTAGCTTAATAAAAGAGTCAAAGAGAAATAAAAACTAAAAAATTGACACTAGTAGAAGTTATGTCTAATGGAGAGCAGGATAAAATTAATTTAAAAATCTTGTTACTATCTCTTTTAACTAAACAGAATTATTAACACCATTTCATTAGCTATCTTTTTTAAAAAAATTAAAATACAATATGTTTGTATATATTTAAGCTTTACCTCTGATAATCCTTCACATTGAACATGAGCCTGGATCCATTCTAATCTGTCTGAATTTTCTTTCTCACGTACACCTTCATTCACCTGTGAACACAATTCTTCCGCTTTCTCTAAAGCATGTTTCAAGTGGCTATGATCAGGGTGATTTTCAGGAGTATTTTCCAATATCTACGTAAAAATAAGCCAATTTAGTTCCTTAGAAACAAATCTATTCCCTTATAATTATAAGGGAATTAATTATAAAAATAAATAAAAATTAACTTAAGAAAGACCCCGTCCAAACCAATAAAGAAAAGTCATTTCTTGATTGCTAAAACTGATTAAGGCTGACTCATTTTCAAAGCAATTTTATTTTAATCTTTCTTATATTACTCTAACATAATTTGAACCTTTCATTATCTGTTCACTCCTCAGATTTACCTAATCATACTCTTAAAGAACTAAAAACCAGATCAATTTACATTTGAGTTTCATCTATGTAGGGAAGGCTCGAACCTCTAAATAAAAGAGGGGAAAGTGACAGACCTATATAAAACAAAATGTATGCAATTTAGTTTAGGATTAGGTAGACTACATACGCTTGTGAAGGTCTAGCATTTAAAGCTCTCTTGGTTACAGACATAGGGGTGGGCAGCTTTACAATCCAACATATCTGGTGATTACCAAGCTAGAACTGGCTGTTCTAGAATGACAGTAGTGCATATCAGATAAATTAACAAAGTAAATTTGGATCTCAATATTTTAATCCAATAACAAAAGGACTTACATTTTTTATTATTAGAGGATATCGTGTAACCCGCTGCATAGGCTTTAGCAAAAAGCTTGACAATGGCATTCCTTTACAGCGAGGATCCATTGCTAATTTCTGAAATGTTGAGAAAGTAAGAAATATCATCTGATTATGAAATGTATTTTTAAAATGTCAAAATCAAACAGGATCTTCCTTTACTGTTTACATTATGTAAATTATCAAATTCTCTCTCTCTCTGTCTGTAAATCTATAGTATTAAAATGCAGTATGTATAGCAGGCCTAAGTTGCTTATACAAATGCTATCTATTGGTCATTGAGAAATAGAATTTTGAGCTGTCTCGCCTAGGGAAACTGAATGGAAAATGTAAAGGGGAAAAAGGAGAAAGAAAAGGAGTGGACATTTGTTCATGCACCAGTGAGGTTCACTCATGATCAAAATTCCTAATCCAGTCTTTCTTGCATGAGCATGGTGACTAAAAGCCAAAGAATATTCAGTGCCCTCTCTTACTCCAGGAGCACACACTTTCTGATTTGAGAAATTTTATTTTTCTCTATCCCGGTTATTAGTCCAAGCACATATTAAGAATTAACCGGTAAACTATACATTTATTTTCCATAGCACCTGAAGGCACGACAAGAAGCAATGGGTGGAAACTTGTTGACGGAGATCCGTGGATATAACAAAAAATTTCCTGATAGTGAGAACAATTAATAAATGGAACCAGTTGCCTCCTGGATTTGGGGGTGTTCGGACTCTGGAGGGTTTCAAGAAAAAAATTGGACAACCATTTGTCTGGGATGCCTGTCTTGGGCAGAGGGTTGGACTAGAGGACCTCCAAGGTCCCTTCCAGCCCGATGTTTCTATGATTCTATGTAAAATTCAAAGTTTTCTCAAAGAGGCATAAGGCTCTCTAGTGAAAATTCCCCATCCCCCACCCCGGCCTCAGATAGACTAAGAATAGATTATTTCAGATATGCATCTGTTTTATTAGAGAAGCTTTGATATATCAGTATATTGGTTTTAAAATGTATGGTGACTATAGTTATGTTATATTGAGATACTGATCCAATCTTTTGAAACTGATTCTGATAGGTACTTGATTTTGCAACATATGCATGTTTTTACTAAAAACAGATAAAAGAGATTTGCTTTAGATAATGATGTCCAAGATACATTTCTGTGGATCTATGTCACAGAAATCTCAGTTTGGGATACTGAGAAGCTTTTAAAATTTTCAGTGTCCCAAGCTGGTAAACATGAGGGCTTAATAAACACAGACTTAAAAGATATTGAGCAATAGTTTGCAAGAGATATACATGCAGGTACTTCACCAATCTATTTGGGAGACTGAAAGATAATACTGAAAGAGCCTGGTGGCGCAAGTGGACTAAGTGCTGTTAAAAGTAGCCCTTAAGTTTCCAGCTGCCTGCAATTACTGCAAGTTCAAATCCCACCAGGCTCAAGGTTGACTCAGCCTTCCATCCTTTCTAAGGTAGGTAAAATGAGGACCCAGATTGTGGGGGCAATAAGCTGACTTTGTATAAATATACAAAAGTATGAAGGCTATTGCTTAACGCATTGTAAGCCACCCTGAATCTCTGGAGAAGGGCGGCATATAAATCAATTTTTTAAAAAAAAATATTCCTTGACTAAGTATTGAAGGAAATGCTACAGAGAATGAACTCAACACAGATTTCCTCCGTTCTGCTAACAGCAAAGTATGTATATACAACTAAGAGAAAAAACAGTATCCCCTTGGATATATCTTTGGACATGGAAAAGTATCCTATATCCAACATTTATTCTTCTGTTCCCCAAATTGTTTTTCCTGGCTTCACCATTTACTTGTAGAACAGATGCAGAATTATCTGTATTCCAGATAACAGCAATGTACAGTTTATTGTTATTTATTATTTGTATTCCAGATAACTGTTCAGGCCACTCCTTAGTTGGCGAGTGGTATTTATTTAGCTGCTGCTAGAAATTGGACGCTGATTAAAACAGATTCTTGATCTGAAAATGAAGGGTTCCTAACAAACTCATGATTGTTGTTGTGCTGAATCACAATTTGTTTTTCAAACTTCCTAATTCTACAAAGAATGTTGCCATGCTGTGTAAAAGTCAGTTATTTGGAACAAAGTCAAAAGACTCCTTTGCCTTTGGAATTGAATAGAATTCAATCTCTAAACCGTGATGTCCTTATTTAACTGCATGATCAATTCATGAACTGTGCAGTTGTTACTTCTGAGTCCTCTCTGGCCAAATTATAGTCATTAGGAGAAAAAAGAGTATTCAATTACAAAGCTGTGTTTCTGCTTAGCATGTTTTAAATGCAGAAGGTTCTGCAAATAAAAGAGAAGCAAAGGTGACCTTCTCTTACTTTAACAAAGTCCTTGAAGTCAGGCACTTCATCTGTTTTCTGTTGTATGAGTGCTGCCCCATTAAGCTGGCAGCTGCAGAATCGAATGTAGGGCTGCATGTGAGGAAGCTGTGCAGTCAGGATATCACCTATCATTTTAACTGGCATCCTTTCACCTGACATCTTTTTACGAACTCGCAGTGCTCTAAAAAGCAAAAAGTAAAACAGATATTCGGTTAGGTATTTGTTTTAATCCCTTTGCTAATATCCCATAAACCAAGCATTAGAATATAAAACAGTTGGAGGTCCTTCATTAGGAAAAGCTTTTTGAACCAGGAGAACTTTCTGAAAATGCAGGGATTAACACCCTATGGCTACTGAATCCTATTTCTGCTGCTCTGGGAGTTTCCTCTGATCATTGCAATGGTTTCCTTCCATTATGAGGAAAGAAAACTTGGAAACTATAGCATAAGGTATGAAATAAGTGTATCTGTCAGAAAACAAAGAACCTGGAAATCTTCACAGAACCCTGCCCATCTATAATGTGGCTTCATTTTCACAACTATCAGAACATTTCAGTTCCCTAAAACAGGGGTCCCCAACCCCTGGCTGCGGCCCATTCAGAACTGGGTCGCGGAAGCAGCAAGTGAATGTGCGTATGTGAAGCTTCAATTGTGGAACCTCCCAAATCCACTTACAAAGGGGTGGCTATCTTTTGGTGGCCGTGGGCGACATTTGATATTTTTTAGGGCAGCAACCCCAACCTTTCCGGCTTTGCAGAACCATCCTGTCTCCTCCCCCCCCACACACACTGTTGGTCTGCAAAAATGATGAAAAAGAACATCATTTTAATTTCTATATTTTTCCTTTCCAAGGAAATAGAAAGATTCCCCAACATATTACAATACTGACCAAAATATGTTTACAAAATAACTTACTTCAATAGTTTAATATTGCACATAATAAGTTCTTTCCAGTTTACAAAAATCATAGCAACTTCTTTTTCTGTCAGCAGTTCAGAGTCCATCAGTGGCTTCTGAAAGATCTGAAGATTTAAATAAACAATTTAGAGAACTTACTCTGTACTTCAATTGTGCTCTCAGCTTAAGATCAAAGTTTTGAAAGCGTCATTTCCTGCATCACCTTGATAATTTCATAGGATGTAATATAGTCAAAGATCAGCACTTTAAAATCTCAGTGATTGCATCAGAAAACATTAAATTCACTAGCTGCTTAACTCAGAGTAGCCAAAACACAATTACATGAACAAGAAGGCTTGCAAGCAACAGGAAAATTTACCAATGGGCTCAAGTTCTAATTCAGGAAAAAAGGCACTTTAAGATCATTATATATGTAAAGATCATCTATGTCCCATAGGCATACCTTATCTATGTTGAATCTAGCAAGTAATAAACGAATCTAGGGAAATGTTGTTTTTAATAATGAACCATTAAGCTCACCTCTGTTACTAATTGTAAATCATTCACATAATTCTCCTCTGTTACTATGAGTTCATGAATGTACCCTTGCCGTTTCCTTTCTGTAGGTGTCAACATGTCTAGAAGATGCAAATCGGCACACCCTGAAAAACACAAGGAAAGAGGTACTATTTATTGTTTGGATTATTAACAAAATTCTACATAAAATCCACATGATGATGTTTAGTGATTGACCGTTGCTATTGAAACCGCAAATAACTCAACCTCATTCTCTTTTAGATATGCTCCATTTTAATGCTACAATGTTACTAAATCTGAAAAATGTATCAAAGTTGAACAATTTCAGATTGCAGAAGAGAATGTAACATGACTGAATGATTCACCTACTAGCATATAAATGCTTTTTAAAGCATTAAACAGCACTACAGTAAAATTTGTTTGGCATTACTTTGCCAAACTGCAAATATTAACGTTTTGAAAAAAATGGGCCTTTATACTTTTGAATTGAAATATATGGTCCATTCACAGTAGCCAAAGGAGAAAATAGAAACATTTTGCTTAAAAGATTAGCACCTCATAGTTCCCACGTATGTTTGTGTGCATAAAGCAGTTAAGAACACTGCACTCCAATTTGTATGTATGTATAAATATGTATTTATATTTTTTGCATTAAAATATTGTTTAATTGGAAAACCAGGTTTCTATATAGTTTTGTAGTTTTTGTTTAATAGGACAGAATTTGAATGAATGAGCAGCAACAGATCATGTATTTTAAATAAGGCAGCTTACCACCTTAGTCAAAATGAAATCTATTTCAGTTGATGACCAGCAACAGCATTGTTTGTAAACATTCATTGCTCAGCAATACTCTGTATGTACTTTGTTTGATTGATTTATATCTCGCATTTTTTCCAGGAACTCAAGATATCATTCATTCACGAACTCCATTTTTACCCAAAACTCCTTTGTGAAGTAAGTTGGGCTGAGAGTGAGTGAGTAGTCCAGAGTCATTCACATACAAATATACAATATGCCCAGGAAGATATATACTCTGAAGCAATTAGATACTCTGAAGTTCACTTTCCAGTTTGGAAAACATATTTTTATTGTTAACATCCTTTGTTTTAGTTTAGTTTTACGTTGCTCCCCTGCTTTGCTCATCTATATCTTAGGTTATTTTTTCAAGTTGGCATTTCATTATCTGTATTTATTATACTCTGATAGTTAAACTCAGAACTTTATGTGGTTCTCAAAAGCCTTGGGTGCCTCCAGAGACCTCCATGACTTGATAGAAATCACATTAATTGGGTTTAATTTGAATTACCTTTAAATATAAATAAAATGAAACAAATTTAATTGTGTCCTGACCTCGTTCATAAATCTGAAGTCCTTCCCAATATGCCTCTTGAAAGCCAAAACCTCAGCCCAAGGGGGAAAAAAGTGAAGGATGTCTAGCTTCTTTCCAAATTAGTGAATGCTGCATTAAAACCTGGCATACAAATCAACAAAATGTCAACAGTTGACTGGGGTATATAGAAAGAACTTCCTAGGCCCAATGCCTACAACTCCACCATTATTTCTGAATCTCTTAAATCTTTTACTACTGGTTAAGTAGACCAATGGTCTGACGTAGTATGAGGCAGTTCCTGAAGATCCAGGGTGAAGAATAAAAACATAATAATCATAAAACGTTTGGAAGAAATGCCCAAAACTAGAAAAATGGGTATTGTCTAATATGTGTAAGAGTATAAGCAACATTATCTACTATTAAAATAATGTAGTAATGACAACTAGCCAATTACCACCTGATGGGAAGCAGAATACAAACTTATATTGATTGCTAAAGAAGGAATGTTTAAATACAATTTAAACTTTAAATTTAAAATTTACACCAATTCAAGATTTTGGTTACCACCTTTAAATTTTTTGGCATGGGTCCAGACTATCCGAGGAATCACCTCACCCCAATAGGATTGGTTCACCCGTTATTCCACAGAAGACCCCACTCAAGAAATTCTAATTGATGAGGTTGAGGAAAAGGGCCCCGAACCCTAATGGGGGCATCCTTCTATGCTGGTGGTAGTTAGTGGTCTAGGAGAAAGAACCTACCTCTAATTTGCTTTGGTTTTTAACTTATTTACTCTCCACTTATTTTAATAATTAAATATTTTAACATTTTGTACTTGTTTTTACAATGCTGTAAACTACCCAGGATCGCCTGATAGTGAGATGGGCTGCATATTAATTTATTTAATTAATTAAGGCTTTTACTCAATTATATTATAATCCAATATTTTTTCTTACTTACATTTTAAAGTAGCCTTTCTCAGATTGCTGGATTCCTTAACAATATGTGACTAAATTGAACAGTGGAAATGATTAAGAACTCTTATGCATTTTGTAATTTTGCTTTTCAGAGACACCTTACCTCCATTTGGAACTCTAATGCGTCATGTATCATTTTAGTAAGGTTTTGCATGTTTGAGGGTTTGCTCAAATTGGTTGTCACTTTATTAGTGAACTCAACTAATACTCTCTAGTTGTGGTGGACAACATTATCAGATCCCATTGTCCTGGAGGAAGATTTGTGTTGAAAACCATGACATTTTGTTATTGTTTAGTGGCGTAGCAGGCTAATGCCTCCTATTAAGGCAGCATTTAACACCCAGCTGTCTGCAATTACTGCGAGTTCTAATCTCATCAGGCTCAAGGTTGACTCAGCCTTCCAGCCTTTCTAAGGTGGGTAAAATGAGGACCCAGTTTGTGGGGGCAATAAGCTGACTTTGTATAAATATACAAAAGTATGAAGGCTATTGCTTAACGCATTGTAAGCCGCCCTGAGTCTCTGGAGAACGGCGGCATATAAATATAAATAAAATAAAAAATAAAAAAAATTGTTTAATAACAAACATATTCCATGTAATAATATATCTGAAAAATATGGCTGAAACATGCTTTTTTATAGATTCCAATTTTTGGTGTTGCTTTTAGAACTGCTTCTTTTTTATTTTTTAACCAGAAACACAAATTTTTAAAAAGCAGCACTGGCTTCCTTGATATTAAAATGCTGAGAAGCACTGCTAATAAATAAATTAAAAATTGAAGAAATATCACATTAGACAATGAACAATACATCTTTCCCATGGTACGAGTCGAGTTATTTAGCTTAACAGTAACTAGCCTTGGATATTAAAAGAAAACAAGGCAACATGTAAAAATTGACTACTATTCATTCCTTAGCATCATAAGGCTCTAGCAAATTCAAGATGTCTGGAAATCTTCCTCCAGGCAATGTTTCTTTTTGCTGTAGACCTTAGAAAGCTGATGTTTGATACACAGACAGCTAATAATCTATCCAGGTTTGTACTTTTTAAATCCAGCTGACATACTTTATTATCAGCCTGCCATCACAGTGATTGTAGCTACAGTATAATGAAGAAGCTTTGCATTAAGCCCTTTGATTTTTTGGGGAACTACCACCCTGATGGTTATCATCCATTCTTGTTCCATTTTTCACACACTGCCTTAGTTTCTTCTCACTGCAGGATAAATGAGTTTCCAGGTTGTAATTTGAATTTAACCTCAATCCTAACCACTTTGTGCTCACCATAACATTCAGATTGTCTTCGTTTTTGTTGCTTAGAGAAGTACAATTTATTGAGCACAGCAGTGAACCCTTGTAAAAACTACATAATATACATATGTAATTTATACTCAAAAAATAAGAAAAAATAGAGCATATAGTTAAAACAAGTTCATACAGCATACAAAAATCTTTTAGGTATGAAAATTATGACAATTAGCGGCAGAGAATGTTAACCGGATAAAGATGACAGATGGGATTCATTAGTCCATATTAGTAATCGTGTATTGCTGCTTCCCTGAAGAATCCTGGTAACTTTTTGTACCTGGCTTATGGTATAAAGATACACTTTTCACTGTATGAGAGACCATTCTTCTAAAAAATAAACTCTACAAGGACATAGATTTATTATATATAATGAATTCATTTTCTGTCGTCCATCAGCTATTAAAAAACCAGGTAACAAATTTAAGTTATAAAATATCATAATTTCATTTGTCTGTGGAATGGTAATCCTACAGAATGACTTTGAAAGGAACATTCACCTTTACATTAAAATGAAATTACGATAGTTTCTTGCTGGCTATTTTTTGTTTTTTGTTGTTTTCTCTGTTATTCTTAGATATAATCTAAAACTAATATTGATAGGACACAAATGTTAAGTTTTAAACATGGCAAAAGAAACTTAAAAGTATAGAATGTTAATGCCAGAGACCTCTCTATATGCAGAAGTTTTTTTTTATCATGTCTTTATTTTTATAAATAACTCAAGGCATGCAAATATGTCTAATTCTCCTTTCTCCTATTTTCTCCATAACAATTGTGAGATGAGTTAGGGTGAGAAAGAGCAGCTGGCCTAAAGTCACCCAACTAGCTTTCATTCCTAGTGTGGGATTAGAAGTCACAGTCTCCTGGCTTCTAGCCTGTTGCTAAACTATATTCTATCAGCATTTGCAGAACTTCAACTCCAAACATCATCCTCTTCTGGCCTCTTTTGGGTTGCAAGTTACCAGAAAAAGAGGTATCCCCAAGACAGATATTTATCTAAAGGAAAATGACCACATTTCTACATTACTACAGTATAACCTTGCTTCTAGTAAATAAATCACCTTCTCTTTGACTTCCTTGTAGATTTCTTTGATTCTCATCCCACTTTATTAAAAATAATTTTAGGTTATATGCAGTAAATTAAGAATTTATCTATTATTTTAAAGACAATCTGAATGTTTTATCAGGCTAACATGAAATCCATATATTAAATCTTAGGTTATAGAAACAATAAAGTTCTATGTTGCTCTACGACCGTAATGAAGATTTGATTTGAATATCTTTGTGTACTTCCCATTATTTTAATAGCTCCTTAAAGTTAATCAGATTCAATTATAGCTTCACAAGGTGCTTTATGCCTTCTTGACAGTCCTCCATTTCTAACATTCAGCATCATCTCTTCCCTATTCGTAGTGCTATCTTTATACAGTAACAGTTATGCATGATTCAGTGAATATTTTTGAATTCTATATAGAAATGTCACAAACCCATTATTGTTTTCATTTTATGACTTTGTGGATTAATAGTTCACTTCCTTTTGATTCATATGAATATTGTAAGCAGAAGCTATTTATTCTTAATACAAAAGAATATTATTCTTGTGATTTTTTTTTATGTTAATTTTATCACTCTAGAGAATACGTCAATTTTAGATGAGAATTGCAATGCAGTAATATTTGCAAGTGTGCCATTTTCACAGAGTGCTTTGTTAGAAGGCAACTGGTTGGTGAGTTCCTCTAATTCCTCTGTCTTGCTAGTCAAGAAAGAGATGATGATCCAACAAAAAGATGATAAGTAAGAACAAGTACATTCTCATCAGGCCCAATACATTTTAATAAAATACTGAAAATTCTTCCATTCAAATGTAGAGATATTGAAGGTGAGGAAATTGCTTCTAAACACAACATATTTCATTTATTGATCAAAAATGTAACACAGAAATCAAACAGAAATATCTCTTCAAGTCTTGTTAGTTATTCATTTTAATTTTAATTTTTTATTTATAAATATTATCCTCTTTTAGTCTTAATTGTATCAGATGGATTTATTATAAGTGAAATGAAATATACTGGGAGAGAAATTCTCAGAGAGGAATAGATCCATATGATCTATTTCTGTATTTCAAACAGTGTTTTAAATTGGTTCGTAATTATATTTAAAAAGATATCATTTATTTATTGTTATTTTTCTATTATCATATAAATCAGAAGTTATGTCACCCCCATATAAGATTTCTTGTTCCCTTAAATTAAACACTATTCTTTCTGGAAGACATGAAAAAAGTTTCTACTGAAGTTTCAGTATCTTCTGGCTATAAAACTATGAAGGATATATAAAATAATGTAATTTTACTTAGAAGTAAACCTCCCCCCCCCCCCAATAATATATTGTCTTCCAATGCAAAAATGCATGAACAATCATATTTTGGTTCTTAGATTCATTATCATTTGCTTGAAATTTCATTTGTAAAATAGCAATCTGGCCAGCTCCTACCCCATTCTGCCTTTGCTCAAAAGTCGTAAGGCCTTGAAAATATTCATCTGGCTTAATGTACTTTCAGACTTGCAAAATTCTGTTAATATAACTCTTTAGTAGAATTCTATCTAAAACAGAATTAGCTCATCTGGCCGTGTTTCCTCTCTGGGCTACCTTGCAAAGGTAACATCAGTCTTGCAAGGCTGAAAGTACACTTCTACCTCCCCATCCCTTTTACAACCCAGGAAACTTGGGAGGGTCTCTGCTGAGCCTCTTACCCCATCCACATTCCTTGTGAGGACTAAGTTGCTTTTTATTTGACCATTCCCTTGGGCGCATTTCTTTGCCTGTCTCCCAAGGTTATTTCCAAATAGCATTACAATCACACACACCATTCTGATCGTATCATTTATTTATTTAAATGATTTATGTTACCATCCTTCTTATGCACCATAATCCTGGGCAGCTTGTAAACAATAATACAGTAAAAAGCATGAAAACTAACACAAAAACTCCCAATGCCTCCCAAAAACAACACCCCCCCCCCAATCCAGAAATAACTTCAATGAGTTGTAGCGGCCTACTACTTCAGTGCTTGTGAGAAAAGCCAGGTCTTCAAAGCTCTTTGGAAAGCGAGGAGCCTATTGGATCCCAAAAGGGAAGGTGCTCCAAAAAGCAGGGTCTGCTATAATGTTCAAGGTATTAAAAGCCTCTGAGAGGTGAATTATTGCTATCCTATTCATACTATAGGCCCCCAAAGGAAACAGATTATCTGGATCTTTGCATGGAGACAGCATTAATATATTCATTAATATTTATTAATGCTATCTCCATGCAAAGATCCAGATAATCCGTTTCCTTTGGGGCCCTCTTCAGCCAAACCCTGAAGAGGATTTTTCCACAACCCTTTCCCCAAAAGGGATATTGGAGATAGATCAATAGATGTCCAGTATGTCTGAGCTGAGGAATAGTATCTTGAGGATTCATATTACTGCCTTTTTCCAAGGAATAACAATGTGTCTCTGAAATATGCATTCATCACCAAGTTAAACCTGCTCATCGTGTTAGATAGCTTCAATTTAATATGCATATTACTGAGAGGTAATATAATAATAATAATTAATACTCAACAACCAACCAAGTCTGCCTGAGTACCTAGTACATTCATGGTTTAGCAGGCTCTGAATTACATTTCCTAACCCACAAATCAATGACTCTTACTAAATTCCTAAGGAATGAGTGTATAAAGGTATCTAAGACAAAAGCTTGCTAAAATGCACAAAAGAATCTTAGCATGTTGACTGTGAAAATAACTGAATGTTTCACCATGGAGCAAAATATGCAGAGATACAGTACATGAGCCATTTGAAAAATGGCCCTAACTCAGTAGTGAGATTCTTCAGTCCACAATGGTGGATTAAATTGCTATGCTTCAAGAAATTAATCGTCCACATGGAATATAGTGAAAATTCAATTTTTGAAATGCAAGTTTATTCCAATCTCTTAGTTCCTCATTGGTGGCAACAGTAATAATGCAATTTGCAGTGATGACAATAATATATTCAAATAAATAAAATAAAAATAGGGTGGTTCATAGCTTTCCCATTAGCAGTTCCCACGTTGATATTCTTCCCTTAGAGAACATTCTAGCAATAATTGGGCTTGTCTTTAGACTCACTTAATACCGTAATTAGATTTTGTGTGTGTGTGTGGTTTTTTTTAAAAAAACCTCTCATTTAGGACATTCTAGAACTGACACTAATCAGTGGATTAATTAAACAAGCTTAATTTATATTGCAACAAATACAAAAGCTGGCTACCTAGATAAAAACTGAAATATATATAGGAACCTGAGATGGAAAGCTAGTATTGGCCATTTTGGCATTCCAAGCAATGCTGATACTTTGGATGCATGTTGAAAAACAACCAGCTGTACTTGGAAATTAAAATAAGCCACTGCTGATGGCCTTTGATATTGCAACCGAAATATGGGGTATTCCTTTGAGATTAGTGTCACTAAGCTAAATTCAATAGATACGCAGGAACAAGAACACAGAGACATTTAGTCTAGCTTTTATAGGAAGAATTTAATTATCTATACATGTAGCTAATTGTAAAGACTGTATTACAATTGTTAAAGCTGCAGGTTTTATATATTTATATATTTTACATTCATACCAATGAAAATACTGAAGTGCAAGTGTATAAGGAGCTTTTCTTGTTCTTTGCACCATGTGAATGGACATAAGGAATTACAACATTGCCAGCAGAAAATTTAGATAAAATACATAAACAAACGGAAAAAGTTACGGTTATTAGTAAAGTTGCTATATTGTGCTTCAGGCATAGGGCTTTCCTTCCTATGTGCTGGCTGCACTAGATATTTAATTGAGAGCTTATAACTAATATTTAAAAGACAAACATAGCTTAGGCTACAACACACCTACATAAAATTTAACTGTAAGCTCCACTTAATGTTACTTGTATAAATTCCACAGTCTAGTTTTAAAAAAATGTAAACATTGGAAATTAATTGCAGGAAGGTATTTCTATACATTCTTTTGTCAAAATAAGATACTTGCTCAAAGGGTCTGTTCCATAGTCATTAAATTACAGTGATGATAAAACTTCAACTTGAAAAGGCATGTTAATTCTCAAGAAATAGATAAATGCTATATTCTTTTATTTTTATATAAAAAGGCAAAAAAACCCAAAGAAATCTGAGACACAGAACAAAAAGGTGCTTATTATGTGTAGTTACAAATAAACGTGCAAAATATAAGGTAATGGGAATAACTGTATTATACACTTATATCCTTTCTTGCACATGGAAGGAAATTAACTTCTTGTCCATGATGTATTTATACACACACACACACACACTCACAGATACTAAAAGAACACCCAACATATAACAATACAAGGTACAAATACCTTAAGCTGAACTTTTAATTGAGCACATTTTAGTTTTCTTTAAACCAGACTAAATCCTGTTCTTTTAGTAGTACATAAAAAGGAAAAAGACAGACACCAGGTACATTGGACAAGTGAAAAACAAAACAAAACAAAAAATACAAGTCTCAGATTTATGGACATTTGGAACAATTTTAATAATACATGCAGCATTCCTTGATAGTGGGTCTTTTTGCAATAACAAAATTGCAATGACAAAAATGCTTTTTTTTAAAGGCTAAAATAGGCATTTTAAAGTATTTATACCCTTGAAAGCACCTATGCCAAGGTGAGAAATAGGTGGGTAAGTATGAAAGCCACAAAAGGACCCACTATCCTGTGTTTTTGACTCTTTTTGTAATTTTGCTTCTATATCTTAGATATTAAGTTAAAAACATTGCGATTACATGCAACTAATGTAAAATGAGGTAAACTGCTCTGCAGTGTGTTCTTCTACTCAGAAGGCAGTAGATGATCATGCTGGAAGTCACATGATCAAGGCTGCATCTCCCATCATCCCTCTGGACAGTGATATGGGATAGTGGGTCTCTTTGAGGACTTTCAAGCCTGAGTGGGGGATGGACAACATATGATTCCTAGAAAAAGGAGGAAAACAACACATAAGCAAAACAAAACAATGAGCAAAATTCAAGCTAGGAAAATGAGCCAGGCATGTAAACAGCATGGTGCAAAATGATAAAGGTATCATGCTACAAGGGAAATGGAACTCAAAACCAACACAAATTTAGGCTTGCAATATAGAAGGTCTTCAAAGAGAGTTAGGCAAATATATAGCACAGCCAAGCTCCACATTCTGCAAAACACAGCAGAGTTATAGCAATGCTGCATGTTTCTTTTTAAATACTATCTTAAGCAACTATTGAGAAAAAGAATCACTCACATTGCTGGCTTGGATCCATATCAGTTGTCAATTTCACATAGTTGGATGGGAAGAGACCCACATGCCCATTCACTTCTCCTTTCCACCAATCAGGGTCTTCTTTATTAAGGACATTAATGATCTGGCCTTTGTTGAATGCTAGTTCATCATCATTTTGTGCAATGTAGTCATACATACCAATCACTTGGCACACTGTAAAAGAATAAACAATTAGAAAGGCTAGAGATTTTCATATAGGAAAAAATTATCTACAAGGGACATGTCAATACCTGCATCACTCACAGGCCTTCATAATATGACTTGCACACAAATCAGCAAGCTCAAGGTACATTCAGAACTCTTGCTTCCCAAAGCTTTGGTATCAAACTCAGGTTGGTTCTATGTGATTATAGCACAGACCAAGTATAAATAGCACTGGCTGCGTGGAATCTTAATTACATAAAACTCCCTAACTTTTCCTCACCCTTTTATATTTCACATTTTCAAAAACACTTCTTTTTTAAAAAATGGCGAGATGGACATGTATATGAACATATGTATTTATGTATTTATTTGCTTTCTAATGCTGCTTACTTAAGAAACAACTCAAGGTGCTTTACAAGAGCATTAAAAACAGCAACATCAAAAAAAGCAAAACACACAACAAAAACATCATCCTGGAGACAAAGGCTCTAGATAAACACTATTAAATCAGCCTAGTTAGCCTGGCTTCTGAGGGGAGAACCAAGTCTTTGGGTTTCTAAAGGTTATTAGGATTGATTGATGTGGAACTCAGGGAATAGGGGATGCTGTTCCAGCTGCAGAAACAGAGAAGGCAGCCCCCTGGGTCTTATGAGTTGATATTGTTTGATTGATGGAGCCTAGAACATTCCAATTCTGCCAGATCTTGGAAAGGCAGAAAAAAAATGTGAGAAATACAGACCCGCAAAAGTCCTGTGCCATCACAATGCCGAACTTCAGAGACAAAAGCCTATTCAGCTCAAGGATGACACCCATTCCCATTCCCATCACTGGATTAGACATGAGGATGAACTATTAGTTTCTCTTTCTACTCAACTCCCTTCACTGCTACATGGTCCTCAGTTTATACAGTAAGTACTCATTGTTCTCCACTTTTTACTTCTTTCAGAAGAAATTAAAGACACAGACAAAGCTACTTTGCCTATGCTGTAGGGAATGGAAAGATAGTTTAAGAACTGAAGTATGCTGGGCCAAACAAAAAAATGCTGCTAAGGATATTATGACAATGTGAGCTAACATCTACTAAGACAGAAGTCTTCGCTTTCTGTATTAAGCCACTTTCTTGAAAGTCAACTTATTTTTGCAGAATAATTGATGAGTCCTGCTGGTAAATACAGTGAAGAATCTCTAAAGAGCAGAAGAGTGGATAGAATTCCAGCTAAGACAAGACAGAGGAAAAGTGGATTGTTTTATTTTTAAAAAGAATTGGCTTAAAGTCCAACTTCAAAGAGGCTGAAGGCTTTTGAGAGCTGTTTCTTGATTTTTTAAAAAAATAAAATCAGTTGAAAAGTACTACAAGAATCATTTATTCCACATTTTGTATTTATTTATTAATTTAAATTTAAATTTAAATTTAATTTAAATTTATATACCACCCTTCTCCTGCTGGACTCAGGGCCGTGCACAGCCAGAAATAAAAAACATTCCAATACAAAATTTAAAAGAATTATAAACTTTGGCCGAAAATTTAAAAACCTCCCAACTAAAACCCATTAGACAATTTAAAATCTAATATCTCATAAAGGGAGGGGGGGTTTACGCCAGCCCTGCTTGATGGAAAAGAAAAGTTTTTAGGGCACGGTGAAAAACCCGGAGATCTGATATCCTCCGTATCTCCGGGGGCAAATCGTTCCAGAGGGCAGGTGCTGCCACAAAGAAGGCCCTCCCCCTGGGGATCGCCAGCCGACACTGCCTGGTTGACGGCACCCTGAGGAGTCCCTCTCTGTGGGAGCGTACTGGCCGGTGGGAGGCTATTGGCGGCAGAAGGCGGTCCTGCAAATACCCAGGTCCGATGCCATGTCCCAGGTCCAATTTATTCCTTGTACTGAGCAATATCATATATGTTAACAGCTGATGTATTAAGAAGTTAAAATATTTTAGCAATGGCTGGGTGTACAAATAAATGATATATTTTTCTATTCAGGTATGTGTGGTATCCTTAGTGTGTGTATGTGTGTTTGTGTATATCAAACTCCATCTCTCCATATATCAGTTTTGTGCACTACCAGACTCTCAATGACCCTTCTTGGAATGCTTGTTTGAAACTTGTATGAGAATTTAATGAGCCTGACTTTATAGGGAAATGAACAAAACAACCAACCAAAGTGTTTCTGAATGACTGACTGACTAAATACAATTACTTCCCTTGACTGATACCTGTTTAGTCAATGTATCATTATCTGAAAAATTCCTTAGGTGGAATATTGCTGTGAAGCATAAAATGTTTGCTTCTGGTTACTGAAAGCAGGAATGAGCTGGTTATTTTGATAAAGATGCAAAATTGCCAAAGGAAAACTAACTTGATGGCATGAGATTACTATATACAATGGCAGCAGATTCCCTTAAAATAGTGTTTTTAAAGAATGTGGTAAAGTAGGTATTTTAACTCTAGGGGAAGATTTTATGAAGAGAATGCTCTGAAGAACTGGGGAAAATGTTTTGTCTATTAGACCTCTCTAGCCATTTGGAGATGTTGAAAGTTTCGCTTCTAGATATAATTTAGTACTCCACAATATGAATCCTTTTGATTTCCATTTTGGCAAGCTTAGGTTTGAACATGAGTTTTTAATTTTTTTAAAATTTGCCTGCAATTGGTCACTTGCATTTGAAGTGAAGGAAACTGTATTTGAAGCCCTTATGACCTCTGGCTGCTTTCTGATATCTGCATGCATATTTAAACTATGTTCAAGAAAATATTTGACAAAATGTTCAATAATGATGGATAATATTATACGGAAGACAACTTGACCACTCCTATTTATTTTATGTGCAAGCTATACCCAGAAAGGAGTACTGAGAGCAATATTTTAGATTTAATAACCTAGTCCCGTGATGGCGAACCTATGGCACGGGTGCCACAGGCGGCACGCAGAGCCATATTGGTGGGCACGCGAGTGTTGCTCTAGCTCAGCTCCAGCGCACATGCACGCACCGGCCAACTGATTTTCAGGCCTTCCAGTCCCACTGGAAGTCAGGAAACTGGCTGTTTCCAGCCTCCAGAAGGTCTCCAGGGGGATAGGGAAGGCTGTTTTTGCCCTTTCCAGGCTCCTAGAAAGCCTCTGGAGCCTGGGGAGGGGGAAAAATGGGCCTACCGGGCCCACCGGCCATCGTGTGCCAAAAGCAGGGGGAAGTGTGGGAGGGTCACGTGCACATGCGCGGGAGGGCGGGGCACATTGAATTATGGATATGGGCACCTGCACCTGCGACCCTCCACATTCCCCCCACTTTTGGCACGCGACGGCAAAAAGGTTAGCCATCACTGAACTAGTCACTCAAAAAAAACAGTGAGTTTGTAAAAGACTAGCCAGTAACTCACTCGAACAAGGTATCTGAAATGTATTTGGCTTTTTAAAAGAAAAATTAATGCAACAGTATAAATCATCCCTTGAATTAAAGTTTTCCTAAAAGGGAATTCTGTATATAATTAGATTCAACAATATTACTTACCTGAAGGTAATGCTGTTGATTTAGGGGGCTCAGTTGGTGTGATTTTACTAGTACCAGGGCTTAAGAGTTTCACATAATTAGCAGGAAACCATCCTATTTGCCGTTTTTTCCCACGAGCCTAATAAGAATGGAATATCAATTTATTTTCAGCAAATCAGGAATGCATACGTACTTACTTTACACAATACTAAACATGGTCTGCGTTACTTATGGGTATAGTACTTTATGGGTATGAACTTTAAATTCTAGTTCTACAAAGTATAGTTTTCATTTATATATATATATATATATATATATATATATATATATATATATATATGCAAAGTTCTAAAGCAACACCAGTAACTTACCTGGAGTTCTCCTTCCCACCAACCCCCAGGATTCTTCTTCCTTATAAGTATTAGCTGACCAGGAGCAAGAGTAAGCTGTTCAGGGCCTGTTGCTGTGTATGAGGCAATGACTTGAGCTATTTCTGTTCATATATTAAAAAAAAAATATTTTCATTAATCTGAAAGTTATATTTTGACTTCAATTAGCCACACATCTATTGTACTACCAACTCTGCCAAGAGACAGCCCATTTTTCATCAATATATATTAATTGTAATACACACACACACACACACTTTTCATAACAACATTGGAGAAAAACAGAAGAACTGCATAAGAAAATACAAGCCATGCAGTCATTTTATCCCTCATGAGTTGCTCCAAAGGCCAGTTCAGGCATTCATGGTATGCACCCAATATGCAAATCTATTATACAGGACCAAATTCATTATAAATACTGACTTTCTCCTACAGCACTAAATCAAAACAACCCATTGCCTCTTTGCTTGTTATTAGCAGAATGGCAATGATACTGACCTCCTTTTCCTAGGACCAAAGAGAGAGCTGCAGGATTTCCTAGTGGTTGCAAAGGGAGAAAAAAACCTGACTTCCAATTGTTTCCATTGTCAGTGATGGTAGAAATATATTGATCCTAACTCTTTTTACTTTGTTTAGGCACAACATGATAGATGCACCACATCGTTCTGGACGTTGCACAAAGCCTGCAGGTTGCCTACAAATGGCTTATGGTATTAAGTAATTCCAAGTCTCATTTTTGTGACCTCTGAAGTCAATCCCAAGTACACTGCAAAAGAATATAAGGCATCTGCTGGATCTATGAATTAGCTTTACTAAAATATATGTATTGATGGTTGTTTTCTTGCTGTTTTTGTTATCTTGTTGTTTTGTTTTGTTTTTCCTTATTTTTTTCTGGATTTTTGAATTGTTGTTAGCCTCCCACAATCACTTGTATGAGATGGACGCTATATAAATTTAATGAATGAAGAAATAAATAACGGCAATTTCCTAATTCCCTCCCTTGTTAAATTGTGCTAATTTTACCAAAGAAGGTAGCCGTGTAAATATAATAAGATTGTAAGATTTTTGCTAATGCTAATAAATAAATTGCTTTGTAAAGTACAATATCTAATTGTATGGGGTGGGAGAGAATACTGAACTGAAGCTTAAGAATCAATCAGAAAATTGCAAAAAGACAAGGGTTACTATAACTGTAATACTAAACGTATACCTCGCCCGCCAAAATTAATATATTGCAATTTCATATTGATCACTACATTTTATTTTGCAAAGCTCTGGAGTGGGGATTACAAAGTATTTCCCTCCTTTCTTTGCAATCTGACAGAACATAGCTGTTAACAAAAGTATATATTACTAACCATGAAATTTATCTCCACTTTTCCTGGTACAGAAATTTGACAGAAAAACTGAGGGACAGAGACAACTTTTTTTTCTTATTTAATCTTTATTGATTTTTTTAAATTCAAAATTTGGATTATGACATATTTCCTAATATTTTATTTTTTAAATTATACATAGTTAAAATACAAAATAAATCGGTATGTTTGGAAATTCACCAAAACAGGTTAGGTTAATTTGAAAAGCTCATCCCTATTATATTTTTAAAAATCTTCAAAAGAAATAAAAATTGATTTTAGATTCAGAAAAAGAGACTAGTAAAATGATTCATCTATCAAAAAAAAGTAGAGATATTTCCATTTTATTTTTTCAAATACAGAATAAAAATAGCAGCTTATATCCTTTAAAACATCTTGATTCATACATTAATTTGAAAATAGAAGAGTAAGAAATATTTTACAAATGCTACATCATTTTCCTCAGAGTACAGTTTACAGCTTACCAGGTTTCTTGCTTAAACTTCCTGTTTTTCCAGCAGTTCCAGGAACCTTTAAATAATGAGCATAATTTTAAATTCAACAGAAGAATATTTTACAAAACAAAGAAGTTAAAAAGGGCTATTCAATTAATTCTTTTTCCTTACTAAATGTAGCAATCTACATTTAGTAAGAAAAAAGTTCAAAAGCCATCTGTATTACACCTGCAAAAATATTCTGCAGCTGCATAACAAAACTAATCTGTATCATAAAATTTTAAAAAAGATGAATTCATCACCAGTTCACTTCTACTCAATAGTAAGACAATGCTGATATTCTTATACTCCTAGGTGGAGAACTTTTTTTCCTGCCATCTAAACCTTTTGGGGGTTGGCTAAATTGCCTGCCTTTCTATCTGGCTTTGAAGAGAGTAAGTAGAGTTCTTGAGCACTCCTCTCTCTGCCAATTTCAACTCTGCCCTGACAAACTGTAGTCAAGCTCCACCACCCTATGAGAGCGGAAGAGTGGATACTTCAATACAAAAAACAGAGCCATGCTGAAAACAGATTGGAGAGCTTGGTGAGAAGCCAGGGTTTTTTCTTCCACATACAGCAGGGTTGTCCGACCTTGGCAACTTTAAGATTTGTGGACCTCAACTCCCAGAATTCAGCAGCCACTCATGCAGACTTCTGGAGTTGAAGCCCACAAGTTTTAAAAGTTGCCAAGGTTGGACACCCCTGATACACAGCCTCTTGCCTTACGCTGGGACACAGGCTACCTTTCCCTTGGCTATCAGAACATTCTTATCTTGTCTTGTATTGTATATCACTTAAAGAGTTTTCAATTGGACAAAATGCTGCAATCACGTTGGACTCCAGAATATCCTATAGAAATCATATTAACTGCTTCCTAAATTTTGTATTAGCTGCCAATTTCTTTCCCTGAAGTATTATTTACTATTTTTAAAGCCCTAATGTGTTTGGGTATAGGATACCTGAGAGTGCCTCCTCCTACAAGATACTCAATGCCCACAAATATCATCCAAGGAATTGTGTTTCGAATGGCAACTAGCCTTTCTAGTTGTCATTCAGAATTAAGTACAGTATTGTTCTTGGTAGCTCCGCACTTGTGGAAGCCACTTCTTAATACACTATGGGTTTTGCCATTCAAACTGGCATTTAGATAGTTTTGAAAACATATCACTTTCCATTGGCCTACAAGTTCAATTATTCACTGAAAAATATTTACCTCACATGCCAAAATAATTATTATATTTTAATATAAAATGTTACAATTTCTATATACATTACATTTTAAAATGTAATTAGACATTTGGAATTTATATATACTATAAAGAAACTTAATTGATGTGTGATTTTAAACCAAATCAATTACTATATACATTATATATATATACATACATATAACCTCAAAATAGAAAATAAGATTGAAGCATGATGATCAACATAATAACTTTGTATAAATTGTATAAGTATTAGCAATAAAGAATTGTCAATACTGTTACCTAAGAAAAAAGATGACAAAATAACTTAGTGTTTTATATTAATTTCAGTTAGTTCAAAGAAAAAGTAACAGTCTACACGTTTACGAAAAAGTCACGCCTGGTCAATTTAAAATGGTTTAAACCACAATTGTATACTTTAATACCCTCACAAATATATTTTCATTTTATGCTAAGACACAGAATACACATACAGTATATTGATGAATAATATTTTAAGCATAATTGCTCCTCCAGAACACAGTAATTCACCAGAATCTGAAATACTCTTCAGTATCTGAAGAATATTGCCAATGAATAAAAACTACTTTTGATATAGTTTAGTTCAACGTAGTTTATGTTTCTTCCTTTACCTCATCCTTATTTAATTCAATAGCTTGTAATCATCAATCATATTTTAAATTTTCAGTCACATAGCAAAATTATTTCTAATAAATATACATGCATGAATATACCTCAGAGTCTTTGAGTCTAACATAGTTAGATGGAAACACTCCAGATTTTTCACCCAGCATTCCTGTCCACCAATCACCATCTTTCTTGGTCACAAGAATTAAATCTCCCTGCTGAAATGTTAAATCTCCTTGTTCAGAGCTCTCATATGTGTACATAGCAATATATTCTAAAAAGCAAAATGATTTGGAAGTGAGAAAAATTAAAAAATTAAAATTAATTAATTTGCAGATTAATTTCATGCAATGTGACATACACTAATTTCTGATCTCCCTTAAATAGGATTTTTAGTTGTCACAAATTTACTACAGGAGGGTTCTAGAATAAAAAGAAAAGCAATTTCAGAGGGATTACTTCCCCTGGAAAAGCATTTTCTCTTAGTGTGTGAATATGAAAAAACAGTCATTCTGTTTCTCTCTTTAAGTAAGGAAATACTTCTTTAAGTAAGGAAAAAGTAGAACTTCTGGTTTTTGGACTTTAATATTCTCATCACAGTGTATGAAGGCCTAACTATAATAACACTTCTTGTGTAGAGTACACATCTTAGTTCTCAATCAAAAACAAAATATGAAATTTTGGGGAAGTTATTATAAAAGGTATAAGTGCTTTAACTTCTAAAGCACAAAGATCTAGACATCTTTGAATGGTATGATGAAATGATGAAGAGAAAGAATTTAATAAATAGAATGTTAAATATTGCATTGGGGGGAGGTGTTAAAAATAAAAGACACAAGTATAGGATGATGGAAGCTTAGCTTGGTAACAATGCATCTGAAAAGGATTTGGGTATTCTAGAACAAAAGTTCAACAAGGGCTGGAACAGAAGTGTGAAACAGCTGCTAAAATGCAACTGTTATTTTGAGATGTATTAACAAGAACATTAAGTCTGCATCACAGGGCTCATTTTGTATGGTCAGATCCGCTTGGATACTGTGTCAAGTTCACACTTATAAAAAAGACACCAGGAAACTGGAGCAAGTTCAAAACAGGGCTACCAAAATGGGGAGGAAGGGAGACACAAATTATCTGAGGGAACTGGATATGTTCAGATTGTAAAAGATGAGGAGAGATACGATTGTAAAGAGATACGATTTCTAAAGAAGAGCAGATTTGTTTTCTATTGCTCTGGAAGACTGATTCAGAGCCAACAGTTGAAAGTATCAGAAAGTAGCTTCAGGGTAGGTATTAGGAGGAATTTCCTGATGATAAAGTTGCCAATTAATGGAATAAATAGTGTCATGAAATGGCACTACACTGGAGGTCCCTACATTGGAGGTCTTCAACAGAAACTAGATAGCCATCTGTCCAAAATACTTTAGCCCACCTAGAAGGGGGTTCAATTAAAAGACTTCTGACCCCAAAAGTAAATTTAAATATAATAGGCAAGCATTAAATAATTTAGACAATAGAATACACAAAAAATTAGCATATGACAAAGTAATGTTTCCCAAATGTGTGCTCTCATATGTGCTAGAATTCCCATCCAAAATGTTATTGCTAAACAATAGAGTATCTCTACAAGTAACAATTCTATAGAATTGTAAAGAGAAGAAGGTAAAGGGAAATCTGGATAGAGCTTGGCTATTTTGTAATCTAAAACATTTACTGTGCACAAAATTTAATACACAGAAATTAATTTAATTTAGTTTAACAAAATTTAAGAGAACACTTATTTGAAATTTGATCTCAGTTGCTATTTATAATTTCTTATTATATAACAATTCACTATATTTCCAGTTAAAAGTCTAACCTTCTCCTGAAAATGTAGATTTTGAAACTGGTGATGTCCTCTTTAAATTAGCAGGACTCTCTGAAGATCCAGAATCCATGCTAAGAAAAAAAGAAAAGAAGGATCAATTATTTTTTTTGCAGCTTATTCAGTGAGGACAACTCAAAAAAAATATACCATACATTGACCTACTATGTATGAATATATATTGTTATTTTTAGATTATGGAAAAGTTACTTTTTCTCTTTTAACAATCTTTACATACACATGTCCACATACATAATTATCTTAACAGCTGTTTAAAATAATCCTTCCATTACTATTATATGTAGCAAAATAAAATAATTACCTTGTTGATTTTCTTATAGGACCTGATATAAGCTTCACGTAGGATTTAGGAAACCATCCTTTTTGTCCTTGAACCTCTCCAAACCACCACATATCTTGCTGCTCTAACACAGTGATGATATCATTCTTGTTAAAATTTAAATGGTTGTCTTTCTTGGCTCGCCAAGGATATAATGCTTGTGCTTGAAGTCCTTCTACTTTTTCACCCTAGTTAGATATAGAAGTTAGTTTGAGTTTATTTGATATACTATAATAATCAATAGAATATAAAATGGGCATCAGAAGGCACAAAATTAATATATTATTGTGAAGTTATCATGGTTCTGTGAAATTTCCAATGTATTTGTTTAGCATTACTGTGCATTCTTCAGTTCGGACAGTATGGACCCAAGAATTCCTAAATTGTTGTTTTCCTGCTTATTCATGTAAAGTGAAACTATCAGTTCTATTACCATATTTTCGGGGTATAAGACGCACTGGAGTATAAGATGCACCTACCTTTTTTGATGAGGAAAAGAAATCTCCCTCTGTCTCTGAGCAATTTTGTCTCGTTGCAGCAAACAGCAAACAGCCTGCTTTACTTTCATTTTCATTTTCAGCATGCCTTGATTAGCACAAGGAAAAAAATGTCTGCTCCAGCAATTTAGCTCTTTGCAGCAAGCAGCAGAACTCTGCACAAAACAGCTGAGAGCAAATCAGCTGAGAGTCGGGATCAACTTGTGCTAATTAAACTGTGCTGAAGCTGAAAGGAGCTGTTTTTTCTTGCTGTTTGCTTGCAAGGAGGTAACTGCTGCGAGGCAGAGGCCAAAGGGTGAGGGCTAGTGGATGGGCGGGGTTACATTTGGTGTATAAGCCGCACCTAAATTTTCACCCCCTTTTAGAGGGGGGGAAATGTACGTCTTATACTCCGAAAAATATGGTATTTATCTAATCCATTAATTGTTTATTTCCTAAAGCAAGAGCACAAGTATGATACAAAGTACCCCATAACATTTATCCCCGTACGGTATTTACCTTACTTACAAATATCAACTCACCTGACCCAAAACAGGAGAAGGAGAGGATCCAGTAACAGTTGCAGGAGTAAAGGCAGATCTTTGCCTTAACTGTCCTGTGCTTGGAACTGTAAGGGAAGGCTGAACTGCCCAAGCATCCCAGTTATCTGTTTCTTGCTTATCATTAGTAGTTGTTGGCCAACTGCATAAAGGGAGATGATGGATATAATCATTACCATAGTTAAGAAGCATAATTTCTCTTCTCTCTAATCATGATAATACTGGATCATTGGTGATTCCTGCATCTTTTTTGTTATTACTGCTATTGTGTGATCTTGTCAAGACATAAAATGTTCAGAACAGATATTCACCATGAGGCCTTGGAAGCCCTGGAGGCCTTACGCAACCTTGTCAACAGAGTGACAAAGAAGGAAAGGAACAAGAGCTGTTGCAATTATGCAGTTATGACCATGGATTTCTTTACATGGCTTGAATTTTTTAGTCTTAAAATACTTTTCTTTTTGGAATATTTTCTAAAGTTTGTAATTTAAAAACAGAAATTTTTAACTGCTTTCTAAGAGCAGAGAGTAAAACGGGGTTGAAAAAAATAAATTTTAAACTCAATTTTACTGTGCTGACCAATTTTCAAACCACTAATATGCCAGAAATTAAGGGCAGATGTGCTTCAGTATGTAAGTTAAAATCTCCTGTGAAATTAATTGTTAAAGTGGTATAATTTATCTCGGTCATTCACTTATACAATTACCAAAAGGAAGAAAAATTGAAATTCCAATGAAATCATACGTTGAACTGAAGTCTGCCCAGTTGTTGCTAGTAGGGCTTGAATCTGTAGGAACAGGTGGAGCCATAGGTGTTGAAGGGGTTTCGCGTAATGAAATTTTAGGTACAGATGTCACATCAGTTAGCTGCTTTATGGAACTTGGAATTTCATTTTCAGACATCTTTTCTGCATAGTTTGCAGGAAACCATCCTGTTTTTCCCTTCAGTTCACCTCCAAGCCATCCCGGTTCTCCAGTTTGGCTTTCATCCACCTGTTCAAATGTAGTAAGTTAATTCAAAGCATAAAACTACAATGATTTCCATAAATAATATTTTTACCAAATGCAGAATATTTAAGTATTTTAGTATTATTAATAGTATTATAATTAATGAAATGTAAGTAAATCTGTACTGACTGAAACAAAAATCTTTGAGAAAGCCTTATTGACAGTAATAATGAAAACAGATGGTATCCCAAGAAACTAACCAGAGAGCAATTCCAATTATACCAATTTAGGAAATATAAAAAAATAAACTTATATTAAATCTGTATTAATATTTACAGCCTAATTATTTTCTTCTTATAAATCTATACTTCGTTTGCACCTCTGATTCAGTTCTGCAACACAACAAGACAGACACAGATTTCAGAGGATAATTAGAACTGCAGAAAAAACAATTACTACCAACCTGCCTTCCACTGAGGACCTGTATACTGCACGAGTCAAAAAGAGGACTGAAAATATTTACAGACCCCTTGCATCCTGGACATAAATTGTTCCAACTCCTATCCTCAAAACAATGCTATAGAGCACTGCACACCAAGACAACTAGACACAAGAACCGTTTTTTCCTGAATGCCATCACTCTGCTAAACAAATAATTCCCTCAACACTGTCAAACTATTCACTAAGGCTGCATTACTATTACTATTAGTCTTCTCACCGTTCCTATCACCCATCTCCTCCCACTATGACTGCATGACTGTAACTTTGTTGCTTGTATCCTTAGGTTTTGTGTTGATATTGTTTCCCGATTGCTTATTTGTACCCTATGACTATCATTAAGTGTTGTACCTTATGATTCTTGGCGAATGTATCTTGTCCTTTTATGTACACTGAGAGCATATGCACCAAAGACAAATTCCTTGTGTGTCCAATCACACTTGGCCAATAAAAAATTCCATTCCATTCCATTCCATTCCATTCCATTCCATTCCATTCCATTCCATTCCACAACTATGCTTATTTATTTTATATATTAACATACATTGTCATGATCTGAAGGAAACAATATCAGGTAATAGTGTTGGGCTGAACTCCGAGCTTGGCCATTTGGTTGCAAACATTTCGTCACCATTTGAGGAGACATCGTCAGTACGTTTTGAATTCTGCTTGTTTGCCAGTACTTTAAAGTACAGACAGTACTTTAAACCAAAGACTATGCCTTAGTAACAACAGCCAGGCAATCAATCAGTCCGAAGTCAGACTCAGAAGTAGCTGAACAAACAATATCCTCACTAATCTGCATCACATAAAAAGGTATTTAAAGACCAATGTTCTGACAGATTAGCACAATTCAAAGCGCACTGACGATGTCTCCTCGAATGGTCATGAAACATTTGCAACCAAATGGCCAAGCTCGGAGCTCAGACCAACAACTCAACTACCAACCTGAGCTACTTTTATTCAAATACATTTCAACTAGGTAATAGTGTATATTTCATTATTTATTATATTTATATACTGTATTAAAATTTATCATAAAATGTGTTTATTATACTAAGATAAAAATGCAAAAAAAATACAACTAATTGCATGTGTCTGGCTCCTTGTTAGAAAGAACATTTGAACAACATTTTAAATTTTAAAAAAGGTGTAAAGAGAAGCATTTCAGAGGTATGCAGATAAATGAATGAGCTGAGAGGGATTGTTCAATGTTCTATACCAGGAGGTAGTTCCTCATTTAGCAACTACTTTTAGTAACCGTTCACAGTTATGACAATAATGAAAAAGTTGTGACCAATCCTTGAATTTATAATCTTTACAGATCTGTAAAGCCATGCTATCAAACATCAAAAATATCTTATCTATCAGACTATCCTCCTTTACTTAGATGATCTGAAGTTGTATGGAAAAACACCATCTGAAACAGAATTCTTGCTTAATACAATCCATATGTACAACAAAGATATTACAATGGAGTTTGGACTGTGCCACCCCCATTATCAAATGGGGAAAAATAGTAAAACTTGATGGAATCAAGATGCCCTATAGAAATAACATCAAGGGTCTGGATGAAAAAAATCACTACAATTACCTGGGCATCTTTCAAGCTGACATCAAGCATACTGAAGTCAAGAAAAAGTAGTGAATATATTGAGAGTGAAGAAGTTCTTAAAGTCCAAACTCAGCGGAGGAAATGCTATCAAGACAATTGACACCTGGATGATTCTAGTTATTAGATACACTGTTCGAATAGTAGACGGGACTCAAGTAGAACTAAAAGTCCTGGATAGGAAGATCAGAAAAATAATGATAATGAACCATGCCCTTCATTTTTGCAGTGATGTTGACAAACTCTATTTGCCAAGGAAAATAGATGGGCATGAAATATTGCAAGTGCATCAGATGGTTGAGAAAGAAAAAAAGGGCACTAGAGGAACATCTGAAGGACAATGAAGAAAATACACTGGAGCTAATATACCAGGAAGGCCTGTTGGGAGACCAAACTGGCCTACAAGAAAGACCAAATTAAGAACAGTAAAGAAATATGGGAAGACAAGTATTATATGGCCAGTACTGTACATTAAAAAATAGCAGGCAAAGCAGATAAAACCAAGACCTGGTAGCATGTAAGACCAGGAAAGTTTAAGAAAGAGACAGAGGGGCTGTATAAGACCAAGCTAAGGACAAATATATTCACAGAATTGAGAAGACAGCAAGAGAAGTCAAAGGCCACCTCTGTAAAGAAGCTGAATAAGGAGTGGATCACCTAGTTAGCTGCTGAAACAAGACTGCATAGACTATGATTGCAATAGCATGACAAAGTAACAAAAATGGTGGATTGGAAAATCTGCAAGAAATAAAATTTGCCTGCAAGCATATGAATAAAATAGGAAAGTTATAGAAAGATGAAGAAGCTAAAGTGCTCTGGGATTTTAGAATTCGACATACACCTGCCACATAACACCCCAGACTTAACAACTGTTGTTAAGAACAACAAAAAAGTCTGGATAGTGCATGTGGCAGTATCTGGAGACAGCAGAAGAGAAGACAAAGAACTGGAAAAGATAACAAAATACAAAGACTTGCAAATAGATATAGAACAATTGTGTCAAAAGAAAGCAAAGGTAGTACCAATAGTAATAGGCACCCGGGGCTCAATTCCAAAATAACTGGGACACCATTGGCATTGACAAAATTACCATCAGTCAATTGCTAAATATAGCTTTACTTAGAACAGCTTGTATTCAGAATGATACCTTTAATACCATCAAACATCAACATCTGCCTATCTCAAATCCTTTGGAAGGATTTGGTAAGTGGATAAAAATGCAAATCCAGTTTGAACATTTGGCTGAATGTTGCAAAAATGCATTGAGCATTCAGGTTGGGTATCCCTAATTTAAAAAACAAAACAAAACCTATTCATGTTCAATCAATGTAATGCAAATTCTATGTACTAGTACTGTCATATAAACACAGATTTATAGCCTTGAATGTATTGTATATGAAAAAAAATTACTAAACCGAACATGAAAGAAAACTGCATACAACTATACTTCATGCTATTCTTTCATTTGAAAAATAAACTAACTTTAGAAAACTATAAACACATCTTTAAGTATAAATAAACTTCATGTAATCATAAAGTTAAGATCTAGCAGCATACCTGAACATCAAATTAAAGTTCATATAAGATTCAATATTTTAAACTTTATGACACAGAGAAAAATTCATTTTCTAGTGCTCCAAAGTACACAGTATTTAGATTATATATGCCAAATAATTAAAACCCTGTCTATGAAAAAAGGCTTATGTTCATTCTAAACTTCCACTGATATTTCCCTCCTTATTCCTGTTTATACAGGAACTGTAAAAACTTTGTAGGCTTCAGGAAGGTTAAATAGTTACATCTATAGAAAAAAATAGAATGCAAGTTTAAAAAGTATTTAAAAAGCCAACTTTTCTAGATGTTTAGAAATCCTTAGTTTAAGGAGTACCAGCCAGCAAATCCTTAAAATAAGTATGTCTTTTTCCAGTTGTAGATGGTCATGGCCCAATAACCTCCAAAGTATCTTTTTGCCTTCAAATCCAAAATACGGCACAGCCTTATTCATCATATTTTCACTATTTGCCTTCTTATAGCCTTATAGTCTCTATAACATCCCCAAATATTATTACAGAGCCCCGTTATTTTCAAAACATGTCCCCTCTATTAAGATATGAAAAGTATTTGTGATTTTGGGGTAAAACTGCACTTTTCTCTTACCATGATGATGTCTCCTGGCTGGATAGTGATTTCATCATGGCTCCGGGATTCAAAAGGATACAGAGCTCGATAATAAACTATTTTTACATCTTCCTGAGCAGAAATCGTTAATGGAGCCTTTTCTAGATTCACAGAAACAGATATATTGTTTTTGAATTACATCTCGAGACAAATTTAATTTGCATGCAACAGCATCATTTGTATTCACACTCTCAATGTAATCTAAATTTTTGCAGAAACAGCATTCAAACATTCATTTAAACACAATTACGATATGAGGCTAAACTGCAGGTTGCAAAATACATTCACAACTTTCTAAATTAGTGTTTTTTTCTTGATATTACCTTTACTTTATTTAATCATTATACTGTATGTAAGTTTGTTAACTATATTTTTGGATGGTGTTTTCATTATTTGTATTTACTATTTTAATAAAAAATAAATGAATAAAAACTAATCACAACCATACTATAAAATTTCAGAAGCTACTACATGAAAAAAAAAGATGTGCTTGTACCAAGTAAGAGTGTTCACTGAAATGTCTACTGTATTTTTTGGTGTATAAGATGCACCTTTTTACCCCCCAAAAGGGGATGAAAATCTGGGTGCATCTTATACGCCGAATGTAGTCCCGCCCACCCGCCAGCCCCCACCCTTCGGCCATTTTCGGCCAGTTCCAGGTGGCAGGGATCTGGGTCGGGGCACAGCCTGAGGAACAAACCTCTTCGGGACTGTCTGGGGAGGGGAAATCCACCCGGCAGCTTCAGGGAAACGGCAGGTGCCACGATTTGCGGCTGGTCACCCCTCTGGCCACCCAGCAGGCAGCTCAGGGCAGACAATGTTCGAGATTACTTCACTCCCCACCAATGTGAGGAGCCAACGCCGCCACTCCCTAAACCTCTACGCACCCAGGAGCCAAGCTGAGAGGAACGGGAGCTCCTAAAGTAAAATGCCCCTCCTTTCCAGCCACCGCTGCCTGGATTCCCCAATCCAACTTTCAGAGTTCCAGGCAGCGGAGGAACTGGGAACCGTTTTGGATTTGGGCTGGGGATTGCAGCGCTGCCACCTGAAAGTGCTTTTCGTCCCATTGCACACTGCGCTCTGCTCCAAAACGGTTCCAGTTCCCCCGCTGCCTGAAACACGGCTCTGAAAGTTGGATTGGGGAATCCAGGCAGCGGTGGCTGGAAAGGAGGGGCTCTTTAGGAGCTCTCGTTCAGCTCGCTCGACTCCTGGGCGCAGAGAGACGGCAGCTCCTCACATTGCAGGGGAACTGGCCGCCCGCCACCTGAAACACGGCTCTGAAAGTTGGATTGGGGAATCCAGGCAGCGGTGGCTGGAAAGGAGGGGCGTTTTACTTTAGGAGCTCCCGTTCATCTCGGCTTGGCTCCTGGGTGCGGAGAGGTTTAGGGAGCGGTGGCGGTGGCTCCTCACATTGGTGGGGAGTGAAGTAATCTCGAACATTGTCTGCCCTAAGCTGCCCGCTGGGTGGCCAGAGGGGTGACCAGTCACAAATCGTGGCTCCTGCCTTTTCCCCGAAGCTTCCGGGTGGATTCCCCCCCCCCAGACCATCCCGAAGAGGTTTGTTCCTCAGGCTGTGCTTGTCCCTCACCCCAGAGCATGCAAGGGGTCTCTTTGGGGGAAAGGGAGTAGTCTCTGCATGTCTCACTTGCAGGAGGAGGAGGAGGAGGGCGGTGCCACCTTAAATGCTAGTAGGCAGAGATAAAATATTTTCCTTGTTTTCCTCCCCCAAAATTAAGGTGCGTCTTATACACCGAAAAATACGGTAATTAGGAGGATAGGTCTTTTATTAATCAATAAATTGAACAATGTGCCATTTACATCATTTGCCCAATGATGTCATCATTCAAATGGTGCATATAACAAGTGACTACATTATTATTCAAATGAAATAAATTAGCTGGCTCCTCTCCCAGCTGTTCCATAGCATGTGAAGTGTCTTGTATAGAGGTCTGTTAAGTTGAATTTTCACTATATAATTGTGTGTACAGGAGCATGAAAGTGTGACATTAAATTATATTTAAAAATAATCAAACCAGCTTCATCTAAATAGAAATTTGAGGAAGGGAAAAGAAGGAGCAAAAAGGCATTTTTTAATTTTTATTTTGGCTGTATCTCCTTTTGAGTGTGCTGTTGTTATTTGAGTACTGCACTCAAGCCATGTTGGTTAAAAGATTGTATTGACATTGAACTTTTTGTTTTTAGGGTAAGTACTTTTCATTGAACCCCCAAAAGAAGCTTCCTTTATAGGAAGATAAGCATGCATACAAAGTTTAAATTACGGGGGGAAATAGGATATCAATAGAAGTTTTAAATCGTATTTCTGAAATAGTAATATGAATGTATTCAAATATAGTTCTAGGTTTAGTTTAGAGACTTATAAATAAACACTGAGGTTCTATTGTGCATTAGGAAAATACAAAAGATAAATTGTAGCCTGCTTCAAGTTTAATCTGCATCTAATTTGCTTCCAATTTAATCTGCATGGTTCAAAGTAATAATTTATTAAAAACAAAATATTTATTATTCATTGCTTCTACACTGGTTTCAAAATGCATCTCAAAATGATTTACAGTAAAATTTTAAAATGCAATCATAAAAATAATAAATATAAAAATATATTCAATTGCTGGTTGGAAAATGAGAAAAACAGGGACAACTATCTACCGTATATACTCGCGTATAAGCCGAGTTTTTCAGCCCATTTTTCAGGCTGAAAAACACCCCCTAGGCTTATACGCGGGTCACGAAAAAAATGACTTTTTCCCTGCAAGCTAGGAAACAGCGGGAGAATGGGGTTTGCTTACCCCGCCCACTCCCAATCTATTGGGACTGCTTCCTGAGTTCCAGCTGATGGCTAGAGGAAAAAAAAAACTTTAAATTCTTGCCCTGGGGCTTCAAAGGCCCCCCCCTACAGCTGATCAGGGTTAAAAGAAAACAAATGAGAAGATCGGTGGTGCCTGCTGCAAAGAGCACATTTTTTTTCTCCTTCTGCTGAAACCAAAAGCGAAACTAAAACAGCTTGTTGGCTTTGCTGTTTGCTAAGGCAGATTTCTTTTCTTTTTCCTCATCAAAAAAAGGTTGGTGCAAACAATGGGAAATTTATGGCAAATGGCAAAAGAGGGGAGTTCAAGATTTTAAAACACAAAAGAAAAAAAAGCTCTATTTAAATAGGGAATTGTAATAATTGAGATATTATTAATTGTATATTGTGTTGAAAGCAGAAATGGTTAAGTTGTGGTTTGGAAGAATATTGGGGGAAATTATTTGGTTTATTATTATTGGTAAATATAATTAATTGATTTGTAAGAAATTGGATTGCATGGAAATAATTGAAATATTCATGTTCATATTGATTAATATACAAAAAAGATAGTTATATAACTAATTGATTTATATTAAAATGTTGAATTTGTATTAAACAACTGTAATATTACATAATTAAGCAATGTGAGGATTGATATAAAAATAGATGACAATGGGAAGGGGTATAATATAGAAGTGAAAAATTGAATTTGATTAAGATTAGAGATGAGGATGAAGGGTAATATTGGTTTTTTAAAAAATAGATGAGGAATAAATATGGCAAAAAGGAAATATAGAAATTGCAGATTTAAGTGAAATGACTAAACACTGTTTAAATTTGTGAACCGGCCAAATATTCTGTTCAAAGAAAATACATTGTATGTTTGTATGTGTGTTTCTAATTATTGCTATTTATTCATATTTGTTCTCTTTTATTCTTTAAAGTTTAACAATTCATTCTTTATCTTAATATCTTTATATGTGTTTGGGGTTGGTTTTCTTCCCTTTCATCTTTTTTATTGTACAGCAATCTTTCTCCTCAAACCTACCACCTCTTTTCTTTCCTTCTTACTTTCTCTTCCCCCCCTTCTTCTCCTCCCTACTTCTTCTTCCTTTCTTCTTCTCCTCCTCTCTTCCTCCCTCTCCTTTTATGCACATGGACTACTCAGAGGGCTGAAAAAGTTATTTTTGACTGGTCCTCGCACTTGTGACCAGTCCTTGAACTTACGACTGTCCTCACATTTTACGTTTTGGCCCTATCTTGTCCCCATGGTGAAGAGAAGCAGTTGTGAAATGAGTGACACCGTTTTTAAGAATGCTACAATGGGCATAAATGATGACCAGTCATAAGTGCGAAGACCGGTCAAAAGTGCGAGGACCTGTCAGAAATCACTTTTTTCAGCCCTTTGAGTAGTCCTTTTGTGCACATGGACTACTCAGAGGGCTGAAAAAGTTATTTTTGACTGGTCCTCACACTTGTGACCAGTCTTTTTTTATTTTGAAATTTACCAGTAACCGCTGCATTTTCCACCCCCGGCTTATACGTGAGTCAACAAGTTTTCCCAGTTTTGGGGGGTAAAATTGGGGGGGTCGGCTTATATGCGGGTCAGTTTATACACGAGTATATACGGTAATCTTCAATCAGCAGAATCTACCACAGTACATGAAGAGAAGAACATAAGATTTTAGGAGCATTTAATCTGAGTATTCCATTATTTTGTACCTGCAGTTGACCAGGGAGCTTGGATAGTTGGTTTTGTTGAATCTTTATGGTGATGAAAAAATTTATTCATTTTTTCTTGCACTTCCTGTTTGTTCTTCTCATCGTTTTCTTTCTTTTTGTTTAATTCTTCCCATTTTTGTTTTTCTTCCTCTTGATTTTTTCTTGACCGTGAATGTTCTTCTTCCTGTTGTATTCTGTCAAGCCACTGTCTTTCTCTGTCTTGGGTTTTCCTAATTAATGCAAACATAAATGATATTTAGAAATATACAAACCATGTCATTGCAGAAATATTTCCTTGCAAGATGCCTCAATGTTTTCAACAATGGCAAAACAATGGCAAAACTTCTAATATATTGCCATAACTTAAAAAATTCATCTTAATTGAATATAATTATGCACATACACACATACTGATATACAACAGCAAAAAAATTACTAATAAATAAAAATTGAACGTGTGATAGTTGGACCCCAGATGAGAAACATGCTTTGGATCAATTGTATGGTATCATCTGGTTCCTCGGAGAAGCCACACTTTAGCCATGCACTTTCAGGAAAATACTTTAAATTAAGGAAGCACTGCTAGTTTGTTAAATATAAAATGTTTCTATCAATACTTTTCTGGAAAATACTAAAATACGACACAATTTATTTGAAAGAAACCAAAAAAGAAAATTATGCATCCATGCCAAAAGCCAAGCTTCTTCCAAACATATGGACAATTAGTCCTTCCAGAGTATAAATAATTGGCTGTTTAAGATTTTGATCCATTCCTTTATGAAACAATATGGTTTCCAAATTCAAGCTTACCTCTGGTTTTCTTTCTGTTTTTCCAGCTCTGTTTTCCTCTCCTGCTCCTTCTGTTTTAGTCTGTCAGCTTCTATATTCTTTTGCTTCTGTAGCTGCTGCTTGTTATGTATTTCCCTCAGGTCCTGCAATAATGAAATGGTGGGTTACTATATAGTGCACAGGACATTTTAATCAGTTCTCTGTTTCTCAGTATGAAGAACAAAAGCTCATCCAAAATAACCAAATAAACTAATTTTAAATTTAATCACCTTACTTCAAACTCATTGTAGTATGATTTATATCTGATATTATATTTGTTGTAGTTATTCAAATGCTTTAGATTTGATCTTGACTATCAAACATAAAAGTTTATTGCTTTTATTGGACAACCTGAAATGACAAGTATGGTTTATAAAAAGTCTGCATGACTTATCTTAAATTCTAATTTACCAATAAAAGATAGTATATGTAACAAACAGCCAAACTCAGAAAGCACCAAGGATTGCACAATTCAAAGCTTACAAGCAAAGTTTCATTCTGAAACAGAATGAATAGTTTTTCAAATTTCTCAAAAGTTCCATTGGCTTATATGCAAAATGCTGTTCATTCCCTGCATCTTGTTCTTAATGGTCACTTAAGATAATAATTTTCAAACATTAATTCTCTTACCCTTGAGATGGAAATCTAAAAGGCAGCTCTGGATCTGATGTGCTATCAATAACATCAGAATATTTTTTTATAATCTCCAAATCTGATGTTCTACAACAATCACTAATTTATGTTCATATAGGACAGGGTATGTCAAGTCTCAACAGTACTGTACTAAAATGATAGTCACAATTCTAGTTTTACCATCTTAACAATGCCGAACAAACATGAATTCCTAGAATGTTAAAATCTGTCAAAATATGTCAACAGAATTTGGATATAAATTTATAGCAATATTTAATTTAAGACACCCCTGATAATAAGCCCAAATCGGGCTTTTGAGCGCATGCACTAAAATAAGCCCCTCCCCGAAAATAAGCCCTCCCTAAAAATATTTAAACACATGTGCAGCCGGTCTCCGCCATTTTCTCTGGTTTCCTCCACGCACCCCAAAATAATAAGACCTCCCCAAAAATAAGGCCAAGCGCTTATTTCGGGGTTCAAAAAAATATAAGACAGGGTCTTATTTTCAGGGAAACATGGTAACAACCAAGAAAATAGTTTCTCCTTATCTAAACTTGGTGATTTTTTTCTGACTGTCCTGTTCATTCTTCTTCTAAACTAAAAAAGTAAACACATTACAAATTTCCCCCATAGGGAATCTGCTCAGCCCCTTGATAAATGTTCTTATTATAAAATTAACATTAATATACTGAACATGTCAATCAAAAACACAAGTTCCAAAATCCATAAAATTAAAATAAGTAGAAGTACACATCAAACAGCACTGAAGACAACTTAAGGAAAATAAAATCATTGTAGTAGTATTTCTATCTAAGTGCAATAATAATGTATAATATATTTTCAATATTTAGCTCAGATATTCATAATCTGCAGTTAATTATTAATTGGATCAGTCTCAGTCTGTTTTTCTTGTTAATAGTCACTAGAGTGTTTTCAAATAATACTGAAAATTATTTAATAATTTAAAGATAGTGATTAAAAATCAAGTTTAACCGAAAATACATGAATACGATTAATTTGTTTAACAGTTCATCTAATCATACATCAAGAACTTGCACTCTGTGGATATTTAAATGCCTTGTTTTGTTCAACACTGAATGATGGCATCATTTCATATAAAAAATGAGTTATATTTATTACCCAACTGGGCTGGATGAAATTCAGTATTTTCTAAAGTTTGGATTATTTATTTTATTTTTTATTTTATTTCCAATTTATATACCGCCCTTCTCCCTGAGGACTCAGGGCGGTGCACAGCCAGACATAAAAAAAACATAAAATATAAATATTAAGACCTTTAAAATATATAT
Source organism: Ptyas mucosa (assembly GCA_012654045.1). Classification (NCBI taxonomy): domain Eukaryota; kingdom Metazoa; phylum Chordata; class Lepidosauria; order Squamata; family Colubridae; genus Ptyas; species Ptyas mucosa. The sequence continues at coordinate 31,889,851 of WNWU01000016.1, read as the reverse complement.
ATAATTTGGCTACAAAATTTAAAACTCACAGACCAATTAAAATATTAAAAATATTTAAAATTTCTTCTTAAGCCAGCCCGGCTTGTTGGAAAAAATGTGTTTTTAGGGCACGGCGGAAGGCACTGAGGTCATGAATTCTCCTATGGGGTTTATGTAGACATTTAAAAGGAAGGTAGCAAGCAGACAACCTTGCTTCACTCTTTTTTTGAACGGAAATTGGCAACACAGAGGCAACCTGATTTGTAATGAAATACTGTCATATAATTTAGAGGTTTACAACTTCACCCAATGGCTATTCCTGGGACTTGAATGATATGCTGCTTTGAATGAAAGAAAGAAAGAAAGAAAAAAAGAAAGAAAGAAAGAGAGAGAGAGAGAGAGAGAGAAGAAAGAAAGAAAGGAAGGAAGGAAGGAAGGAAGGAAGGAAGGAAGGAAGGAAGGAAGGAAGGAGGTGGCCCCTATTTTTTTTGCATTTTTATGTGCTTTCAAACTGCTAGGTTGCCATGTAACAGGGTGAGTTCCCGTTACTTGTCCCAGCTTCTGCTAACCTAGCAGTTTGAAGGCACATAAAAATGCAAGAAAAATAGGGGCCACCTTTGGTGGGAAGGTAACAGTGTTCCATGCGCCTTTGGCGTTTAGTCATGCAGGCCACATGGCCATGGAGACGTCTTTGGACAGCACTGGCTCTTCGGCTTTGAATCGGAGATGAGCACTACCCCCTAGAGCAGTGATGGCTAACCTTTTTGCCATTGCGTGCCAAAAGCGGGGGTAGTGGGGGGAGGATTGCATGCGCGCGTGCCCACACCCATAATTCAATGTGCCCTGTCCCCCCACGCATGCATGCATGACCTCCCCTGCTCTCCCCCTGCTTTTGGCACGGTGGGCACGGTGGGCACGGTGGGCACGGTGGGCACGGTAGGCCCATTTTTTGCCCTCCCCAGGCTCCAGAGCCTTTCTAGGAGCTTGGGGAAGGCGAAAACAGCCTCCCCCACACCGGAGACCCTCCGGAGGCCTGGAAACAGCCCATTTCCTGATTTCCAGTGGGCCCGGAAGGCCTGAAAATCAGCTAGCCAGCATGCACATGCGTGCTGGACTGAGGTGGGGCAACACTCGCGTGCCCACAGATATGGCTCCATGTGCCACCTATGGCACCCGTGTGATAGGTTCGCCATCACGGCCCTAGAGTCAGGAACAACTAGCACATATATGCAAGGGGAACCTTTACCTTTAATGTTATCTTTTGGGAGTCTCAGACTTTTATGGGAAGATTTTTCAATGACACTAGGAAATGCTAACATTTTTCCAATAATACAATCAGGATCATTTCTTCTGTCCTCTTACATTTTTATCATTATAGCATATTTTACCACCAAAAACATATTCAACCTGAAAACAGGGACCATGTCTTTTTTTTAAAATTAAAACTGGATATACATGCTCACATCAATTTTCACAATTTATACTGCCAATGGTGAAGTTGAGGACTTGCTTAATTATAATATAACTTAAACCTGTTTACCTTTAGTTGGTTGTTGAAAATATCTATCTCCTGAAGTTTTGATCTGGTTTCTTTTTCTACTTCATCTAGCTGGTTACGAAGCTGCTGGCATGCTAACTCCTTTGCTTCTAAAGCTCTTTTGACAGTGAGAAACGAATCTCCTATTTAAAAAAAATACTGACAATGAATATTTAAAAAAGGCTCTCCAGATTCAGTGATTCTTAAATGGAATGACCATACAATATACATATTTCTGCAAGCAGAGAACCATTTTTAAATGAACTTACGATGCAAGCTGTTCTGCTGAACTTGCTTTAACTGGTCATTGAGTAACTGTTTTTCTGGAATCAACCTTCCAAGCATTTGCTGAGATTCCTAAAAGAAATAACATGAGATGTTGTAGCTATAACCACAAGTATCATATCACAATTGCTTCATCATTCGCCAAAAACCGCTTTTCTGAGAAAACAGTTCCTTAAGCCTGCTAAAAAAGAAAAGCCACTGTGTAGAATATTCCCCAAACATTTCTCCCTATTTTATGTCACAGATTCCTCTCACAACACAATAGAATAAAGCAAGAGGATAGAAGATGATGTCTAGGATTTCTACACGTTATTCTTATCACTTTGAAGTGACAGAAAAATTCCATACAAAATCTTGAAAACAAATTTGTGTTACTAATGAAGAATACCATCTCAAAGATAACATTAAGATATTTCCTCTGAAGAAACCTGCTTAAATTACACCCAATTTTTCACATATCAAGATTTTGAAGAGATTTTTCACACCTAAGTCTTCCTTATTTCACTGGAGTTCTTATTACAACAGAACAGTACTGTGAAAGGGAAGAGCACTTGTCATTATCAGTAAGCCAGATATGAGCGCAGGCCTTTAGAAACAACAGATATTGGGTAAAGACATTTTATAGAAATTCCAAATCAATTTGGATGAAAGTGTAATTTTATAGGGTTCTACCAGTGTATAACTATAATCGTTGCCAGCTAACAGAATTATTTTGCTTGAAAATTATATGAAAAATGCATATTCTAATAGTTAATATTTGTGTTATGACAAATTAAAAGTATTTTAGTAATTCAACCACTAATGATTATCTGCAAAAGTTAGGGAAATGCCTGCAGTATAAAGCAGGCAGTAGCAGTAGAAAAACATCCAAATTAAGAAATGACAGCATTTTAAAGTGAAAATTTGCCTGAAATCCCAGATGTCACATTTTTTGCTTCAGAAAACCAGGGGACCAACCTCAAGTATCTTGTGGGAATATTTTTTTAAGGTACACTTGCTCCTAAGCAGCATAATTTAACAGCTACTGAACTTAACTGAATTTCAGTATCAGAATAGATTCTGTGGGACGTGGGAAGAAAACTACCCCATCGTGTGCACTGGCTTCTGGAGAAAAAAAATGGGAAACAAATTAGTTTATTTCCCTAGGATACTGCTTATTTTCACTGTTGCCACATACTTATTTGCCTAACACATATACTAATTAAGCAACTAGTATATTCAACTCTCATAAATTAAGTCCTATTCTTTCATACAAGAATACATAAGATATAATTTTAAACATTTTCAAAAACTATAAACTTACTTGTAACTGCTGTTGTAAATGTGTGATTTCTGCAATCCTCAGCTCTCTAGATTTGTTTGTGCTCTCAATTTCTTGTCTTTGAATAGCCAATCTGCATCTGATATCCTGAAGCTTCCCTTCCAGTTGATGTTTTTTATCATTCTTCAACAGGAAAAGAAAATATTGATTTATTTAGATTTTAAGTGGAATGCAAAACTGGTTGCAAGTTCTTTTAGTTAGACCTCTAAGTTGAAAAAGATTCCTTTTTCTGATCATAAACCTCTTGAGTTTAGTCTACAAAAAGAAAATATACTTCCTTTAGATGAAGATTAAATAAAATGCAATTACACAAAGAAAGAAATAGTAAAGAATTGTAAAAGGAAATTAACAGTATTTTTTGAAATCTATCTAAATAAAGATATTGATTTAAGAATGGCCTGGGATGCAAGTAAAACTTTTATTAGAAGATATTTCATAGAAAATAATACTGAACTTAAAAAGAATCAAGAGAGAACCCAGACTATTTTAGATGAGATAAAAAGAATTAAAGAAACTTGCAAGAAAGATAAATATATCTCATCAAATTAAACTCTTACAGCAAGAGTTATAGATATCGAAGGGAAGAGAAATGTAAAGGGAACTTATGCAAAGCAAAAACAAATCTTCAATTTGCAAATAGATCAGAGAAATGGCTAGCATCGAAATTAAGAAAATAAAATTATATTGAAACTTCAAGAGAGAGAGAAAGATACTGTATTAATGGATAATATAGGAATATAAAAAGCATTCCATCAGTACTCTTCCAATTTATATAAAGGGCATGATATTCCTTTGGAGAAAATAGATGAATATTAAAAAAAAATCTACCAAAGATGATAAAGAAAGGAAGATTATGAATGGATCTACAACCTTTTATAGCTGTAGATCCATTCATATCTTTCTTTCTTTCTTTCTTTCTTTCTTTCTTTCTTTCCTTCTTTCCTTCCTTCCTTCCTTCCTTCCTTCCTTCTTTCTTTTTCCTTCCTTCCTTATCACCTATACCAGAAAAAGTACCTATACCAGATGGATTATTGGACTCTTACTATAAATACTTTTAGGATGAATTTCTACAACCTTTGCAAAACAGAGGTAAACTTATTTTACAGAGAGGAAAGATGCTAGAAACTTGAAAAGCTGCAAATATAGCACTTATACCTAAAGAGGAATAAGATTTGGTTTCAACAAGAAATTATTATTGGATAATGACTACAAATTTTTCACAATAGTTCCAGCTGACCGATTGAAACTAATTTTATAAGAACTTATTCATGAAGATCAGTGTGGATTTTTACCTAAAAGACAGTAAAAAGAATGTTAAACTTGTGCTGGATATTTTAGAATCTTTTGAACAGCATAATGAAAAATAAGATGCATTATCATTTTTTAAGTGCAGAAAAAACTTTTGGTAATTTGAATTGGATTTTTCTATTTAAAGTTTTGGAAGTTATGAATTTTAGAGAGAATTTTATAAATGAATAAAATTGATTTATATTTCATAAAAAGCACAAATAATCAATGGAAATTTAGCTAAATCATGTGAAATACAAAAATGAACAAGACAATGTTTCCAGATTAAGAAACAGAAGTCAAAAATGTTGGGGAAAAAAGGAACAAGATCAAATATAATTAATCAACAAAGTGGATTACCAGATTAAGAAGAAGGATAAATACTTAGGTATATGATAAATTTGAACTGTATTGCTATTTCAAGATAATTATAACTAGGAATGAAGTTCAAAAAGATATGTTAAGACGAAAGAAAATGCACTTGCCATTGGGGAGAAATTTTATGACCTAAATGACTGTTTTGCCTAGATGCTACTTTCTAGATAATACCCATTTTGATTGATGTACCAAAAAAGAATAGTAGAAAAATATAACTAAATTTATGGAGCAGCTGAAAAACACATGTTAAATACAAGCTATTACAAGATGTAAAAGAAAGAGGAGGATTGGGTTTACCTGATTTGAAATTGTATTTTGGAATTAGGACACAACTTCCCATTTGTGTAGCATGGCTATTTATGATACAACAAAACTAAAGTTAATGTAGACTATAAAATATTGTTTTGTTAGACATGCCATATTCAGAATATGGAATAAATATAAACCTAGATTGTGCCCAAAAGTACCTTTGTGGCTCTCAGCACAAGAAGCATTTTATAGAAGAGAAATGATAGTAAACACAAATTGCTCTGATATACTAGAATTTTGCCAAGGGGAATGTAAAATATATTATTAAAACTTTTGTCTTCCTTTATCTTTAACCTTCAGTTGGGTGAAATAAGGTAACAGTTTTAAACCAAGGTATCAGCAGACGAGAATATTTGTAGCTCAGGGTTGAACTGTGGTGTTCTTGGTGCTCTCCAATCTTGATGGTTTTCTTGTGGACGTTTCATTATCTACTGATGACGTTAGCTAGTTTGATAATGAAACACCTTCAAGAAAGCCACCAAGCTCAGAGTGCATCAAGGATCCCATTCTTCAAGTGGGCTAATTTATAGAAAGTGTCCAAAATCTGGGACCATGGGTCCCAGGGGATTAAAATTTCACAAATTTGTGGCCGCTTGAGTGCTATTGCATTGCTGTGTCAGTGCTGCCAACATGAGGTTCAGTAGATTGATCTCTCCTTCAGCTATCTGAGATTAGATGGGCCAGCCCCACCCTAGCCTTCCTCAGGCCCAGCAGACGGGTCCCACCATCAGCTGTTGGAGGGTAGTCAGCTGCAATCAAGCTGGCAAGATGTCGGAAGTCACGCCTGCTTTTTTGCTCATGTTCATTTCTGATTCTCTGTTTAGAAAGGAGATATTAAGGAAAGATATCTGAAATGATGACTCAGTGGGTCACGGGTGGTCTAGTATACAATAAAATCAAGAGAAGAGTTGGATCAATAGTTTTCTTATGTACAATTGCTGGAAAGATGTAAATTAAATAAGAGAACTTTTGATTCTGAACACTATGAATTTAAAACAGAATTATGTGCAAACAATGAACATTTTGTTAAAATATATAAACCTTTATAAAACATGTCAACGAATATATGATAAAATGGCCTAAAATCTTTGATTCAATACTGTATACCAGGGGTTCCCAAACTTGGCAGCTTTAAGACTTGTGGACTTTGACTCCCAGAATTCTCCAGCCAGCATAGCTGGCTGGAGAATTCTGGGAATCGAAGTCCACAAGTCTTAAAGCTGCCAAGTTTGGGAACCCCTGCTGTAT